>QJPP01000040.1:0-1200000 GCA_003996215.1 Jaltomata sinuosa
TCCCTTGTTGTAGAAGCTTTGAACTGAAGAACAATGGAGACTTTTGCTGAGAGAATGTGAATTTTAGGATGTGCAAAAGCTAGGTTTTCCTCCCACATAATGATCTATATATATGGAGCAAATGGGAGGGAAAACCTAGAAAGTTTCTCATTGGTCGAGATTGGATAGCTGCTGCTCCTCTGCTGTTGTGCACCAACTTTTCTGCAAAAAGTACAGCTGCCAGCTGTACTATTGACTGCCAGAAAGTTCAACGTCCGATGGACCTGGTCCCTCATCTGGTCCCTATATCTGGTCCCTCATTAGGTTTGTCAATCATCAGAACAGAACCACAGAGTTTCATCAATTCTCTTTGAATGAATACTTTTTCTTATATTTTTACAACCGTGAGAGTTGACTCGGATAAATGGATTAGCATGGTGCATGTATCTGGTCCCTCATTTGGTCCTTACCAAATAAGAGACCTTAGCAGCTTTTCTGTAGCTCTGTCACGGTTGGCAGCATTTTTACAACTGTGGACAGTTGTGAGAGTTGACTCATACGGATCGCCCTGGTGCGCGTACCTTGTCCCTCATCTGGTCCCTGTGAGAATAAGATCCCTCTGAAGATAGTTCCTCTTGAATGAGCATTCTCCATTGAATGATCATTTCAATTATACCACTTGTTCCTTCGTTTTCTCTGAGAACATGATCGGTCTGGTGCATGTCTAGTCCCTTATCTGGTCCCTCGGTAGGTTTGTCAAATCATCAAAATAAAGCATAGTACAATAGTAACTATGCATCATCAAGAAGATTACCTAAGTTGTCCAAATTGTCATTGATAGTTGTTAAAAAAAAAAAAACATAACTGAACGCAGCCTTACACAATCAATTGAAGTCAGTTACAACTAGTCCTTTTTCTAGATGTAGATACAACTGTTAGAGGCCCCGTATTGGGTGAGAAATTTGGTTGTTGTCTCCTTACATAATTTTGGGCAATCTCTTGAGTTTGGCCCAAGGTCCATTTTTTTCAAACAATCAGAGGCAAACCAATCTCTATTCTTGGTTTACCCAATGTGTGCCCCATGTTATGTTGTCCACACTCCAAATGTCTAGGCCTGAACATGCCAGGGGTTGGTTACAGTTGAGAGAATGGCTATTGTCACTTTATATGTTCTTGGGCACACCTAGTGAGTTAGGTTTCGAGATTGAGTTAGGCCCAAGGTCCATTGTCTTGATAATATCTACCGCAATGCTCATAGTTAAAACCGTAATTCACTACATCTCTTGAAATAACCTTGTTCGACTTCGATCTCATTTGTCATGGTTCTGTCTACTCTTTGTATTAATGCCTGTAGTATTGTTCCTTTCAATAGACTGCAACAGTTAGGCATTGAAATATTGAGAATTATTAATCCATTTCTTCATCACTATCTTCTATAGTCGGTACTCTAATCACTTCCCTCATCAGTTTCAGTTCATTTATTTGTATTTCTTCTTTCTTCTTAAACCAAGTATCCTACTTAACGTAATCATGTCAGCTTCTATTTTTATATCGACATACTTTCGACCATGGAAAGAAGGAAAAACCAATGAGTCTAGGCAAACATAGTTTTATGAGTCTAAAAAGCCCCAGGATACTCTTCTCAAGACAAAGCAACAGTTTACACCAAAAAATGTGATCGTTATTGACTAAAAGCCTCAAACTGTCTTTTTTGCAACAACTCAGAATTCACGGGAGAGCCAAAGCATCTTCAAACCCATCATTAACAAAAAAAATGCTATTCAATCTCTAAGAAGACAGAGAATCAAAATGGTCATCACAAGGTTAGAAACAAAACTATTGTACTAAAAAGTAAACGTTTTTTACCAGTGCACAAGTGAAGGTTATTGATGTGATTTAAGAATGACAGATGAAGATGAAGATCACTGATGCTTATACAAGTAAGAGAACAAATACTACACCAAAAAATACCAGACAATTACGCGTAAGCAAGTATGAAACATACCTGTTAATAGTATCCCAACAGAAATGACCAAGATGATCCCCAGCAGCTTTACACTTGGTGACTCCAACCTTCCACAAATAGTTGAAGTCAAAAGCAAGGGGCACCAGGTAAAATATATGCAAGTCCGGAAAGATCCGTCAAATGTATCAAATTCATCAAAGATAGTTGTTTCGGAGAAACTTTCTGGCTTTTAGTCCATAAAGATTACATTCTATTAAGTCCTCTTGCTTGGAGTTGTCTCATTTGCCTTTCGTATAAGGTGAAAAGTGGGCAATAAGGAGAGGTAGTAAGCAAAAAAGAAAACATTGTTTCATTATGGAGTAAAACAACAATGTAGATAATTAGTATATTGAGTTTCGGTTTTTCTTTATTCTTCTAGTTTCTTGCATATATGATAATAAGAATAAGTAGTATCTACCCCAAAGCAAAACCTAATCATATGAATATAATTCTTAAGGAAATAAACAGTAAATGGAAAGCGATTAGATTTCCCCTCATTCCGACATTTCAAATCACTACAGAATATTGTTCCTCAGTCAATTGGTAACCCGTGAAAGAATCAATGACTTATTCTACCTATATGACAAGAGGTCTTGCAAAAGATTCCAGAGTCCTCATATGCCAGAAAAGCAAATAATTGTGCACACCGACGAATAATATAGTTGGATATACATCTATCACACAATGAACCA
Source organism: Jaltomata sinuosa (assembly GCA_003996215.1). Taxonomy (NCBI): domain Eukaryota; kingdom Viridiplantae; phylum Streptophyta; class Magnoliopsida; order Solanales; family Solanaceae; genus Jaltomata; species Jaltomata sinuosa. Next base: position 2,677 of record QJPP01000040.1, read on the forward strand.
GAAATACAGATGCTTCTTCTCGCCCCACCCACCCCCATAAAAGAAGAACCGTAAAACAAAAGAGATCGGTGATTAAAAGTAGTACCTGAAAGCAAATGCGAAGAATAGGAGAAAGATGGGAGATGCAGATTTACACTGCAATGACATAAATTGCCTTTTAGAAGTCTAGAAATTTTATCAGAGGGAAGGAGAAAATAACAGTCTTCGACAATCACAATTAATTTAGTGGCAAAGCGTAATGACTGTCAGTAGTGATTCGTTAATAGGTATATGCAAATTCTAGAGACCTTAATGAATGTTATGGTTGTGAGACTTACACTATATGCTTTCTAAGAGCTCAATTTTTTGAAGAATTCACAGTTCATCAGTATTGACACAGAAAATGTCCGACATAAAAAATTGAGAAGAAAGAGTTACACACCATAGTGGCAAATGTGACAGAAATGAAAACAAGGGATGCATTGCTGAGGTTGATATCCATTGCCGTTGTGAGAGCTGTCGGTACAACTGCGAAAGACAAAGGCCGTCTATTGTATTAGTTGTTAAGAAGTGAACATAACGATTAGCAGGATTATATTGAAAGCCGGTATTTATAGATGACATTGAAAAATCGTGAAAAAAGATTCCTAAATACAACAACATACCCAGTGAATTCCCACAAGTGAGGTCTGGGGAGGGTAGATTGTATGCAGACCTTACCACTACCTCGTGGAGGTAGAGAGGCTGTTTCCAAGAGACCCTCGGCCCAAGTGCAAAAAGATACCTAAATAAAGGTTAGAAATAAAAGACATAAGAGATTATATGTCTTTAACTCATGAAGAACTAAAAATTGAACTTCAAGCAGCTGTGCTAACTTGAACAAAAATCGAGATTCTCATCCGTGACAGAAACTGCCTCTATTTGTGTATGAAAACAGTTCATTAGAAACCATTGTCGATATATCAGTAATAAGCAAATAAGTGTAACATGTGCCTTAACTAAGTCGCAAGATATGGCAAGCCAATTAGCTTTTAGCTTATTGAAGCTGTAAACTCATAAGATGAACAGACATTCAAGCGCTTTAATAAATCCTATTCTCGTCTTTGTTAAATTTTGTACATAACTCTACTGGCAAACTGCATAAACGCATTAAACTAATATTTCCAGCTCTATAATATCATACGCCTTCCAAACACTTCAAACTTTCTACTCTATCATGTTCTCCTCTTTCTTTCTCTCCTCTGATGTTAACTTAAGGGAAGTCAATGTCGGAAAAGTTATTGCATATAATATGAGATGTCTATAATCACCTCGTAGTACACAGCAAAATTATGTTAAAAAGGCTCTACTAATCCATCATAATTGATAACCTGTATGGATACCTTTCTTCAACAAATCATGCAGTAATATACTTGAAAGAAAAAGTGCATTAATAGTCATATATTTACCTTTCAAAGAATAATCTCTCCAAGACATCATCACTGCAGGTTGAAATCTTTGAGACCAGAACCCTGTAATGGCCTTGGACAAAACAGCTTGCATCGCAAAGTGCACAGTGTTCATCAGTAAAGGCGCAGGGAACTTCCCTAAATTATCCCCGAGAAGACTTTTATTGTACCTATTCCACATGTCGTCAACACATGAGAAGAACAAAAACATCCTTAAAGCTTCAATAAACAACAACGAAAACAATTACGTCTCAGTTTCAAACAAGCTGGGATCGTCTATATGAATCCTCACTGACCAAGTTCCCCATTTAAATTCAACTCAGGCCAACACTTTACGAAATAAACATAAAAATGAAAAGTACTAGAAGTTCTGTAATATTTCCTACTTGCATAAGAATCTCTAATATATAGGACTAAAGGACTCCTAGAAAGCATAGGACCCAAAGTAAACGTATAATCATGACTAAAATATTTGTGAAGCTTCAATACACAAAAACAACAACTACTACTACGCCTTAGTCTCAAACAAGCTGGGATCAACTATATGAATCCTCACTGACCAAGTTCTCCATTTAAATTCATCTCAGGCCAACACTTCACGAAAAAAAAATGAAAATGAAAAGTACTAGAAGCTCTCTATATTTCCTACTGTCATAAGAATCTCTAATCTATAGGATTAAAAGACTCCTGGAAAGCATAGGACCTAAGGTTTAACGTATAATCATGATTAAAATATTTCTGAAGCTTCAATACACAAAAACAACAACAACTACTACTACGCCTCAGTCTCAAACAAGCTGGAATCAACTATATGAATCCTCACTGACCATGTTCCCCATCTCAATCTATCTTAGGCCAACATTTTACGAAATATGACAAGCATAGAAGTTCTCTATGTTTCCTAATGGCATAAGAATCTCTAATATATAAGGTGAAAAGACTCCTAGAAAGCATAGGACCTAAAGTAAATGTATAATCATGACTACAAATATTTCAATACACATCAACATAAAATACAAGAACGCAACAAAATTCAATACTTACAATGTCAAGAACAAGCTGACACTGTACCATACAAGTATGAAGAACAATGTCTTCAACACATCAATATCACCAACACCACAATTCTTTGAAACTGTATGTGGTGAGTCATGGTAGTCTGAGAAAGCCGAGCGATCATCATCATCATCGTCACTACCACCACCACCCTCATCATCATCATCGATAGATCCTCGATGACTCGATGGACCATTCTCCACGTCATACGGAACATACCTATCTTCTCCACTACCAAAATCACCACCACCACCCCCCCTCATCCTATGCTTAAAGTTACTACTAGTACTACTACTACTATGTTGATTTGTCTCTTTCCCAATAGACACATTTATTTCTTTCCCCTTTGGTAATTCGAAATCGAAATCATCTGCATTAAGATGTCTATTGACTAATTGTGATGAATGAAGGTTGCCATTTTCATCAAACCAACCAGAAAATGAAGGGTCCCTATGACAACTTGAAGATGAATCTTTGCTCCATAAGTAGTCACTTTTACTACTTTCCTCAATATTTTCTTTACTTAAATCACTTTCTACCATCTCATTTGTTTACAAACAGAGTCATAAAAAAACAGGCTTATTAGATTCTTGAAATATGGACAGTAAAGTTTGAAACTTTAATAGTTTTAAGGGATTTGAATTCTTGAAATTGGTAAAAATTATATAAAAGGGGTTGTGTTAAACAATTTGAGACGTATCAAAATGGAGAGAATTGGGAAAAAAGATTATATAAAGTTTAGATTTAGATTTGCAGAATCTGAAAAAAAGTTTAATTGATCCAAGAAAAAAAAGATAAAGAAATCAATAGGGATCAAACACTATGCATGTTAAAGAATGCAATTAAACAAAGGATTAAGAATAGACATTTAAGATTAAGGATGAAAACATGCAAAGATGATCAAGAATCAGAAAGTAAAGCTTGTGATTTGATCTGTTAATTTCCGTTAGTGGGGGGGGGGGGGGGGGTGTTTCTGGTATTGTAATTTCTCTTTTCTTTTTGCATTAATGATAATCTGATATAAATAATAATTAAGATCTCATTGATTTTAGTTTTTTTATTTTATTTTTACAATTATAAAACCGTCATGACATGTGTAAAAACTACATGTGCAAAAGATACTTTTACTTTATACAAAAATTCATTCTTTTAAGTTTAACTCGATCAAATACAATGTCATATAAAATGAGACGAATGAATCAAAATAGCATGGGAGAACTGTTTTTCTAAGTTACTTACATTTTTTGTTAAAAAAAATCTATGATTTTTTCTCAAGAGATCAGAAAAGGTCATGTTTTTAATTCAATTTTGTAAGTGATTAAGAGATCTCATTTAGGCCCAAAATCAATCGAAAAATTGATCGTAGTCTTGCTGTCTTTAAAAAAAAAATTGACTGAATATGGTCTAAAACTTTTTTTATCAAGCTCTTTTTAAAAAATAAAATAAAAATTATCGATCGCATTTGTCGTTAATTAGGTTGATTTTTTAAAAAAAATTAACCGATCGTGTCACTTGACTACTCTATATTCTGGATTTTGACACAAAAAATCGATCGGATCAGTCAATTTTTCTATTTTCTGAATTTTCGCGCTAAAAGAATCAATCGAATTCTGATAATTGATTCTGAATTTCTTCTCTAGATTTGATGTTGATTATAATTTTTTTTTTTTTTGTCACTCGGTGCTCGATACTTGCATTAGAGGAAGATCCACCTTCTTTATCTGATCTAAGGCTAATAATCAGCCTTAGCCACTATTCAGATAAGAGTATCATGAGCTCCAGGCTTACAATTCTGCTTCAAAAAATAAAGTGATATTATGTAGGAGAGGCTTATTATTAAAAAATAGGAAAAAGAGATAAATATATCCCTTAACTTTATAATAGAATAATTTAGACAAATATATTTTATCCTTAATTATTGCTGTTTTTGTTTTTGGCAGTGAAGACTTGGAAATTTATTGGTTCTCCTCTAGAGTCATTTGGGCATATACATATCCTTATTATAATCATCATCAATATGATCAACAATTGGTCGAGTATACACCCTAACTATAGGATTCTTCAACAAATACTTAGATTAATCCTAATGGTTATATGCTGAGAATTAATTTGCGTATTTTCTTTTTGCCTTTCAACTATATATTTGCTGGATACTAAAAGAAGGCTACATATAATTAATTTTGTGGTTAAAAAGTTTCTTGAATGAGTAAAAAGCTTATTAAATTGTTTTTAAACGGAGGCATAAAAATCATACTAATATGCTTTGTGTGTAGAATTTATTCACATAATTTGTTTTAAAGTTTAAAATCGCGGAGGCATAAAAATCATATACACAAGTGAAAGTTCAAATCATCAATCGAACTAAACCACTAAGATTTCCCGTTCAAAAAATTATTCAAAACAAGATTTTCACTCAAAATAAAAAGTATATACTATCATTTATTTTATATGTAAGCATCCAGCCAATGGCGTAGCTACATTGACCCAAGGGTGGTCACTCGAACACTCTTCATCGAAAAATTATATTGTGTTTATAGAAAACAATACTGTGTATATAGGTCAAAAACAAATTTTTAGAGATATATCTCTAAAGTTTTGAACAGTACCCTTAACAAAATTCTTAGCTTCGCCACTGAATTCCAGCTGTAAAGTAGAAGTTATCTCAAGGACCAAATGCTCTCCACAAGATTTAGGTAAACAGGAACCCTATTCTCCACAAGGAATTTATGTTTATAAATTCTCTTTCTTGCAACTATTCTCCATTCTTTTTTTTCAATGTCATCATATAAGAACAAGGGTGAATTCTTTGTTTGTAGAATTGACACAATCTCCCCTTTTGGATTGGTGGTTAATAAATAACAAAGAGGTTGAGATATCTTTGTGAACTCTGATGATAACTCAATTTTATACTTCACCCATACCTCAGTTTCACCAATACCATTGAGAATGTATAAGACAATTGTGCCATAATTAAAATATACACGACCTAAAAGTGCAACTTTCCCCTTTGTTTCTACTATAGTTGGAGTAGATTCTAAAATCCTCAATGGCCATTCTCCAATAGGGAATGGAATCATTCTGATGAACTTTTCATCTCCAACACTGAATGCAGCTATGTCACATGTACAATTATTTACGAAATAAATGATCCCGTCGATACAAACACAATTGTTGTTCGTAGGGCAAAAATTGGCGCAACCTGAAATCTCTCTCCACGACTTGTCTATTCCAATGGTGAAAATCGAATATATCAATTTATCACTCGCAACATGTACTACCTTGAATACTTTATGTTTTTTGGTGGTGAGATCGAAACCAAGGGAGCAATAAGTCGCGTAAATCGTTATGTTAGATTGTTCACAAGGAAGAAAGACATGTTGTTTTGTGAAAGGATTGCAAATAGCAACCTCTCCAACATTGTTCCATAGACAAACTAGGCCATTGATTGATTGCATAAAGCTAAGATCAAGAAAACATGATTGATCCAAGTATTGAATGGGACAAGTACTAGCTAAGTCTTGATCATGTTCTTCTCTTTTCGACAAATTATAATATGACATCTCCGCACGATTTACGAGGAATTGAGTCACACAAGTCTTTTGATGTGATTCAATGAATAAGGGTTCTGATATAAGGGAGAGAAAGGATTTTGAAACGCACCTAAAACGCATTAAAGACTTGGCATGAAGCTTTTTCAGAATTTCAATGACAAGCTCGTGCGGAATGCACGCAACAATATTGTTCTCTTCCATGTATACTTTGTTTGTGATTTGACGATCATATATATTTTTATGTGTAGAAAGTGAGAGCAAGGAATGAAATACATATATATAACAAGCAATGTTATAAAAGTGCTTTTGAGTTGGACTAGGTTTAAGCTAAGAGCTAATTAGGCACACTCCATGTCATTGTAGGACTAGGACACACTAAAGATATAGTAGTTACCATAAATGATCCGGCAGAAAATCAATGAAGTTATGGGGGATGCAAACTTGTTATTAGCTACAAAACTTATTGTAGCTACATATTTTTTTGAAAAAAAGAAAAAATTGGGGGTAGGACAAGATCAAGAAACAGAGAAGGGGATTACAAGGTGAGAATCAAACTCTCACTAAGAAGGTGAAATGTAGATAGCTGACCAATTGAGCTACTAAGATTCCCCTAACTTGAAGCAAACGTACCGTTTCTTCTATAATATTTTATTTTAAATAATTTAAAGTTATGACAAGAGGTTATATTGCTACATTAATTTTAAATATGTCGAAAAGAATTATGATTAACTATGACTTTGTGTTTGTTGTAGCAATAAAATTTGTAGGTATTTAGGTCATTATTGCCGCAGTAAAAAGCAATTAGCTTCGCCAATTTAATTTTCTAGGTTTTTTTATGAGATTGTAAATAAGCGCGGAATTTTGATATATTTTTTTTGTTATAGTGATGAATTTGTAGCTATTTAGGTAATTATTGCCACAACACTAAGCAATTAGCTTTGCCAATTTAATTTTGACGCTTTTCTTGTGAAATTGTTAATAAGCATGGAATTTTCGTATATAGGTGATAATTCCTAATTAGCAATGGCAGAATTTCACAATAAATTTAAACAAATTAAAGAAATATCCCATTTTATGCTCAAGATTTATAGTACCCCAAACAAAGTTTAATTCATCTAATCCAATAGAAAGAAAAAGAAAACATCTATAGGAATAAAATATCATGTATTTCAACATGTATTAATAATTAGAAGTTATGTCAATGGCCAAATACTCTCCACAAGGAATTCTCTTTCATGTATTTCAACAATTTTCCATTCTTTCCTCCCAATGTCATATGAGAACATTTCTGAAATCCCAGTGTTTTGAGTTAATAAAATCTCTCCTTTAGGATTATTGGTAGTAAATAAAGAGCAATGAGATACCTCTATTAACTCTGCTGGTAGCTCAATGGTATGTTTCACCCATATTTCAGTTTCACCAACACCATTGTTGAGAACATGTAGAACAATCTTTCTATTGTCTCCCACCTTAGTGTGATCAAGAAGTGCAACTTGTCCCTTTATGTCTACTATTCGAAGGGCCTCAATATCCATATATACCCAGCAGGGTACGGAATCATTCTAATGAACTTTTCATCTCCAACATTGAATGCACCTATGCCACATCCTAAATGACCCCGTTGATATAAACACAACTATGCTTCGTACGGTAGAAAAGGAGGCAATGTGAAATCTCTCTCCACGAGTTGTCCGTCCCAATAGTGAAAATCTTGTATATTACTTCAGATCTCTTAGTTTCTTCATGAGAAAACATATATGCCTTGAATACTTTATGTTTCTTGGTGGCGGGATCAAAACCAAAGGAGCAACAAGTCATTGAGGGGTAAAACCGTCCCTTAGGCTGTTGATGAGGAAGAAAGGCATGTTGTTTTGTGAAAGGGTTGCAAATAGCAACTTTTCCAACACTGTTCCATAGACAAACTAGGCCATTGATGGATTGCATATAGCCAAAATTGCGGAAACATGGCTGATTTAAGTACGGGAAAATGGGACAAGCTAAGACTTGATGTTCTTCTCTAAGGCCTAAACTATATAAGACATCTTTCGAAGTCAAAGCTACACGATTTACGAGGAATTTAGTCACACGACTTTTTTGATGTGCTTCAATGAATAAGGGTTCTGATATAAGGGAGCAAAGGGATTTCGAAACACACCTAAAACGCAATAGAGACTTGACATGAACTGTTTTAAGAATTTCGGCAACAATTTCGAGTGGAATGAATGAACTACCAATGTCAACATTAATCTTCTTGTTCTCTTCCATATGTTTACTTTGTTTGTGGCAAACGACCATATAGGTGTGTGGAAAGTGAGAGCAAAGAATGAAATTTGGTGTAAAAGAGTCTTTGAGTTGGACTCTTTTGTGCCGCAACAATAAAAGGCTAGGCGTTTGGATTTTCTTTTAGATTTATAGGCTATTCCTTTTTATATGTTAGGGTTTATCATGTTCAAGTGATTTAATAAAGTAAAAATATATGTTAATTAATTATAATAAAATAACAGAATTCCCTTTCAACTACATATTTGATGGATCCAAAAGAAGCCTACTAATATATTTTGTGCTACATAATTTCCTTATGTAAACTAAAAGCTTATTAACTTATTTTAAAACGGACATATAAAAATCATCCGAATACATCTGCTTTGTGTGTATGGGAATCTAGCCATGTTCAAGACAAGTTTACTTCTTGAGGAGAAAAAAATTATCATTTATTTTTCTTAAATATAAGTGAACCTTGAAGAAGCCTAGGCCCCTGAACCAGCCAGCCGTCGCTTGGTGGCATTGGAGACAGACACTTGACCGAGCTTGTCTGCTTCGGCATATGGTGATCGCTCTTTGAGAGGCATATAGTGACGCATCCATACACCAGTATACACCTGAAAGGAGGACGAAGTTATAAGACTACGGACTTCCCTCGGGGATAAGAAGTCAGAAGGGAACTAAGCAGAGTCCGGGAAAGTAACCAAAACTCATTTAGTTCCTAAGCAAACCTTCCACCTAAAACTCATTAGGTTCTAAAGGAGCACGTTTATATCTTCTGTATCATTTTAAGAGGCCGATACAGTCTAGCACAAGGAGGAAAGACCCAAAGATCGAAAGATTTTGGATTGGCACAACCAAGTACTAAGCAGCTACGCTATAAAATGTAATTTGTACAAACCTAGTTACACCAAGATTGAAAATCAAGACAGTTATTTTACCTGTGCGGGTCTCATTATCTTGGTATCAGGATCATCAAGGGACTCTTTCCAATGAGACAAGTAACCAGCCATCCGAGGAATTGCAAACAAGACAGGAAAGAATTCCGTTGGAAATCCCATTGCCCTAATACATAAAAGAGTATTATTATTCATTAGAGTTGTCATTCTTAATAATGAAAGATTCATCTTAGTTTATGCTTACCTGTAAATTAAACCAGAGTAGAAATCAACATTTGGATACAGCTTCCTTTTTACAAAGTACTCATCTGCGAGTGCAGCTTTTTCCAGAGCAACAGCAACCTGAACATAGTATGAGAAAATGTTGGATCATTGAGTGAAAGCAGTCCATATCCCATGATTTCATTCATGCGAGGATTTATAGTTGGACAGATTTAACCAGCCAGCCAGATACAGTAAATCTGGGTGGTGGCATCAAATGCTCAGCTTCTGGGAAGATATTTTTCTCAATTTTGATATATAAATTTCATATTTCAGAGAAATGAGATACTATTACCTTCTTCCACATAGTAACTAGTGCTTACAGGCACACTCAATGCCGTTGTAGGATAGAGATGTGCTCAAATACCCGACATTATAAAAATGAAAAAGATCCTCCAGTTAAATCTACAGTGGAGAACCCAAGGGAAATAATTTTTTCGAATTAGAGGTAGAATTGCCGTGCCAAATGATAGAAATTTAGCTACCTTAAACGATCTAATTTTTGTTAATTTGAAAATTGCCGGGAAGAAGAAAGAACACAGACTTCCTATGGAAGCATAAATGGTGGGGAAGGAAGATTGATGGCCTTCTGAACAACAAAGAAAAAGCGGTGCTGCTTTCAAATAACCGAGGAACCAAGAAGAATGGATTTTAGTGGACTTGTTTAAAGGTAACCGCAGAAGAACGTACTGGGAAGGTGGTTTATTACTATTGTAATTGTGATAGAACTAAAACAACTCAAATGCAGTTTATCAGCTTTTTGTGAAACTGAACTAAAACATCTGAGGGTAAAACCTTATTGGAGACCAAGCCAAAAGCAACCACTGAGTGTGCAGTGCACATATTATTTTTTTTTAGCATAAATGCAACAAACTGAGAGAAGCTAGCTTTCTTAAACTTGCTTCTTCTGTCCATACAGTTGAAATAATTGCGCTTGTTTTCAAAAAGAATTGACATTTTTTTCCGAAAGAACTTTTTCAATTTCTTCAAAAAGCTTTTCAGCCAAACACCACTAGATAAAATTCAGTCTTTGCAAAACACCTCCGGAATTGCTTTCAGGTTTTTTACTCAAAAACTTTACTCTAGTGGTATTTGGTTGAAAAAAAGATTTTTTCCTTCACCTTTGCATCAACTGGAAAAGATTTTCCAGAAGAAAATTTCAACTGTTTTAAAAAAAATTCCACCATATTAGTTTTAGAACCAACTTTAATGTATTAGGTTCTTCTGAAATTCAAGAAAAATTGAAGTCCATGAGGATAGCTTAAACATAGATGCTAAATATCCTGTTACTTCTAGAATGTTGGACAAAATTGTTTAAATGGAATGGGTCTTTTGGGAATACCGACTGGACCAAGAAAAATATAATCCTTTAAGCAGCAGCGACATCTTACCTCAATTAAAGGATCCCGACCCACAATAGAAAATACTTCATCGGCTAGCGTCTTGATGACTTTTGCTCTGGGATCATAATTTTTGTAGACACGGTGCCCAAAACCAGACATCTTTCGTTTCCTGAAGGGATAGAGGTACAAGGAAACTCAAATGGTTAAAAATGAATCAGACAATTCTTGACGTTACAACAATAATTATCAGAAAATCAAGCACCTATTCTTTACACCCTCAAGGAACTCAGGAATATTTTCAACACTCCCAATCTCACTGAGCATCTTCAGCACAGCCTGTAAATCATGTAATAACATCGTAGTTAAGCATAATATAACACCAAACTATGTTATGTGAGAGACATAAAAATAGAGAGCTCATAAAAGATGAAGCTCCTCTGTATATACTCATTATTTGCTAATTGCTATAGCAACATTTTACCTCATTTGCACCCCCATGGAGAGGGCCATACAAAGCTCCCACTGCTCCTGCTATAGCTGTGTATACATCAACGCCACTGCACATGACCACTGGTGCATAAGTCAAGTAAATATTAATGCTATTGTCTGTGCAAAAAAAGAAGCCTACCTTGAAGCAAGATGACGTGCCGCAGCCGTAGAGCAATTCATCTCATGTTCTGCATGTAATATGAAAAGAATATCGAGCACGCGAGCAAGTCGAGGATTGGGTTTGTAAGACCTATTACCTCTGCAAGTTAAGTAAAAAAGCTTTTAATTTGCTAGCTATGAAGAATTGAAGCTGAATGTGATGCAAATGCAACAAGATTCAAAATAGTGCACAGACATGTAGATGATAAGCCACAATCTCTACAATGATGCCATGGCTAATAAGAACCAGGATTGCTACTTCTATCCAATTTAGCAATCACTTAGAACTCCATTTCTAAGTGGGACATAAACAAAATAAAGCAAAACAGAGCAATAAAGCAAAGTAGAGAAATAGAACATACAATGAATCTAGCATGTACAAGAAGTTCTCCGCATAAGAGAGATTGTTGGATGGAAGGACAGGTGGCCTTCCAGCCATTCTTAAGTAAGCAGCTGTAGCAATTGTAGGTGCCTGCAAATACAACGAATAAATGCTTATGACCACTGGGTACCGTTACACCCATTTTAACAACGATCATAAAGTCCATACATCAAACTTCAGCGTGATATCATAGTTCAAAACCGTTAGAAGTTTAGGCAATCAAAAGAAAAGTTGGAAGGAAAGGAAAATAACCTTGCCAAGGATCCGAACTATTTGTTTATCTCTCACTTGTTTAGACTTGTATATATCCTGTCCCTGCATGAACAAAGATACAAATGATCAGAATCATGAAAGTAAAATGTTACAATCCAAAGCTTGATGGCCAATAATCATTAAAGTTGGTCAAACAAGGGGGTAACACTGAACAAGAGATTTTTTTAAAAAAAGATAATGGATTTCATAGAAGGCATCAAGAAGATGAAAAATTTACAGAGCATAGAAAAGTAAAAGATATTGTTAGCTCTATAACAAAAGGCTAATCTGAAGTTAAGGAGCTCACGAAGTCCAAAAAAGCTTCAGGGGAATTGACTGGGGAGAAAAGTTATCATTGCTCTGCTTCAGAAGGTGAATCAATCTGTTCTCTCTCGACCCTTAGTTGAGAATCTTCGCTACTTAATGACCCAAATACAGAGTTAAGAAGTGCCTTTAACAGTATTTCTTTGAGATGGACCACTGAGCAGGGCGGGAGGAGCAATTTACGTTGTACCCCAGGAAAGTCTTCTTTAACTTATAAAGGAAGCTAAGCAGTGATCCAAAAGAGGGGAAGGGCCAGGAAAGATATTTAATTGTTCAACTTTCTGTAAGAGATACTTGTCCTTCCCCATACAGATTGCCTTAAGATTTTCATTTGAACTATTTGAGTTATCCAACTTGAGCTATGAGAGTACAAATAGTTTCTTTTCCATTTTTCATAAAGAAAGAAGAAAAAAGAGTTAGGATGTGTTTCCAGATTCTAACAGCCATAAAGGTGAGCAACACTAGTAACTCTAACAGATACCCACCCTCTTACCAACTACAAAGGACCTTCAGGTAGGAACAACAGAGAGCAATTTAAACTACAGTATGCAATTCGAACAGAAAAGAGGATTTAGTCAAATGACTGCACCCATATCCCCCAAAAGAAAACTATGGAAAAAAAGATAAAGTCATAGAACACACTTCTTCAGAAATTATATCAATACAAAATTGTTTAATTTTTCAAACATTTCAAGGTGGCAATGATATCGTTTCATTGGAACCTTGATTCAACTTTCAGTAGCATAATAAGAAGCTAACTTCCAATTATTATTTACATTGTTTTGAGATCTCAGAGAGAAACCTAGACAAATATTTCAAACAGAATCATCATTGGAAACCTACACTGAACTCTCTGAATATTGAGAAGCTAGTAGTCCTCTCGGTGGTAAGACAATCATGATAAAGCAGTATCCCTTAATTGGAAAAGAGAAGCTAAGTTTATTTCAGGGAATCAAAATGAGATCAGGGGACATCTGAAGCAACGATATATAGGTAAAATGTAGAAACTCTGACTACAGAAGATATATCACTCAAAAACTTCCTCATGTGCTGGGTCATAGCAAAAAGGGAGAGGACTACAGAATTCGGAAAATTTGAAAATGTTGCTTACTCTCAGAGCTGGATTTGCATCAGGGTGAAAGACGGAAAGAGCACTCATTGCACTGACAAGAACCCCCATTGGATGAGCATCATGGGGCATTGATTGTATGATATCCTGCAACACAAAATTGTGATTGTTTCAGATATTCAGGAACTAAACAAAGAAGGAAATCAACACTCAACCGCATAAAAAGAAAAGATTGAAAAATTGTTTAAACGACATAGTGTACAGCCGTAAATGACCACAATTAGACACAACTGGCAACGCTTACAAAGAAGCACAAAGCACGATCACATAAATAGCCGGTGATGTGACAATTTAGTAGGAGTTCTTCCTCCCCTTGCACATTCATTATCCTTCTACTAGTGAAGTGCATTAAAACTTAGAAGCTAAGAGGATTAGTGCAGTTACTTGGAAGGATTTGCCTGGGTAATAGTATGGAGTGTTCTTAATAGTTGTGCCAAAATTATGGATTCTTGTAATTAGGAAATTTTCCTTATATTATATAGGCTAAACTTTATTTATAGTAGCCAATACTCCGATCTGAGGATCTTTCTTGTATATTGTTTACAACCTATCAAGCTTCTTTTCTCTTCTCTCTTTTTATATGGTATCAGCATCTCCTCCTTCTTGGTAAAGATTGCAGTAGTTACTGCCTACAGGGCAAAGGCTAAAGGCTTCCTTCTTCTCATTAGTGTACTGTTCTTGTCTTTTCAGAGACCAATTTGGCCAATGTGGTGAGCAACAAAACATCTATGACATGTCTAGTGCCCTTGGTGTTTCAGAGGTTTTATATTCCAAGACCATGAACTTTTTGAGAGAGGAAAAACACATGCTGACAATGCCAAATACCTACAGAGGCAGCATAAGTTCATCATTTAAGTAAAATTCAAAGCTTTTCCTCTTTCCTAAATCATGGCAAGCATTTGTGAGTGACAAAACTGAATAAAAACTAACTGAAACTTTCTTAGAGAAAAACTAAATTATGAGCTCACCAAGAGTCCTTGTGGAACTGCTGAATGCTGTGAAACTGTGAACTCCCAGTCTGCCAACTGGTTCTCAGATGGTAAATTACCATACACTGAAATTTCAAAAAACACAAATGAAAAGATAAACCAGCAGAGAAGTTCGATGAGCAAGACATTTTCCATACATTATTTTTGTCGGCATTAATAAAGTTTAACTTTATTTTGGCGAATCAAAATTACCCCAACAAAAAAGAAATATAAGAAATCTGCAGTTTTTCCTACAGTTCATCATGAATGAAAGCAAAAACAACCTGTAGGGGGATAAGTTGGTAAACTTCACAAGGCGGGTGGATAAAGAAGGAAGCAAGGAGAAAAAGACAATGTAGGGATAGATGTGTTGCTTTTTTTTTTTTTTGATAAGTATGACTAATGTGTGTTTATTTCTAATTTAAAGGCCACAAGTAAATAAAAGTATGCTCTCTCTAATAGCTTAAGCTTTTAGATGAGATGGTCACACACCTCAACATTAGATGAGATGGTACCAAAGTCATGCTCATCTCAATCATTGTTTACCCGATGTTGAGCCCCCATCTTATATTGTCAGCTCTAGATACTCGGTCCTAGGCGTGCGGGGGGTGTTGGGTCCTATATGCTCACTAGGGATGGGAGGTCTCTTTATATGGTCTTGGGCAATCCTCACTTCATGAGCTAGCTTTTGCAGTTGAGTTAGGCCCAAGATCCATTTTTTTTAACAGCCCACACAAGACAACCAGCGGGCAAGCTCCGCAAACTAAGGAAGTGTATCAGAACTGCCTAGTAATTTCTCAGTTTATAGCTCTACAAAAGTTTTACAGCATTGCAGCAGCTTCTTCCAAATTCTACAATAGAATTCCACACCTATACATTTGTCTTTCTGTAACATCAACAAGCTCCCAAAATAATCTACTTCATGCTGATTCCTTAAGTTCTATCATTTGTTAATGTGGACATCTGGTCTTAATTCTATTCAAATGCTACAGTTTCAAGGAAAAATCTGTTGTCGTCATTTGTCATTTAATATTAGAAAAAGCCTTCAGCACTATTTTTTTTCCCTTCATCACTATTACAATTTTTGGACCCTTCTTAATCATTGTTTTTGATAAATAGTTAAGCTACTTGTAGGACAGATTTCAAGAGATTGCGAACTCCACATAGAAATCACTCTAGACACCATAAAGATGAATCTTCCAGCATAGTAGACTATACAAAATTATCATGAGAACACTTACACAAGAGATATGCCACTTCCAAGAAGGAACTTCCCTCGGCCAGCTCTTCAATAGGATAACCTCGATATCTAAGGATCCCTGCATCACCATCTATATAACATATTGATGACCTAACAGGTGCCGTGTTCAGATAGCCTGGATCATAAAGCTTGAGACCCTTATCATTCTGTCCTGTTGTTATCTGCAAAACGATTATATCGGAAATTAATTAACATTTTCAGGAAAATATACGAAACAATATACAGGCGCAACGAATTAGCATAGATCATTAAACAACCACAAAAATTACATCCACCGAGTATTTGTCCCCGGATTTTTAGAGATTACTAGGACAAAGAACTCCATTCTTTTTTTGTGCAATTCCCTCACAATCGGTCTACAGCATCTCTGACACACTATTTGGTTGTGCATAAGCCTCTAGGGGGAGGTACATACAACAAAAAGTCATTGCCTTGCTTTTTAACTGTTTATATATGTCACAAAAAATAATCCAAAGACATGTATGTGTATGAAATTATACACGCAGCGGTTTAAAATTCTAGATCTGCCTCAACCTATAGGTAAGACTACATACAATTACACTGCCAATGCAAAGCACAATCCAATTTGAATTTACGAAAAAAAAACGAAATATCACTAGAGCTAGCACAGTAGTACTCCCTCAGTTCACTTTTACTTGTCTTGTTTCACTTCACGAAAGTCAATTTGACTAATATTCGGAGCTAGTTAATTCAATACCTCATATATAAAATTTAGATTTTCGAAAATTATACTAAAAAATACTATAAGTTGCAATCTTTCTCGTATTAATGAGATGAAAAAATACATCTTACCGAAAGTTCGTATCGGATTGAAAAGCATAAGCGAGTTTGAATTAAAAAAAAAAACGAAATATTACTAGAGCTAGCATAACAGTACTCCCTCAGTTCACTTTTATTTGTAAGGTTTCGCTTCACGAGAGTCAATTTGACTAATCTTCAGATCTAAATTGAATTAGATTAATTCAATAAAATCCTCTAAAACTATACAAAAAAAAACTATAAGCTGCAATCTTTTTCGTATTAATGAGATGAAAAAATACATCTTAAAATATTGATCAAAGTTCGTATATAAGCCAAACATGAACGAAGGATAAAATCGGAAATTTGATGATTTTTACCTTCTTCAAGTCGGTGGCTTTGATAGTGCCTTCCTCAGAAACCTGAACCGTATACTTTTTACCGGTCCGTTCATCGATGATCGTCAACGCTCCTTTAACATTCGGCGGCGGTGCGACGGCGGAGATGGAGGAGACAACGGAAGTTTCTAGAAGTTTGGAATTTGTGGAATCGGAGAGATTTAGTGAAGCAGTGAGGTGAGCTGAAAGTACCGCTAATCTCCCTCGAGCAACTGATGAAGAATTCCCCTTCTCCATTCTGTATACTTTTTCGTTTTTCCTCGAAATTTTTTCTGTGTTTTTTTGTTGATTAGAAATGTATTTGATCTTGTATTGGTATATATAATATATGTGTGTGAATTTGTTGATCTTGGTTTTACAAATTGGAAACTGATTAGCAATTTGTGGTTAATTACTGGGAAAATGGATCTAGTCTTTTTTTTCTTTTTGGCAACGTGTCAGGGTATATTTTTAGAATTCCAAATTGCCTTTATCCAAATATTTGAATTTTTTCCACGTAAAGGTTTTTTTTCCATCCTGCCGGAAGAAATGATTTTTTAACTCTTTATAAATCTTTATAAAAAAATTAATTTTTTTATTTTTTTTATAAGAAATTTTTTATTTTTTTATAGTGAAATATCATTATAATGAGGAGTCATTATAAACAAATGAAAATAGTGTAAAAAAGATTAAAATTTGAATCAAAAATATTTAATTGAAATGTTTTATTAGAAGTTGAAGTGTTCAATTAGAATAAGACTTAGTTCGAATGTCTAAATAAAATATTTTGATAAATTTAATGGTGTAACTATGAGTGTGTTTGAATTGACTTTTTAAAAGTAGCTTAATAAACTAAAAGCATAAAAGTCATAAATTGGGAATATCAAACTTTAGCTTGTAGCTTATTTTTATACTTTATTAGCCTAAGGATATATGCTTAAAACATTTTTTATTTTTTCTAAACACTTTAAAAAAGAAAAATAAAAATTTAAAAGCCAAATCAATCCAAATATCTTCTATGTATTAAACCTTTTTTTAATGTAATTTGACTTGTGTTTAATGTCACATTACTCATATACAACGTGTCAATCTAACCAACTAATTTCTTTTTAACTCATTCTATACCTTTTTCGTTTTGGGGAGGTGGGGTGGGCGTAGGGGTGGGGGTGGGAGGATTGCGCTGGCAGATAAGATTATTCCACATTTAAGATAGTGTACCTAAACAAAATAAAATAATTTATAGTAGGAAAGAAAAAAGAAATTAGAGAAAAACATACAGTAACCCATAGGCAGCAATTGGAGTTAATTTACTAAATAAAGTTACCTAAAGTATTATAAATTATAATAATTAATAATTTAAAATATTTAAAAGATATAATGTTAAAAAAATAATTGATCCTCAAAATTTTAATTGTGCTATATAAATTAGAACATTTTCTTATGTCCCAAAGTAGTTGTCAACCTTAATATAAATAATTATTTTAAATTACTAGTCAATTTACGAAATTAAAATAGAATTAATTATATTTTTCTTATTTCATCCTTACAATAAATTCTTTTTGAAAGTAAAAATAAGTAACTTGTAAAATTTCAAAAAAAAGTTCTTAAGAAATATATTAAAAACTATCTTTTTATTTATAATTTTTAAGAGGTGGGTAAAAAGAAGAAAAAATTACGTAACGTATTAAACATTTATGTCTAATTACGCTCCATACCAATAGTATAATTCAATTATATTTCGCAGCAGAGAATTTAAAAAACTATTGCTATATACAATACGAATTTTTATATAATAACAGTTTGTATTTGTATGTCGTGATTCCATAAAAATATATAATATAAATTTATATTTGTATGCCGATATTCCACAAAATATACAATATGAATTGTATTTTTATGTCAAAATTTTAAGATTTAATAAAATATATAATATGAATTGTATTTACATATCGAGATTCTAATTTAATTTTATTTATATTTGCATATTAAAACTATATCATTATTATAAAAAGTATTGATATAAATTATAATTAAATAAAATTTTACTAAAAAGAAACGTGAACAACTAATACGGAGCGGGAAATATGAAAGTAAGTCATAGGCAGTGACGTAACGCAAGCGATTACGGCAATTGTCTTGGGATACACAAAAACAATCAACGTTCCCTGGATATCATATCCTATTCTCCTATTGGGAAATAAAAATATCCTATTCTTCTATTTCCCTTCACGTTTCCCAAGAGCTAGTTAACGACGTTAGAAAAATATATATATATAAAAATAAAAATAAAAAGTTAACGACGTTATCGCTAGAAAAAATCTCTCTTTTTCCTTTTATCACTTTCTCTGTTTTATATTATTTGCCCTCGTACTAAAAATAATTATTTTAATTTACTTATTTAATTTATAAAATTGAGAGATTTTCATTATTTTTTATTTCTTAATTTATGTGACATTTTTTTTTTTTAGAGTGATTTTAACTAATTTTTGAAGCTAAATTAAATTATATCAACTTAATATTCTAAAACTAAAATTTATATATTCAAAACCTATACAAAAATACTATAAATTATAAGTTTTTCCATGTTAGTACGATGAAAAAATATATATAAAACGTTGATCAAACTTTACATAGTTTAAATCTCAAAAAATAAAAAATATCACATAAATTAGGACGGAGAAGGTATTATTTTTTCCTACTTTTTATATTAAATAACTAAATAAAATAATAATAATCAAATTAAGAGTTTAAAACAGTTTTAGAAAGTGTTTCAAGTCAAATAGGGACCAAAAAATATGAAAGGAAGGAAGTAGTTTTTATTTTGGTTCCTTTTTTGTTTCTTTTTGTGCTATTTGCTATTACAGTTTGTTTCGATGGTGGTTACCCATGGTTTCATAATGTATGGTATTGTATTGTACAGTATTATTAATACAATGTTTGGATAGACTGTATGGTTGGCTGTTGTTTCATAATATATAATGTATTGTATTGTGTTGTTTAATTTGACTGTATCGTATTGTATGGCAGTTGATAAGTTTACTAAAATACCCTAAATTATTATAAATGTTAAACTTATTAATAATTACTAATAAAATAATAAAATAATTTTTTTTTCGCTAATTTATCACAAATTATGCCGTATATATATATATATATATATATATATATATATATATATATATATATATATTATTATGTTGTTAAGTTCATGCAAATTCTAAAGTATTATTATTATTATTATTATTATTATTATTATTATTATTGTTATTATTATTATTATTAAATGTTATGCCTCTTATTAAAATTTAGCGTAGAAGAGAATTGGATGCAGAAGACGTATAGGGTAGGATATTTTGGAGGAGTAGGATAAAGGGTAAAATAGAATTATATAATATTAAATAAGGACATAATTGAAAAGAGAAATTAGATTACCATGGGATACCACCAAATTGGTGGTACGATAAAATGGGGCTTTCCATGGTTAATTTAACCATGGAATCAAACTATACCATACCATTTAATTTAAATTACCATCAAAATAAATATGGTACTCATACAAATTATACAATACCATACCATGATTAACCATCATCCAAACAAGCAGTTAGTGGACCCTTTGAGGCCAAGTACACGAAAATGTGAGTCGTTTAATTGCGAGACTCATTGTTTTTTTTCTCTAAAAAATGTGCCCACATTATTTGTCTTTGCAAATCATAGTGTTATGTTCTTTTGAGAAAAGACAGAGTTAGAATTTTATCGGAGAAATTAAAATAGAAAGAAGGACAAAAATGACCGCTCGGGTTAAAGTAATAACAAGGGAATAACCTTAGAAATTTAATTGACATTTGATAGCTAAAAAGCTGCGAAAAGCTGTCCACTCTCACGCGGGCTCCTTCTCTTTCTATTTTCACATTTTTTTATTTTCTTTTCATTTTTTATTTTCTTGTAACAAATGTGGACCCACCTCTTAATAGTGCATGATAGTTTCATTTCTCTTATTATGTGTTTACAATCTCTTGATTTAAAATTTATTTAATTTTTGTTCTTCTATTTTTTTAATAATTAAATATAATTTTATAATTTTTTTATTGCAATTCTTTTTTAAAAAATCCCTTGCTCCTTTTCTTGTTTTTTTTTTAAAAATTACTTTTTATTGTAACTCCCTGCTGTCTTTTTTCACAATTTTTTCCCTTTTTTTGTTGTTCTTTTTAAAACCTATTTTTGCTTTTTTAATTATTGCTCTTTTTTTTTAATAATCAAAAATAATTTTATATTGATACTTTTTTATCAATCAAATATAAAAAGAATGTATTTTTGCAAATACAGTCAAAAAAAAGAAGAAGAATGAATCAGTGCATATTGGATATTCTTCTTCTTCTTCTAATGTATTGATACAATGCAATATATATTTGAGTATTCTAAAGTATTAATACATATATACAATATAATCTATATATGACACAATTTTTATACGCATCTTATTTATATACATATTATATACTGATGATACAATTTTTATACCCATAATATACATATGCATATTCTATACAATAATTATAGAGTTTTTATACAACTTTTAACTGCAATAATTATTTATATAGTTTCTATACACATCATATACAACATTTAGTCACAATAAGTCTTCAGATACACATTCTATACAACAATTACACAATTTTTATACACATCCTATACAAACTTTAACTGCAATAATTATTCAAATACATATTTTATATAACAATTATACAGTTTCTATATACGTTCTATACAAACTTTAGTTGCAATAATTCTTCAGATACATATTCTATACAACAATTCTATAATTTTTATACACATCCTATATCTTATATAGATACATATTCTATATAACAATTATATATCTTATACAGATACATTATATACAACATTTATATAATTACTATGCATATTTTCTACAACCTTGATTTCTCCAATTGCTATGGAAGAAATTAGAGAGGAGAAGCAAAAAAGGCCCTTCATCTTTAACTATCTTTATCATATTACGAAAAAAATAAGTAAGAAATACTAAAAAATAGTATTTGATTGTTAAGAAAAAAAAAAGCGATTAGAAGAGCAGATTTTTCTTTATAAAAAAAGTCCAGCAAAAAAAGAGAAAAGAAGAAAAAAAACAGCGAGAGAGAGGGAGGGAGAGTGAGAGAGAGAAGAGTGAGGGGCAGAGAGAAGGGGAGAGAGGCGAGAGAGAGAAGGGAGAAAAATGACTATAAATTGTCATTATTTTACCCTAAAATATATTTAATGGTACATGGCTCAAACTTGGACCATTATTTTTTCTAATGGACACCCAATGTCCTTTTCCCATTAAAATATAAACTAAAGAAGAAAAGGATTAAAAATGTAGTGTATATGTAGAGAAAATGATAAAAATGATTTCTTATGTTTGATGGTAGCTTTCTCTTAAATATGTAATTAGTAGTTTCGTGTTAAGACATACATATTCATTGAATGGATATTTCGTGTTATGACATACATATTTATTGAATGGATGTCTATACATTCACTAGATTACATGATTTTTTTGTGGATAAGAATGTATTTATTAATTTAGACACTTAATATTAGTGGCCTTTGAAGGAATTTCTCATCGTATAAATTGAGATGTTATTCATCATTGAAAGATATACTTGAACAGGAGAAAAAGGTTCTCCCCTTTTTACACCTCTTGGCTCTTGTCTATGATATCTTGCTTTGTATTATTTCATTTGGTATTAATTTTACAACCTTTTGATCCTTTTTGAATTTGTCAAAAACTAATAAGTTTTAGGCTCCATTTATAACTTTGTCTGTTAAAAATTGAGGGGAAATGAGGAGAATACTGAAATAGTGAAAAGGTTCACAATGTACCATAGCATCCTCATTTTACTTAACATACCCCTAAATAACTAACTTACATACCCTTCAAAACACATTTATCATGCTTTTGATACAGTTTTCAAAATATAACAACAATAAATCAAGTGTAATCTCATATATAATTGTGGGTTTTTGAGAAAGTGAGTGCAGTGGCGGAGACAGAATTTTCACAAAAAAGTGTCAAAATATAATGAATTAATTTCACAAAAAATTCAAGGAGTGTTAATATGTAATATGTATACATAAAATAATATTTTTTCCTAGCTACACACAGGGTAATTTTGATGAAGGGGTGTCATTTGACATCACTCAACTACATGTGGCTCCGCCAATAAGTTGTTGGGAAAATATTATTTAATATCTCAAAAAAAAAATTATCTTTAATTATATTTGAAAGAAAATTTATTCTATGTCCTTAATTTTTATGCTAAAGAAGTGTATAGGATACCCCTCACTTATTGTCCCTATAAAGTGTGAGTGTGAAAAATGACCCGACTTATGAGAAAGTTCTTATAGAAATCCTCGACCGTTAGTTTCGCAAGTTGAGAGCTAAAGAAATAGCGTCCGTGAAAGTTCTATGGAGAAATCACAATGCTGAAGAGGCTACCTGGGAAGCTGAAGATGATATGAAAGCAAGGTACCCCCATCTATTCCCAAATCAGGAAGAAAATAACCAAGGTAATGATCCTACTCTTTCTTTAAGACTCGGTGAATTCCCGTCCTATGTTATAATGTTTACGACCTATGAAACTCATGTCTCACTCTATGCTCTATGTTAAATAAACCCATGATATGTCACATCTCACTTTGATAGTTCAATAGAGCTATGTTATGTTTCGTACTTATTCTTTCGCTCCACGACCATCATTCGAGGACGAATGATCCCAAGGGAGAGATATTGTAATATCTCATATTTTTGAGCTAAGATCTGAACCTTTCTACGTATGTATGTAGATTCGAACCCGGTGAATTTTTATTGTACCTAAGTGTAAAGGTCAATTCTTAAGTGTGAAAAGTGCATTGGATGTGAATTAAAGTCATAAGGAACCTCTAGCATAAAGTTGAGTTGAAAGCTTCTCTACCAATTAAGTTTCCGTATAAGTTTTTACTAGGGTCAACTTCAAACAAGCATTTCTTTTAGAATATAAAGAGTTATGTGACTCATTACTTACCAAATTAAAGATCTTTGAGTCTAGTTTCCAACGCATCCAACCGCTTGTCAATCTGACTCCGAAGTAAAATATTATGATCATTTTACTAAAATATAGCAGAGTAGAGAAATTGTGCGATCAAAAGTGTGGTCACACTTCCGGTGTGCTATCCGCACTTTGGAGCCGCACAATGGCCCCAGGACCTTCAGCTCACTGACCAAAAGTGTGATCCAAAGTGCTCACAACACTCCCATTGTGAGGCAGAACTTTGGGACCGCACAATGGTCTATGAAATTCACTGAAAGTCATTTTCTCTGAATTTTTCATTCTCATCAGCCCTAAGTTGGTTTACTCTCCTCTACTCACCCTCTAACTCTAAGGTATATTCCTCTCATATACTTTAATATATTCCTAATCATTTTTAATCATTAATTATGAATTCCTAACAAAATTCTACACTACAATCCTAGTTTTTTCAAGAAAATCCATCTTCAAGATTAAGGAAAGGCTTTTGTGGTCCTTCTCCTTAATTCCAAGATCATATTTTTCTTGGGTGTTATGAACGAATAAAGTATGTAAGGCTACCCTTCACGTATGAGAATATCATGTTCTTCTCCACGAATATGTTTCTCATGATTGTAGTATTTTCTATAAGAAAGTTAGGGTTAGATCAAATCTTTAAGTCATGATTTCTTTGATTCTTGATGAAATCCCAAGAGCCCTCCATGAAAGTGTTTGATTTTTAGAATATGTTGTTACCTCTTGATTTCTTACAAGTTTACTGTAACACCCCATACACGTATCCAGCTATCGAATCCTAAATCCATCAAGGTTGCTGCATTTTCTGCAAACTGTGTGGTCACAACCAGCAGTGCCACGAGCGTCGCAGCTCAGAAGGCCCGTGGGATGTCCCGTGAAGACCAAACAGTTGGACTGTGCCAGCTGCCTCAGTTCGACGGGCGGCCACGACGGGTGTCGCAGGTGCGATGGCCCGTAGGACCTCGCCGTCGGAATGGTCCAACCATTCCTCCCCAGCAACCAGTCTTTCGACGGGCTAGGCCACGGGCGTCGCCAGTGCGATGGGCCGTGGGAGCTCGCCATCAAAAGGGACCAGCAGACTTCCACCAAGGCCACCCCTGCCCGACGTCTTGACCGACGGGCCATTGTGGGCACGACGCCCGTCGGATAGCCCGTAAGGCAGCCTAGTTTTCTGAAACTTTTCATTTAAATCCCAGGGGCATTGTGGTCATTTTCTACCCTATTATATATCAAGTGAAGTCATTTTGACTACTTTAGAAGGGTTTTCACCCATATTACCCTAAGTCTATCCTAAGTTCCTCATTCCTCACTCAAGGAGGAAAAGTGCTCTCAAGTTCAAGTCTCCAAGCTCCAAGTCAAGTCTCCTAGTTATTTTCCAATCAAGTGGGTAATCTTCCACCAAGGTATGTGGGTTTTTAACAATGGGTTACTTTCACCCTTGAACCCAAATTCCCCAACTCTTATCTTGAATTATGAAGTTATGAAATTAGGGTTTTGATCTAAAATTGGAGAAAGTTTATGAAATAAGTTTCTATGTTTAAATTCATGGTTTTCTCTTGATTACTCATGATTTGATTATGATTCTCTCATTGGTTTTAAAAGCCCAAGCATAAATATTGAGTTCTAGCATGAAACTATGAATTTACATATTTTCAAGAGAAAGTTGGCATGATTAGATATCATGGCCTCTATGTATTTATGAAATTACATGACTAATTCTTTAAGTATGAATGTAGCAAGAAAAATATATATTTTGAATTATGGTCTTGCAAAGTTTTAAGAATCATGACTTTTGAATTGCATGACATCAGATATGTCCTTATGCTTTTCCAATAGTTCTGGACATCAGATATGTCTCTATGTTTAAAGAAAATTTGGAAATCAAATATGTTCCTATGTTTAAAGAAAGGTTTGGCATCTAGATATGCCCACCTAAGTTAAGTGAATTGCACGGTATCAGATATACCCTTATGCTTTTCAAACAGATTTAGCATCAGATATGCCCAAGTATTATATGAGCTATATGTATGTTTCGGGAGTAGTATTAGCACCGAGTTGGACAGGGTGAGAGTACCCAAAAAGGTCCCAAAACTACGTGCCACTGTAGGTTTTAAGTCCCCTCTGTTGGGCATCAGCTTAGTGATCACGCCAAGTAATGCCTTTATACCCTGGCAAGGTATATTGGGTCCTTTCGATGAGGCGGATACATCGAATTCCATGTAGCTCACATGGTCTCTGTCGGTTAGAGAACCTCCCACAAGAAAACAATTTATGCTTTTAAACTTGCATTTAACTCTTATTCAGATTTCAGACTTATTACTCATGATTATGTTTCAGCTTAAAAAAAGTATTTGAGTCATTGCATTTAGTTTATCTTTAAAAGCATGATTTCAGTTATTTAAGTATACTTAGCATGTTTTCATCATGTTCATGCATTGCTCATATACTTAGTACATTCCATAGTACTAACGCATATTGTGTTGCATCCTTTGATGATGCAGATTCAGGCATACCTTCTCATGTTCGTGGCTAGAGTTTTAGGCCACTCCCTCAGCCAGCTTTGGTGAGTCCTCATAGTTCGAGGACTAGATCTTATTTCAGTTTTTATGCTTTTTTTACGTATTAGATTATCGAGTTAGTTGGGGTGTTGTCCCATCAACTCTCTATGATTGTACTAGAGGCTTTCAGACATAGATGTTATGAGATGATCTTCGAGTTGTATTTCCTATTCGACTCTCTATTTGTGCTATGTCTTCCAGTTTTCGGATTTACTTTGATACTTCCACTATGTCTTATCTTTGTTATGCTTGAGATTGCTATGACCAAGGGTTAGCTTGGGATCCTTGTGGTTCTAAATCCCGTGTTATGTCTAGGGGGTAACCTCGGGGCATGACATTTACGTTGTAAATTTTTAAATGATTATGAAAAGAATATATTTTTGTCTTGAAACTGAACTCAATAATTCCTTATGATTTTGAGCGCAAGTCTCCACAACATGTTATGAGGAATCAATTCCCAGTTTATTTTTAAAAAAATAATAATTTTAGTATATAGCATATTTTAGGAGGACTATAGATAACTGAGAACGTATGAGTTTAAATAATGAATACCCAAAATTATGAATATCAATGCAGGATAGAATTGTGCCATTGATTTGGGCGACTCCTCCATAGGCCCTTGATAAGGGATCAATATGTATCTATAGTTACATTATGTCCTATACTCTGATAAGGTATATGACGGCTTTCCAATCAGATGACGATTGAACATCATGAGCTCACATGGTATTATGTCGGTTGAAAAATTTCCCAACAAAAACTTGTTTGAGAAAGATGATTTTTAGCACCAGACCATTCTTTTGAAAATCTTTATAAAGCTTAATACCAGTTTATTTTATGACTCAGATATTCAGTTTACATTATGATTTAGTTATACAATTTATATTATGAATCATATATTCGGACTATCTTACGCTTCAGTATACACACTTCAGTACACAGTCTATCTCATGGTCTTGTTATACATTTTGCTTCATGTCTTAGTTATACAGTTATATCAGAAAGTAGTCATACCTTCATGTCATGTTTCATTCATCTATATTACATACAGTATATTTTATGTATTTACGATTTTTTCGCTGCATCTTTTAATGATGCAGACTCAGGTATTCAGGTCCATAATCAAACGCTATGCTAGGCTCCTCACTCTCAGTTATTGGTGAGCCCTCCTTACTTTAAGGGGCTTGATCTGCAATTTAGTAGCTTTGCTTTTAGTTTAATAAAGGTATATCAGGGTCCTTGTCTCGATAGTCAGTATTCAGACATGTTTATAGGCTTCATAAATAGTTAGTCAGTTAAATCTTGTTTTCGAATTTCACTTTTGACTCTTAAGTAACACTTCAATGTATATTCCTTATTAGCTAAAAGGTTTATTTCTTTAAATGTTCCATTTTTAGTATGTTTCCTCTATTTCTAGTGCATGCTTGAGTATTATGCCATGTTGAGAGTTCACTCAGACTAGCAATAATATCGAGTGTCGATCACGTGCAGAGACTAGGCTCGAAGTGTGGTTGTAGGGATCTATGAGTTTATAAAGATTCTTCATGAGAAACATGACTTTTTCATACATACATAATTTAATAGTTCATAGAGGCAATTACATAGGCGTAGAAAACAGATTGTAGGGAGAAACAATGATGTGCTCACATTTAGAGTTAGCCTTACATATCTTGAATCTGTCTAATTTAATTTTCTCTGGTCAAAACTCTAATAAAATAACAACAACAACAACAACATACCTAGTATATTTTCACAAAGTGAAATCTGGGAGTATAGAGTGTACGCAGTTGTCATGCTCTGAGACTATCCCTGGACATAACACGGACCCGGGACCACAAGTATCTCAAGTTAATTCTTGGCTGAAGCATGACTTAAACGAACATGGATAAACTTAGCAAAAGCATCAAACTAAAGAAATAAATAGACTGAGTCATCAACAGCTCAAACATAACATATCAAAATCTGAAACCCAAATACAAAATCTCTTCTATGTCTGAAAGCCTCTAATATGAATACTGAGTTACTGAGACAAGACCCCAACTAACTCCAAATACTAAGAAGAAACCATAAAGATAGACAACTGATACTAGTCCTCGAAGTATGAGGACTCACCACTCGAAGCTGGGACACCTGCTAGTCTCTAGCCACGAATCTGAGGGCCCGAACCTGAATCTGCATCATCAAAGGATGCAACGCGAGAATATGTATTAGTACTATAGGATGTACTGAGTATGTGAGATATGCAAAAAGTCGTAAAAATGTAATTAAAATATATTTAAAACTGAATTCATGTATAATAAGAGAATTCATAAGAAATATCATAATTTAAGCGTATGGTAAGAGATATCAAAGCATAAGACTTAAAAATATTCAAACGGGAGTTTCTTATAACCGACAATAGACCATGTGAGCTACATGGAATCTAACTATATCACCCTAGTTAGCAAATCTGCCCCGACCCCTGCCAAGGAACGGACACCATAATCTAACTATATAACCCTAGTTGGCAAAGCTGCCCTAATGCCCTCTAAAGCACATGACACCATAATCAAATGTGGAACCACTTTCATAAGCCAATAAGGCGATTCATAACCTAGGCTGGCAATGTAGTTTTGGACTTAAGTTATCGAACCATTATCGCTCAGTGCTAAATACTACTCTCAAAATATGCATATAGCTCATAATATACTTGTGACATATCTGATGCCAAATTTATTTGAAAAGCATAAAGACACATCCGATGACATGCAATTCTCATATCATAAGTCCTTCAAGCTTAGCATAGCCATAATTCGAAACATACTTTTCTTTCTAAATTTATAACTTGAAGAATTAGGCATGCACTTTAAATACATAAGACCATGTTATCTAAATATGCCAATTTTCACTTGAAATTATGTAATTCAATAAAATCATGCTAGAAATTACCTTTAATGCATGTGCTTTTGAAATCAAGTAAGAAACCTCAGATAAAACATAGATAAGTAATGAGAAAATATGAATTGATGCTTTAAAACTAACCATAAGTTTTCCCCAAATTGGGTAAGAACCCTAATTTTATAAATTCATAAATCAAAGTAAAAATCATGGGTTTTGGGCATAAGGGTGAAGGAAATCCCTTATTGAATACCCACATACCTTATTGAAACTTGCTTGATCTAAGATGAAAAGAAATGGAGGCTTGAACTTGGAGCTTGAGACTTGGAGCTTGAAGGAGTTATTTTCCTCTTTTGGTAGATGAATGAGGAATAATAAAAGATTTAGGCTAATAAGAGTAGAAACCCTACTAAAAGTGGCCAAATGACCTCACTTATGAGTTAAAAGGGTGGGTAATTATAAAAATACTCCTAGAATTTAATAAAGAAAAATTGATAAAAAGACTCGGCTTTAGAGACCACGAGTCAGTCTACGGACTGTCAACTGAAATGATGAACTGTCAACTGATCCGTGATTTCAGGTGCCACTTCTGGGAGCCTGCTGGAACTCAACTCCACGAGTCAATCTACGGTCCATGATTTAGAATGATTAACCATCTTGTTGACTCGTGGTTCTGACTTAAGGGAATGAGGATCCTCTGATCCTCATGGATTACGGATGAGAGGATGACCCGTGGTTCAAAAGGATAGGTCATCAACCAACTTGTCATTTCCAGGGCCCTTCATAGGGGGTCCTCTGGAACTTGAACCACGAGTCCACAGGATGGGCCGTGGTTCTAAATCATGAGCCATCGAGTGACTCGTAGACTGAGGGGAGAACATAACCAAGGAGCATGTAATGATCGAGTCCGTCGTTGTATTAAAATTTCCCCGAGTTTGAAATTGGGGAAAATGAATTAAAATAAATTCGAGGTACGTAGGGTGACGTCATGGAAAATTTCTGATCTTTCAGAGATAATCCGGGCTGACGTCACACCGCTATAGCGGTATTAATTTCCGCTATAGCAAAATTGCTATTGCGGTAAGGCAGATCGCTATAGCGGAGCTGCGGAAGGCAGTAGCCTGTGATGGAATTTTATTAAAAAGTCTCTTCTCCTTAGTTGAGAAGCATAAGAGGGTTCTTCCAAAAACCCTATCACGCTGCTCCAAGGCTGGGAAATCATGAGGAGGAAGGGCCATGGCTAAAGGGATGCAGAACAGCGAATTCCAGGATCAATGTCCAGTCGGGAACGCAGTCACGGAGCCAGAAATGTACCATTGCAGCAGCTTGGCGCCCAGGTAGGCTAGGTTTTATGAGTAGTTATACCTGTTTACTTTCCATACTTGTTGTATAGTGGGAACGGATAATCCATGTTTTAGGCCTTCGGATACGAAGTCTGGTAGATTCGGGTTTGGTTATGTTGATTTGGGATGTACGGAGTAAATGGCTGGTCTTGTGATTGTGTTATGTGGTTATATTATTCATATTGGTGTGATAAAATGATAGGTTAAGGGACTAGTATATTGGAAAGGTTCGGAGAACCGGGGAGGCGCTTGGGAGCCACAGAAAATGGGAAAAGGAAACTCTTAGGTGGGGTTTCAGGAATGTTTATGGCTTGAGACGTAGTGGCGGTCTTGCTAAAGTAAGGAAAAGGAAATCGAGCAGTTGCGTATATGCTATGTCAAAAGAGAAATCGCTCGTTACGTGTTCTAGAATAAAAAAGGGTGAACCAGGGATAGTCTTCGAACGGGATTTGATAGTTCATTGTTGTACCCGGAAAGGGGTAGGTGATGGCTTATGATTTCTGTGAATGTCGTATATTCTTGTACTCATATCTAAGTGTTGTATGAATTACATTGCTTAGGGGAGTTGTGTAGAATGTCTAAGGTTCTTGCTTTACAGTCTGTGATTTGAACGATAATTGCTTGTTGGTTTACGATTTATTTGTTCATGCATTTGATCATCTATTTGACTGTGAGTTGTTGACATTCGGTTGGCTCGGGTACCACGCCTGGTACGGGTATAACAAATGGTTGGCTCGGGTACCACGCCTGGTACAAGAATACTAATGGTTGGCTCGGGTACCACGCCTGGTACGAGTTTACTTTATTGTATACTGCATTATGATTATTATATTCCACTGATTGATATTGGTTCCGTGAGTGGACCGGGTTATTTTATTGGAATGTGATTATTATTATTGGTTCCTTGAGTGAGTCGGCTGCGGTGGAATTGTGATTTGGATGGGTGGTCCTTGAGTGGCCGGGAATTTCTATTATATGTTGTTGAGTTGGTCTTAGATTAGATCAGGTTGATCATTGACACTTAGGTGTTGTTTAGAGGGGATCCCGGGGTGGGTCTGGACTATGTAAAGGGGGGGGCAACTAGTTACACACACACACACACATACACACACACACACACATATATATATATATATATATATTGTCGGCTTGAATGTGTCATTGGTGGTCGGGAACTATCGGTGGTAAATAAGCTAAGGGTTGGTCTTGGTGTAAACCGGGTTAATTGGTTGAACACTTAGGTATGGCTATGGGATCCTTGGAGAGTCCGGGTCTTGTGTTGTAAGGAGATTTAGATGTAACTCTAGTGTTATCAATAAATGTAGCAATGGTTGCTGGGTGGATTTCATGGGGGGGGGGGGTTAGATTGGGAGGAAGACTGAGAGTCTAGGGTTATGAAAGGGTTAGAAGGTTGTCCTGGAGGTCCGTGAAGGGCCTGAACACTGGTAAGTGAAGCCACGGGTATAAGTGATTGAGTTGGGCAGTTAGCCGGGTAAAGTCCGGATGTTAGTTAGAACAGTTGACTTAGGCAAGGAAAGGGCGATCCGGGCATGAACATGGACATTTGTGAAGGATAAAGTAACTTGGGAAGCCTAGGATTAGGTGACTTGGGAAGTCTAAGGTTAGTGTGACTCGAAAGTCTGGGGAATGAGGGAGTTGGCAGCGGAAGCACGTTGGAGGATGGAAATCAAGCTATGTTAATTACATTCATGCTTTTCCCTGTTTTCTTATATGATGGTAGGAGTGGATTCGGGTCGACCGATGATGCCTACCAATACGTGTGTTTGTACTAACTCTACTCTTGCTATACCTTTGGGTATAGTCTGGTTGCAGGCTGATGATGTTTCATAGGTTCACGGCGAGGAGGTCTCCAACAACTTCTGTCCTCGATCTCCATGGCGGAAGATGGGTCTTTTTCTCTCTTGTGTCATCTTGTAGTGGCTCTTGTACCTGTTTAGACTAGATCCTAGGGAGGGCTATCTCATATTGTAAATATTTTTCCGCAAGTTCTTTAAGTCATTTATTTTCTAAAAAATTTGTAAAGGAAGTTCAATGTATAAAAAGGGTTTTATTTCACTATTTATTTCTTTCCCGCATTACTTGTTGGTTCGGGTGGTAAGGGTTCTCCTATCTAGGTGGATTAGAGTAGGTGCCCACACGGCCCGATAGTTGGGTCGTGACAAATGGTATCAGAGCCTAGGTTATCGGTCTCCCAGTACAAGAGCAAAGTGCTGAATAGGGTCCTACAGATTGGTGTGTTGATGTCCACATCTAATCTTTGGGGAACTATAAGGCACTCTAGAAACTGTCACCCTTCTTTCATTCTTTCGTGCGGTTCATACTTGCTTGTATGGGTTGAGTCCAATTGGTATCTCTCAATTCCAATCGGTATCTCAGCAAGGTAAAAGAGGTCTCCGTACTTCAGTTACGACAGGACAAGCAAGAGAAATTAGAACCGGGAAGGTTCCAATTGGTATCTGGCCTGAGAGGCTGTGGCGAGCATGGATAACCGGCTAATGGTCATCCGTGGTACTAATGAGAGGTGAAACTTGTGAATTGATTGGTTGTGATTTGATTGTGTTGTGACTTGAAATTAAATTGTTGTGTGTACAACCTTGTATGACTTAATTGGGATGGGTGTAGATATTTAAATGATGTGTATGTAGAGTCTACAGAGAGTCATTGACTGAAAATTTTGTGTGCTTTAGACTGTGGTAGTCTGTTAAATGTCTAGATCTAAATGGTGGTACTACGTGTTAAAAGGGGCTTATCATTGGTTAAGATGATAAGGGATTGGGAACTGTGACTGTAGAGAAGCTTCGGTTTCAGGACAGTCGAAAATTTGGTTGGGAACCATGGGAATAAGGGAGTCTATAGTGTGTAATGGCGGGAAAATTTGCCGGAAAACAATTAATCGTTGTGAATTCCTTGTAAATTTGATGTGTTTTATGACGTGTTATGCCTGATTCTAATGCATTCAGTGCCAGGAATGGTCTTGAGGGTGGTTTAAGACCATGGCGGGACTTACAGGTTGGGAAAGTGGTAACCGGGAAGGGGGTTGAGTGCTTTTAGCTGGAATTCGAATTTTCTATACTGTTACCGTCGGTACCGCTATACCGGTGAAATGTCCGCTATAGAAGGACCGTTATCGCGGAATGACCTATCGCTATAGCGGAGGTCAGCGAGGCAGTAAGCCTGCTCTATTTTCCCCTGTTTTTATTCCTTCCCAGGGACAAGATAAAAACAAGCATAAGTTACGAAAACCAGTGTGTAAAACCAAGAAAAAGCAGTGCTATATATAATAGTAGCAGGAAAGGAAAAATAGTGTCTAACACGGGCACCCACGTGCCAAAATAAAAAAGGGAAAAGGGAAGGATTGTCTTAGACAAGCCCCAAACGGGGGCAACCCAAACAGTAGTAAATCAGTAATAAGGGGGGGGGAGTCCTAGGCCTCATCATCGCTCAGGAAAGGGAACTCTTGCACATCCTCGGGCTCGAGGGTGGGGAGCTCCTGACCAGGGGTAGCACAGGAGAACATGACCTTGATGGTCTTACACATCCGGGCAAACATACGATCCTGGGAGTATCTCTTCTTCTTCTCTTCTTCTAACTCCCTACGGAGTGCTGCAAGTTCCTGAGCGGATGGGTGAAGGGCTGCGCCTCCGGCGTTAGGATCCTCCATGAACCTCCAGATGGCTGCCAGGTTCTCCTCCAGCTGGGCTCTAGAGATGGGGGCTGAGGCTGGGACTGGGAAGGGGCAGGAGTGTCATCATCCTCATCATCATCATCGTCGTCCCCCTCCATCGGCTGACTGCTCTCTGCCTCATCCATCTTCCTCTTCTTCTTGGAGATGTCCTTCACCCGGACAAGGTCAAAGGGCTCATCCATGGCCACCTCAGCATCCGTATGGTCCTGAGGCACACCAGCTCGCCTGCACAGCTCTGAAACTAGCCCAGGTAGATAAAGGCCCTTCCTGGGACCACTATAGAAGCTTTTCCATCCGAGATGATCTGCTCCCCCATATTTATGATAATCCCCTGCATGGCACAAGCGATCACCAGAGCTCGGGCATAGGTCACGTCGGTTTGATTTCCCGACGGACGGATCTTCCGGGATACCAAATTCAGCCACCTCCTAGCTTGGGAGGAGAAGTAGAGCTAGTAATGCCTTCGGGGCTGACCCAGTACACCTTATCCTGGAATGCGGGATCCACCAAAGTATTCCTCAGCCAAGTCATATCCCACAACCGGGACTTAGCCATGTACGCCTCATTTGAGACATGGGGCACCCCTAACACCTCATTAATGGTCTGGACATCCACGAGAACATCCACCCCTCGTAGTCTGATAATAGGATTCGACTCACTCCAGCGGACAGTGGGGAGGATAGCATAGAACTCCCGCACCCAGCCGGTCAGCACGGGGGGAGGAGCCACTAGCAAGGTGTCCCACCCGAACTCTCGAACCCGGCGGTGGAAGTCAGCCGCTTTCCCATCTACCCCAGTCATTCGACAGCCTCTCTCATAGCAAAAACTGAATTTCTGGTAATCCCTGAGCCTCTCCCAACTAGCTTCATCGGGGAATTGCTCGTAGTCATATTCAGGCACTTGTTGTTCAGCCATTTATGTTATCCTGCAAGGGTAAGGAGGAGATGGGATTAGAAGAGTAATAGAACACAAAAAGGGAGGAAATTTTTTCTAAGTGTTAGCTTGGAAAGGCCACTGGTTTGCGGCCTTTTGCTATAGCGGGGGGTGCGTCTGCCATAGTGGGACCACTATAGCAGAGGGGTAACGCTGTAGCAGGACCGCCATAGTAGAGCCCAACCGCTATAGCGGTCTTCATCATCCTAGACAAGAGGTGCATCAATGGCACCCCTTGATCCAAAACTCTGTTTTTGTCATTCCGAGTCTAGATCTACCCACCCAAAGTACCCCATTACGAGTTTCTATAAAAAATTGGGCATTATAACTCCTAGTAATTGCCCGAATCACCATTTTGTTCAAGGACAACCCTTCACTTCCCCACCCATTTTGGTTTTGGCCAATAATAGCATAATCCTTACGCCCAGAATGCCTTCGAGGCATTGTAAACGTAAGGGAAGCGTCCATGCTTCGAATATTCAAAAAAAATCCAAAAGTTCAAGTTCAAAACCCACTTCAAATATGCTACAAGTTCATAAATTCCTACCACATTCATGTACAGAATCGTGCAAGAGAGTAAGGGATGGAGAGTTTTCGATTATTACCTGGAAATTCCGACACTGGGAGTGGGATGATCGGGAGAGAAAGTGTATCTTTTTGAAGGGAATGTGGGGAGAATAAGGGGGAGAAATCTGTTTCTCCCTATTTTCATTTTGTTGCCAACCGCTATAGCGGTCGGCTGTCCGCTATAGCGGGACTGCTATAGCGGTGAAATGTCCGCTACAGCGGACGACCAGTCAGTTCCGAAATGGGAAAAGTTCTCCCAGGTCTCTTCAAATTCGTCCATCCCAATATGATACGAGATCCCAGATTTCTTGGGTACTCAGAATGGGAACACGTGTAAATTTCCTTGAAAGGATCGAAAATGTCCTGGAAGGACGGGATAATATTAAATTCTTCCTCTGGTTGGTTAGACTCTTAAGGGGGGAGGTTTGACAACTTGCGTAGGATCGAATATGTCGCGGTCACTTGGGACGGTGAGAGTCCCGGATTAGTTTCTCTCTTCCAGTTTATTCGGGATCGTTCGGGGATGAACAATGAATAAATTGGTATCTGTTGTAACGACCGGGTCCGTCGTTATATTAAAATTTCCTCGAGTTCGAAATTAGTGAAAATGAATTAAAATAAATTCAAGGTGCGTAGGGTGACGTCATGGAAAATTTCTGATCTTTCGGATATAATCTGGGCTGACGTCACACCGCTATAGCGGTATTAATTTCCGCTATAGAAGAACCATTGTCACGGTAAGGCAGACCGCTATAGCGGAGCTGTGGGAGGCAGTAGCCTGTGACGGGATTTTATTAAAAAGTCTTTTCTCCTCAGTTGGAAAATATACGAGGGTTCTTCCAAAAACTCTCTCATGCTGCTCCAAGGCTGGGAAATCATGAAGAGGAGGGGCCATGGTTGAAGGGACGCGGAACAGCAAATTCCAGGATCAATGTCCAGCCAGGAACGCAGTCACTGAGCCAGAAATGCACCGTTGCAGCTGCTTGGCGCCCAAGTAGGCTAGGTTTCATGAGTAGTTAGACCTGTTTACTTTCTGTACTTGTTGTATAGTGGGAACAGAGAATCCATGTTTTAGGCCTCCGGGCACGGAGTCTGGCGGATTCGGGTTTGGTTATGTTGATTTGGGATGTACGGAGTAAATGGCTGGTCTTGTGATTGTGTTATGTGGTTACATTATTCATATTGGTGTGATAAAATGATAGGTTAAGGGACTAGTATGTCGGAAAGGTTCGGAGAATCGGGGAGGCGCTTGTGAGCCACGAAAAACGGGAATAGAAAACTCCTAGGTGGGGTTTCAGGAATGTTTATGGCTTGAGACGTAGTGGCGGTCTTGCTAAAGTAAGGAAAAGGAAATCGGGTAGCTGCGTATATGCTATGTCAAAAGAGAAATCGCTCGTAACGTGTTCTAGAATAAAAAGGGGTGAACCGGGGATAGTCTTCGGACGGGATTTGATAGTTCATTGTTGTACCTGAAAAGGGGTAGGTGATGGCTTACGATTTCTGTGAATGTCGTATATTCTTGTACCCATATCTAAGTGTTGTATGAATTACATTGCTTAGGGGAGTTGTGTAGAATGTCTTTTAGGTTCTTGCTTTACAGTCTGTGATTTGAACGATAATTGCATGTTAGTTTACGAGTTATTTGTTCATGCATTTGATCATCTATTTGACTGTGAGTTGTTGACATTCAGTTGGCTCGGGTACCACGCCTGGTACGGGTATAACAAATGGTTGACTCGGGTACCACGCCTGGTACAAGAATACTAATGATTTGCTCGGGTACCACGCCTGGTACGAGTATACTTTATTGCATACTGCATT
This sequence comes from Jaltomata sinuosa, assembly GCA_003996215.1. NCBI lineage: Eukaryota > Viridiplantae > Streptophyta > Magnoliopsida > Solanales > Solanaceae > Jaltomata > Jaltomata sinuosa. The sequence continues at coordinate 40,460 of QJPP01000040.1, forward strand.
GTGATTATTATATTACACTGACTGATATTGATTCCGTGAGTGGATCGAGTTATTTTATTGGAATGTGATTATTATTGATTCTTTGAGTGAGTCAGGCTATGGTGGAATTGTGATGTGGATGGGCGGTCATTGAGTGGCCGGGAATTTCTATTATATGTTGTTGAGTTGGTCTTGGATTAGACCGGGTTGGTCATAGACACTTAGGTGTTGTTTAGAGGGGATCCCGGGGTGGGTCCAGACTATGTAAAAGGGGGGGGGCTAATTACACATATATATATATATTGTCGTCTTGAGTGTGTCATTGGCGGTCGGGAACTACCGGTGGTAAATAAGCTAAGGGTTGGTCTTGGTGTAGACCGGGTTAATCGGTTGAACACTTAGGTGTGGCTAGGGGATCCTTGGAGAGTCCGGGTCTCGTGTTGTAAGGAGATTTAGATGTAACTCTAGTGTTGTAAATAAATGTAGCAATGGTTGCTGGGTGGATTTCATGTGGGAGGGGGGGGGTTAGATTGGGAGGAAGACTGAGAGTTTGGGGTTATGAAAGGGTTAGAAGGTTGTCCTGGAGGTCCGTGAAGGGCCTGGACACTGGTAAGTGAAGCCACGGGTATAAGTGATTGAGTTGGGCAGTTAGCCGGGTAAATGTTCGGATGTTAGTTAGAACAATTGACTTAGGCAATAGAAGGGCGGTCCGGGCATGAACATGGACATTTGTGAAGGATAAAATGACTTGGGAAGTCTAGGATTAGGTGACTTGGGAAGTATAAGGTTAGTGTGACTCGGATGTCTGGAGAATGAGGGAGTTGGCACCGAAAGCACGTTGGAGGATGGAAATCAAGCTATGTTAATTACATTCATGTTTTTCCCTGTTTTCTTATATGATGGTAGGAGTGAATTCGGGTCGACCGATGATGCCTATCAGTACGTGTGTTTGTACTGACTCTACTCTTGCTATACCTTTGGGTATAGTCTGGTTGCAGGCTGGTGATGTTTCATTGGTTCACGGAGAGGAGGTCTCCAGCAACTTATGTCTTCGATCTCCATGGCGGAAGTTGGGTCTTTTTCTCTCTTGTGTCATCTTAAAGTAGCTCTTGTACCTGTTTAGACTAGATCCTAGGGAGGGCTGTCTCATATTGTAAATATTTTTCCACAAGTTCTTTAAGTCATTTATTTTCTGAAAATTTTGTAAAGGAAGTTCCATGTATAAAAAAGGGTTTTATTTCATGATTTATTTCTTTTCAGCATTACATGTTGGTTCGGGTGGTAAGGGTTTTCCTATCTAGGTGGGTTAGTGTAGGTGCCCGCACGGCCCGGTAGTTGGGTCGTGACAGAGCAAATGACGAATCAAACTATGGGTCGTGGTTCAGGACTACGGTCCGTGATTTTTGAGAACTTTACAATTTTCACAGAAATCAGGTTTAACAGCTAAATCAAATTTCGAAGTGTTACAACAGCCCATACCACTACCTCAGAAGTGAGATAGAGAGGCTGTTTCTGATAGACCCCCGACTTAAGATAAAAATAGTCTAAAAAAGATAAAATATAAGAACAAAAAATAATAGATAATAAAATATAATATAAAGTAACAGAAATAAGACTATCATAAAATAATACTACACTCAATTTACTCTAAACTCTAATATTGGAGAATAATATTCAAAAGCCTATTCTTGAACTTTGAGATGAATTCTCTTAGAAATCCTAAGTTCAATCATATATTCTTACTTAGGATATAAAATCATATGTTAGAATCACTAAGAAATCATGAGAGTATGCTTACCTTGATATGAAAGGAAGTATAATCTCTTTGATAGATGATTAATCTTTCTCAAAATCAAGTTTTGAACTCTAGAAGTAAGTCCTTGATTTACTAGAGATAAGAGGATGATTTGATGTCAGAATCCTGGAGAAATTCTTAGATTTATGTTTTAAGATCATGAAAAATATTTACCTAGCCTTATGAGGATAGAAGAGAGCTCTTGGGGGCTGTTGGGATTGATCAAAAAGTGAAAAGTGAGGGAAAAAAATTCAAAATAACATTTTTATAAAATCTGAAAAAACTAATATACGATCCAATGCAGGTGATATATAGACTGTATACCAGATAGACAGATTGTAAAATGGGTTGTAAGTTCACCTGTCCCAATCCTCTCTTACTGCTAAGAATGATGATTTGTATGTATTCATGTACGGGTCATAAAATTCACTAATGGTCTATATATGGTCCGATTGGGGGTAACTATTTGACAGTGCTTCACTAAAATGACCATAATTTCTTTGGACTCAGATTGATGAATGGTTGAATGCGTTGAAAACTAACCTCATAGACCTTTATTTGATAGAAAATGGGGAATGTAACATTTCATATTCTAGGAGATACGCTTGTTTGATGTTGAACTTTGCATAAACTTATACGAAAACTTAATCGGTAGAGAAATTTTCAACTTAACTTTGTGCTAGAGTTCCTTACGACCTTAATTAACACCCAATATATTTCTCACACTTAAGACTTGACCTTTATATCTGGGTGCAATCAAATTCACCAGATTTAAATTGAACACATACGTGGAATGGTTCAAATCTTAGCCCAAAAATTTAAGGTGTTACAACAACAAATAATACATGCAACCCATCAGTCCAATTCATGCGACGTAATTTTCCTCGCGAAGCCAACTTAACATCATTAGGATGTTGGTCAACTTTCTGTTTGATTTAATGAGCGATATAATTAAAATAAAAAATATGAGAATTATAATAATTACATCATTATCATTAATTATTTTCAATCAATCAAGAAACTAAATAGGTCGATATTTTTTTCAAAGATGAAACATTATTAGACAATTCATGCTTAATTTGTAACTAGTTCATTGACATATGCATTGCACATAATTGTTGAGACATGTAAGATGATCATAGATTGTTTGATAATAGAGTTTACACATTTTTAAAGTAATATTTATGTTATCAAGATAAAAAAAAATTGACTTAATAATCACAAAAGTAAATTGCAAGACCCATCAAGTCTATCAACAAAAACAACAAACATTGCATGTAACTCTTCAGTCTAATACATGAGAAGTGTTTTCCTTGTAAAATCAGTGCAACATCATTAGGCTACTGGCCAACTTTCGATTTTCTTGATAAGCGACATTATTAAAATTAAAAATATAAGAATTATAATAGCTAACATCATAATCATTAATTATCTTCAATTCATAAGAAATATAGTCGATGATTCTTCAAAAATAAAATATTATCAGCCAATTTATGCTAATATAGAGTTAATTTCTCGATACGTGCATTGCGCATGATTGTCGAGTCATGTATGATGATCATAGATTATTTGATATTAAAGTTTATAGTTATTTAAAAGTCATATTAATTCTATTAAGTTAAAATTGACTTAATAATCACAAAAAATAAAGCGCAAGAAACACCAGTCTATCAGCAACAACAAATAATATTGCATGCAACTCATCAACCCAATGTGTGAGGTGATTTTCCTCGCAAACAAACGCAACATCATCAGGCGGTTGATCAACTTTTGTTTTGACTTGATGACACGATTAAAATTAAAAATATACGAATTATAGTAGTTTTCATCATAATCATTAATAGTCTTTAATTAACCAAAAATATAATAGGTCGATGATTCTTTAAGAATGAAATATTATTCTTCAATTCATGTTAATTTGAAATTAATCTCTCGACACGTGTGTTATACGTGATTATCTAGTCATGTAAAATGATCATAGATTGTTTGATATTGAAGTATGCACTCTTTTTAAAGTAATTGATGTTATTAAGTAAAAATAATAATTTAATATTCACAAAACATAAAGCGCAAGGTCCACCAAATCTTTCAACAATAGCAACAAATATTGCATGCAATTCATCAATTCAACGCATGCGAGGTGATTTTTCTTTCAAAGCTAACGTAACATCATTAGGCTAGTAGTCAACTTTCTGTTTGATTTGATGAGCGGCATGATTAAAGTTGAAAATATGAATATTATAATATATAATTAACATCATTATTGTTAATTATTTTCAATATACAAAAAATCTAATAGGTCGATGATTCTTTAAAGATGAAATATTATTTGTCAGTTCATACATAATGTGCAACTAGTCGCTTAACACATGCATTGCACGTGACTGTAGAGACAGGTAAGATGATTATAGATTGCTTGCTATTAGAGTTTACACTTTTAAAAAAAAGTAATATCAATATTATTAATTTCAAAAAATATAATTAACTTAATAATCACGAAAAATAAAGTGTAAGGTCCATCAAGTCTATCAACAACAACAACAACAACAAACATTGCATGCAACTTATCAGTCCAATGCATGCGAGATGATTTTTTTAGCAAAGCGAATACGATATTATTAGGTTGCTAGTCAACATCTCATTTAACATGATAAACTACACGATTAAAATTAAAAAAATATGAGAATTATAATAGTTAATATCATAATCATTAATTATTATTAAACCGCCATGAAACTTAATAGGTTGATGATTCACTTAAGATGAAACAGTATTAATCAATTTATGCTAACTTTGAATTAATCTCTCGACACGTGCATTGCACGTAATTATCGAGTCATGTAAAATGATCATAAATCGCTTAATATTATAATTTAATTTTTTTTAATATAAAAGCAATATTATTTAATTAAAAAAATTAAAATATAATCATAAAAAATAAAGCACAAGCTCCACCAAATATATCAATAACAACAACATTAAACATTTCATGCAACTCATCAATCCAATGCATGCGAGGTAATTTTTCTCACAAAACCAATACAATATCACTAGGCAATGGGTCAACTTACTATTTTACTTGTTGAGCAAAATGATTAGAATTGAAAATATAAAAATTAAAATATTTAATATTATAATCATTAATTATCTTCAATCCACTAAGAAATCTAATCGGTCGATGAGTAACTTTCAGCTAAAATATTTATAAGGTACAAGCTTTGGGTTGTTTAGATTTCAAAAGTAATTGGACAAAAAACCACGTTATTTTCAACTCAAAGTAATTTTTTTTAATTATATCCTAAGTTTATGTCTATATGTACTTATAAATATGTGTTATTTTATAATCCAATTACTTTTAGAATATTTATTTACTTATCTACGAGCTATTTTTCTTATATCATTTCATTATTTATTTTCTCATTTTTTATTAACTTAAGTTTGGCTGATCATTTTAACAAATCTTAAAAGATGCTTAATCCCTTCTCTTTAGGATAACTAGAATCACATAAGTTAAAGCAAATCATTAGTCGGAGTTAATTTAGCAATACTTTAGTAAATAATTAGGTATCCTAATTAACTTTAAAAGTAATTAGTGGCGATTCCTTAAGTTAATTAATTAGGAATCACCAATATATTGTACTCTACTTTGATTCTGGTTAAAATGGGGTATAATAATAATCACGAAAAGTAAAGCGGAAGGTCCACTAAATCTATAAACAACCACAATAAATATCATTGCAAGGTGATTTTTATCGCGAAGCCAACACAACATTATTAGGTTATTGATCAACTTTCTATTTAACTTGATGAATGACATGTTTAAAATTAAAAATATAAGGATTATTATAGATAACAACATTACTATTAACTATCTTCAATCCACCAAGAAACCTAATATGTCGATTATTCTCCAAAAGTTAAACATTATTAGTCAGTTCATGCTTAATTATAATTAATTGCTCGACAGGTGCATTGCACGTGATTGTTGAGACATATAAGATAATCATAGATTGCTTAATATTAGAGCTTACACTTTCGTTAAATTAATATTTATGTTGTTAAGTTAAAAAAAATTGACTTAATTATCATGAAAAATAGAGCACAAGGTTCACCAAGTCTATAAACAACAATAACATACATGCATGAAACTCATCAGTCCAATGCATACGAGGAGATTTTTTCTGCGATGCCAACGCAATATCATTAGGCTGCTGGTCAATATCCTGTTTGACTTGATGAGCAAAAATTTAAAATTAAAAACATGAGAATTATAATGGTTAACATCATTATCATTAATTATCTTCAATCCACACACAAGAAAATAATCTAATAGGTCAAAGAATTTTCAAAGATGAAATATTGTTAGTCAGTTTATCGCTTAATTTGCAATTAGTCACTCAACACGTGTATTTTATGTGATTGTCGAGACATATATAATTATTATAGATTGCTTAATATTAGAATTTATACTTTTTAAAAAGTAACATTAATATTATTAGGTTAAAAAAATTGATTTTATAATCACAAAAATAAAGCGCAAGGTCCATCAAGTCTATTATCAGCAACAACAATAAACAGTGGATGCAACTCATCAATTCAATGCATTTGAGGTTATTTTCCTCATGAAGCCAACGCAACATAATTAGGCTACTGAGCAACTTCCTGTTTGATCTAATGAGCGACACGATTAAAATTGAAAATATGTGAATTATTATAGTTAATATCATAATTATTAATTATCTCAAATTCACCAAGAAATCTAATGGGTCCATGATTCCTCAAAGATAAAATATTATTAGCTTGTTTATGCTAATTTTGAACTAATATCTCAATACGTGTGTTGCATGTGATTATCGAGTCATGTAAGATGATCATAAACTGCTTAATATTAGAGTTCAATTTTTTTAAAGTAATATCAATGTTATTTAATTAAAAAATTAACTTAATAATCATGAAAAATAAAGCGCAAGGTCCACCAAGTCTATCAACAACAAACATTACATGCAACTCATCAGTCCAATGCATGCGAGATGATTTCCCTACAAGATTAAAATAAAAAATATGAGGATTATAAGAGTTAGCATCATAATCGTTAATTATCTTCCATCAACTAAGAAACGTAATAAGTCGATAATTCTCTAAAGAAGAAACATTATTAGTCAGTTCATGCTAATTTGGAAATCTCTTGACACATGCCTTGCACGTGATTTTCTAGTCATGTAATTAGATGATTATAAGTTGCTTGATATTGGAGTGTGCACTTTTTTTAGAAGTAATATTAATGTTATTAAGTCAAAAAATTGACTTAATAATCACGAAAAAAGCGTAATGTCCGTCAAATCTACCAACAACAATTACAAATATTGCATGCAACTCATTAATCCAATGCATGCGAAGTGATTTTCCTTGTGCGCAATATTATTAAGCTGATGGTCAACTTCCTGTTTGACTTGATGAATGACATGATTAAAATTTAAAATATGAGGATTAAACTAGTTAACATCATTATCATTAATTATCTCCAATCCACTAAGAAATCTATAGGTCGATGATTCTCCAAAGATGAAACATTATTAGCCAACTCATGCTTAATTTGCAACTAGTCTCTCGACACGTACGTTGCACGTGACTGTCGAGTCATATAAGATAATCATAGATTGCCTAATATTGGAGTTTACACTTTTTTTAATAGTAATTTGATGTTATTAAGTTAAAAAGAATGACTTAATAATATCGAGGAAGTGCTAACTGCAGAACATGAAGTTTTCTGAAAACAAAAAGTTCTGTTTGATTTATCCTTTTGCGTTAACCTGCTGTAACATTGACACATTTGCTCTTTCGCACTCTAGTTGTAAATCTAGCCTTGATCAACGGGTGTGACAGTCTAAGTTGCTTGGACTCTCCAAAAATGTTGCCGCACCCTGTCAGATTCTTCAAAAATACACGATAATTAGAGAGAAGGGGTCCCATTAGAGAATCCGACACGCACCCGTCAATATTTTTGAAGAGTTCGAACAACATAGGTGATAGTCATATAGCAGTGAGTATATACTCGATATATCATCTAGGTGGTCGATGGATATATTTATTCACTCTAATTTTATTATCCAAAGATCTAGACAAAATAGCTAGACAAAAAAAGTTTGAGAATCAACAGTATGATTTTGGGCCTATTATCTCAAATTTTTAACTAATTAATAGAGAGAGATGCACCAGTATTATTAGTGTAGCATTGAAGACATTGTAGATATGGAAAAGTGTAAGATGACTTTGCACTACCTATACTCATGAACGTAATGCATCAAGAAGATCATCAAACATGTGGCATGTGTAGTGTGTTAAGTGCTAGTCTCATCTTTTCAACTTCAAGATGGGATAATATGTCCGGTACATGATTGGTTAATGAAGATTCTCAACATCGTCATGATCATCTCAAGGCTTACTAGTCAACTTTAATCGAAAATGGAAACTTCGGATATTTTTCTTACAAGTTTGTTGCTACTATAGTTATTTTCCTGTAAAGCATGTAACTAATTTCTCAGACCTATTTATTTAAACCATCTCAAAGCACACTACCATATTGAGTTCAAATTATGTGCAAAATCAGTATATAAATTTTTGGCATAATACATAAATGTGCCCTTTAACTTGGCCTTAACTTGCATTTATGCCCTCCAACTTTGGGTGTGCATAAGTAGGCACTTAAACTTTTATAAAGTTGAATAAATAGACACACACATCCTACATGACATCTACATGGCAATCTCATGCGAACTGCCTCATAAGACGTGTGTGTCTACTTGTTCAACTTTATACAAGTTTAAGTGTCTACTTGTACATGTCTAAAGTTAGAGGGCATAAATACCAACCGAGGTCAAGTTAAAGGGCATATGTATGTATTATGCCTAAATTTTTTGCACAGTAAAAGAAACATACAATAATATGTAACTCTTCATCTTAAGTTTGATATGATAACATGGAAAATAGAGTTTCTGAAATTGGAACATGACATTCACCCATAGCCTAAACATCAACAAATTCATATTTGACTTATATAACTGATCATTAAACAAGAAAGTTGGTAACCTAGTAGCTTCTTAATAATGTAACATACAAAAGCATAGAGAGAAAAAATAAATAACATTACTAGTATTCGATCTTAAGTAAACACACACACGATAACGTACACTATGCAACACGACATAGCAAGAAATGAACTAAAAGTGACGATTTTGAAAAGGAATCACGACTTCTGCTCAAGCTCGACCATCGTTGGCTAACTTGAACAGCTGTGCTTGAGCTGCTGCTGACTTGTCTGAACTAAGTGCTGAAACAAAATTATCTCTGACTTGATTGGTAGTGTATGTGAACCTCCTGCTCACCATGGAGTTCAATAAAGAAGCCGTTCCTTCTCTGTAGAGATCCCCATAGGCATCAGTACGAGAGTTGGAAAGTGCTTGCAGCAAGTTCATGTTTGATCCGAAACCTGGAACACTAGCCACACCAAATGAATTGCCTACACTTCCCCACCAGCCAAACAAGCCCCATATAAGCGTCGGGTGAGTCCTCCAGTAACTGCAATTTATAACATTTCACATTGTTTAGGACATGTCAGATCAGATCATACTGTAGTTCAAAAGTGTAATGCTAGTATTCCTCTGTTTCTATTCTGTTTTATATGACATGTTTTCTTCAATGGTTTTTGGTCATCTTGTCTAGTCTCGTTATTCTTTCTTCAGATTGGATCCGCGCATATATGTTTGATGTTTTCTTTTGGTTCAATTTGTTCGAAAAAGAATTACACCTTTGTATGTTTGAAAACTCTTGAAGTTTTAAACTTTCTAGTTTACCCTTAATAACATGTTTAAAACTACAAGTTCTCAGAGTACTTTATATATATGTCAAAAATTTCTTTCTTTCTTAAACTCTACGCTCAGTCAGATACTACTATGTAAAATGAAACCGAGAGAATAATTTTCATCTCACTTACTTGCATGTAAAAGGTGGTGAGTTGGGGTCAATTGGAAATACACCCGGAGCACTTGGAGTGCCTGGATCAATGATAGGAGTAGTTGGGGTAGTAGGTGTAGGGGAAGGATAGTAACCACCACCTGGAGTGCTTGGAGTTCCAGGGTCAATGGTAGGAGTAGGTGGTGTTTCAATGGTAGGTGTAGATGGGGTAGGGGAAGGATAGTAACCACCCCCTGGAGTGCTTGGAGTGCCAGGGTCAACGGTAGGAGTAGGTGGTGTTTCGATGGTAGGTGTAGAGGGGGTAGTAGGTGTAGGTGTAGGCGAAGGATAGTAACCACCACCTCCCGGAGTGCTTGGAGTTCCAGGGTCAACGGTAGGAGTAGGTGGTGTTTCAATGGTTGGTGTACTAGGTGTAGGAGTAGTTGGAGACGGGGAAGGATAGTAGCCACCACCCCCTGGAGTGCTTGGAGTACCAGGGTCAGGAGTCGGGGTTACAATAGGTGGGGAGGGGGTGGTTGGTGTACTAGGAGAGCTTCCTCCACCATGATGAGTTGGTGGAGAGGGAGAATAACCACCACCTCCATGACCTCCTGACGGAGGTGATGGGGTGGGGTTATGGTGATGGTGATGGTGATGCCCTCCACTAGGGGGGCTCGGGTTACCACAGTTCCCGGCAGGTGGTTTTCCTCCATGGCTACCGCTTCCATGACCACCACCTCCAGAACCATGAGATGGAGGTGTGTGTGAACCTGTCAATCATAAAAATATACTATGAGTGTAAATGGTATATCTAAAGAACTTTTATACTAAGTTTTAACTCGTTTATAGCAAGTAACTTGTCTTATTTTCATGTTACGGTTTATACGTGAGGTAGAATAATAGTATAAAATTTAATTTACAGTATCAGTGCATAGAAGTTAGTCCAAACAATCTCTGTGAATAAATGCTCATGTCTACAAATTTGGGATGTCTTGGGATAAGATGTTTGGTTTCTTTGTTTCTTAATTAGCTCTCTTTGCCTTTTATAATTTATGCTAGCCACTTTCAGCAAAATCAGCCCACATTAGGCTCATAAAGTGTTTAAAGAAAGCATGTTAGCTTTTGGCCTATGTTGCTCAAACTCTTCAAAAATGTCAGTGGGTGCGTGTCAGATTCTCCAAAAGACTCCGAAAGTAGAGTATTTTGGAGAATCTGACACGGGTACGGTATCAAAAATGAAGAGTCTGCGCAACTTAGTTTTTGGCAAGACTTCAAAATATATAGCTAGTAACAAGAATTACATATTATGAAACCAAAACAACATATAGGATGGAGATGTGAGAAGAGGAATTAAAGACCTGAACTTGGAGGATTTCCGGTACCCGGATCAGGAGAGTAATATGTCTTTTGTTCTTCAAACGATGCTCTAGCTGACATGACAGGAATGACCAAATTTTGTGTGAGCAATGCAGCAACAGCAGCCCACAAAATTAGAGATTTTTGCTTCCCCATCTTTGTTTGCTTTCAAAGAGAAGAAAACAGAGAGAGCTGGTATATAGTTGAGTGACAAAAGAAAGGAGCTAGCTGCATATTATAAAGGGGTAATGGACATAGAGAGAAGTAAATATAGCAGGTGAAAGAGTATGTGGTTAGTTGTGTATGCTGCAGGTGCATTTAAGGTGACATTTAAATCTCACTACTGTGCTGTAATTATATGGAGAAAGGCCCTCCATAACTCTACACAAGTTCAAAATATATATGTTCCATGCCTATAGTTGTGGAACTGTGAAAACTCAAATTAACACTCACTGGATGGAAACAACTCTCTTTGGATAAATTGCATGTAATATTTAATGGTATATTGGTGATATGTGCCCATGGCACACTACTTAAGTGTGTGACTACTAAAAGTCTAAAACCTTTTAATGTCACACAATCTAGGGTTCATATAGTAGCATAATTCAATCATGGGCAGGGGCGGATCCAGAACCCGGTTCATCCGAATATAATAATTTCTTTGACGTGAAGTGTAGATTTTTACGTGAAAACTCACAAAAATTTCGACAAATATTTATATTTGAGTCCATAATTTTAAAAATACAATGAATTCAGTGCTAAGAACCTTGACAGTTGAACTCACCAAGTTAATATCTTGATCTGCCTTTGATCATGAGCTCGACAAAACTCATTAAGCTAAGAACCTTGAAAGTTAAACAAGTAGACACACACGTCCTACGTGGCATAATACACGTAGGATGCCATGTAGGATGCAGATTGCTACGTAGGGCGTCGCGTAGGACGCATGTATCTACTTGTTCAACTTTATACATGTTTAAGTGCCTACTTGTATACACCCAAAGTTGAAAGGCAGAGATACCAGCTAAGGCCAAGTTAAAGGGCGCGTTTATGTATTATGCTACTATACTTTGTATAGTAATTTTTTTTTATATGTCGAATTCCTTTGGCTTTGCCATATTTTTACTTTTTTTTATATTCTAGTTCTTTTTAGTGAAAATTCTGACTTCAACACTATCTATAGAAAAGAGCTAGTCTACAAAATGGCCCCTTGGGAAATGACAAAGAAGGACACGATGTTAACATGATCATAATTTTGTTACTCTTTGTCAATTATCTAATGCACATGGAACACAGAAAGAATGGTGATTTTGTTGAAAAAGGGAATATAAGTAGAAGGAGCTGGTTCCTAGATAAAAGTTGATTCTTAGAAATTCAGTGCCACTTCCTCCCTTAATGAGCTTTATTTTCTTTGTGTTTTTATCTTGTTAGAAAAGAAATTACTCCCTCCTTAATTGGAGAATCTTAATAATTCAGTTACGTTGACTATCCTCACCCCCCCCCCCCCCCTTTTTTTAATTCTTTCATACACTACTAGAAATAAATTTTTTTTTATTAGGGATTAGTGAAAAGTTTGTGTTATAAAACATGATTTTTTTACTGAACTAGCTAATTGAGAAAATGCATGTTGGAAAATAGATTTTCACTGAAATACTGGTAAATTTCCAAATGTTTTCCATATGAAAACATTACTATTTTTTCTTTTCTCGGTGATTCAATCAAAATATCTCTGGTATAGCCATTGAACATTTTTCAGTTGGAAATTTCAGTGTGAAAATAATATTTTTTTAGTAGTGACAATATTTGTCAGCTTTTCTTTTTTGAGAGTCAAACTATAAAAACTTTGATCAACATTATAAGATTTACTTTTTTAACATATATTAATATGAGAAGAATTGCTTATAATACTTTTCGTGTAGTTTCTGAATATCTAAATTTTAATTTTAAAATATAAAATTAGTCTAATTTAACTTCAAAAATTAGTCAAGTTAACTTTCAAAGAGTGGCAAAACCAGCAATTTCGTTAAGGGTGTTGAAGATTTAATATATATGTATGAAAAATAATTTTTGGCCTATACACAATTTGTATAATTTTCTATACACATAATATAATTTTTCGACGAAGAGTGTTCGATTGGACACTCTTCACTACATATGACTATGCCACTGCTTAAAAAATAAAATATAACAAGTATTTTGGGACGGAGAGAATACCACTTTAATCTTTCTGGAACTCTACTTTAAACCTTTCAAAAGTTCTTAATCATATATGTGTAAATGAAAATGGATTAGAATCACAATAATAATGGCAAGTCAAACGATGCCTCTTTCTATTAATTTGATTTAAGAGTGAAAATATTGCACCAATTGAACAGTTGGATTTAGGCAGTATGCTAAGAATTTTGTGTAAGCGATGATGTCGATTTATTGTATCACAATTTTGACTTGCATTGTAATATGAGTTTGAATTTAGATTGTAGTCTTTTGGAGGTTCTAAAATTTTACTTGTCCCAAATTGATGTTTATTTTATATTATGCTTAAGTGTGTCAATCTGAAGTGTGCATATACTCAATTTTGAGATTACCATTTAAGTCATATTTGCAATGCGTAAAAACTTGCAAGTTTATGCATTTCAGAACAATTTCAGGTATGCGATATTTAAAGCAGGTTTTGTTAAACTAATTTAAGAAAAAAATGTTTTAAATTTCATATAACTTAAGTTCAGACATTTTTATTTAAACTTCAAATAAAAATATTTGAACTTTAGCCACATATATATAATTTCAGACATTTTGTCAAGTCTACATCAAACACTGTTTGTCTAAAGTTATTTCGAAGTGAATAAACATGCACTAACAGTGTTCAAATAGGTTGCTCTTGAAATGTTTACCACAAAATGCTCTAAGAAAGTGGATAACTAGTTCATCAAAACAGCCACTCCAATCCCAATGGAGGTTTACATATATCGCCATCTATTGCCTCTTGTGTTTCGATTATTTCACTATTTTGGTGTTTGTAATTGTTTTCTTATTAGTTGCTATATTTTTCACTATCATTTTTCTTTTCATACCTACTATGATTTGCTATATTCGAGCCGAGGGTCTTTTGGAAACAACCTCTCTACCTTTATGAGGTAGTGGTAAGGTCTGTGTACACTTTACTTTTTTCAGACCCTACTTGTGAGATTTCACTGAATACGTTATTGTTGTTGTGTTGTCTAATGTTGCACTTAAGATGTTTGATACTTATCACCAGGGGTGTTCACGGGTTGGTTTGGATCGGTTATTGGTCAAAATCATAACCAAGCCAATTGGTTTTTTAAATTCTTAAAACCAAACCAAATCAAATATAATATACATTTATCGGTTTGGTTGTTAACGGTTTCGGTTCGGTTCGGTTCAGTTATTCGGTTATTAACCATATAAGAAAATAAAAGAAATGATTCATTCAAACGGGAAAAAAAGACAATAATTTTTCCAAAAAGAAAAAAATACATGGTGAGATTACCACGTAAAACAATAAAATGACGTACTCTAATACAAGATATTTAAATTATAAATAAATTTTGATGAAAACATATATAAAATAATTAAAATTATTAATAAAAAATAATAAATCATGTATATAAAACTATAAAAAAATATGTAATATAATTTATCGGTTCGGTTTGGTTATTTCTTCGATTTTACTGAGCAAAATCAAAACCAAATCAAATATTATCGATTTTTAAAAATGTAAAATCAAATCAAAGCAAACCAAATAAAAATTGATTTATTTAATCGACTCGGTTTAATTTTTCAATTTAAATCAATTTTTACCCAAATCGTAAATACCATTGTAATTTTAAGAAAATGGTGAAAATTAAGGTTGTTAGAGCTGTTAATGGATGTGTTTAAAATTGTCCTTGTACTGCTGCCGACAGTGATCTCAATGTTAGTGAATGCTCTACTCAATCTGATCCGGGAAAAAAAGTGTTTCGTCTCAAATATAAGGTATAATAGTTTTGGGATAAAATGCACGATTATTTTATAATGTGTTTAGTTGAAGGTATTAGTTAGTCTCGAGATTATTTATTCCACTATTTATATTATAGTGATGGGATAAGTTATCCTATATAGTATATACATGGTAGGATATAACTTGTTCCCAACCAAACGATCTCCTACAATTTTAAGTAATACTCCTTCTGTTTAAAAAAGAATGACTTGTTTTGACTTGACATGAAATTTAAGAAAATAAAGAAGATTTTTGAATCTTGTGGTCTTAAATTAAAGATATATCAAATATATCGAAGTGCATTTTAATCTTGTGGTCTTAAACATATCATGTGAAAAGATGTAGTTAAAGAGTTGGTACAAAAAGAAAAAAATCATTCTTTTTTAAACGGACTAAAAAAGAAAGCAGGTCTTTTTTTTTTGAAACAGATGAAGTATATGCATTGACAAAAAAAATATATATATATGGGGTAATTTTTAATCATCATTTTTTCAAAACTTTTGTATGTTTATTCACTTCGAACCAATTTCAGACATGTATATGGTGTCTTCAGATAAAATGGAATGAAGTTTATGTATTTTTATCTAAAATTCAAGTAATAATAATTGAATCATATATGTATAAACTTTAAGTAAAAATAGTTGAACTTTAAGTAAAATAAGTCTGAACTTCAGATAAAAATGACTGAAAACTAAATTTAGCCAACATATGATTGAAGTTTAAGTAACTCCAAAAATATGTTATTGAAATTCAGAGAAAAATAATTGAAATGAAACTTCAGATACCATATATTGAAAATTATTTAAGAAATAAATTAATTTATAAATTTATAAATTTTTATACACTATAAATATGACTTAAGTAGTGATTCAAATATATATCGTTCAAGTGTCAACACAATATGTTATATTCACAAAATAATTTTTTTAAATTTATACCCGTATAACCAATATTTTTCTTGAAATTATGTTTATACACTTTTATATATTATTATATAATATGTAAAAGAATATCTATCTTGTATAAAAATGTGTAATAATATATAACACATCAATAGCTATAATTAATGACAAACTTTTCTGTGATTTTCAATTGCATTTCTTATTCAAAATCAGTTCATATCTTTACCAAATAACTTTAAATTTCGTAGACAATCTCTTTCAACTATTTCTAAATAATTACTTCACTCTAAATCTCTCACAAAAATTAGATTCGAAATTTAAACTCACATCTTCAAGCTTGTTCAGCAATGGACATGGATTATCTTTCTAATCCAACCATTACAACTAAAATCCTATAAAATCAATACTATAACCATGATTAGACCTTCAAACACAAAAACAAATGGAGTTTGTCAATTATCAATCAAGAAACGATTAGGTTGAAGTGGAGAAACAGTGAAAGTGACCTATCTTTTCAAACTATAAGCTTGGATTGGGTGATAAAAGTGTTTATTTTTAATTTTATGTTATAAAAATATTAATGCTAGTACAAAGACGAAATCAAAATTCAAAGTTTATGAATTTAAAAGTTTAATCTTTTTAAACTATTGAATTTTAAATTAATTAATAAGTTATACATATTCAATAGAAATAATGTATAAGTACCACCGTAAACTATAGGTGAAATTCTAGCGATACACCTTAACTATACAGGGGTCCTATTACCCCCCTAAACATTATTTTTCTGTATTTCTTTGCACCTTATATGCTGACGTGGAGTCATAACCCAATCCAATTAGTTGGGGTGATATACACGCGCTGCCACGTGTATAAATGGGTTTTTTCAAATTTTTTAAAAATATTTTTTATTTTTATTTTTTTAATAAAAAATTTCTTCTTATTTTCTTTGCCTTGTATTTAAAATAAGTCAATACACGTAAAAAAATTATTTTTATTTGTCTTGTATTTAAATTTTTTCTAAAAGAATATATTTTTTTATATTTTTATTTGCCTTGTATTTTAACTTTGCTCAAATACACGTAATTTTTTTATTTTATTTTTACCTTCTTTCATTTTTTTCTATTATTTTTATTTATTCTTTTTATTTTCTTTGTCTTTCGTTTGGATTTAATTCCAAATGCCTTGTAATTAAATATGTTAATTTTGAACGAATACCAAAAAAATAAAAGAAATTAAACTTTAAAAAATGCAAAAAATAAAGGTCACTTTTTAAAAGAATTATTATGTATTTTTTCAAATTAAGTAAAAGTGAAAAGACAAGAAATTAATGAAAGAAAAAAAGAAAATAAAAGTGAGGAGGGAAATAAATTTTACAAAGAAATAAAGGAAAATAATTAAATATGTATAAGTTTTAATGGTAATAATTATGTGTACCAACTAATTATAAGATGTTCAATTAAAAAAGGACATGTGTTCAATATAATCAGATTTTTTTTTATGTTTTTGCCTCTCACTTGCTTTCAAGAGAGTGAACACACTCTCTGTGCCACCTCAGCATTAAAGGGTGTATTTATTACATTTTAAAATAGTTTAGGGGGGTAATAAGACTCCTGTATAGTTAAGGTGTGTCGCTGGGATTTCACCTATAGTTTAGGGTGGTACTTATGCATTAAAAAGGAAAAATGATGTTTTTAGTCTCTGAATTATCGCGTTATTCTAGTTTTGGTCATTATCATATTCGACTAAGTACTTTTGACCTTCAATTAAATAATGCGTGCTATTTTAATCCAATGACTAACAAATCTAATCAAATTAAACAAAATGATAACTTTAAACACAATAAAGTGAAGCGTAATTCACTTTCCAAAATATTGCTATTTTGGAAAGCATGGCATAAACAGTACTACTTAATTATTAATCCTGAGTGCCATGAAATAATGGCCCTGCCAGATCTATAACTAATTGGTGAAGAAGCACATTGTGAATTGCAGTAGAGTAGTAAATGAGACAGCACAAGTATTGTCCCTCTCTTGTGGTTTACTTCCATAGTTCACGTTTACTTATCCATTATATTAAAGTTAAATGATTACTTTTTTACTTATTTAGTTTAGAAAATTAAGAGATAAGTTTTCATTTTATATCTATTTTACTGTTATTATTAAGTATTATTCATTTTATAATATTTAGAAGACTTATAATAATTATAAATAATATAGTAGAATTGTCATTTGGTTTAGAGTTAATAGTCAAAAACAAACTTTGAGCTATAACTTTTTGCGAGTTTCATATCTTAATTATCAGTTATTTTCTTTTTCTATCAAAACTATCATTATCTATATATGTATTAAAACACACCTGGAAGTAGATTATGTCAACTATAAGTTGTTTTCTTTTTCTACGTGAACTATCATCATCTACGTACTCAACTAGGTGTATTTTAATACATAAATAATGATAGTTCATATTGGAAAAACAACAACTGATAGTTGAAGTGTAAGAATTGTAAGACTCACAAAAAAAATGATAGTTCAAATATATTTAAATCAAACGTAAACAAGTAAACGTGAACGGAGAAAGTAATAAATTGCTCTGCATTGCATTCTGTCTGTGTGTTTAAAGCCCCCTTGACTATTGGCTTCTGAATCAGCAGAAGAAAGTATTGGCTTCCCTACTTCCATCACTGGTGGTTGGAATAACAGCTTGGTTTATACTTCATTTGTTTCAATTGTTTAATTTTTTTAATTTTTTTATTTATTTAGTGTTCGATATTTGTATTGAAGCTTAATTAAATTTAGAAGTAAAACGCTTTTTAACAAAGGCGACTTCGTACCTAAAGAGACTCGAACTCGAGATCTCCGGTAAAAGAAGAGTTCTTAAAACAAAACAAAAGAAAAACAACAATTTACATTGGGTATCTTCTTGTAGAACACCGATTGAATTTTGGGTAACTTACATAAATCTCATAACTATAGGAGCTAATCACTCCCTCTCCCACTACTTTCAAAATTACCTAATATACCGCACAGATACATCGCTACAGGCATCCACATCACTCAGATACATCACTATAGGCATCCACACCACTCAGATACATCGCTACAGACATTCAGATACATAATTTTATCCGGATACATCGCATAAGGTATGTATTCGTTGTCTGGATACATGATTTAGTCTTAGATACATCGCATCCGCATATATCTGAAAAGTTACAACATGTGTCGGCATGTATCTGATGAGTTACAGCATGTATCGGCATGTATCTGAGGGGTTACACATGTATCCGCATGTATTTGATACACGTGATGTATCTGGGCGGATTTTTGATAAAATGTGGAATATTAAGTGATTAAAATAAAATAGTGAAAGAATTAATAAATATGATAGGAATGTTTGGCTCTTTATGTAATTTTTTCTTGAATTTTTGGCCTTGTTATCATAATTTTTTTGTTTAAATTAGTGTTATACAAAAATTAACTATATTTATATCTATTTAAAACTTACTTTGACCTAAATATGCACAGATCTTGTGAAACTAATCAGATTTTTTTAACTTACAAATCACATCAACTTTAATGGGAAATCAATTGGTAAATCATTTTTAAGTAGATATGAGTATAATTAAGAGATTTTTATGTAATGAAAAAGTGACTTTTAAGTTGAAATTGTATAATTAAGTGATTTTTGTGTAATAAGAAAATATAACTTTGTGATATAAACATATATTTGAGTAATCTTTCATAAAACTAACTCTAGATATTTTTAAAAAGATGCTCAAATTAAAAATACCATTTAATATGAAAATAGGGAGTACTTATTATGAAAGGGAGGGAGTATGAGTTAAGATTTAAATTGTGTCATAGGAAATAAAAATTATATTTATGTAAATAGTCCAAACAAAAAAAAAGATCATCATTAATATAAGGAGGTCCCATATTCCGTTGGCATAATTAATTGTTTATAAGAAAAAAAATCATAAGTGGTAGGTTTGATATTTAATGATTTACATTTACCTCCTTCTTCTGTTACTTGGAGCATCATTATTGTGGAAACCCTAACCTGTCTTCTTTGAACATATGTCAATTTGTTATTTGTGCTCTATTTTTGGTGAAAATATTAAAATTTCATTAACTTATGGTGTGTTCGATACGGAGGAAAATATTTTTTTATGAAAAATATTATTTTTTAAAAAGAATAAGTGAATCTTTTACTTATTTTTGTGTGTGCAGTACATAAGTAGAAAAAAATATTATTTTAAAAGCTTTTGTACACAATCTGCACAAATACTATAGGAGATGGGATAGGGGTAGGGGTGCGGGATGGTGGGAATGTGCGGCTATGGGTGAGGGTGAAGATGAGATGTGTTGGAGACTGGGAAGGACATAATATGAAATGTAATTTGTGAAATTTGTTTTCCCTATTTCGACTAGATAGGTCATTTTTCTCATTTTTAAAGAATTTATTTTACTTAATTTTTTTTTTTTAAATTATTAAATCAAATATGAAAAAATTTAAAAATATTTTCGAGAACACACCCTTTAAGAATCCTTTAGTTGATGGTTTGGAACAATTAATCCTAATATAATGAGTTTCATATTATATATGTTACATGGGAAAGGCCAAATATTCAAACAAGTTTATTAGCTAATATCTCTCCAATGGTGTGTTCATCTATATGTTACATATGCAAGACCAAAAGAAAATAGAAAATCCTATTGTAGATCCTTTCGAGTTCCAATCGTTTAACACAAATCATTATCTTAACTTTTATTTCTTCCGTCTTAATTTATGTGACACTTTTTGGATTTCAAAATTCAAATAAATTTTTTTCTGATTGTAATTTTTTCATATATTTTTTAGATATCTTGAATTATGAATTATTGTGACTTATAATAATTTTTACGTAATTTTCAATTATGTAAATTTTTTTAAAAAAATTTAAAGATTCTTTGCTCAAATTCACGATAAAAATTAAATTATTTGACTCTTGAAATTCAAACTATACTACATAAATCGGGGAGTAGTAACTAGAAAAAGAAGAGGATAAATAATGCTATTGCTTGTCATGAAGTGCATATACATGCTGGCTCAAAATCTGGTCATCCCGCCTAACTTTATCATTTTACCGAAGGCGAATACATGATTTGAACTTTATGAATTCGGGATGCCACTCACCCCATTGACCATTTGAACTTACTAAGTTTGAAATATAATATTTCTATATATTTAATAGGATTTTTATTATATATACTTCGATAAGACTAGTTGGAGGTGTACATGGACCGAATTGTTGCCAGAGAAGAAGAAAGAAGTAAAGGTATAAAGAAATGATGATGATGAGCCTATGAAACGATACGAAGCACTTCAGCTCTTAATGAACCCATGGATACAAATTGTTCTAGCTCATTAGTTACTGAGGACACGTGGCTCTATCACATGAAGACAAAATAGCACTCTTCTACAGAGTTCTAGAATAGATGGAATAAGGGCATTTGTGCCATTAGCTTATGTAATTACATTTTAGTTTATTTTTATTTTTATTTAGTTTGTTACACATTCTGTTACAACAATAGGGTCTAATACTTGTATATATAGGGCATGGTTTGTACAGAGAAAGATCACAAGAAAATTTCCACATATCGTTTATCTCCTTTTTCATTGAAGTTTTACACGGATTAGTTCGGATTTTTTAAATATTAAATCAAATCATTAGTGTCAAGTTTTTAAATTTATAAACAAACCAATAAAAGTCAAGTTTTTCAACCTTGAATTTTTTCGGGTTATTTCGATTTCCTCGGATTTTTTCCAGTAAAGTCTTCATACAAACATATAATTAACTTGTGCTTCAAATATTTCTTTAGTCATAGCAAGATATAACTATCTAAAGTATTTCTTAAAAAAATAACACAAAATATAAATGGGTAATGACAATAAAATATTCAACCAAAACAATAATGAAATCGCATAGAATAAATATTGCATATTAATAAGTCATAATAAAATAATCATAATTTAAAAGTATTAAATCATACTAAAATAAGTCTAATAAGTGTTACCTACATGACTAAATATTAAACAGAAAAATAAAATTAATTTATGTATTTATCAAAATTAAAGAATAGATAACTGACATGATTGTCATTTCTAGTGTTGAATTGAATAATTTTTGTTAGCACTAGTATTGATTTGGGTTTTATTTGATTTACTAATATCTATGAGTTATAAAAACTTATTGGAACATTTAAAAATTCTAAGTTTAAACTTGAAATAATATGTTGTAAGATAAAAATTATGAAAAAGCTCAATAAATATTTATAAATTACATCACAATAAAAAAAAATTTGTATAAAATTTTTTTAAAAATAGTATACATGTAATATCGGGTTGGTTCGGTTCGGTTTGACATTTTTTAGTTAAAATCAAACCAATTATAGTTGGATTTTCAAATACAAACCAAACAATTAGTCGGGTTCAATTTGTGATTTGGTTCGATTTTGTTCACTCTAAGACTAATAAGTCAGGGCGAGCTCTTACTTAGAGAGAGTTAGTTGGGTAGGGTCAATAGCTCTAAAATCACATTGGATTCTAATATCGAATCAGAGCCAAAACTATTGAATTCGGCTGAACTAGCTTATACTGTACATCCCTTGAGTTTATCTACTCATATTCCAATATCAGACTTTTGAATCATGTATTTGTTGGTACTGTCTGCCCAGTTAAAACAACACAAGAAATTTCCTGTATAATAAATAGCTAGTGAAAGTAACAAAGATGGCTGTTCAACAAATACTTTTCTACCTTGACCAAAAGAAAAAAGAAAAAATCCCTAAAGACTATAGTAGTTTGTTCTTTACACACTGCTTACAATCAGGAAGAAGCCAGTGACTGATTGGTTTTATCCCTTTACTAGACCATCGGTTCACAAGGGTCGTTTCCAGTTTCCGGACCTGCAAGGACCAAAAAGAAAGGAAATGAGGCGGAGGTAGAAGCTCAGATATGGGTTGTCCTGGCCGAACTCAGTAGCTTTTGGTCAAACAATGTATCTTACAATCAACAATCTAAGATAAAATGGCAAGATAGCACTAACGAAGTTGTCAAGCTGCCTTATTAGTTTTTCCTTCATACAGTATACATAACAATTGTATTCAATTAGAGGCAGCTTGAAGCGATGCTAAAACCGTTAAGACGATAAATTTGTCTTTTACTTGAGAATGCTACAAGTTCATTTATAAGAGAAGTGCTAAATTTAGTCGAAGTTCGCGAGTATAAGACAATGAGACATCCTCTCTACAGTCATTACCAAGGATTTAACTAAGAGATGAAATCCAGTAAAGAACAGCCATTAGTAGACGATTAAACGAGGACCAGTTAGAAATCCTCTGATGTCTGACAGGGCTAGACATCTAAACTCTCAACTTGCTAGTTCCATGTAAGCACAAACTAAGTTATCACCATAGCAAAGGAAGTTTGACAACACCTATTGCATATCTGCAACTTAATAAGGTCGGGAAATCATTAATCAAAAAAATAGAAGGTCCAAAAATCAGTGCAAAATATAGAAGTTAGAGAAAAAGCTTAAGATTGGTAGTCCAAGAGAATTTATAACAGAAATTGTTAAACTAGTTCTATAATCTATTTTCCGTTTTTTCCCCTTAGTAAGTTGAAATTCTATAACTCACATGATGCCGGAGGAGAAATGTAACCAATATGTATTTCATTGGAATAAGCAAAAAATTTATCAGGTTCATCCGAGAAGGCAGGTTTGAGAAGCCTAACCTGCTTCACAATAAATGGCTCCTGTGAGAGA
Source organism: Jaltomata sinuosa (assembly GCA_003996215.1). Lineage (NCBI taxonomy): Eukaryota > Viridiplantae > Streptophyta > Magnoliopsida > Solanales > Solanaceae > Jaltomata > Jaltomata sinuosa. The sequence continues at coordinate 64,246 of QJPP01000040.1, forward strand.
CTTAACGGTGCTGTCAAAATAGTAAGAAAACCATTTCTGTTTCCATAAACTATGTCTGTGAAAGGGCGATCACCCACCTGCAAAGGACACCAAATGAGAAAAGGATCGAGAAACTAAATAAAAGAACAAAAGAAAAAATAAAGAAGAACCACTTCTACCATAATAAGTCTCGAGGATTTGCAACCAAATTGCCTTTCAATTTCTTCAGCTGTTCCAGCTGGCTTCTTCAACCCTATATTTTAGTGTTAAAAGAATATCAGCATATACAGATTGAATTAACTCAAGGCTGGGTTAAGTGACCATTCAAAGGCTACCACAGTAAATAAGAGATTTGAGAATTTATACTCCCCATCAAAGTTTCTATTACAATTTACACACAGGGGCGGAGCGGAGCCACGGAGGTAGAGTATTCACAATGGGTTCGGACGAACCCTGGTAGTTTATGTTTAGACTCTGTATTTGTATGAGGAAATCCAACAACAACAACATACCCAATGTAATCCCACAAGCGGGGTCTGGAGAGGATAAGATGTACACAGACCTTACCCCTACCTCGTGGAGGTAGAGAGACTGTTTTTGGTAGACCCTCGGCTTCACGAAATGCATTTCAAAGCAGTATGAGGAAATTCACTAAGTATATATAAATATTTAGTTGCAAACTCAATAACTAAGACAAGCTATGGGTGCAATGACGGTTCGGAACACATAAACTCTAAATTCTGGCTCTGCCTCTGATTAAACACATGTTTGACCCTATTCACTAATAATATAATTCTACACAATTTTCATATCTTTCAAGAATTCAAGTTCATGTAACTCCTCATACTTTAAACTTTGATGTGATGCTTTCTCTATTAAACAAACCTTTTAACCAATACTTCAATACTTCCTTCCAATGCCAGTAATATGTAACATCTTAGATCAACTCAATATTTTACAATTAAATTAGATATTCAAAAACTATACAAAACGTAGTACAAGTTGCAACTTTCTCATGTCAATTTGGTGATAAAATATAAGTATTTTAAAATGTTGATCAAAGTTTATATAGTTTGACTCTCAAAAAAGGAAACATGACAACTAATATGGGACGGAGGGAGTAACATGAACTAATATGTTGGTAGTTCTGACAGGTGATATCAAACAACATTTTGGAAAACGCTCCGCCAAGCACCATAATTGACATGAAAATTATGTCCTAGTCAAACACCGTCACACAAAAGTGGAACACAAGTGTACTGAACAACATATGCATAGAGAGGAACAACTTACTGTGCCTAATGACTTTAATTCCGATTGCACGTTCAAGAATCCGAGCTTTTCTACCATCAGGATCATATTCATCTAGTCCTACAAATTCCCAAATCATCAAACACTCAGTTCTGCATGAAAAAAAGAAGACACATTTAAAATTTACAAGAAAAACCATGAAACCAATCACAAATTCCTAATGAAATTACCTGCAGAGTTGCTAAAAACTGCAATATTGTTGCCAAACAAAGATTTACACTGTTCCATTGATGAAGCAAGAGGAGACCACAAGTTCAAAGAATAAGGAACAGTAATTGTGTTATCCTTGTCGAAAACTACGCCTTCGAATCCCCTTTTCTTCAGCTCAGCCCAATCAATGTACCTTATATCTTGCACAAACAAATGTGGCATTGCCAAATGCTGGTCTTTATAGAAAATCCCAACAGAAAAAGAAATTCCCTCGACGTTAACCCTCTGCCCCAATGCAGCTTTAATTCTTGCCCACCAACTGTTCGATCGAATGCTCGAACGAGCACTCACTGCAACTCCCTGCTCTTTTTCATCTTTTCTATCATGGGGTTTCTCTTTTTCAACTGGAAAAGTCATTTCTTGACAATATACATGTTTCTGTCTACCTGGGATGGGATTGTTGTTATGGTTTTTTTGTTGTTCTTGATGACAACGGTGTGTGTAAGTGACAAGTGTTTTCTTCTTGTGGAAATGGAGGGAATGTTTGGAGGGAAAATTGTTAAGAGTGTAATGGAAGTAAGTGTGCCATGGTGTAAATGAAGTGGACTGCATAATCAAAAATCCTACCAAAAATTTATTGTTGTTTGATTAAACAAGTGTATGTACAATGTGTATAGATAAGCTATCTTTTTTCATGGGATTATTATTATTAATGGAATCTCCATCTTTGTACCTCATTCTGAATTAGCCCCAGAAAGCAGGGGGTGGGGGTGGGGGTGGGGGTGGGGGTGACAAAAATATATGGCAGTAGGCTCATAGCCACTCAATTTGAGGGAGATTTGATGAGGTTTTGAAAAATTGGGCTTGAGTGGGCCTATAAAGAACTTGTGGAGGCAAGTGCACAAATAGCCGTATGGAAATGGGCTTCATACGTAAATGTACCGCTGCCAAAAAAATTTGAAAAAATTATCTAATGTACCAAACATTCATGCCTAATTATGCTTCTTATCAGCAGTTTAATTCAATTATGTTTCGCAGCAGAGGGTTTAAAACTATTGCTATGTATATTTGTATTTGTACGCCGAGATTTCACAAAATAGACAATACAAATTTGTATTTGTATGCCGAGATTTTACGAATTTATATCTGTATACCGAGATACTCTAACGGATTTGTATTTGTATATCGAATTTTACGAATTTGTATGCCGAAACTACTCTATTTGTGTTTAAACGTTTGTACTGGTATTTGTATGTTGAGATTGTACAATTGCTATAGAAATTACTAGTATGAAGCTTAATTAGGCAAAGTGTTGCTATGGAAGCCCCATTAAGTTCTTATTAGTTGTTGTTTATGAAAGTTCCTCAAAAAATTTTAACAAAAATGGTTCGCATGTATATGCAATGTATTGATCATGTATATATGATGTATAACTATGTATCAGAGATGTATATACATCCATATACACTATTTATATAATAATTGTACATTGCAGCAAGAGAAAATTATGGAAGGTGCGAAAGAAAGAAAGAAAAAATAAGAAAGAAGAAATATACGAACAACATATGCACTTCGGGTGCAACAAGAAAGGCCGAGTGATCATTTTTCGTAAATATGTTTGGCCAAATGGATATGTTTCGTAATAAATGAATAATTGAGTTATTTTGGGTAAGAAATTTTTCTCAAGGGACATTTTGTTTAATTTCTCCTAAGGGCTTACCCCCAATAACCTTGAAAATGGAAAATTGGAATCTTTACACAAATAACCGAATATATTTACTGTTTATTTTTTCTAGTTGGTACACATATATTATACACGATTATACACAAAACAACAACAACATACCTATTGAAATCTCATATACATATTATACATTTTGTGGTTGTTTTTAGTTTAATCAATTGGGTGGATGGCTATTTAGGTTAATTCTTCCTTGAATTTTTTACCCGCCGCTTATTTAATGGGCATACCTTCAAGGTCAAAAATAAATAATTGTTAAAACATAAAGTATTGTTGATAGGGCAAGCGAGGGCAATAGTTCAAGATCACCCACCTTGAAGGTCATTTTTGTAAATCATCCTTATTACCCGCTATTTATGGAATAACTAAAGTTTGAAATTAAACCACATCATAATCAACTTTAGACTCACGAGAGCAAAGTTGAAAATCACTTGTTTGAAATTTCAGATGTCGAATTTGAACTTGGAATTGTCAAGCCTAACTTCAGACCCGACAATTTGAACTTCAAACATTTGAGTATGAAGTTAGGCTCGGAAGTCCCAAACTTCATTTGGAGACTATAAGTACTAACTTCAAACTCGAATATGTAAAGTTGGCATTAACTAACATGCTCCTAACGAAAGTAGAGTTTCACATGGTTATGTATACTGTTTATCTTTGAAGAAGTTGTTAAATGTAAGGGTTTACAGTAATATAAATTTTTTTATATTTTTGCTAGAATAACCAAACCTAATTGTGAAATAGTAGTAAACACTCTGTTTAAATGAGTCTCATTGATGATTCAAAAATTGTCTTCGAATGAACAAGTAAAGAAAATACTATCATTTAAAATTTCAACCTGAATTTGACATGCCCCGCCTTACCCTGTCCCATTTAGAATTGCAATTGTAGTTCACTCGCCTTATTTATCCTTTTCCCTGACTTGCCCCGTTAAGCTTTTGCCCTGTTCTGTCCTGTCCTGTCTCATCTTATACCTCGTTTGCCATCCCTAGCTGCTTAAATGATCATTTTTGCAAGTCACACAATAATAACCGCAATTTGCCATGAGTTAAATTTTCATACACCAATACTATTAAACAATTTTACTGTATGAGATCGCTAAAAAAGTCATCCAAATAACTATTTATAGTAAGTGTGAACCAGTAATTCAAAGAGAAAATTATGTTCGGAGCGCCACCTTCAGAATGGGTTCTGTCATGCGTGATCCGAATTAATTAGAGACTCCAATATGAATATCGGACATTCGGTGGAAAATCAAAAGAAAGTAATCCAAAAGAAAAATAGAACATATAGCAATCGATTAAACTAGATTAATAGTACAAATTTATTTTACACCAATAAAATATATAACTTGCACCAAGTTGATAGGAAGTTATGGTCAAAATAGATAGACAAGAAATCTAGTAGTGTGCATAATGTCTTTGACTAGATCCATGTCTGGTTAACTTATTATAGTTATTAGTTGTAAAATTAATATACATGTGAAATATAACATTATATTACTGATTTATTCTGCCAATTGCATCTTAAAATTGCCTGCTTCTTTGAGATAAGATAATATACTGACATCCATTCCTCTCTGTCATTCAATATCAGATCTAAGAAAGGAAAAAAAGAAATTCTAATGATAGGTTCTTGTCTTCCTCAAAGAATAAAAATAATTAAATTTATTATATTAAACAATTTTAATTATTTTTAACTACTTGTGTCATCTAGATTAGTTGTTAAATATAATAAAAAGTAATAATTAATTTTGTCATTTCTTTGGCATACGGAGCACTGCTCAATTGTTAATTTTTGTGATTTATAGTACTTTTTACGTAATTTTTAAATATATTAATTTTATTTCAAAAAACTTAAAGCTTCTATATCCGAATTCAAGGTCAAAATTTAGAAGTTTGAATCTCGAAATTATAAATGTGCCACATAAATTGGGACAGGGTGAATAGTACATTTGGGGAAAAGGAGATATTGAGCAATTTTGTCCACCCTTTGATTTTTGATCTAATATTGTCCTACTGTTAGGAAAATGTCTCGTTTTGCCCTTGGCCCTTAACGTAGCTCCAATATATAAGTGTAATTTTAAACCATAGTAAAAAGTTGAACCTTTTTTCTCGAAGAATTTGGATATGTAGAGTCCACCTGTTTCATGCTGGAGTTTCGCTAATGACAAGTAAGCAAATACAAGATGATTTGCTAACGATAAAGATATGAATGAACCAAAAGTTGAACATATGTCAAAGTTGTTCAATTTAACATTAGCAAAAGGGCAAACATGATATGAGATTGTAGTAACCATGTAATTCCATAACAAACATGAGTTCCAATTATACATCAACAACAATATAAGTAAGCCAACAAAACTTTTTATTGGTACAAAGAATAAAGAATTTCATACTTTCATCTCTTAAAATCTTGAACTCTTACACTCTGCAGAAAAACCTTGAGGAAACCTCTTAGAATCAGCACAGTAATTGTAAACCATGTGTCTACTCTGCACCCATCGGAGCCTATTCCTTCCCTTACCATCAAGTTCATGTGTTTGCCATGGCTTCGCGTTGTTCGTGGACTTACATGAAGAGGTACCTGATGACACAGCACAACCATCAATGTTGATGTTTCTGTAATAAGCAGTGAAAGGAGCAAGTGTCCAATCTGTTTTCACTCTGCCTCCTTGTGTAGCCCACTCATCTGCATTCCACAAGCTGCAGTATACTCTCATTGCTTGGCTCTTTGGGAATGGAATACCGATGTTTTCGTGGTTGTTGAATACTCTAATGGGACTGTTATCTACTAAGAACCTGATTATAATCAAAAGAATTGGGGTAAGAACAAATGTAACACTAATGGAATTACAAGAATTTGAGTTTAACTTATATATACTGACAAGCGTAACATTTTCAATAGTACTATCAGTGTAAGTTAATCTGTTATAGCAGGCACCTGTGCTGTAAGAAAATATGAATCTAACTTGTATACATTGACATGTATAAAGAATTCTCATACTTTTAAACATGACATAGCACGTTATCTGACTTATTTTTTAGATTACTAATGTCCCATTTATTACGAGTGGGCTACCTATATCTTCTAGTATAAGAACTCTTCTATACTGTCAGTGTATATATAGAAGTTAAAATCAATGTATATATGTGAGGTGATTTTGTGTAACTTACACTATGCGGTGAGGGTTCCAGACAATGGAGTAAGTGTGAAAAGCAGCAGTCGGGTCGAACCAAAGGTGGAATTGTTGTTCTTTGTTTCCTTTTCCTTGTGTATAAACATTGGTATGGACAGTGTAAGGCTGGCCAGAGACATTGCCCAAGAACTCGAAATCGATCTCATCATGTCCTTCTCCTTGTGAAGATAACTGATGAAAAAGAACAAAGAAAAAGACAGAATAATCCAGCATGAGCATAATGACAAATTATAAGAATTAGGATATTAATTAGAGTTCAAATTTTAATAAGAGACATTAAACTTACGAAGAAAGTGGTGACAGTGCCAGCAGAGTTTCCGGGGACAAGCTTGAGTTGCATATCGAACCTTCCAAAAAGAAACTCATTCTTGGACTGAAAGCCAGAGCCAGAAAGTTTATCAAGGGAGAGGGCGAGGCCTCTGCCGCCTTCTTGTATTTTACCGCGTCCTTCACCCCAAGTAATGTCTGCATCTCTGTAGAAGTTACCAGCTGAGGCTAGTAATTGGATACTCATTAGTATTGAAAGAAGAAACAATGCTGATGAAAATTTAGAAGCCATTTTGGGGAGCTGAAATTGTTGAAGGAAAAGTGTGAATGTTGATGTTATTGGTTTGTTAAATGAGCCCTTTTTATAGTTGCAATATGAAGCAGAACATAGTAGGAAGGATCTATTGTTATGTGAGGAATATGGGCAACTGGGGCAAAGGGCTAGCTGTGAGCTGGAAACCTTAGTTAATTCATAATTATTGTGAACCACAATAATTGCTTCCGCGTGGGGTTCTGTTTTTCCTTTTCTTTTGGGGGAGGGATAATTTCAGAGATTTTCCTCCTCGAGGTTTGGGGTAGTTGTCCGTTCATGCTAGTGGGTAGAAGTGCTTAGTCTGGCTGTAGTGGCTTGTTTTGAAGTTTTGTGTGCTTAGTCTGGTTGTAGTGGCTTGTTCTTGGAGTTCACCTGGGCATACCTGGGCATAACTCAACCCCAAAAGCTAGCTCATGAGGGGAAGATTGTCCAAGCCATTCTCCAATCAATGTGTGGGACTTTTACCAACTCTAACACCCCCTTCACGCCCAGGGCCGAACTGGAGCGTAGACCGGGAACCCAAATGGGGATGAACCTGGCTTTTATACCATGTAAAGATATGATACCTGACCTAACTTAACCCTAAAAGCTAGCTCATGAGGGGAGGATTGCCCAAGTCTATATAAGCAGATCGTCAGTCCATTCCCCAATCAATGTGGGATTTTTAACCACTCTAACATGTTGTTTTGTTACTACCTATTGTTGTTGGTACTTCTGTTACGTCTTTTTCTATACTGTTTGTGTCTTGAACCGGAGGTCTATCGGAAACAACTTCTTTACCTCACCTCTGAGATAGTGATATAGAGACTGCATATACTCTACCATCCCTAGACCCCATTTTATGGAAATACACTAAATATGTTGTTGTTTTTTGTTCCTCAGGTTTGGCTTCATCACGCCAGTCTATCTAATTTGAAAATGAAGAAGTGGAAGCAATATTTGTTGAGAAAAGTAGTACCTGAGAAGACTTTGGAGCTGTAACTATGTATTGTTTTGACGAATATAAAGTTTGGACAGATTGTATTATTTTTCATCAATAATTTTAAGGATAAACCTATAAGAAATGTAGGGTAAAAGATAAAATATGATTATTAAATAATAAGTAAAACAAAATGAGAAAAAAAGAAGAAGATAACGACACGATCATATCAAATCGATCATTATACAAAATAAAAAATTTCGTCATTACATAACAATAAATTTAATGATATAATATGATAAAATTTAAGTAACAATCAAAATAACCATTGTATATTTAAATTAACAATACAATACAATACAATATGATTGGTAACAACCATCCAAACAATCAAGGGATTTAGGCTTTTTATTTTAAAGGAATTTTTAAGGAAATATGTTTCAAAAACTATTTAAACAAAAAATATTCAAGTAAGGGAAAACTAGTCAATTTTTCTATTTTTATTTGAAGGATAAATATATTAAAAAAATTGTTTGAAGGAAATCAAAATAAAAGAGATAAGCCTAATATTTATAAATCACTCAAATTATCTTCTTTTTTATTTAGTTATTTATTAATGAAAATAAGATCTAACTTTGATTACCACATCTGAACATGTCTGTTTATGAAATATCCATTAAGATACAGCTATTGTGAAAAACAGGACAGCATGTGACTGTGAATTCCTTGGTTATCCAGAGTATTTTATGGGTTATTTTTGTATTCTTTTTACCACTAAAGTATAGTTTTTATTATTCCATTTCTTGGATATTGGAAAGAAATGGATCTGAATAGCATGGGACAGCTGCCTGCTATCTAATTTTGAATTCAAACACAATTAACTAAGGTAAAATCTATTTTCTCCGTCCCAATTTATGTGAATAGCATGAAACGGCTGCTACAAAGATAAAGATCATTTGGTAAAATATACTTCTTGTGTTTTAATTTATGTGACATACTGTTCTTTTTGGTTTATTCCATAAAGAACGTCACCTTTTCATAAATTAAAAATAATTTAACTTTAAAATTTCTTTTTTATCAGTAATGAAGTGATTTATAGTCACATAAATGGTCAGTGACTATTTTAGACCACAAATTTCAGAAATCTTCTTTTCTTTCTTAAATTTTGTGCCAAATCAAACAGTGTGACATAAATTGAGATGGAAAGACTACAACCAGGAGTAGGAATTTGGTTTTTTTGGGGGGTACATGAAGAAAGTTGAATGGCTAAACTATGGTGAAACCCCACGTTTCGGATTCGAGATCTGAAAATGAGAGAAACTTTTGATAGGGAGCACTCTCTTTTTAATGGGTCTTATGCGGTGTGAATCTAGATTAGTTGGGTCAGTGTGTACTGGATACCATATGATTATACAAATCTAGAAATGTGATGACATACATAAGATTCCTCCACTCTTAATTAGAAATCTCGAGTTCGAATCATGAAAATGAATAAACCCTTGTAGAATGGTAGGTAGCATTTCCCCGTTTAACAAGTCTTATGCAAAAAGAATCTAGATAAAATAGGTCTGTAAATACTGAATACCTGATTATTATATCAAAAATTAATATATTATGGTGAAAATTTATTGAAATTTGATATTTATACGATATATATAATTAAGGAATGCAAGATATTTGGCTTAATTCACACCTTTAAGAGATATGTATAGTAAATATTTACCACTACACTATGGAAGCACATCTCAACCCAATAAGCGGCGAGTTGATTGTTCGAATGGTCACTTAACTTATAGTAATTGCAGCCTTATTTTGTATTTCTGCAAGAGATTGTTTTCAGGGCTTGAACTCGTGACCTCCTGGTCATATGACAACAACTTTACCGATTATTTCAAGGTTATATTAAAAGAACATCTAACTTGACAAAGTTAGATGGGTTTTGTAATAAATTCAAGTATTGATTTTAATTTTTAAATATATTTTTTGGAAAAACTTATCGTTGTCACATCATTAAATATGTACAAAAATTATATTTTTAGCTAAGATGACCGTAGAGACTAACTAGACAAAGTTAGATGACTATTGAAAGACGTAAAAAAAAAAAACTTTGCTGGTCAATTACTATAAATTGAGTGACGATTCATGCATGATGCAACTAATTTGACTCAATAAGTGGCTATACCAAATATTTGCAACCAAACAAAGTAATGTGATCTGGCTTGTTTATGCTCTAATTATCTCAACCCAATAAGTGCCTATACCAAATAACATATCTTTTTTTTGGTTATACCAAAAAACATATCTTAATAACATATTAATTAAGTTTATTAAATGTATATTTATATGACATATCTCAACTTAATATGACAGAGGTCCAAACACTTTGAAACATGAAAATAATTGGAGCATAAAATAGTGCATATTATTGTAACAATGGGTTATTAGCCAGTCTTTTTCAATCATTCTTTTATTTTAATTGTTGGTAGTTTCATATATAATTCTCAACTATAAAGATGGATGCAGAGAGGGGGTGTGGAAGCTTCACTGGAAGTCATGTGCCAGAAATAATTAACCAAACATCATAATTTTATTTCAATGAACAATGACTAATAATTCTTTCAAAATTCAAAAATAATTCAACATTTGTCCAATCAACTAATTCTAATGGCAGAGAACCTGAATAGTCCAATATCAAAATAAAACACTTTTTAAAAATTGGACAATAAAAATCATAGTAATCAACTGAACTAAGCTACGTCTCTGAATTGTCTATGAAGCCTCTAAAGAGTACCCAAATAGCTCGGGACATAAAATTCCCGATTAATTGTAATTTGTAACCATGGGCAGAAGCAATTCACGGTACTACTTGAAACTTCACTTAGTGACGTAGACCTAACTTGAAATTATTATAGTAATAATTCATAAATTTCAAATTATGAATCAACGATTAGCCGGTCATTTTAATCATTCTAGAATTTTAATTGTTGGGATCTTCATAATTTTGACCCAACGAGATAGATACAGCGAGGTGTGCGGAAGCTCCGGTGGAAGTCACGTGCCAGAAATAATTGACCAAACATTCATAATTTCATTTCAACCAACGATGACTAATTATTCAAGATTTGCCTAATCAACCAAAATTATTTGAATTTTTGGTGTAACTTATTTAAATGGACGAAAATATAATCGAAAATTCATATTGTCGATTTCAACTAATTTAAGATTAGGGCGTAATTTTTTTCCGTCCCGTCAACAAAAACATGAGATGACCAACACAAGTTTAACCTTTTATTGCTTAGAGCGTGTTTGACTAAGCTTATAAGCTAATCAAACTGGTTTATAAACACTTTTTAGTTTATTTATGCATTTAGTTAACATTAAAGTACTTATAAGCTAAAATCAGCCAAAAATCATAAACTGATCACCCTCAAAATATAACTGTTTAGCTTATAAGCACTTTTGATTTGACCAAATATTGTAATTTTATTCTTAATAATTTTACTAATTCTCAAAATATTTTTCCCAAAATAAAGTGTCATTTTATTTACGTAATACTTCTAAATTTATATTTTTTATAAAAGAATTTGAGAATATTTAGTCATGCTAACAAAAGATCCAGCTTATTAGTATTTTTTTTTCAAAATAAAAACCATCAACTTATTTATAAAATCATTTTCAACCCTTAAAAATACTTTTCAAAACAATTACGTGTTTCAAGTGAAGGCATAATTTCCATTTGATTTTATCCTCCAAGATCTCATGTTGAATTATAGCGTGTTTGGTTAATTTTTGAAATACATGAATTATAGCGTGTTTGGCTAATTTTTTGAAATACATAAATTATAGCGTGTTTGGCTAAATTTAAATTGAACATAATTCAATGTCAGCACAAAGTATCTCAATATCTTATCAATTCAATAGTTTTCCAAGTCTCTTTAGTTACAATATTCCTTTACATGCTTTCCTCATCGATTAATATTGGCTATTGTCCCTTCTAATGATTGAGTTGTCATGAGATGGTTAAATTTTTTCGCTTTTAATTAGAGGTCTGTTGGGAGCGTTGCTTTAATTAGAAATTGGTCTTACAAAATACGAATTCGAATTTAGTCGATATTCAATGCGAATATCGGACATCAGATGAAAAACAAAAAAAAAACTAATTAGTATGTGATATATATATTTGGTAAGTTTACGTACGTTTGATTATAAAATATTTATCATTTGTAATGTTTTTCTTTTGAGTGTTTTGAATGTGAAAAATTATCCAATTAGACTGCAAAGGTGAAAGGAAGCAATTTAGGAAGATTTTGAACTGAAATTGAAGACTTTTATCTTATAATAAAGAAAAATTCTAGGTACATTTTATTCAGCTGCAAATGCATCTTCAAGTAACGATAATTTAATTAATTAATTATGCCCCATTTTACTTCAAATTTATACTCTCTCGGTTTTAAATATTAATTGTTTGACAAACTAAATACAGTCAAATCTCGTCTAGTGACATTGTTTGTCAAGAAAATTTTATGATTGTTATAGTGAGATTATAGTTATTATACATGTATATTGAGATTTTACATTTAGATCTCATTTAGCTGTTATAAATAAAAGTATCCAAAAAAATAATTTTATTTTCGAGAAAAAAATGTATTTGTTAACCAATTTAACCAAAAAAAAAATAGAAAGAGTATGAATGTAAAAAAAAGCAAATGCCAGTAGTCTTTTCTCGTGAAGTTATGACCATAACTGATGGACAGCATTTAAATACAATTTTTTTCCTTTTAGAAATTCGTACTTAAAATTTACTATAAGCATGACATTAATACTGATTACCATAAATATTTTAATATTATATTTGATACATAATATATTTCTTACAAAATATTTGCTTACAAAACATAACATTAGTTACTACAGAACTTATATTGATAGAGACATAAGTTCAGTTTCAGAACGCTATGTCTTAAGAAGCTCATAATCCACAAGTTATGTCTTATTATAAGGCATAACTTAGTTCCTAACAGAACTTTTGACGGCTCTAAACATATGTTTTACGAATTAGATACTACACAATTTATGTCGGACAAGACAAAAATTCTCCAAACTTATGTCTTGTGAAATTAGGTCATAATTAAAGATATTTTGCTCACAAATTTTTATAAAGTGAGTAGCAACGACAAAAAATAAAAATTATTATATTTTAAGACAAAAATTAAAGACCACTTCAAAATAGAAACAATTTCGTAAACTTAAAAGACTGGCTACCACATTGTTTACATATTTAAATTTGTTATGCTCCATGCATTATTTTTCACGTATGTTTGGACCTTTGTCGTATCAAGCACCGTCATGAATTATTTTGTACCAAATGTTTGGTACTATAGCCATTTAATATTGTTAGTTGAGATGCTTCCATAAATGTTTTGCATGGTGAGTTCGACTTATTTTACGTGTAAGATTTTAAAAGATATATTTTTATATTTATTATGTCACTTGAAAATTAGGTACAAATAATTATTTTTCTATGTAGTTAGTGTTCGAGTCAGTTTAGGTGTACCTTGATTATTTCACCTAGTACTTGCTATTTCCTACCGTATAAGGCCCCCTTTGTCCATAAAAATCAAATACCAAATTGGAGTTAGAGTTGGAGTTGAAGTTGTGTTTGGCCATGAATATAAGTTAGAGTTGTTTTTGGATTTTTGTGAGAGAAGTGAGTGAAAAAAGTGAAAACAAGTTTTACTTGTTTTTCAAATTTCGGAATTCAACTTGAAATTTTACAAAATTTTATGGCCAAACATCTTTTCCGAAATTCAACTCCAGAAAAAAGCAAAAAAATTTCATGGCCAAATGCCCAATAAATATCTAGTAACTTTTTCCCCCAAGACTTAAGCAGAGATGGAAAGAATTCATGGGAACGTTTGGTATGTTGGACAAGCATAGATAATCTTGGGACAACAAATTAGTACTATCTTATCCTTTGTTTGGTTACTAATCCTGGGATAAGTTATATTAGGATTAGTAATTAGTACCAGAATAAGTTATTCCTGTCAAAGAGTGGATAATAGTATTTCGATTAGTTATCCGAGGATAAAATACTCAAAATGACGAAAATACCTCTGACTAAAAGATTGTAACCTTCTTCTAAAATTACCAAATTCATACTTATCGTAAACAACAACATACCCCATGTCTAGTATGATTTCATAAGTGGAGTTTGGATAGGATAAAATATACGCAAATTTTACTTTTATCTTTGTGGGGTATAAAAAAACTGTTTTCAACGGACCTCCGGCTCAACTACACTTTTGACTAAAAGATTTACCAAGAAACTCATCGTGTCACATGCCCTTATTTATGTGTTTGAGATAGCTGTATCCTAATGGAAATTAAAGAACATACATATTCAGATGAGGTAATGAATATTAGATCTCATTTTCATCATAAAAAAAAAAAAAAAAAAAAAGAGAACCCCACACGCAAATACAATAATTCTTGTTCTAATGATTTTGAATAAACTAATGTTTCTAGCTCACATATTTCTCTCATAAAAAAAGAAAAAAACAGGATCCTTCCTACTATGTTCTGCTTCATATTGCAACTATAAAAAGGGCTCATTTAACAAACCAATAACATCAACATTCACACTTTTCCTTCAACAATTTCAGCTCCCCAAAATGGCTTCTAAATTTTCATCAGCATTGCTTCTTCTTTCAATACTAATGAGTATCCAATTACTAGCCTCAGCTGGTAATTTCTACAGAGATGTAGACATTACTTGGGGCGAAGGACGCGGCAAAATACAAGAAGGTGGCAGAGGCCTCGCCCTCTCTCTTGATAAACTTTCTGGCTCTGGCTTTCAGTCCAAAAATGAGTTTCTTTTCGGAAGGTTCGATATGCAACTTAAACTTGTCCCTGGAAACTCTGCTGGCACTGTCACCACTTTCTTTGTAAGTTTAATGCCTCTTATTAAAATTTGAACTCTAATTAATATCCTAATTCTTATAATTTGTCATTATGCTCATGATGGATTATTCTGTCTTTTTCTTTGTTCTTTTTCATCAGTTATCTTCACAAGGAGAAGGACATGATGAGATCGATTTCGAGTTCTTGGGCAATGTCTCTGGCCAGCCTTACACTGTCCATACCAATGTTTATACACAAGGAAAAGGAAACAAAGAACAACAATTCCACCTCTGGTTTGACCCAACTGCTGCATTTCACACTTACTCCATTGTCTGGAACCCTCACCGCATAGTGTAAGTTACACAATCACTTCAGACTATGTTGCTCGAACTCTCCAAAAATGTTGCAGCAATCGTGTCAGGATCCTCTAAATATGCACTACATTTGAAGGATGTGACACTCCCATCGACATGTTTGAAGAGTCCGAGCAAAGACTTCAAATATATATCTTCTTATATTTCTAGAGTCTAACTTCTAAGCACTTAAACGTGTTAAATTTTTTTGTATAATCAAGTCAATTAATTACAGTTAACTGCTCATAATATATTGAAACTAGTTACCTGAAAAGTAATACAGATCGACAACTTACTATAACAGATTATATTACACTGATAGTATCACAAAAATATTACACTCGTCAGTGTATATAAGTTAAATATAAATTCTTGTATTTCCGTTTGTGTATCTTACCATTTATTTTGATATGATCAGGTTCTTAGTAGATAACAGTCCCATTAGAGTATTCAACAACCACGAAAGCATTGGAATTCCATTCCCAAAGAGCCAAGCAATGAGAGTATACTGCAGCTTGTGGAATGCAGATGAGTGGGCTACAC
Organism: Jaltomata sinuosa; assembly: GCA_003996215.1. Lineage (NCBI taxonomy): Eukaryota > Viridiplantae > Streptophyta > Magnoliopsida > Solanales > Solanaceae > Jaltomata > Jaltomata sinuosa. The sequence continues at coordinate 79,921 of QJPP01000040.1, forward strand.
AAGGAGGCAGAGTGAAAACAGATTGGACACTTGCTCCTTTCACTGCTTATTACAGAAACATCAACATTGATGGTTGTGCTGTATCATCAGGTACCTCTTCATGTAAGTCCACGAACAACGCGAAGCCATGGCAGACTCATGAACTTGATGGTAAGGGAAGGAATAGGCTCCGATGGGTGCAGAGCAGACACATGGTTTACGACTACTGTGCTGATTCTAAGAGGTTTCCTCAAGGCTTTTCTGAAGAGTGCAAGCGTTCAAGATTTTAGGAGACGGGATCACTTAAGCCACTATCCAACGTTTGATGCATAAAATGTTAGCTTTTGGGATTGATTGCTTAAGTTTAAACGAGACGAGTGTGAAATTCTTTATTCGTTGTACCAATAAAGTTTTGTTGGTTCTTTATTTTGTTGCTGAATTATGTTATTTATCTATGTAATGGAATGTGTATGATGATCACTTTCTTATGTTAATAAAGTTATGTTATATGGAAAAAAAAAACATGATCTTTGATGTGCTTACTTTATGGAGCTAGTCAGCTAGTATATGAGTATTTCTGTCTAAATGGGAAGTTTTCAACATTTAAAACACATTATTTTGTCGTAAGATACAGAATGAAAGTAGCATAAATAGATGAAAATTTCCGTTTAAAAAGTCATAAATTAGGTGATACAAAAAGCATATATCAATCACGTCAACAAAATCAATGAAGAGACTAACCCAGAGTGTATTCAGACATTATCCTTTTCAGTGATCATAAACCTCCAAGCTAATTGACAGTGATTCTGGATTGAAATTTGAATTTTGGAAGAATGGAAAGGTCAATATCTTGAAATACAAAAGCTCAGTAGCTTTAATATGCCAAAACAAATTTCATCCACTATGAATCCAACTAAATGTATTGTCAATATAACACAAACAATGATATGCTTATACTTCAACGGACCAATGGCTTCATTCCCAACTTAAGTAACAATTTACTTATGAGTTCACATATTTCAGGAAATCATGACAGCAAAATCGACTAATAGCTAGTTAGGGGTGGGCATGGTATGGTATATATCGAATTATCATATCATACCAAACTTTTTGATACCGTGGTATTGGTATTATGGTATTTGGTATGGTATATGGTATATATTTTAAATTTTTTTGGTATTCGGTACGGTATTTGGTATTTAGAAGTCACATACCGAAATACCGAATACCATAACGAAGTATATAGATACATAAATAACATATATATATTATTAAAATATAAACAAATATACAACCTAGTATTAGTATAAATTAAATGTTAGAAGTTGGAACTTTTACTACTATATTTTAATTAAAATGTCTTTTAAATGTAATTAATTAACAAAAGAAGTTGTTTGTACTTTCTTTGAATATATATTTCTATATGTGTAATGTGTTAGTATGATACAATATTTGAGATCTTTTTTTTGAAAAGTCGAAGTCATAATACTCTATTACACGAGTATATATTAGTCGAAATTGAACAAACTATGATTACCGATTTACCATATCGCAAAATATCGAACTATACCGAATTAATTTGGTATGGTAATGGTATAATAGTTTTAAAAACTGAATACCGAAATTACCATATGAAAATTTCAAATACCGTACCATACCATACCATGCCCACCCCTAGCTTTAGTAGTCCTACTTTTCCATCGGGCCTACAGAAAATATAAAAAAGAGACGAGTTAGAATCACTCACAAAACATTTTATATTTTAAAACAAATATATCTTTACAAGAGTGGTCACTTTGACGACATCTCTCAAAAATACATAATAATACCAATATTTAAATTTAATTCTTCAAAAGGGATATATTAATTCTCAGACCAAAAATAAACAGTGGTGGGCATGAAGATGGGTTCCATAAACTTAAAGGGCCGCCAGTATTTATTTATTATCTTTTAATACCAAATAATAATAGTAATAGTAAATAAGGAAAGTACACAAATAGCACCTTTTTGGCGGCACCTAAACACCAAACAACATTGTTTCATGGCTTAGAGTGAAATAGCACTAAACCAAATTGAATTCATGAGATAGATATTTTAGACTTAATCTGTTAAGACCTGAGGGGTTAGTTATTTTGAGCTGAGTAGTAGTTAGCAAAGAGAGACGATCAATGAAATATAACACGTGGATGGTGGAGATATAATTAAAGGTTAATCAGCTTGAATCAGGGGTGGACCTACGTATAGCGTGGCAGGTGCTCGAGCACCCATTGACTCCGATGAAAACTTTGTATATTTATATAAAAAATACTGGAATATTGGTATAATATATATGCGAGCACCCATACAAACAAATAATCTGATGGGCGCGTTGGTTCTGAAGTTGCAGTTAGGACGCGCAGATGCTCTGTAGCGCGAGGGTTCGAATCCTAGTAGCGCAACTGTGGTTCTTTTTTATTGGAAAAAGGCAGTTTTTCATCTTTTTTTGACTTAGTAAGCTTCTAGAAAGAAATGTTAAAGGAAGTGAGCACTCACGACCTTCGAGTCCTGGATCCGCCACTGGCTTGAACGACCCAGATTGAGTTAGTGAATGGAGGATATAACCTCCTAACTGACCCTGCTATAGGATTAACAAATATCTGGTATTAGTTTTTCCTCGCCTTTTCTCTCTCTTCTTTCTTCCTTTTCTTCTCTCTTCTCTCCCTTTTGTTCCTCTCTTCTTCCTCTTCTTCTCTCCCTTCCATTCTTCTCTTCTTCCTCTCACTTATCTCTCTTCTATCTACAGGTTCTCATATCAATCATGGTTGCTCGATAGTGTACATAGTAATAGAATTCTAATTTTATAATTTCCAATTCTATGATTCCATTTATCGAATTAATAAATTAAAAATTGTCTCAAAATTCTCTTATATTCTGTTTAGTTACTAATTTGAACTGAGATCATAAAAATTGGTACATCATTCCTGCGGTCATGACTATGAAAGAAGGTACAAGGTTGAAGGTATTAGATGAAAGGACTATGAGAAATGAAGAAACCATGGTCAAGCATGGTAAGTTACAAGAGCAATTAACCGCAAAAATTGAGAAAATTGCTACATCACATGTTTTACTTACACTAGAATACTAAAGAATAGCTTAGGCTTTAGCATAGATCGCGGATAGATAAACTGCTATTGAACAAAATGAGCAGCTCAGAGGTAGAGTTGTTGACTTGAAAGAAGGGTTACTACCTATGCCAGAGGTTGGGTGAAAGGGTCCTAGACCACATGGACATGAAGAAGATGTTAGGTTCATTCGAGATCTAGTTCAGGAGGCAAGGAATAATTCGCAAATAGGAGGGTACAATCCTATTTCAAAACTTGAATTTCCTGTGTTCATTGGGGTAGATTCAAGGCTATGGATTAGGAGGTGTGAGAAGCTTTTTAATGTGCTCCACATTACTGAGGAATAAAGGGTCGAAATAACTACTACTCATTTGATTGGTACTGCAGAGTCCTAGTACCAATCCTACTTCCTAGAATATCTAGAAAGGGGTATGGATCAATGGTAAGCATTTAAGGCAGAGTTATCCAATAGGTTTGGGAAGGAACCAACAAAGGATGTGGTGGAAAGCTCTAATAAATTGAGACAAACAAGAACTGTTGATGAGTTTCTGGAGAAATTTGAGGTGTTCAAAGCACAAATGTTGATTAGGAACCTTCATTTGAATGAGTCTCATTTCTTACCTAGTTTTGTGGGATTCCTAAAGGTTGGATTTAAAATAACAGTGAAGTTGTTTACTCCCCTTTGAAGGTTACTATTGAGAAAGCTAGGATGCAGGAACAAGTAGTAGAGGTTACGGAAAGGAAGAACAAGCACTAGGCAAGGAATACTCACCTCACTGTTGGTAACAACCCTTACAAGGTCAGTACAACAGTGCCAGTTTCCAGAGGCTGCCAATAGAACACCAACTTACAAAGCCAGCCAGGAAGTGTACAACTATTGAAGGGCAAACAACCAATGTTATAGATGTGGGGAGAAATATGGCCCTGCTCACCTGTGTTAGTTCAAGAAGATGAAGTGCATTATTGGTAAGACTGAGAAGGTGAACAAGGAAAGTATAGGAGATTGATGAGGAATTAACGATCACAAAAACTGTGAATGAATTGGGCTTGCCTGAAATGCAATAGGCTATATGTTTGAGTGCATTGATTGGAAATGACCAAGGAGTTAACACTATCTTGATTACGGGTAACACGAATATGACCTTGTCAGTGTTGATTGATTCTGGTATACATAACTTCATTGATGAACAAACTATTAAGGATGCTGGATTTAAAGTCGCTTATACTCCTCCCAACAAAGTGACAGTGGCAGCTGGAAACTATATCTATTGTACCTGTCACTTTCAGGTTACTACTTGGACTATGTAGGGCAAAACCTTCCAAGAAGACCTTGGAATCATTAATCTAGGAGGGCGTGATATAGTTTTGGGCAATGACTGGATGAAGAAGTTCAACTTTATGATGTTTGATCATGAAAAGAACTGTGTGACTATTGGCAAAAAGGGATCCAAAGTAGTGTTGAATGGAATTCCTAAGCACGAATAGTTGTCTATGATCAACAGTAGTTCAACGGGTAAGATATTGAGAAAAGGGATAGGAATGATAGCCCATTTCTTTCTAATGAGTGCAAAAGATACTACAGATGACTCTATGATGTATGAACCATTACAACCCTTTCTCTCTCTTCTTTCTTCCTCTTCTTCTTCTTCTCTTTTTTGTTCTTCTCTTTTTCCCCTTGCTCAATTCTTTTCTATTTGCGGATTCTCATATCAATCATGGCTGGTCGATGGTGTAATTATAGAATTCCAATTGCTATTTCCAATTTTGTAATTCCTATTGTTGAGTTAATAAATCAAAAATTGTCCTAAAATTCTCTTTAGTTACTAATTTGAATTGAGATCATAACATGATCTAAATGAATCTTAGTCCATAAACCATCAGAATAAAGGCAACCAATCAAAGAAGCATTAAATATGGATATATTTGCTTAACAAATCAAAAGATGCCTTTAAAGATTCCAAATCCTTTTCTGGCCAGCGACGACATTAACATACAAGTTTGTGTTCTTCATCCGACTATTAGCAACCAATACCAATAATTGAAAGCAAATATAATTAAATACCCACAATGAATGAATTGCTAATTTCACATTACAATTCCTCAAAATGGTGGATTTCATGGTCTTTCGGCAGAAGCCGCCTATCGAATCCTTTTGATACATGAAACTCATATTATGCAAGAATTGAAGTGAACTTAATTCTCAATAATTCAACATGATATAAGCTCTTGATACCAATTATTAGGATCAAACATTAAGAGACGAAGACAATCATCTTTACCCAAGAACGTAACTATCATGTTAAATCATAAAAAATGTAAACTAGATACGGAATGTAAAACAAGATGCAAAAGTGTACCTGAACCCATGAAACGCCATAGCGATTCTTCATCTTGATGCGTCTTGAGGTTAGAGGTCTTCCAAACGAAGAAGTAGGCGGGTCACTAGTAGGTTTTTCCGGAAAATTGACCACAGACCTATATTTATAGTAGCAGAAGTTTTGTATTTCTAGTTTAGTCCATCATTAAGCTAGAGATTACAACTGGGTTTCTACACATAAGACCTCATCCTTTGTGAGGTGTCTTTTAGACACATTAACTTTGAACCTTAAAAAATCACCATTAGTTTGGGTCGACCTTTTAACAAAAACAACCAACATACACAATATACGTGCAAGTTCATAAAAAATTCTAATATTGACAGCATTGGGGTTTGAATCTGTGAGACCAAAGCCCTGGGGGCTAACCTCCTAACCATCTTATACATGTGATGCCTACTTCTTCTAAAACTCCTAAGTTGACTATATGTGTTCTCCGAGTCCTCCTTTTTTTGCCTCATACTTCACTCTTGTCTTTATTTTTCTGGAAATTATGAAACAAAGAATTAATTACTCGATGTGTCAAACATTGCTACTACTACTACTGATCTATGAGTTCCACATTCATCCCAATTTCACACTAAAGAACTTTCACTGAATCAACAAATAGAGAACAATAATTGGAATACTGAGTGCCAAACAAAATGAGAAATTAATTTCAAACCACGAACAGAGACTCCTCAAATTTCCCATTTAGAAAAAAAAAAAACTTCAAGAAATCAACCGCAAAACAAGACAAAATTCAAATGCAATATGGGTTTGAGCTCATTTTTACATGATATGTTCAATATAAATTAGCAAATGAGCAAAGTTCAAATAAAGTTCCCACCCATCTCCACTGTTCTTGCATAACCAAACCCTTTCCCTATCCATTGTTAACGCTTTTTTTCTTCTTTCCCATTAGGGTTTTTAGGTTCTTGTTTTTGGGGTTTTCACTCGCTCAAATGTGACACATAATTTGACATGTAGCATGAAGTGCTCATTTTATTCTGCAGCAGCAAATGCTAGTTGCAATATGGGTTCCAGCGAAATCAATTTAGTCATTAGTAAAGCCGAAGTCAATGAAGGTACTACTGTGAAAAAATTGAAACCACACATATTTTCTGATCACTAGTTAAGTTTCCCGCCATGGATTTTTCCAGTGAGCTAGTTCGGTGGAAAATGAGTAGGAAAATCATGTTTTATGACACAAATTCCCCATTGATGCGGTGCGAGGAAACCTCTATTTCTAGTAGTGTTCAAATATGTAATCATTATTAAGTACAAAAGCATCTCTTTAATATTTATTATTAAGTTCAAATTAGAAATCATTGTACATTTGTCTCGAATTTCTCTATCGATTTTTGGTCAAAGCACTCAAAATCGTTTGACCATATCCAGTATGAATCCCACACCCACGTTTTGTTGATATGGGTGCGAACACTGAAAATGAAGAGTCCGCGCAACTTAAGTGAAAAACACCATAATATTGATTATATGATTGCAAAAACAATAGTCATGTGCTTCAGAGTGATACAACATCAACAGTTTAAACAGTAAAAAAACGAATTCGATTAATCGACAGAATACAACAATACTACATATCCTTTTTCCACAACACAGTTTAGTTCCTCAAGCTTCTGCTTTAGGCCCCGAATTTCCCTTTCCTTCAGTTCTAATATAACTCTTTGGTGATTACCACTCGTTTCTAACTCTTCGACTTTCCTCATCAGCAAATGTTTTCTCATTCTCCATAGTTTAATCTGAAAATGGATGAACACTATTCTGACTCAAATCTGTTAATCAAGAAACTGAAAGTAGTACTTGGGAATTGATAAACCAAGAAATTTGTCAGTTTCTTCCCTCTATACAAGGAGAATATTCCATAAGAAGACCTCTTGGCTGGCCAGCGGCTTCGAGAACAAGCCCAAACTGCCAACCATTGTCACCAGCAGGGGTGTTCACGGGTTGGTTTGGATCGGTTATTGGTCAAAATTATAACCAAACCAATATAACCGATTTTTTAAATTCTTAAAACCAAACCAAATCAAGTATAATATACATTTATCGGTTTGGTTGTTAACGGTTTAGGTTCGGTTCGGTTCAGTTATTCGATTATTAACCATATACGAAAATAAAAGAAATGATTCATTCAAACGGGAAAAAAAGACAACAACTTTTTCAAAAAGGAAAAAATACATTGTGAGATTACCACGTAAAACAATAAAATGACGTACTCTAATACAAGATATTTTAATGAAAACATATATAAGATAATTAAAATTATTCATAAAACATAATAAATCATGTATATAAAAATTATAAAAAAATATGTAATATAATTTATCGGTTTGGTTCGGTTATTTCTTCGATTTTTCTGAGCAACACCAAAACCAACCAGATGATCATAGATCGATAACTCTTCAAGTGTCCAACTACTACTACTATTCCATCCACTAAATCGATTATTTGAATAGCCAATGAAAAGGATAAAGAATCAGAGATGCACACAATATTGTACAATCTCCCACTTTGTTAGAACGAAAACATGGAATACATATATAGAACACAAGTATCTAAATTACGAGAAATACACCATAAATCAACAAACTTCAATAAGTCGACACAACATAACATTCAATAATAATTCAAGTACAATAAAAACGCAATTACATATCTATATTCAATAAAAATGCTCTCTTAAAGAAAAAAACAATTGTTAACAAAACTCTTGTAGGAGTAATAGCAGAATACGCACATCAATCTACATTTACACCAGAAGACCCACCAACTTGTTCCTGAATCTCCAATTTGTTATCCAATTCAGAGACTTCAATTACCAATTCTTTAACCCGCCGCTCCGCCAACTCGTCCTTTGCTATACAACGCAAATCCTTCTGACTTTCCCACCGGCTGTCTTGTTCCTCAAGCTTCCACTTTAGGCCCCTAATTTCCTTTTCCTTGGCTTCTAATTCAACTCTGTGAATCGCTTTTAACTTGTCAACTTTCGTCAACAGCAAATGGTTTTCGCGCTCCAATGTGATAATTTTATCAGTCAAATCAAACTCTTTGTTCAGATCAATATCCTCGTTCAGATCATGAGTCTCCCTGTTCTCGGCCAGATCAAACTCCCTGTTCAAATCAATCTCTCTGTTCTTGTCTGCCATATTTTAATCTGAAAATGCTATTCGATTCAATTATTAAAATGCAACTTCAAAGGAACCTTTGTATTTGAGGAGTGAATAGTAATGGGATAAATGATTCTACTACTTATACTTATATTGACGAAACCTTCTAAGTGTCTATTCGAATTGGCGCCATTCAAAAAGTCGCACCTTTACACAACAACGGCACCGTTGAGCTTTTTTTTTTCTTTTTTTTAAAATTATTATTATTATTATTATTATTATTAGGAAAAAACCTCAGAGGAGGTATAAGAATAAGCCACTTGGTTGTATTAAGACAAAACAAACTGTCTTTAATTTATTTATTTTTTAAAAAAAACTTATAGTAATTTTTGCAAAGCTTTTTTGAATATCTAAATATTAATTTTAAAATATTAAGTTGATCTAATCCAATTTAACTTTAAAAATTAGTTAAATTGACTCACGAAAAATTAAAAAATATCACATAAATTGAAAGAGTGTATTATAACTTGAATGGTTATTTAAGTAATTAACCCCCCTTACACAGGTGAACAAACCGAGTCCTTAGGTCATTTTCAAAGTTGTCAAGTTTTAACTGATCTGAATCGCGCACTGCAGGGTTCATTTTCGGAGTGACGCTCCCAACAAAATTTTCTTCATATCCAGGGTCCGAATCCGATATCTCTAGTTTATGGATTTTCTCCATAAACTAACTCATTCACCATTATTAGCGTGGATTTTCATGGGAGGTACTAATATCATTCTTCGTACTATGATTCACAAATTTATAGATTCTTCTTACTTTATGGAGAATAAGCTTTTGGGAACATTCATTATCGTATTGACCTAGCTGTTACGATTAAGGAGTTCATGTTATCATGTCAAACATATGCAAAGGAACATAGACTTATCATGTTGAAAGCATACTTAAGATAATTTGTCACCATATACATTACATTATCATAAAGGTTAACACTTTTGAGATTTCATAAGATTTATGGGAATTGAAAGTTCATATATTTCATAGGTTTCATGAGACACATATTCATTAGATACGGTGACTTCATAAGGGTCACAAGTTATACAAGATTCATGAGATTTCATCAAGTTCAGGTGGATTAAGAGATTTCATAATGTAATAAGTTTCATGTGTGATTAGATTCATGTACAAGGATTCATATCATGCTATAGACTTCATACATATATATATATATATATATATATATATATATATATAATATATTATATTATATATATATATATATATATATATATATATATATATATATAATGTAATAAGTTTCATGTGTGCTTAGATTCATGTACAAGGATTCATATCATGCTATAGACTTCATACATACATATATATATATATATATATATATATATATATATTGTATTTTGCCTTGACATATTATTTTGAGAATGCATATTCGTTAATCTCATGGAACATTGGAGAGTACTATTGAGAGGAAAAACTGATACTTTTATGAGTGATCCGATGCGTCTGCCGGATGGTGAGAAATAATATTTTTATAAGTGATTCGACGCGTTTGCCTGATGGTGAGGTATGATACTATCGAGTGATTGTATATGAACCTCGTGAGTCCCCCATGATTCCTATCCTGGAGCAATATATGCTCAAAAGGTGATATGGTAGGCATTGACTATTGTATTTCATCCATATCATTGCATTGCATTATCATTTGACTTGTTATTTTGATTGAGATATACCGTGTTATTATTGATATTGAACTGCTGAAACTTTTCTGCGTGCAAAATTATTTTAGTATTCTTTATTTGGTATAGTAACTCTTTAAGCTCAGTTGACCTATGATGCCTATTGAGTACAAGTGAATCGTACTCACTCCTACTTTTTTGCATCCTTCTGATGCAGATCCAAGTATAAGTGGACTCCGTGACTAAACTTCATGCTTTTTGGTATCTTCAAAGCTGTGTGAGCTCCTGTGATCGGAGATTGTCCCAACTTTTTCTACTATTCATCTCTATTTTTTTTACTTTTTCAGATAGTGTTATAGTAGTCAGTTAAGATATTTTGTACTTAGAGTCACTTTTATATTCGTGACAGCTGAGTCTTCGGAAGATTTTGGGAGTCTACTATTTGATTTCCTTTTTATTATCATTGTTTTGATTTATTATTGAATATTTATTGTGTTATTCTGCTATTTGGCCTATTTTAAGTTATTTGCGATTGTTGAGTTAAGCTTATTTATCATGGTTGAGTTGGGGTAGGTGTCATCACAATCCTTGAGATTTTGAATCATGATAAATTGATATCAGAGCGCTAGGTTCACCAGTCTCACGAGTACAAGAGCAATGTCTAGTAGAGTCTTGTGAATCGGTGCAGAGACGTTCGTTATCTATTTTCGAGAGTCTATAGAACTTTAGAAAATTCCATTTCTTAATTTCTTATCATGCATTCTTGGTCTGGTCTAACTCTTAGAATCTCCTCATTCTATTCTCTCACTTGTAATGAGGATTTTTTTAAATTTCTTTTTTTACTTGTAACGAAGATACATTCTTGAATTCGCACGCTTACATTCGAGGGTGATATCATGTGATTTGGTGCAAGACCTGGTACTAAGGAGAAAGTGATAGATTAATGAGAAGAATTTATAGTCAAATTTAGACTATATCTATGATTCAAAGGCAAATTGAGTAAGGTTGTGGTTCACTTTATGCTTTGTAAAGATATTCATATGGAAATGAGAACAATGGTTTGAAGAACTCCATGAATGTCTTAGCTCATATGGTTAGTTTTCAGCAGTTGAAAGAGCATACATATGTGGCAGAGACGGTATCTGAAATAGTGTTGACAATTAGAAATGGTATGACTAGTTTTGAGGTTCTTATGAAGAGTATGCTTATCTTATGAAATGGCGATACAACAGAGAGAATTTGAATGATTTGAATTTTAGGATATGACTTCCATAGTAGAAATTGTGTTTATATAGCTAGAGTCATGGAGTGTGCTAATTTTTCTATCAACTGAAATTTATAAAAAGGTAAATTGACTATGTGTGGGGTGACATGAAAGATGAAAGGAGACCAGGGGTTAAGAGTTCTTGAAGAGTGATAGTTGATGGATTCAGGACAGGAGTGGAAAAGTTTGTTTCATGATTGGATTCTATAGGACTATGTAGCGATATTTCTTTAGCAAGGGACATGTTTACTTGTTAGTGTGAGATGAAGACAAGGCTACATAGTATTTTGGACTAGAGACTGAATAGTTTATGTAATGCATTGTTGTCACTTGATGGGTAGAAATGTGTGGTGTGATTTGGGTATCATTTTTTAATAGTTATGTTGTATAGAAATGGTGGATATTGTGTGCTTTCATGATGTGAGACTACTAAGGTAGAGCAAGTGATGAATGAAAACATGTATATCGGTAAACAAGTATACAAGGCTAATTACTTAAGAAACTATTGATTGTTTTACATATTTAAATAATAGAGTTTGACACTGTATTTAAAATTTGAAGGATCAATTAATTTTTATTACGGATACTTGAATGAGATATCGGTCTATAAGGAAAATTAAAATGGTGAATCGATCACTATCGATGGTAGGTATTAACATGTTCAAGTTGTGAAGTGTATTTCAGAGATTTAATAGAGGGCTAGTGATATCCATTGAGGCCAAGAAGAGTGAACTGATATTAGGATGATAAGCTAGTGAATAAAGAAAGTTTTTAACATGTATGCTTGTGCAGGATCATCTAAAAATATTAGTGAGAACACAGATTATTTTACAAGATTGAATTAGTACATCTGTGATTTAAAATATCATATCGATGACGTTCTGATTAATTTTATGGGATAACCAGGGCTACTAAGTAAATTTGATGAGAGACTTAGTGATGGGTTATACTTGTGACATGATTAATTTGGAAGGGTTTCGATAAAAAAATTCTTGTAATGTATGGAAGACTTTTAGGTGTTCAGAATTTACGATTGTTACTACTTTAATGATTGACTTAGTTTATATGGAAAGGCTTATGATCTTTTGAAATGCTCCTCGAGTAAACCTGAAGAAATTTCAATTTATATTGGTAAAAGTGATTGGAAATCAAATATGACATTTGAAAATTAAGGATAAGAGTATGTATTTTTTTTAAATTCAAAACGATATGATTCTGTGGGTATTATTCAGGGTGTGGGGATACTATCACATATTTTTTAGATGGGTTGTAAACTATTGAGTATACTTAAAAAAGAAAGTCTAACAACATTTAGGTCAAATATTGTGATAAATTTCATGGTGGTTTCGAATTTGATAACTAGTAGGGTTCAAATTTGAAGTGACGGGCATGATAGGGTCGATGGAATGTGATTGGTGGTGTACTAGAGGTTTGATTTTTATAGCATCGATAAGTAAATGGATTGATGTTGATCAGCAAAGAAAGTTGTTTACATGGTTTGGATCAGAATTCAGATTGTCACAGTAAGGCTACAATTGTGGTAGTAGATTATGTTAGTTTATGGATTGATAAGGTAAGAACTTTTGATAATGTCGGCTATAAATGACTTGGAAGGACTTGTGCATGAAAAAAATACATGAGTTGTAGAATTTATCATTTTGAAATGTTAAAGGATATAATAAAGTATTTCACTCAAAGATTTTAGTTTAGAGTATGAGGTAATATGTCATGGGACTTTTATCAAATAATACTAAATGATAAACGAGTTAAAAGAAAGAACACGGGCTCTCATATTGAAAAATTAGAGGTATTCAGAATTATATGAAATTCTATCATCATTGCATAATCGATATAAATTAAGAAATGTGAGACATTATATATAATTCTTAGTACAGAGTTGAAGATTTGTGTGAATTGCAGCCTTTGAGTTTAGGAACGACAACACGAGTTGGAACATTCGTTAATGAAAGGTGGAATGGCTCTGACATAAACTTATGAAGGACTTAGTAGTGGCTCGTCTACAGATTTGGTTTTGATTTTTGGTTGAAAATTCAGTGATATGTGAGTGACTTTGCATTTCTACATCGGGTTAGATTGTTTGGATTATGTCAGGTGGCTTACAGGTGTATTACCGAAAAGACTTTCAATTCTGAGGATTTATTAAGGATTTCGGGTGAAATTGATACTACCTAGTTGATGAAAATTACACACACTATTATGATGAATTACATAGACATCTGGAGATGTATAAAGGGTATATATTTACGGTATAAGAAACTTTTAGGGGGTTCAGTAATTTTCTCTGAGTGTTGGCATGAGAAAATGTGATAGTTGGAATTGTCGTTAAAGTATGACATTTAAAGATTTATATAGAATTGATATTGATTTTTGACTCAATAGCTTCATCTCGATGAAATAATATTATCTGACTTGGAATTAGCGCTATCAGCCTTAGATGAGGCTATTTTTTGACAAAAAAATGCTTAGAATGAGTTCAGAAGAGTAGAGATTCCTTTTGGAGAAAAACAGAAAATCATAACTTAAGGTTTCAGATAGTGGTCATGTGTATTCTAATGGTGTTTGGACTAATGACGATTTTGAAAGTGTGAATAGAGGATTTGTAAGGTCATGGTATTCTGTTGGTACAAATTTGACACTAGATTTACAATTATCATATTATGGTGACTATGTTAACATTTGATGAATCGGGTATGTTCAGGAATATGGTTAGATCAACTCAGTTATTGGGTACAAAGGCAGTTTAAATGTATGAAAATTAGATATTTGGAGAAGTTTTGATTTCGAATACTAGAGATGTAGTCTTAAAGATAAACAAAGAAAAAAATTGATAGTTAACATGAATAAGCGGTACTACAGATAGAACCTTTGCTTGAGAGTACTTGTATGAGGTCTACTATGGGTATTTGCAGTTACTCGACAGTCTTTGTACTTTTTTTACTCTTACGTTCGAGGATGAATGTGTATTTTAGTGGTGGATAATGTACTAACTCTCATAGTAATTTTTAATTGTTGATGCATTTTGAATATTTTACCCATTTCCATAATTGTATGATAGTATTTGTGGTCTGCGAGAGTGGGTGAAATGGTTCTCAAAGTAGTTGGTTAAGAATTATACAAGTTTTTCATTTTGGAAGGTTAGAAAGTTGATATGGTTGACTCTAGTCAAAATCCATAGAAGATGAGCTCGTATTGAAATTCCTCAGTGCCATCAGCTCCAGAACGTGATTTTTGGGTTACAAGGACTATTGGTTTGGGTTCTGAGATATTTAGATGAGTTTTGGAAGAGTTTTTGAGTTTTGCAAGTCAAAAACTTAAGAGAGTTGATCAAAGTCAACATTTGAGATTAAAAAGGTCATTTTGAGTTTTGATAATTTTAGTCTAGTTTAAGGTTTGGTTTAATTCTCGAGGCTTTTGAATGAATTTTGAGTCATTGTTTAAAAATTTAGAGATTCCTAAGTTAAGAGTTCATTTCGGTCAAAATGACCTTACTTAGGTATTTTGATGATTTCATCAGGTCCAATATATGTTTTACAACTGTTTTACACTATTGGTTTGTGTTGTGGAGGTCTCGAATGAGTTTTGGGTACTTGTTCAGAGTTTAGAGTTTTTCATCATTGAATTTTAGTAGTATCACCTGAAGCAAATAAGATCTATTTGGTGCTTGGATAGAACCATTAGATCCATATCAAAATTTTAAAACTAAAACAAAAAGAATCATCATATTTAGAGTTCGTATGAGGGAAATATGATCGTTTTACTATGGACTGTTGTTGCTGGTGCAACTGAGGTTGCGATTGCGGACCTTTAGCCATGATCGCAAAGAGTCACCACTAAAGGGCTTTGCGAACGCAAGCCTTTGGTCGCGATCGAGAAGGGTCGTCACTGAAGGTGCCAATGATTATTTAAAGGCAAATTTTGAGGATTTCGTATTTTTGACATTTTGAGAGCTAGAGAGCTCCGATTGAGGTGATTTTTGATGCATTTTTCTCGTAAAAATGTTGGGTATGTGTTTATACATTCATTTTACTCATTTTTTTAGAATACCTATTTTATTTTTTATGATTTTGATTCACTAATTTGTGATGAGTTTTCATTGATTTTTGGAAATTAAGGTCCTTGTAGTATGGGTAAACTGATTTTGGTTTTAATTTACTAGATTATCGATTATTTTTTCGTTTTGAATCGCGTATGAACATAGAAATTTGAGTTTTTCCCAGTAAGTTAAAGTTTGATAAATTGATGGTTTTAAGCTTGTTTTTAACTCAGCTTTTGATGAAATTTTATATTTAAACTCTGTAAGTTATGGATAACGTGATTTTCAAATAAAATTTTAATTTTGCCTTTGTGAGCTCGAAATTGACTTTTGAGTTGACTTTTTGGACCCAAAATAAAAGTATAGCAATATAGATATCAATAGACTCGTATTTACATGTAAAACTTATTCTTGATAGATTTGTAGTGAATTGAGACTATTTTAGAAGAAAAGTCTTTTTTATGGTGGTTCATGGCGCATTTGTTCGACTTCGAGGTAGGTTATGACTTAACTTTCTTCAGACTTTGCTTGGGAGGGGACTTATCGTATAAACTATGCTATGAGTTGAGTGAATTTAGTGAATTATTGTAGAAAATGAGGCAGATTGTTATTGTGATACCCAATTTGGGGCTTATACCGTGAGAGTGATATGAGAGTAAAATCTTGACTTGATATTGAGGCTTGTTGCCTGCGTTCATGAGTTGATTAATACTTTGAGACTTCATACATATCTATCGTATTTGTCCTTGACATATTATTTTGAGCATGCATATTCATTCATCTCATGACACATTGGAGAGTACTATTCAGATGAAAAATTGATATTTTCATGAGTGATTCGATGCGTTTATCGAATGGTGAAGAATGATATTTTTATGAGTGATCCGATGTGTTTGCTGAATGGTGAGGAATGATATTTTTATAAGTGATCAGATGTGTTTGTCGGATGGTGAGGTATGATACTATCGAGTGATTTCAAGTGATTGTATATGTACCTTGCGAGTCCCCCATAGGTCCTATCCTGAAGCGATATGTGCTCGAAAGGTGTATACGATAGGCATTGACTATTGCATTTCATCCATATTACTTCATTGTATTATCATTTGACTTGTTATTTTGATTGAGAAATATCGTGTTATTATTGACATTGAACTGCTGGAACTTTTCTGCGTGCAGAGCCATTGTAGTATTCTTTATTCGGTATAGTAACTGCTTAAGTGCAGTCGGCCTATGATGCATACTGAGTCCAAGTGGATCATACTTACTCCTACTTTTCTGCATCCTTCTGATACATATCTAGGTACAAGTAGACCATGTGACTAGAGTTCATACTTTTTTATATCTTTGAAGTTGTGGTGAGTGTTGACACCCAATTTTGACCTCCCTATACATTTCTCGGGCTGTTATTTTAATAATAATTATTATTTTAAATATTAATTTATTTTAAATTTTACTTGATAAGTTACGTATTAACATTTAAAATTAGTATATAAATATATAATTATTCTCTATTATTACTATTTTTATCATAAATTTCATATGATATTACATGTCATTTATTTTACGTACAATATATATACGTAATTTATTCTCTTTTAAAATAATTTATCTTTTAATAATTATCGTTAATTATTATTTTATCTACTAAATTTTATATACGTAGTAGTTTATTTATTAAATAGCCATCCGAATTCAATTTTCAATCTCAAATTATTTAAATCCTAGCCCCTTTTTACCCAATTTATTTCAATTTTAGCCTAGATTGAGCTAATTTGGCCCAATTTTAAATCCCAAGTCTAATTCAATCTCAGCCGTTGATCTAATACGATCAACGGCCGAGATCAAACCCCTTTTCTCTTTCCTTTTAAACAACCCCCAAACCCTAACCTCATTTTCCCATTTCTCCTTCACTCCCACCAGCCGCCTCCACCCCTCTTCTCTCTTCCTCTCTCTTCGTCGGCACCACCATCACCGTCGGCAAAGCGGCCAGCCGCGGTGGTCCAGCGACCGCCCCTTCTCTCTCTCCCCAAGCTCTCCCTCTCTTCACCAGCCGACGAAGCTCTGCCGCCTCCTCGGTCTCCACCAAAAAGACTCCCTCCGTCCAAAACCCCATTGCTGCCACCCTCTGAAAGAACCTAGAAACAACCACCCCAAACTCTCTCCCCATCCTCGTCGCGGGCCACTAACAGCCGATGGGTCTCTGATGAAACCCCACCATAATCCGCTAGTAAATGACTACCGAACCCCCATGCCTCTCTCTCTCTCTCTCCCTCCCCGTCGCTCTAGTCTGAGCCCCAAAGCTCGGATTTCAGTCCTTCTCCGGCAAGCTTCGAAGGTATTTCAGCAAATAGACGGTCTGATAGTCATTACAAAGGACCTAATATCGGATGCTATTCGTTCAAGAGTTGGAACAGTGACTCGAAAATGCCCTTAATCCGAACTTTGATTTTGGGAAAGATTCTCATGAATCTGTCCATGGTATTGTCCTTCTGATCCTTTCACTCCTTATGTATTCTTCTTGTGTTTGTACTGTTGGTTGGTCATTGTTTGTTTTCTTTTAAATTCATCATATGTGAAAACCCCAATTTTATGAATGTTGCTTTAGCCTGACTCTGGAAAGTCTGGAAAGTCAATTATATGCTCGTTTTGTTGGTAAAATCGATAATTGGATTACTGTGTTGTGTTCTATGTCTGAAACACGGCGAGGCATATCTGTGTTGAACTCATTTCTAATTTGCTGCTGCATATTCTAAGTTCGGTTTGGGCTTGGTTTGCTATCCTTTTGTCCCAATATGTTCTACATGTTAAGATATACCTTGCCGTTAGAATACATTTCATAATCATGTCTGGGAACTTATACTTAGCTCCTAAGCTTAAAAAATCTTGTTATTTGCCCTTTCTGACAAGCTGTGATTTTGTTCTTTGATTGATTTTGTTCATTGATTCTGTTGATTTGGATTACTTGTGCTCATCACTTGACTATTTTAGACCGTAATTGGCTTGTCCCAAGCATGAATTGATATTTTTATATGGGTAGCACTTATCTAATCTTGATAATTTTGGCATAATTGGCTCATAATTGATTTGGCTTATGTGCTTAAGAAATTACTCTCCCCTAATTGATTCTCTGGATATTTTTCTTCCCTCCCTTAATTGATTATCACAACTTTAGTATTTGGTAATTTTTTTATGGTAAAATTTTGATTGATTGGCATTAATTGACTCTCTATGCTAATTAAGGAAGAGGCTCCCAAATTTACTCTTATCTCAAATATTCTTTTTCCGTAAATAACTTTATTCACCATTTCCTTTGTGATAAATTGTGGCAAATTGATTGTCTTTCGGAATGAAGATAAAATTTTCCTTGATTCACTCTTTGAATTATTTATTTCCTTTAATTGAGTCCTCTACTTTCACTATAAAAGCAACCCTCTTTTTCTGAGACAGGGGACACGACTACTACTTATATTCTAAAGTTTCTCTTTTTGGTTGACAAGCTGGCTGATTACTAAGTGTCGAATCTTGAGTATTTTTTTTCTTGTCATTTGCGGCTAACCGGTTAGTACTTCGTTTTATATGTGTGGTTACTGTGTAGTTTAGAATGCATACTTTACTCCATCGACGTTTATCTATTATTATTCTAAACAGTTTTGAATAGAAGAAATTATGTATGTCTTTTGATACTGCTGTGTCAAAATCTGAGAATCATTAGAAAAATGTCTATAAGTTTGAAGTCTTGATCTGCTACTGTTGCTTGTGGAAATTGAGTAAATCTTGTTTTACATTGATCGTTTGTTAGTTTATATAATTATCTGCTTGTACGTGTTTTCGTGTTACTTGGTTAAAAACGGAGGTCTTAATGCATCCCTACCCTTGGCATAAGCACTGCCTAGAATCCTTGAGATTCTCAGGAGCTTGATATGTTGAGGGATGATTTTAGGGGTTGTATTAGATCCTCCGAATCCTATGTCTTATATATTTGACAGGTTTCTGTTAGAAGACGGATTCTACAGTGAAGAGTTCCTTGGGATTGGGAGATCTTTATAGTTTTAGTCTTTATCAATTTCATTATGTTTTTATATTTATTCTTTTGGGTCTGTAATATTATTGTACAAACTTCGATAAAGAATAAAATTTATGGAACTGCTATGGGGGGAGGGGCAAACTACGTGCTACTTGCTTTAATTGTAAACCGTAGAAATCATGCCTATAGAATTTCTATTAATCTCATTTGTTAGAAATTATGCCTATAGGAGTTGTATTAACATCGTTTGTTAGAAGACATGTTTTAGGTTTAAAATCTGCTTCGTTTGTTAAAATCAGAAATCACGCCTATAAGTCAAATCCATTTTGGCATTCTCAATTATTTGACAATCGTTTTTGGAGGTTAAAATCAGTTTCAACATTTTTAATAAATCAGTTAATGTTTTGGACTCTAAATCAGTTTCAGCACGTTAATTACAGTCTCAGCATGTTTAAACCAGTTTTAGCATATAAAAATGAAAGCATGTTTTTTTTTAAAAAAAACCAGTCCCAGCATGTAGGCAGTAATTCAAGCATGCGTAAATCAGATAAACATTTAGAAATCATGATTTTCGAATTCATTTAAGCATGCTTTCAGAATCTGCTCTATTCCAGTATGTTAAATAAATTCATCACACTTAGACACCATGTTATTAAGACTTTAAACTAATTAATCAGAATCTAACAATAGACAGCATGTATAGTAGCTGTGAATACTGATCATTTAATAGGTTTATAGCTGTTTCAACATTAATATAATCAGTTATTATGTCTAATAAATAATCTGGTTCAGCATGCTATAGTTATTAGCTATCATTATGTTTTAGCATATAATTCATTTAGTTATCATGTTATAGGAGTTAAATTTGTTTTAGCATGTTAATTCATTTAGATACCATGCTTATAGGATTTAAACTTATTTTAGCATGTTAAATCTGCTTATGGAATTTAAATAATCAATTTTCTGCATATCTATGCTACTAGAAATTCAGTTTGTAGTTTAATAAGGCGTTAATTTCTGAAGCATAGTTTATCACCTTGTACTTTCATTAAATGATTAAGAGGCATGTTTTAGACTATTATGTGCTACTTGTTTAAAGGTCCCTTGTTGTTTCGCTTGACGTTTTTCGTGTCTAATTAGGAAATCTAAGAATTTATTTGTCTAGAACCACATCCAAGTTAGTAAGTCCAATGCCTCTTGGACATTAAGTTGGGACGGGTAGGTATACTAAGGTACGCTAGATTTTTCATTTCTTTAGTACGCTCCTAGGAATAATAATCTTAATAACCAACTTAGGTGGGTAGATAGACGGACATGATGGAAATCGACTCGAGCAGAATACGACAATGTCTTTGAAATTGTCTTCGGTAAATAAGTCGGGCGCTGATCCGAATAGGTTAAAACTAGCCTAAGTTTAGTTCCTGTTTTATTATATGTTTGGGGTAGTTATCTAAATCACTTAGTAATTAGGTTTCTTTTTCTATATTCTTGTGTCAATTCTGTCTTCTCGCTGATCTCCTTTTCGTTTTATTATTTATTTTAATTGCGGTTTATATGCATGATCTTTTTCTCAGTTAGGCTGTTAGTAACTAATTTAGCTACTTGTTTAAAATAAAGGATTATTTGTTTAATTACCTAGTTAATAATAGGCCAATAACGCTATTGACCCTTTGTTTATCACTTAATTCCCACATAAATAATGAATCCGGCAGGGACCCACATTTGTGGACCTCGAAAGGTGCTTAACACCTTCCTTTTGAGGTAACTTGAACCCTTACCGATTTCTGGTGACGTAGACCTCTAAAATTAAAATTAATCGTAGTTAGTTTAGAACGGTGCCCTAACGCGCCTTTAATTCGTTAGGTGGCGACTCACTCTCTTTCCTATCCGAAAAGAGTTGTCACGTCGATGGCCCGCTTTTCGCGAGAAAAATGGGGCGCGACAGAATGGCGACTCCGCTGGGGATACTTAGGTTCTAACCGTTACGGATTTTTGTGTTTATGTGGGATTTTGTGATTATTTTTCTCGTAATTAACTGTTTTCTCTTTCTTTGTTAATTTTTTATTTATTTATTTTTAAATAAATTATCTATTTTCGTGACTAGCATCTATCTAATTTATCTGTATTTTCTCTGTTTAATTTTTCTTTTTATAAATAATTATTTTCATGCCCAGAATTTTCTTTCTATTTGGTTCTCATTAATGATAGGCCTATTTCTCATGTCTAGAATATTTAATTTATAATCGTATAAAATTATGGATAAAAGTATGTTTTTCTTTCTTCTGTGTATTTTTTAAAAAAAAAATAAAAAAAAAAAATAATAATAATAATAATATTTTCATATTGAACCTCCCTTTCCTTTTCCCTCTTTATCTGTCTTGTTAAAATAATTTGGCATGCTTTAATTATTTTTTTAAAAAAAAATATGTGTGTTTTTGTCATGATCAATACGCTTTTCTTTGTTTCTCGTTGTATGTTCATGATAAAGTTTAGCATGATCAGTTGTCTTCTTATACTATCTCTCCGTATTTCCATGTTAATTGCTTACCCCTTTCAGTTAGTTGTTCCCTTAGATAGTCTAGTTATTTTATGTTTGATTGATACTCACCTGTTATACGTTTTTAAGTTTTTCTATTGATTTAGTTACTTATTCTTTTTACTGCTTTTCGTAACTGTTCAACGTGTTACTGCTTTTCCTATATGCTACATGTTATCGCTTTTCATAACTGTCATTCCGCTCATACTTCCCCCACTTGGGAACTTCACACTTTCACACACTATACACATGAGTTGTGCCTTTGCACTTCTCCAAAATTCTTTCAAATACCCATTTTAGAGAGTTGGCATAGACGTGGGGTGAGCGGATAGTTTTGCTACCGTGTGACCACGTGCCTCCTCGCATAGGAAAACCTTGAGTCCGTGTCTATCCAAATCTCAGAAACTTAGGATAGTGTTGTATCTACCCCTTTATATAAGTCATGCATGCATCAGCCATAGGTGGTTTGGCCCTAGGAGTCAATCCGCGAAATTAGCAGCCTCCTTATTGTCAAAGGGTTCCCATCAATCCAAAGACAAATAATCATATTATGTGCTAAGTGATCATGACAAATTAATCCAAGCCAGTTTAATATGAAAGAAGTTTAGAAAAGTTTGTTTTGTTTCTCTTTCAGGCTGTAGAATGGAAGGCACACCGGCATTTCCCAACACTAGGATGGTTGTGGGTGTTCCCCACAAATTAAGGAGATGGTGGGAAGATATGAAGAAAGAACATGGTAAAGAGATTCGTCGGTCCTTGGGTTTCCTGACCTCTTTGATTTATGTAGCTCCAGATCGGTATTTGATCAAGGCTTTGTTGCAATTCTGGGACCCTGAAAGGGTCGTTTTCAAGTTTAGCGATTTTGAGTTAGCACCGACCGTGGAAGAGATTGGAGGGTTCACTGAGTTGCGGTACCAAAATAGAGGGTTGATCTTGCTTCACAAACAATCTGGGAAAAAGTTTCTGCATCATCTCGGATTGACAAACAATCTCAAACTAGCTTGTCTGGACTTTGACTGGATTTCTTTGGATTTCCTGTATGAACGTTTTGGTCGCAGGGATGGTCATAAGGTTTTTCAGAAAGAGTTCTCCTGTTCTGCTGAAAAATGGAAAAAGAAGCGATTGAATGCTTTTTCCATAGCCTTGCTAGGCACTCTAGTGTTTCCAAGAGAAAATGGTAAGATTGATACTTGCCTTAGTTCGGTGGTTCAGGCTTTATGGCGCGGTATTGACAATATGGAGACCACCTTGGTACCCATGATCCTTGCTGAGGTATTTAGGGCACTGTCCAAGTTCTTTAGGGGCAAGAGGTTCTTCGAAGGGTGTAACTTTTTGCTGCAGTTATGGGCCGTTGAGCACTTTTACAAACGGCCCGACTTGATAGACGTTTTGACGGGAATGGGAAACAAGATCGACACCCATTCTCAAAGGATGATCAGGTTCAATTCTCCTGTAGGTACCGAAGATTGGTTTGCTTTTATGAAAGCCCGTTCAGGATATCAGATTCAGTGGAAGTATTCATGGTTACCCGCCCGCACAGCTGTCATCAGAAGCAACGAGCTTTACTACATCGAGCTCATTGGGTTGAAAGGCCTCCAGCCTTACGCTCCGATTCGAGTGCTCCGCCAGTTCGGACGAACCCAAGTCATACCTCTAAGAGCCCACATGGGAGGTTCTGAGCTTGAGTTTGGCTCAAAATATGAAATCCCTAGGGCCAAAGAATTGCTTCAACAATGGGAAGGGTTGATGACTGTGAGCGTGGGCACTGAGCAGGCCTATTGTGCACCTGAATACTATGTATGGCTTTTGGAGGATGCTGAAGATGTGCGGCTTAGCAAATTGGGACAACCTTATGGATTTGAAGATATAAAAGAGACCACCTGGGCACGGAAGCTGTTGAATCGTCATTATGATATCACTCCTGCAATGTGGGCACAAGTTGATCCAAGGTCTCTGAACCAGTACAATGGAGGCTTCTGAATTTAGGATTTTCCCTTGTCATCCCGCTTTCCCCTAGCTTTACTTTCTTGTTTTTTCATTTCCGCAAAGAATTATAGTAGATCAAAATTTGATTTAATAAATGGTTTACTTCGTTTATTATCTGACTCTAAACTCTGACTAATATTTGAATCTTGGCTTGGATTAAAATGTCCTGAATCATATATGTGTCGTTTTAGGCCTACCTCTGGCTCAACGAGGCCCCTTGCATTTAGGACGTTTATTTTTCGCAATCAATGTGTTTATCTTTAGAATAAATATCTTACTACTAACTTGGTTTCTGTTAATTTTGTCTTACTCTTACTCCCTTCCCAAAGGTTGATTTGTGCATGCTGGGATATCATACTAGATCGAAGGGGACTCCTCCTCCTCCTCCTCCGAGTCCAAATCGTGAAAGAAAAGATAAAATGGGTGACAATAGTGCTAGTAAGAGTAAGGAAGTCTCAGAAAGTGTTGGTGGAGACTGTGATGAGCTGATCTTACGAATGGAGCAAAGAATCCTTGACTTACAGGATGAACTGGCGCAAGTTCGTAATTTGGCCAAGTTGTCCTTCACTTTGAACAGTCCTCGTGACCTGACGGTCGAGGACAATACCGCCGCAAAATTCCAAACCATACCCAATATACCGCAACCACAAAATGACTTGCAGCATACTTACATTATTCCAAGGACTAGCCAATGTCCTCCACCACAATATCCTACCCTCTCAGCTTCACAAAACTCCCAAACTACCCCAAATATAGCCCCTACCCACGGTCCAGGAAATTATAACTTGAACCCCATATACGTGGAAACTGCTCCTTTTGTTCAGCACTAACTTGAGCCAGAGCCTTCAGAAAAAGACCGATTAATACAGAACATGGTCGAAAAGTTGGAGCAGGTCACCAACAGACTACAACATATAGAGGGCGTCAGGGGGATGAAGGGTCTGAATTATGAAGACCTATGTATGCACCCAGACGTTGAATTATCGGAGGGGTACAAGCCTCCCAAATTTGAGTTATTCAATGGGACCAGGGACCCCAAAGCGCACTTAAGAATGTACTGTGATAAGCTGGTGGGAGTAGGGAGAGATGAGAAAATACGGATGAAGCTGTTCATGAGAAGCCTTACCGGGGAGGCCTTAACCTGGTACATTGAGCAGGATACCAGAAAGTGGTCCAGATGGATAGACATGGCCTCCGATTTTGTAGAAAGATTTGGATTCAACATGGATAACGCCCCAAATTGGTTTCACATTCAAAACCTGAAGAAGAAACCTAATGAATTGTTTCGGGAATATGCCTTGAGATGGAGAGCTGAAGCGGCCAGAGCCCGACCTCCAATGGACGAGGCTCAAATGAAAGATTATTTTATTCGGGCCCAGGAACCACAATACTATGAAAAGATGATGCTCATCACGGAAAAGAGTTTCGCGGAGATCATCCAGGTCGGGGAAAGATTAGAGGAAGGCATCAAAAGTGGTAGCATCATCAATTTGGAGGCTCTACAGGCTACCAGTAAGTCCTTACAATCTGGCGAATTTCTGAAAACCGAAAGAAAAAAGAAGTGGGGACTGTGATGATGGCACAAGATTTCAAAACACCACTCATTTCCTAAACGCCTACAACCCACCCTCCACTATACCAACAATCTCCATACCCTATCCCTCTTTATCAAATGTCTGCATACTCATACCAAATTCCCTCTCACCCCGTTTATAGTGCCCAAGCCTATCAATTTTGACGCTGTCAGAAGATACTTCATCTGAGAAGTTAAGAGAAAGTTATTTCTGTTATGCTTCCTTACCTTGTAAGTGGAACTACGTTCGACCTGATTCCCGTTTGCGAGGGATACGTAGGCGCTCCTATGGAGTTCGGTCTTATCATAATAAAATCTTTCATTTTCCCTTTATCAAGCATTATAACTGGGGCATAATTTTTGAGAGGACCTCAAAAATTCTATCTGAAAAGCATTACCATGAATCGTAAGGCTGGAGCAGAAAATTTTGAGGGAACCTCAAAATTCACAACAAGCGACCGCTCATTCTACAAAATTTTCTAGCTGAAAGACAAGTTCTACACTGGGGCAGAAATTTTTGAGAGCCCTCAAAAATTTCATCGGAGCTGCACTCCAAACGCAAAGATGATCAGATGTTGTGATGTCTCAAAACATGTCACGGTTTATGATCCAACAATATATTTTTTTTAACATTTCCCTTCCCTTTTCAAAGCAAGTTATTTCAAAATACGATTTCAAAGCTTATTTATTTATTTGCTCGAGCGAGTGCCCGAAGAGAGTGCGACAGCCCGCAGACACATAACAAGGAGGACAGATGCACCCAAGAGCAGATGCACAAATCAACCTCCCCTTTTTACAAATTAACAATTTTTCTTTGAACGCAGAACTAGCAGGTACAAATCCGAGAATTGTCTCAGCAGCATCAAGACAAACACTGTCATCAAAATATGGCAAGAAAGCTAAGCTACTCTATCTCCTCAAAGAAGAATTGCATTTGGCCCGAGAATTGCATTTGGCCCGAGATTGCATTATGCCCGAGAATGCATTTGGCCCGAGAATTATATTTGGCCTGAGATTGCATTATGCCCGAGATGACTTTGGCCCGAGATTGCATTTGGCCCGAGAATTATATTTGGCCCGAGATTGCATTATGCCCGAGATGACTTTGGCCCGGGGTTGCATTTGAGCCCGAGAATTGCATTTGGCCCGAGATTGCATTATGCCCGAGATAACTTTGGCCCGAGATTGCATTTGGCCCGAGAATTATATTTGGCCCGAGACTGCATTTGGCCCGAGAATTGTATTTTAGCCCGAGATTGCATTTGGCCCGAGAATTGTATTTTGCCCGAGAATTATATTTGGCCCGAGATTGCATTATGCCCGAGATGACTTTGGCCCGGGGTTGCATTTGAGCCCGAGAATTGCATTTGGCCCGAGAATTGTATTTGTCCCGAGATTGCATTTGGCCCGAGAATTATATTTGGCCCGAGAATTATATTTGGCCCGAAAATTATATTTTTGCCCGAGACTGCATTTGGCCCGAGAATTGCATTTGGCCCGAGCTTGCGTCAAGCCTGAGAATTACATTTGGCTCAAGAATTATATTTACCCGAAAAATGCATTTGAGCCCGAGATTGCATTTGGCCCGAGATTGCATTATGTCCGAGATTGCATTGTGCTCAAAAATTACGAATTGCATTGAGCCCAAGAATTGCACTGCGCCCGAGAAATGCATTTGAGATCGAGATCGCATTTGGCTCGAGAATTACATCAAGCCCGAGAATTTTGATTGAGCCCAAGATTGCATTTGGCCCGAGAATTGCATTGTGCCCGAGATTGCATTTTGGCCCGAGAATCGCACTGCACCCGAGAATTTTGATTGAGCCCAAGATTGCATTTGGCCCGAGAATTGCATTGCGCCCGAGATTGCATTGAGCCCGAGATCGCATCGAATCACAACAAGCTACCATGGAACAAATTATTCAGAAGCTACCAAACGTCATGCTACGCCACTCAAAACAGATACACTTTCCTTAATTTCTGCTTATCATGCTCCGAAGGCGTCATAGTCTAAAGGCATCATTTTCATGGCCTGCGGACATCATTTCATGGCCTAAGGATTTACTTTTTGCTTATCATACTCCAAAGGCGTCATCGTCTAAAGGCATCATTTTCATGGCCCGCAGACATCATTTCATGGCCTGAGGATTAATTTTACGTATCATGATCCTGAGATATCATCGCTAAAGACATCATTCTACCGTCTTAAGCAACCTTCCATGGTCTTAAAAGGAACTTGCATCATGTCTTACTTTATTTTTATTTAAATGTTAATCTTTTATCTAGTTATAATAGAAATTGCAGGCACCGAAAGCTGAACAAGCCAAGAAACGAGATTAACCATCGTCTTCGCTTCCAAAACACAACCTTTCTTATCCTTATATCACCAACACTGGACCGTTTCTCGCGTCCTATTCTCAGCTAATCGTTTAAATCTCATCAACTCGTGCCAACTACGTCTTCGTCCATAAGTTCGGTTGTATACCTTCTCTAGAAGCCTCGTTCGTTTCTAAATATAGAACTACACATGGCCTGATTCCCGTAAAAACAGGGATATGTAGGCGACTTGGAAACCGAAGTCTCGGCCGCAGCTATTTTATAATTCCCCCTTGTTTCTCCGATTTCGAAGAGCTACGCCTCCGGTCGGACAAAATTGGCTACTCAGTCAACGTTCCTTGCCCGATAATTCATCCTTCATTCCCGAGCAAGGAAGGGGCAGCTGTTGACACCCAATTTTGACCTCCCTATACATTTCTCGGACTGTTATTTTAATAATAATAATTATTTTAAATATTAATTTATTTTAAATTTTACTTGATAAGTTACGTATTAACACTTTAAAATTAGTATATAAATATATAATTATTCTCTATTATTACTATTTTTATCATAAATTTCATATGATATTACATGTCATTTATTTTACGTACAATATATATACGTAATTTATTCTCTTTTAAAATAATTTATCTTTTAATAATTATCGTTAATTATTATTTTATCTACTAAATTTTATATACGTAGTAGTTTATTTATTAAATAGCCATCCGAATTCAATTTTCAATCTCAAATTATTTAAATCCTAGCCCCTTTCTACCCAATTTATTTCAATTTTAGCCTAGATTGAGCTAATTTGGCCCAATTTTAAATCCCAAGTCTAATTCAATCTCAGCCGTTGATCTAATACGATCAACGGCCGAGATCAAACCCCTTTTCTCTTTCCTTTTAAACAACCCCCAAACCCTAACCTCATTTTCCCATTTCTCCTTCACTCCCACCAGCCGCCTCCACCCCTCTTCTCTCTTCCTCTCTCTTCGTCGGCACCACCATCACCGTCGGCAAAGCGGCCAGCCGCGGTGGTCCAGCGACCGCCCCTTCTCTCTCTCCCCAAGCTCTCCCTCTCTTCACCAGCCGACGAAGCTCTGCCGCCTCCTCGGTCTCCACCAAAAAGACTCCCTCCGTCCAAAACCCCATTGCTGCCACCCTCTGAAAGAACCTAGAAACAACCACCCCAAACTCTCTCCCCATCCTCGTCGCGGGCCACTAACAGCCGGTGGGTCTCTGATGAAACCCCACCATAATCCGCTAGTAAATGACTACCGAACCCCCATGCCTCTCTCTCTCTCTCCCTCCCCGTCGCTCTAGTCTGAGCCCCAAAGCTCGGATTTCAGTCCTTCTCCGGCAAGCTTCGAAGGTATTTCAGCAAATAGACGGTCTGATAGTCATTACAAAGGACCTAATATCGGATGCTATTCGTTCAAGAGTTGGAACAGTGACTCGAAAATGCCCTTAATCCGAACTTTGATTTTGGGAAAGATTCTCATGAATCTGTCCATGGTATTGTCCTTCTGATCCTTTCACTCCTTATGTATTCTTCTTGTGTTTGTACTGTTGGTTGGTCATTGTTTGTTTTCTTTTAAATTCATCATATGTGAAAACCCCAATTTTATGAATGTTGCTTTAGCCTGACTCTGGAAAGTCTGGAAAGTCAATTATATGCTCGTTTTGTTGGTAAAATCGATAATTGGATTACTGTGTTGTGTTCTATGTCTGAAACACGGCGAGGCATATCTGTGTTGAACTCATTTCTAATTTGCTGCTGCATATTCTAAGTTCGGTTTGGGCTTGGTTTGCTATCCTTTTGTCCCAATATGTTCTACATGTTAAGATATACCTTGCCGTTAGAATACATTTCATAATCATGTCTGGGAACTTATACTTAGCTCCTAAGCTTAAAAAATCTTGTTATTTGCCCTTTCTGACAAGCTGTGATTTTGTTCTTTGATTGATTTTGTTCATTGATTCTGTTGATTTGGATTACTTGTGCTCATCACTTGACTATTTTAGACCGTAATTGGCTTGTCCCAAGCATGAATTGATATTTTTATATGGGTAGCACTTATCTAATCTTGATAATTTTGGCATAATTGGCTCATAATTGATTTGGCTTATGTGCTTAAGAAATTACTCTCCCCTAATTGATTCTCTGGATATTTTTCTTCCCTCCCTTAATTGATTATCACAACTTTAGTATTTGGTAATTTTTTTATGGTAAAATTTTGATTGCTTGGCATTAATTGACTCTCTATGCTAATTAAGGAAGAGGCTCCCAAATTTACTCTTATCTCAAATATTCTTTTTCCGTAAATAACTTTATTCACCATTTCCTTTGTGATAAATTGTGGCAAATTGATTGTCTTTCGGAATGAAGATAAAATTTTCCTTGATTCACTCTTTGAATTATTTCTTTCCTTTAATTGAGTCCTCTACTTTCACTATAAAAGCAACCCTCTTTTTCTGAGACAGGGGACACGACTACTACTTATATTCTAAAGTTTCTCTTTTTGGTTGACAAGCTGGCTGATTACTAAGTGTCGAATCTTGAGTATTTTTTTTCTTGTCATTTGCGGCTAACCGGTTAGTACTTCGTTTTATATGTGTGGTTACTGTGTAGTTTAGAATGCATACTTTACTCCATCGACGTTTATCTATTATTATTCTAAACAGTTTTGAATAGAAGAAATTATGTATGTCTTTTGATACTGCTGTGTCAAAATCTGAGAATCATTAGAAAAATGTCTATAAGTTTGAAGTCTTGATCTGCTACTGTTGCTTGTGGAAATTGAGTAAATCTTGTTTTACATTGATCGTTTGTTAGTTTATATAATTATCTGCTTGTACGTGTTTTCGTGTTACTTGGTTAAAAACGGAGGTCTTAATGCATCCCTACCCTTGGCATAAGCACTGCCTAGAATCCTTGAGATTCTCAGGAGCTTGATATGTTGAGGGATGATTTTAGGGGTTGTATTAGATCCTCCGAATCCTATGTCTTATATATTTGACAGGTTTCTGTTAGAAGACGGATTCTACAGTGAAGAGTTCCTTGGGATTGGGAGATCTTTATAGCTTTAGTCTTTATCAATTTCATTATGTTTTTATATTTATTCTTTTGGGTCTGTAATATTATTGTACAAACTTCGATAAAGAATAAAATTTATGGAACTGCTATGGGGGGAGGGGCAAACTACGTGCTACTTGCTTTAATTGTAAACCGTAGAAATCATGCCTATAGAATTTCTATTAATCTCATTTGTTAGAAATTATGCCTATAGGAGTTGTATTAACATCGTTTGTTAGAAGACATGTTTTAGGTTTAAAATCTTCTTCGTTTGTTAAAATCAGAAATCACGCCTATAAGTCAAATCCATTTTGGCATTCTCAATTATTTGACAATCGTTTTTGGAGGTTAAAATCAGTTTCAACATTTTTAATAAATCAGTTAATGTTTTGGACTCTAAATCAGTTTCAGCACGTTAATTACAGTCTCAGCATGTTTAAACCAGTTTTAGCATATAAAAATGAAAGCATGTTTTTTTTAAAAAAAAACCAGTCCCAGCATGTAGGCAGTAATTCAAGCATGCGTAAATCAGATAAACATTTAGAAATCATGATTTTCGAATTCATTTAAGCATGCTTTCAGAATCTGCTCTAATCCAGTATGTTAAATAAATTCATCACACTTAGACACCATGTTATTAAGACTTTAAACTAATTAATCAGAATCTAACAATAGACAGCATGTATAGTAGCTGTGAATACTGATCATTTAATAGGTTTATAGCTGTTTCAACATTAATATAATCAGTTATTATGTCTAATAAATAATCTGGTTCAGCATGCTATAGTTATTAGCTATCATTATGTTTTAGCATATAATTCATTTAGTTATCATGTTATAGGAGTTAAATTTGTTTTAGCATGTTAATTCATTTAGATACCATGCTTATAGGATTTAAACTTATTTTAGCATGTTAAATCTGCTTATGGGATTTAAATAATCAATTTTCTGCATATCTATGCTACTAGAAATTCAGTTTGTAGTTTAATAAGGCGTTAATTTCTGAAGCATAGTTTATCACCTTGTACTTTCATTAAATGATTAAGAGGCATGTTTTAGACTATTATGTGCTACTTGTTTAAAGGTCCCTTGTTGTTTCGCTTGACGTTTTTCGTGTCTAATTAGGAAACATAAGAATTTATTTGTCTAGAACCACATCCAAGTTAGTAAGTCCAATGCCTCTTGAACATTAAGTTGGGACGGGTAGGTATACTAAGGTACGCTAGATTTTTCATTTCTTTAGTACGCTCCTAGGAATAATAATCTTAATAACCAACTTAGGTGGGTAGATAGACGGACATGATGGAAATCGACCCGAGCAGAATACGACAATGTCTTTGAAATTGTCTTCGGTAAATAAGCCGGGCGCTGATCCGAATAGGTTAAAACTAGCCTAAGTTTAGTTCCTGTTTTATTATATGTTTGGGGTAGTTATCTAAATCACTTAGTAATTAGGTTTCTTTTTCTATATTCTTGTGTTAATTCTGTCTTCTCGCTGATCTCCTTTTCATTTTATTATTTATTTTAATTGCGGGTTATATGCATGATCTTTTTCTCAGTTAGGCTGTTAGTAACTAATTTAGCTACTTGTTTAAAATAAAGGATTATTTATTTAATTACCTAGTTAATAATAGGCCAATAACGCTATTGACCCTTTGTTTATCACTTAATTCCCACATAAATAATGAATCCGGCAGGGACCCACATTTGTGAATCTCGAAAGGTGCTTAACACCTTCCTTTTGAGGTAACTTGAACCCTTACCGATTTCTGGTGACGTAGACCTCTAAAATTAAAATTAATCGTAGTTAGTTTAGAACGGTGCCCTAACGCGCCTTTAATTCGTTAGGTGGCGACTCACTCTCTTTCCTATCCGAAAAGAGTTGTCACGTCGATGGCCCACTTTTCGCGAGAAAAATGGGGCGCGACAGTGAGCTCCTGTGTTCGGAGACTATCCCGACTTCCTCTACTACTTATTTCTATTTTCTTTACTTTCTCAAATAGTGTTGTAGTATTCAGTTAGAATATTTTATACTTAGAGTCACTCTTGTATCTGTGACAGCTGAGTCTTGGAAAGATTTTGGGAGTCTACTGTTTGGTTTTCTTTTTATTATCACTGTTTTGAGTTATTATTGGATATTCGTTGTATTATTCTGCTATTTGCGCTATTTTTGTTGAGTTCGAAATCGATATGGCGCCATGCGAAAACTTATAATTGCAAACCATCAAGGCGATAAATCAGACGACACATAAAACTATACTAAAAAGCATATTATATGGTTTGGCCAATTGGCCTACATATAAAAAACTAAATTAAAAAATATAAAATCTATGGGAGAAAAATCTCTCCTAAACAAGACTCTTTTGATGACTACATTGTGGATACTATTGTGTTGTGAATGAGAAGGAGGATCTTCAATTTATAGAGGTACAAAATATTTCCTCCAAGAAAGAGGTTAGCCAGATATGCAAGATTTTATTTTTCCTTTTAAGAAAAGTAAAATCAATTATGGTAATACTTTGACTTTCCTTTTAGGAAAAGTAAACTCAAATATGATAAGAAAATCAGGCAAAACCCCTAACAATTTTAAGTTACTTGCGATTGTTGAGTTAGGCTCACCTACCATGGTTGGGTTGGGGTAGATGTCATCACAACTCTTGAAATTTTTGGTCGTGACAATTGTTGATTTTCTCAATTGATAAAAGTCTCACTCCCATCGATATTTCTTTTAGTCTTTGAATTGATCAGATTTACCTCTGACTACACATAATTTACATAAATTATTTCATTCATAGCAGCTGTTTTTTCACATTTTATCTCAAATAAATGTGTCTATTTTTATCAATAAAATATTTATTTTTCACTATAGCTATTGTTGTTTGGCAACTCCAACATATAAACACAATAATTTTGGTTTTGGTTTTGTTTTATTCCAATTGAAATATTTACAAAGAAGTTTCTTAACCATTTAGCCTCATTATCAGCCAACTCCAAAACAACATATTATGTTTGACTTGTTTTCATGTTATTATAACCCCACCAAAGGTAAACACATCACTGATAAATTTTGATATTCACTATCATTATACACCTATAGTACAACAATATATAATTCACTTTGTTTAGTACCATATTGTGGCACCTCTTAAATATCATTTTCAACAAAATAAATGTAAAACTTGTCACCAATTTTTTTTCTTCTCTAATTTTCATGCTCAAAATAATTTTGAATGACAAAATCACATAAAATGCTTTCAATTCTTAATGGAAAGATATTCTCAAAAGCTCAATCATTTTTATTTTTTTAATTATAATATTGTGCTCAATCATATCAGTATTAATAACAAAAATTCAATGTGCAATACTAATGTTATCACATTGAATAAACATATATACTATATAAAAAAATTTAGACACAATATTTCTTAGGATCATGTAACTTAATCTTAGATAGATACCCACTTTTAAATATTTCAAACACAATACGATAACTTTTTCACAATTCATAAGATTTTCAATTTCTCATAAGATATTTCATCTTACAAATAACAAGGTAATTCACCCAAATAAGTATGTATAATATCTAAACACAACAATGTACGCATGCTATAACTCAAAATTAACATGCCAACACTCTGCAATTCATAACTTATTCAAGTCTCAAAAATAAGTAAGAATTAATTCTAACAAGTCAAATACTCTAAATTACAAACATGTAAATTTTTTAGTATGCTTAATTTCAACATAAATTGTATACTTAAAAATACTTGAAAATTAGTATTAGAAATAATACTTTGCATTTTTTTAATATAAAATATTGACACTATAATTTAAATATAAGTCTGTCAACTGGGTCGATCTGACCCGGACCGAACGGGATCGGTTAGATCGGCCCAATTATTTGTCCGGAAATTTACCGTGCAGGACCGGATATTTCTCCCGGGTTGGTGGGCCGTGTAGCGAACTGGGCCGTCCAGGCCTGGTAACCCGGCAGACCGGCCCAGGTCTGAGACCAGACCAGGCCTACTGGTGCCCCGGACCGGTCCGAGCCGGATATTAAAAAAAAAATTATATTATAAGATGCTGACGTGTTGGCCGTTTGGGTCTTGGGCGTTGGACCGATAAATTGCTGGGCTGACAAGGCACGTGGGCCGCCTGTCAGCACCAACAGTCCAGCCTACAATATTAGCCTTTTCACGCTATTTCCCAATTGTCAATTCAATTGACATTTTAGGGTTAGTAGCCTTTTTAGTTTTCAGTTTTCAGCCTTCAGGCATTGTTGAACGTTGGGCCAACGGCTAAAATGTCGTTTGGCCAACGTTCAATTCCTCTCCCACTTTAAAATTTTTTATTTTACTCCATTTTAATTATAAATACCTACTAATTTTTTTCATTTTTACTACAAAAAACTTCTCATTCTCTCTCAAATTTGAAATTTTAATTTAAAATGATTAAAATTATATCACACTTTAAAATTGATAACACTACATTATATGATTAGAACCCAATTTTTAAATTTAAAATTTAAAAAAAAAAAAAAAAAAAGGTGAAGCCCATGGACCGGCCGCCAAACCCGGCCCATGAAAGGCCCAGTTAATGAACCTGGACCGGACCGGATTAACCCGGCTATTTCGTGGGTCACGGTCCTGGACTGGGCTGGATGAGCATTTTACTCAAAACAGCCCAGACCGGCCCGGCCCATTTCGTTTGGACCCGGACCGCCCCACACCCAAAGACCGGCGGGCTGCTCCAATAACGGGCCGGGTTGACCCGGACCGACCCGTTTGACACGCTTAGTTAAATATGCCATAAATAGTATAAGCCAATCAAATAAATATAAGTACTAATATATTTATCTTCAAAAATATTAGATATAAATAAATCATAGTTATAATATTCATAGCTCACAAAAATATATTTTTTGTTAACACTTTATCAAACTTAAATTAAATTTTCATTCAACCTTTTCTCATAATCCCACAAAAATCAAATTGACACGAATATTAAAATCGTATACTACCTAAGTTAATGTCAATATTTTTAGATGTGAGTTTGAGAAGAATTGATTTTTTTCATTCGAAGAACTTGAGTAGTTCTAGAATTACTAATATAATAAATCATTCTTCTTGTTCTACTTGAGTGTAGGACACAAAATTAACATTGTTAACACAAATATGTTTAGTACGTAACACCCAAGTCTAACACTCAATCTCACACATTAGCCACAAGATTCGCTTAAGAAATGACCACAACAATTATATCATCCACTTAGTCAATTCTTTATTTTTATTTAGAGAAATTATCGTTTTTTCGAATTTTCTACTACATTGAGAAATATATTGGCTAGTTGTCACACACAACTCTATAAAAATATAGACATATGATATCGTTACATACCTTATTAACATAAACACAAAGGATTCGATCAATTGATGGCAATTTTTAAACTTTTTTTTAATGCCTTGTTTTTACATCGTTTACCATGCCTTGATCAAAGCCAATCTTTTCTCTAACTAAACATTTGCAAAAGCAATATCTCTATCTTTGAGGTAATACTTGGAGAATGATTGGTGAGTAATATTTTTCGTATCATAAAGCATGAAATATACTTGAGATTATTTGAAATCTTAAGAAAAATACTTGAACATGAATAGTTATTGTAAGAAATTTTTCATAGCTTGAAGCGTGTCAAAGACATTATCCTTAAGAATATTTCACCCGGTACTAGGTGTATCCTCAGGATTCAATAAGCGCTTCTAGTATAAAATTAGGAGCACATAAAATAACAAAAATTTCCAAATAAAAAGGACGATATATATATATATATATATATATATATATATATATATGGGGAAAATGAGTAAAGAATCCTTTAATGGGGAAGAGGATTTCATCATATGCTCATTAATTAATAGTGTTTGGTCAAATCCTTTAATGGGGAAAAATGAGTAAAGAATCAATCAAATGTTTCCAGGAAATTCAAGACAAAAAAGATCAAGAATAATGGATAATAAAAGGTTGTGTATGGCTAATAATTAAAATGTTAATAAGCCAAAGTCAATATGAAGTAATATTAGAATAATATCCTAAAGACTATTCTATGAGGGGAAAACAAATGTCAACCATTAGACTATTCAAAAGTAGAATCCATTGTCATACAATTGTAATTGTAAACATATTAATTCTTTTTGAAATATCCAACACAAAATATATGAGTGTATAATACACAATTTGACATGTCAGCATGAAGTGCTCACAAGATTGATATCTTCTCGTACTAGTTAGGTTGTAGTATTTAAAAACTTGGAATCGTTTGGTTGAGAACAAGTTATCCCGGAATAACAAATCCGAGGTTAGCTATCCCGGGATTAGTTATTCCATCATTTATATGGGATAACTTGTCCCAACATACCTGAGATAAATAATCTCAGGACTAACTAATACCTCCAACCAAACGCAGGATAAAATAATCCTGCATTTTGTCCCGAAACTATTATACCTTATACCTCACACCAAACAACCAAGTGGAAAAAACTGGAGTATTGGTTTGATATGGACATGTATGTTTGGATGTCTTTGCTACCCAAAAAATATTTAAAATGCCACGGTGCGTAATTTTCATAACTTGAATGACCATCCAAAAATCAACTCGTGAAAATCACCATGATATTGATTATATGATTGCAAAAACAACAGTCATGTGCTTCAGAGTATACAACATTAGCAGCTTAGACCGTAAAAAAGGGAATTCAATTAATCGACAGAATACAATAATACTACATATCCATTGGTTCAATGATTAAGCAGTTACACCCAACAGAACTTGTTTTATTACTGGAAGCAAAAAAAAAAAAAAAAAACATATGTACATCAATCTAAGTAGTAATAATGCCCAACATAACCAAAGAGCCATTGCTGGTTTATAATTTTCTTCCATCTCGAAGATAGCACAAGACGCCGATAGCAATTACAGCAACCGCTGATGCAGCCACCATCGGCCACTCTACGTTTACACCAGAAGATCCACCAACTTTTTCCTTAATCAAATTCTCCTGAATCTCCAATTTTTTCTCCAATTCAGAGACTTTAGTTAGCATTTCTCTAACCCTCTTAGCCAACTCGTCCTTCACCGTATAAATAACTTCCTTTTCATTTTTCCACTCGTTGTATTTTATGACGGTGCAATCTAGTTCCTCAAGCTTCTGCTCTAGGCCCCGAATTTCCCTTTCCTTCGCTTCTAATTCAACTCTTTGATGATTTCCACTCGCTTCTAACTCTTCAAGTTTCATCAGTAACAAATATTTTTCGCGCTCCAATGAGGCTATCTTCTGGTTCGAATCATCAATCTCATCCGCCATAATTTACAATGAAATGAAAAAGAAGTAAGAAAAGAAACCTTAATTTGTATTTAATTTCAAGAATGAATTGCAATGTGAAGAATGATGAATTTAGTTTGGTTCATATTTTGTACTTATATACTGAATGAAATTTTAATTGAAGAACCCATCTATGTGTCTATTGGAGACAACTAGCGCCATTCAACTGTCACAAAAGGTCATACACCGATACAATCTTTTCCATGTATATTCATCATATAATTTAATGTATACTTATCTTTTCTCATTATATAATGTTTAGGTCAATAATAAATGAATATTATCAAATATTTTGATGTATAACCATCGTATAATTAAGGCATAATACATAAATGTACCCTTTAACTTGGCTTCAACTGACATCTATACCCTTCAATTTTGGGTATGCACAAGTAGGCACTTAAACTTGCATAAAGTTGAACAAGTCGACGCACGCATCTTACGTGGCATCTATATGGCAATTCGCGTGAGATTGCCACGTAGAATGTGTGTTTACTTATTCAATTTTTTATAAATTTAAGTGCTTATTTATACACACCCAAAGTTGAAGGACATAGATGTCAGTTGAAGTCAAGTTAAATGGCATGCTTATGTATTATGCCTATAATTAATGTATAATTATTTTTTCTCGTTATATGATGCTTATACACAAGTTATATATTAATTATACAGTAATAAAAGAATAGACATTTAATTGTATATTTTAATCATGTATAATTTTCCGCACAACTACAAAATAATTATAAATCTGATATAACCACGTTATGTATTGAATTTATCTAAGGAATAACTGAAATAGCGTATGAAAGGCAACTGATGTGTCTGTTGGAGACAACTGGCACCATTCAACTGTTCTTAAAAGGTCATACACGATACAGTCTTCTTTACTTTTCATTAGGGAAAAGGGCTAATATACTCTAAGAATATACTTTGAAATTATTCAAAATGGATCAGTTTTATTATTCGTAATGATTTTTGTTCAAAAATATTTTCATTGTTATTTTTTGGCTCAAATATGCACTCTAATTATTGATTCATTTTTTCTTGTTTTGGAGTAACCATTAGTTTAAAAGGTATTTTTGAGCAAAAAATATAATGACGAATAAAATTGACTCATTTTAAATAGTTCAGAAATATATTTAACTCTATTGCCATCACACAACTGTTTAACTTTTTAAAAAAAGTTTCAATTATGTTTTTAAGACGGAGAGAATTTAGAGACGAATTCAAAAAAAAAAATTGGTTGAGTTGGTGGATTTGATGTTATATTTTAATTTCTAAAAAAGCTTAATACGCAGTTTATCATCTAAGCTTATAGCCAAATAATACACTCCTCTTTCATGAGAAATGTTTTACCCACCAAATATTATTTGTTTGTCCAAGCTGTCAATATTTACTTATTTTAAGAAGTATTTTTACCAAAATAGCTTTTCAGAAATAGTATTTTTTAAAAAAATAATTTGTGTTTGACCAATTTGTTTGAGAAATATTTTTCCCCAGTATTTGATAAATGAAAAATGATCAAAATGCACTTAATGTGTTAGAAAATGGTCAAAATGTCAATATTGAGCTTGGATAGTAAATGAGAAAATCGAGAGTAATTAGAGTTTTAGTAAATACATCAACAATTTGATCGGTGGAAGGAATGTCCCAAACATAAAGTTCACCACGAGCAACCTTTCCTCGAATAAGTTGGGAAGCAATTTCTGTAACGTGCTTATGTTGTTAATTTCGTATGCCTAGGCAAACTAATTAATAAGGGGAAAAAGTAAGGGCTGAAGCCATAGGTGTGTGGCTGTCGAGTGATGTCAAACTAGAGAGAGTTGACCCCATTACAATGATGGCATATATGTATATAGCCTCGGGGCAGTTTGAAGTAGCTATGAATGAAAGGATATCAATGAAGGAGAAACCGATAGAGAAAGAACCGCGATGCAGTTCGGTAGAAGTTCATGAGTTTGCTTCTGGTAGGAAGTTGGATCCGAGGTCCAACTTCCAATTATATATATTAAGCAAAAATATGAATTCAATAAATCGACACAACATAACAATCAATGATTTAAGTTCAATAAAAACACAATTACATAATCTATTCAATGATTTCGTTCAATAAAAATACTCTCTTAAGAAAAAACAATTGTCACCAGAAGATCCACCAACTTGTTCCTGAATCTCCAATTTATTCTCCCATTTGGAGACTTTAGTTAGCAATTCTTTAACCTGACTCTCTGCCAACTCGCCATACAAAGCAAATCCCGTCTGGCTTTTCCACCGGCTGTCTAGTTCCTCAAGCATTTGCTTTTGGTGCTCAAGTTCCCATTCCTTCAGTCCTAATTCAACTCTATGAGTCGCTTCTAAAAACATGTCAACTTTCCTCAACAACAAATGGTTTTCGCACTCCAATAAGACAATTTTCTCGGTCAAATCAATATCCTCGTCCAGATCAAACTCTCTGTTTAGATCAATCTCCCTATTCTGGTCTGCCATACTTTAACCTGAAAGTGGTATTCGCGTGACGCAAATCTGTTAATTAATAATCTAAACTGAAAGTAGTAGTTGGAAATCGATAAATTGTCAATTATTATAATGCAACTTCAAATGACCATTAGATCACAATATACTAATTCAAAATTGATTCCTTGTCTATCTATTATGAGTGAGGGGAAAAGAAAGAAGAAAAGAAACCTTTGTATTGCTGAATGCTGACTAGTTTAACCTAAAAATGGTTGGACAATACTCGACTCAATATTGTTATTTAACAAACTGAATATAGTACTTAGAAATTGATAAATTGTAATTAAGTTCAATTAATAAAAAATGAAACTCAAGGAAATTAGAGCAATGATGAAAATTATTACTACAGTTAGAGCAATGAATGAAAGAAAATGAATTCATTTTGTACTTGCAATGAAATTTCAAATTGAAGAAACGATGTGTCTATTGGAGTCTGGATACTAAATAACAGTCTTTTCTTTTGTTCAGAATCAGAATACTAAATCCCAATTGCCATCAAACAATGTTTTAACTTTTTTATTTTTTCCAAGAATATTAGTTTATTCTTGAGCTTGTTGCTAAATTCTTCATGGCAATTAACTTTTTACCCACCAAAGATTATACTCTATCCGTCCATTTTTACTTATCCATTATATTAAAAATAGATATTCAATTTTAAAAACTCAAGAGATAGTTTATCGTTTTATACCTAATTTATCCTTATTATTAAGCACTACTATTCATTTCCCAATATTTACAACAACATACCTATCTTACCAACCCAAATGAGGTAGCGAACCTCTACTAATCAACAAAGATGAAAAGAAAATAAAAGCTAGAGAAAACTGGGTATTCTATTATCATCACAAAATTTATAATACAATATATGATGATATTACAAATGAGGATACTTAAGTAATGCAAAAATATAAAAGCCAAGAAGAAAGTTGAGTTATAAACCTCAAACTTCCTTTTTTTTTTATATATATATATATATATAAACTTAAAAAAATAGCTTGTCTGTCTAAAGTAACCTGAAGTGCTTTCCTCGTGTCTTCTTCTTCGGATCTATCCAACAACACTTGATAGTTCATTACTTCTTCTTGGATTTATTTAATCTTGTTGAAGTTGTTGTCACTGTCATATGATTATGCTTTTTCAGTCGCATTGATAGGTGCCTTGACACAAATTCCTCAATCACCTTATCATCCCGACTGTGTAACAGGGTCAACCTTTTTTGGTTCGACTCTACTCGGCAGACACAAATCTTTGGCTTAGCCCCTAGCCCCCTCTTTTCTCTCAAACACTTAGAACATGTTAGGCATACGAAATTAACAACACATGCGTGTACAAGAATTTATTCCCGACTTTGTATTAAACATGTGCCATAAAGAAAGCACACAACTAAACCTTACAAAACTTAGTCAGAAAAGTCAAATATGCCTGAAATGTGGCTACATATAAACCACCCAGACCATGTCACATGTCTTATCTAAAAACATGAGTTGGCATCCCCAACTGCTAGACCAAATTCGAATTTCAAAAATACAAGTTTAACTACTTTTGCTGACTAAGTAAAAATGGCTAAAAACTAGGAAACTACCCAATTATCGATACATGCGAGCAGCACACGCTTGCAGCCTTCAAATCTGGTGCCAAACAACCACTTTGGTGCATAGCTTCTCGCTCTGCCCACGTGCCTGCCTTGTGCTCAGGTTTTGGCCCACACAGCTTGCATTGGTGCCCATTTTCCTTAGTCGCCTGCCTTGTCAACTCATAGCCCTCAAACTTGTCTTAGCCTGCCTTAGCCTATCCAGCCATTGTCATGCCCTAGCCCACAGTATCTTGCATGTCTTAGTCACGACACTGCCAAGGTCTAGCCTTATCCTGCCGACACATTTTCATGTCAGCAGTCTTTCTTCAAGTGAATTTGATCTTAACCGAAGTTATTGGGTCTTGGCTAGATTCATCGCGTAAATCCCTAACTAATCCCGAGCCACTCGAACCATCAAGCTGAGGGTCTAACACCAACTATGTTTGTTCCATGTGTTCTCTTTATACTTTTGTTGCTTCCACTTTTTTATTTTCTAGGTGAGAGATTGTCATCCTTGTCCACCTTATCAAAGCATATGTCCAGCATATCATCTTCAGCTTCCCCATTGAACATGTCAAAATCCAAGTCAATATCATAAGCTGTAGTTGGACTAAGTGTAATTATTTTTCCAAGTGAATATTAGAGCTATTTCTTTAGTTGTAATTTACTAAGTTTAATGGGTTTCATATCAAAGTGGTTATTTATGAAATATTTTCACATAGTATCTATGTATATTTAATTATTCTTTAAAATATTATTTATATATGATATAATGTATAAGTTAGTGAATTAATTAAATAGCTAGTAGACTAATTTATAAATGTATTTGTTTGAGATAATTAAAGAGGAATGGAACTGAACCCAAGCTCATTACTTTAGCAGCTGCATATATTAAGTGACATAGTATTGGAAAAGATAATTTTGGGGGACTAACAAGGGTTGTGGTGGAGTAGTAAGTGCTCTTTCATCCTTAATCAGAAGTCTCGAGTTCGATCGAGCTTCATCCTCAATGTGAGATTTTCCGGCGCGAATCCGGATATAATCGAGCTCCAATGCAAGAACCGGACACTGAGCGGGGAAAAAAGAAGAAGATAATTTTGGGGGTGTCTTTATATTCTTTATGAAATAGATTAATTCAAATCAAAGTGTCAATATAAAGAGGGTATCGACGACCATTCCTGTTCGGGGAAGTTTACTTTTGCGATATTGTTTCAGCAATTATTTTCCGACGTATAAATTTTATTTGTACTTTTTACTTTGTGTTTATTTTTGGCACATGAATATTAACGTATTAGATATGGATATTGAATATTGGATGTAGATCATGATATTGAGATATGTTTTTATCTTTAAATTCGTAAATTGAAATGTAGAATTTTGATCCTAAGTTTGAAATTTAAGGAAATTGTGATTTGACCCATCAATTGTCATCAAGAATGAAATTTGATTATAGATTTGAGCTCTATGGATTTTAGGTGACGCGTCCATGCAATCACTTTTGGATTTCAGACTATTGACTCGAGGGACAGGTTTGAGTTGATCAAGAGTTGATTTTGACTCGAAGTATTAGAAAATTATGGGATTTGTTCCCTTGACTAATTTGGATCCGTTATTCATATTATTGAATAGATTGAGTCGATTGGAGGTCGTGTTATTTCTGCAAATTAATTAGGACCAAAAATAATAACAGAAAATTAAAGTATCAAGCCCGCAGAAAACTACGTTTCCTTAAAG
This sequence comes from Jaltomata sinuosa, assembly GCA_003996215.1. Lineage (NCBI taxonomy): Eukaryota > Viridiplantae > Streptophyta > Magnoliopsida > Solanales > Solanaceae > Jaltomata > Jaltomata sinuosa. The sequence goes on from QJPP01000040.1 coordinate 124,213, forward strand.
AATATTTTTCTCACAATTGCCAAAGTTTGAATTAATTCCTTGCAAGATAGAACGGAACACTGTTGTGCAATACTGACAATCGAAATTGTAGAATTTACAGAACTCAACAAATGGAGTTAATCACACAACACTTACTATTTTTGAAATTTAATTTGCATAAAAATTTGCAGAAGATGAAGGAAAAAATATGTTTTGCTTTCTATTCGAAGAAGTAATATTTTTGTTTATCAAGGAGTGAGAAATGAGACGAAACCTCTGAAAATTTATAGCCACTAACAAGTGTAAAGATATATGTTTAAAAGGGTGATGACTGAACAGGTGCAAAACTACATGTTCGGAAGGGAGGTGACTGATGGTTATTGCAAATTAAATTCCGTGAATCTAATTAAATATTTCACGCGAATTAATTTTAGTTTCAAAAAAATTAATTAATGAAATGAAAAATTAAAAGAAAATCAAGAAATTTATCAATCAATCATCATTTACCAAAATCGAAGCCGAGCTAAGTGAGCGAGCGAGCGACGACGATGTGAGGGAGACATTCTTCTCCAACTCTTTAGGAGCTAGAAGGAGTGTTTCTCAATATAAACACAAAAGTTCTCTTCTTCCTCACCAATGCAGTACAAATGACTTAAGCTAAATTTTTCACTTTTCATCCACTTTATTTTCCACTATCTTCTAATTCACATTACACCTCTTTTAAAGCTTAACCTTTAAAGAACTCCAACAATCTCCCACATGAATGGAAAATGTTCTATGCATGAGAAAAAAAATTGTTTGATTTACAAGTAAAAATAAATCACATTTGGGTAAGCAGGTTTTTGAACTTTCCATAGTGAACACTGAACATACATCGGGTATATTTGGTTAATCGATGATTAAAATATCCTTGAATCGTTGAACTTTAATGTACACCTAAGCAACATATGTCACACAAGTAGTCCTTAATCATTCTTGATTTTCATTATTGTGTTCGTTTTAGCTATGAACACTATCTGATTTCATAAGTGCGTAAAAAACTGATCTTACACTAATTCTCCAACACCAAATTCCTTGTGGGTATTCCAGTTGAAGTTAACAAAGTCAAAATTGTGATTTGATGTGGGTGGAAGAGGGGGAAATAGGAGGGAGGAGAAAGAAGAGAAATCGTCCAAATATCTTTGTTTTTCCACCGTTGTTTCACCCGAACACCAACATTAAAATAGCAATAAACCACCAGAATTTTCTCTCCTAAAGACAATTGAGACTATTGTTTGTGTTAGTTGGGTTCAAAAATGAGGTATGGATATGTGTTAAAGTGAACGGTGATAATGAATATTGAATAATTTAAAAATTCAATTGATAAGTTTGAAGAACAATAAATAGGTCTCGTGAATTTGTGAAATTAATTTAAAATTGTAATTGAGATTTGTTGAATATATGTTTGTGAATTTGTAGTTGAAATTCAGATCAAGGAAGGATTCCATCTATTTGGAATAGACTTGGTGTTCAATTTGTGAGCAAACATGAAAAATATGATTAAATAGGGGATCAGACCACTCCTGGTGTTTTAACTAGTCATTAATGGTCGGTCATGATTATGGATCCAAATCCGTTAGTATGGAACATTTTCTTTTCCAAGTGGCTAAGAAGCTTGATCACTTTGTTGAATAAAGCAAGTTGACGTGATGATCGAATCTGGGTGAAGTGTCGCTTGTCCTGGAGGCTCTCCGGCCGGGGAGGGGCTTGCTATCGTAACCCTTTCTCCCGGTGTATGTGAAAAAGGGTGACGCACTGGGTTCCAAAACTCTTTGCGACCTCATCACTCTAATCATGATTGTCGAAATCTTTTCAGAATTTGCAGAAGTGATCAATTTGATTTAATTTATTTTTAATATTTAGTTTCTTATGTGTCATAAAAAATGACGTTTCATGTTTAGTCGGTTATATATTGCACACACTGATTGAATGAGAAAAGAGTTTAAAAGGTTGAGTTTCATTGAGTTAAGTGTTCAATTGGTAATTAAAATCGTGGGTAAAAGGATCTATTTAACAATTCGAATCAAGTATAAGGATTTTTTAGACTATTATGCCAATTTCAAAAATTACAATTTTTAAAATTCAAATTTTAAATTTTAACTTCAAAATTTATGATCAAACGAGAGCATAGTAATCAGTATTTTAAAAGGCGGGGGTGTAAGGCAAGGCGTTTTACTTAGCACGGGGTGAGGCGTAGGCCCCATGAATCTTTAATTTTTAATATTTAATATAGTAAAATAGTATAATAACTCAAAAATTATAAAAGAAATACATTAACAATTTTTAAAAATTTAAAACATCACTAAAGAAACTCATAGAAAATAAAACTTCTAACATCATTTTACAAGTGAAAATAATGCAATAATATAAAAGCTATTATGAGATTCAATCAACTCTAACATTTTAACTGCAAACAATAAAAGAATCATAATTTCTTAGAATATATGACTATATGCAATTTACCTCAAAAAAAAATTAATAAACTATTAGTATTATAATTAAAACATCACTCCTTCATGAATAAAAAAAATGCTTTCAAATAACAAAATAATAAAATATGATAATTTTGAGACATAGGAACCAAAAACATGAAGATGTAAAATTTGACTATGTGTTTTAAAAAGAAATGTTAAGTGATATTCATCTTCACGACATTCTCAAATAGTAAATAAGCAATTAGTTTTCTCAACTTTCTTATTTCTATAAATGAAAAAAAAAATTACTAAGCATCATTCATTTATTGAAGAATTATGAGGATCAACAATGTTGACTAAGAAATTTGACACATAATGAGGTAGAATTGTTACGCGAGCCCCGAGCGTTAGACGTTAAGCGTGTTTGGAGCGTACGCTCGAGTGCTTAGGACGTAAGCTTTACAAGACTTAAGTCTCACATGTGTACCCAAGGCATTTTGTTAGTGTCTCGCTCTGAGATGAGCCTCAAGACTATTTTTTAAAACACTGATAGTAATTGAAGATAAAACTTCCAAATCAAGCAGTTCCGGGGACACCAATTGCATGGGCATGCGTTAGGCACATGTAATGTTTTCCGTACGGACTAATAAGGACAACACAATAGTGTACTTCAAAATTTATGATGTAATAAATACTACCAAAAAAAAAGAAATTATGAAGCTATAAATAGCACATGTAAAACAAGTTCATTGAATACAAACTTCACTTTGGTTCATTGAATACTCCCTCCATTCCATTTTACCGTGGCACTTTTTGTTTTAGCATAATATTTAAGAAAGGAAAAAAGACTTTAAAAATTTGTGGTTTAAAATAATCGTTGAATATTTGTATGATTGTAAATCATTTTATTAAGGGTAAAAGAGGAATTTCAAAGTTATAGAAATATGATTCATTTTGGAATGGATTAAAAAGAAAAGTGTGTCACATAAAATAGGACGAAGAGAGTATCTTTCTAGAAAGTCCATGTTATCGATGTAACTATACTAAAAAACTTTTATCATATTCTTTTCGTTTCATAAAAAAAGTACTTCTTTCGTTTCATTTTACGTGTCACCCTTTCTTTTTTAGTTCACCCCAAAGAGAACGTCACATTACTATAATTAGAAATAATTTAACTTTAAAATTCTCTATTTACCCTTAGTAATATGATTTACAATCACATAAATATCTAAGGATTGTTTGAACCACACAAAGTTTCAAAAATCTTTTCTTTTTTTCTAAAACACCTAGCCAAGTGAAATTATGTCACATAAAATGAGACGGAGTAAGTATTTAATTGTGCACGAAATTTACAAAAATATAAAAGGCTTTTGAAATTTATAGTCTAAATAAATCACATAAATTTTTGTATATAAATTATTTCATTAAGGTTAAAATAAGAAATTTAAAATTAAATTATTATTAATTAAATTTAGAAGGAATTTATTTTTTGGGAATTGATAAAAAAAAGTGTCACCTCTTTCATTATACACGTCAGTTTATTGAAATATGTTTATGATTTATTAAGGCTAATACATATTTAAAAGTGTAATAAAAATATTTTATCATGTATTCAAATATTTAACTAAAATATATCATAATTTCAAATAAAATTTAAGGAATGAGGACGCAAATAATCATTCGATGGAAAATAATGCTAAACCAAATAGACCAAGTACTTGATTTCCCAATTTGCAGCTATTGTTGACTTTCATTGTTTTCTTCTCTCTCTTTTTTTGTTGGTTCCAAAAGAATGACTCTTTTTCCTTTTTAACAATTTTTTAATTTTAATTTTTCACATGGCATATTTAAGATCACAAGATTAATGAGTATTTTAATATATTTGATATATTTTTAATTTAAGATCACAAGATTTAAATTTATTATTATTTTTTTTAAACTTTGTGCCAAATCAAAATAAATTATTCTTTTTAAAAACGAAGGGAGTAATAAGTTTCAATAAGTAGGCGTTTGGCCATGAAAATCAAAAACATATTCACTTTATTTGAAATTTTTGAAGTTGAAGTTCTGTTTGGTCATAGTATTTGGAGTTAATACTTAGAATTTAAATGTATTTTTTAAAAAAATTAAAAAAAATTGAACATGCAATATAATTTAAATGGGGTTATTTTATGAAAAAAAAAATTAATTTTTTTTGAAAAAAAAAGTAAATTAAAAAGTGAAAAAAGCGTCAAAATTCCAAATATAACTTTAAGTTGTATTTGGTGTTTTTATGCCAAATAAAAATTTCAAAATAAAGTGAATAAATATTTCAAAATAAAATGAATAATATTTATGGCCAAAATAAAAAGAAGTTATAGATAATAATTGAATGTACTTGTTGAATTTTCATATCACAATTTTAAACATTGAAAGAAAAATTATAAATCATTTTGGCCACAAAATTTTTGGCCACAATGGCCCAAATCCTATAATAAAGTCTATTCACATTATGAACTAGTTTATTTTTTGACATATTTACCCTTTCCCTTTCAAATTTAAAATAATCTCATTAATGTATTTATTACTCATATGTGAAAACTTTTTCAATACATTGGCAATGAACATTTTTCTTGTTTGTTTGTTGGGTTCCAACTTCAAGAATTTAGCCATAAAAACAAACAAGAAAATCGTCTTACTATTCCACTTGTTTAAGTAATTTTATTAGTTTAAAATAAAATTAACATTGTAAGTAATTAAAAATAACTTGATATTTTAGAATTTAGAATAGTTGGACTATTTTAGACAAGTATTTTACTTCAAGCATTTTATTAATATTTTATTTTTATTATTTATCAACAGACATATAAAATTACTTAATTAGATAAGTAAAATTATTAAAATTTCTAGTCATATATATTCCACTAAACATTTAGATAATATTTTAAATATAGTTTAAAAATATTTCAATGACAACTATCAAAACTCAAGATAGTTTAGACATGGTAGACATTGACACATTATAAAAATTACATAGTTTATATGTGTCGACTCTAGTTAACTGCAACCCAAGAGAGTCAAGCATTAATGTTATAATATTGCGCCCCTATGTTACACCGATTTGACAACTTACGAATCATTATGTATATCTGTTATTGACAAGATTTCTAAGTAATTCTATTAATTATTATATTTAAATAAATTTAAATTACATATTTAAATAATTTTTTAAATATAATTTGAAAATATTTCAATAATAACAGTCAAAACTCAAAACACTTTAGACATGGTAGACAATAACACATTGTAAAAATAATAAAAATTACATAGTTCATATGTGTCTACCCTTATTAACGGCAGCCCAAGAGAATCAAACATTAATATTGTAGTCTTGCTCCCCTATATTACGCCGATTTTATAACTTGCGAATCATTATTTATATTTATTATTAGTGTGACCTCTAACTAAGTAATTTTATTAATTATTATATTTAAATAAATTTAAACTACATACTTAGATAATTTTTTAAATATAATTGAAAAATATTCAATAACAACAGTAAAAAAAATGTAAAATATCTTAGACATGATAAACGTCAACACATTATAGAAATCATATAATTCATATGTGTCGTCCCTGGATAACAACAGCCAAGAAAGTCACACATTAATGTTATAGTCTTGCACCCGATATTATGCCGATTTGATAACTTGTGAATCATTATTTATATTTGTGATTAGTATGACCTTTAATTAAGTAATTTTATTAATTATTATATTAAATAAATTTGAGTTATGTGTTTAAATTATTATTTTTAAATATAATTTGAAAATATTTCAATAACGACAGTCAAAACTCAAAACACTTTAGACGTAGTAGACATCGATATATTATAAAAATCATACAGTTCATATGTGTCAATCATAGATAACAACAACCCAAGAAAGTCATACATTAACGTTGTAGTCATACGCCCCTAAACACTTTGAACATGATAGATATCGACACATTATAGAAATCATAAAAATCATAGAGTTCATAAGTATCGACCCCCGATTAATTATGCTAAACATTTTTATATCACGACTTAGTTAAAGATAGACCCTTTATATTTTAAAATCAATCACTTACATCTCCTATATTATGAAAATCCTATAATTGTATTCCCCAATAATGTTATTCCTATTTTTCTAAAAATATTTAAACCTTTTATATAATGAAAATTCTACATAAATGAAACTTTATTTAACTAATTATATATAAGATAATTTTAAAGCGGAAGAATAAATAAAAACTAAATAAGAAAGAGATTATATATGATAGAATATTATAGTTAAATAAAATTACAAATAAATTACATATTTAAAGGGAACAAAAGTTATACTAATAATTGGTATATCGTACTAAATAATTTATATCATTTCCTATTTTCAAAAGATATATTGTTTTTTTAATTAAATGCATGAATAAAAAATTTATCTTCGATTTAAAACTTCATAAGAATAACTTCACAAAAATGTATTTATATTTTTAGTTTGTCGTTTAATAATTATACTTAATATCTTTAGTTACAGATAAACTTCATTGGAGGTGTAAGTGTAGATTTTTCATAGTATATGAGGTGAGGTGTTTAATGTATTAATCATTTATATACGGAAAATTTGAATTAAAACTATATTTTTTGTGATTTTAAATGATTGCTATAATCTATAATCCCCCCGTCTTATATTAATAGTCTACTTTTCTTTTTACACGCTTTTTAAAAAATCATAAATAAGAAACTAGTTTTAATAATTCACTCCTAAGAAAATGAGAAATATTAAACTAATTCTCTAATTAAGTAATTATATTTAAATAAATTTAGACTACATATCTAAATAATTTTTTTAATATAATTTTTAAAATTAGTATAAAAAAGATTTATGATCTTATATTATTGCTCTTTCAATCTCAAACTTATTGTCACGTTCTGCTTATCGAGAATTAAATTATGTGAACTTTGATCAACAAGTGTGTTAAAGTTATTATCAAGAAATCAAATTAAGGAAAGAAAATATAATATTCAATACCCCCAACAAGCTTTGTGTTATGATACAAAATCTTATGGTTCTAAAATTATCTTTAATGTAATTAACTTATTTTGGAGCGTCATTTCATATTTTGATATAAAATATTAAAATTATGAAATTTATTTTTTAGTTAACTTGATCAAAATTTACTTCTAAGTGACAAAAATGAAAGATTGACTTTTGTGTGATAAATTTTAAAGTTGAATGACTTTTATGTTAATTTTTTTTTGTGGTAGATTTTAGAATTAAATAACTTTTATATAACATAAATAAGTAAATTTAATGTGATAAGTTCAACATTAAATAGCCATTGATATATTTTATTTAAAAATATCCTAAAGAATTGTGATCGATTATAATAGAAATAGTTTTAAAATTTGATGAAAAAGAAAAAAGAAAAAAAGTAAGTAGAGAAAAGAAAAAAGAATAAGACGAGAGAAGAGGCGTAACAAAAGTAGAAGAAATTAAAGTACTATTACATACCTATATTGGAAAAAGAAAGGAATTAAACCCTGCAGTTATATACAAATTTTTTGTTTCCTAATCTTAAATAAAGGAATCTTGGAATATTAATAGTGTAATTATGGTGAGTGTAATTGAGTGTTAATGGAGTCTCATTAATATTGCTTTAAAAAAAATGTCAATCAATCAATTGGTTCGATTGAACCTTTCATTATACTTTTTGTGGAATTTGAAAAGACAATTTTAGGATGATAATTGCATTTTAAACATGTGATTAATGATGTGCCAACTTTTTGAATATGCCATATAATTTAAATAGGGTTATTTTATGAAAATAAAAAATTTAGAATTTTTTTAAAATAAATAAATAAGTGAAAAAGTGAAACCAAATAAAGTGAAAACACCTCAAGAGGTGTTTTCCAACATCTCAAATACAACTTCAAGTTGTGTATTTGATATTTTTATCGTCAAACAAGAATTTTTGAATAAAGTTATTACATATTTTAGAATAAAGTGAATAATATTTATGATCAAACAGGTCCTTAATTGCTCTTAATGTGTTTGAATTATTCAAATCTTGTAGGATTCTAAAATTATTAACAATTTGTTCATTAAAAAGTGATATGGTTATGGAGGTTATGAGGACACGGATTAGGGTAGGAGATTAGTTAGATAGTTAAGCGTTGTATCCTTCTCTTTTTTTTTTTACTATTAGTCATACTATGAGTTATATTTCTCTTGTAGTTTCTTGTCCTTTGAGTTTGGTTATTATTTGTGATTTTTACATTTCGATTATCATTGTATCTTGTTATGACTACTGCTTAAGATGATTTGTAAGTTTGTTTATAGCGTTTTGTCATGACTGTCTTCATTTCTGTTATTTTCTTCTCTATACTGCTTTGGACTGTTTTTAGCTTGAATCGAGGTTTATTGAAAACAACTTCTCTACCTCTAAAGTATTAGTGGTACGGTCTGCATACACTCCACCCTCCACAGACCCTACTCTATTGGATTACACTGGATATATTATTGTTGTTGTTGATTATAAAAGTAGGGTATCTTGTTGTTGTTGTTAGTCGAGCAACGTATCTGAACTGAAATGTAAAAAAGCATGGAAAAGAAAAGGTCGGCTTTTCTTTTTCTTTTATACCTTGATTAGATGGAACTACATGAAAGTCTGACAGTACTCCATGATAGTAAGCATAGACGTGACGTAGCCAACTTGGGATTTCCTGCGAGATCTGTCGCAGGGATTAAACGGAATCCGTTTGAAAGGATCTTATATTGAAAAGGAGATCAAAATGATTGTTCATTATACAAGTGATTTTTTACTATTAAATTACTCTAACCATACAATTACTAACCACCAACCTCCAACATGAGCAGGGGTGACTTGATACTATTGGTGGCCTAAAATGACAAAATCTAATTCAATGAGAAGCTTTATATATTTGAAGTTTATTTTCTAGCTTTTTGGATGCAAAATTATGAATATTTGTCTTATAAGAAATTTCTTCTAATAATTATTTCTCAATAATAAAATAGCTAATTTATTCTATTTTTATTGAGACGTTGTTGATCCTAAGTAAGATTTTATCAATTTTACGTTTGATAAACTTTTTTACGTTGTGACAACTGTTATAAATATTATTAACATATATATCTACAAGTAATATAGACGTTTGGAAGAGAATCAAAGTCGTTTTATCTTATTTAGTATATCGATTAAAGTAGTATAATGTATTTGTACTATTTTTCTTAACATTTTTATTTAGTAATAATTTTTTTTTACTAATCTTCAAAATTCAACACTTGATAATAATCTTAAATTCAATTCAACACCTAATTAATACTATTCTTGATTCAAAATTCAACACTTACTAATATTTTTGAATTTCTTATTCAAATTTTGAACACTCAAAATTGAACTCAAGGTTTAATTTAATTCAAAGGGCAATTTAATTCAAGGTTCAATTAATTTAAAATTCAATTTAATCTTAAGTGTCGAGGTTCAATTACAAGGCTCAATTCAAGGTTCAAAGTTTAATTTAAAATTCAAAATTAACGATGTAATTAATCAAGTTTCAAAACTAACAATGTAATTATTCAATTGATATCAATTTAAAGTTCAAAACTAACAATATAATAAATTCAAGATTTACAACTAACAATGTAATCAATTTAAGATTCAATAATTCAAGGAAAAATAACCGAACAAAATCCTAATCCAAAAAAGAATCCTCTAAACACTAACGTTGAACAAGAATCACAAGCATATAAGTTAATTAAACTAATGTAAACTAACTAGAAAACATAACTAGACAAGACTGCCAATTCAGGGGGGAGAATTGAAGACAATTATGATGAAGATTAAAAGGAAAAAATGGAAGCAGTTTCAGAAACAAGTTGTAGATGCTATTTGGAGAGCAATGATTTATCATACTTGAAGAGAACGGAACTGAAACATATTCAAGGGAGTACATGTACAGCCAACAGAAATAAATACACAAGTCAAGAAAGAGATTTTAGATACAATTGACATATTCAATTCCTCGAAAAGAGCTTGTAGATGTAGAGGTTTTTTGAGTAGATTAAAGAAGTAATTAGTATGTTTTGTTTGTTGAAGGCTTGTGGTGCATATTGTGTACCCAAGTGCTCTTAGATGTATGTTTTTTGTTCTCGTAATGGTAATATTCACATGATTATTAAAAAAAAAAAAAGATCTTCAGAGATTGATTTTGTTAAAAAATATTTAGTCTTAAAACAATTGCTTAAAATTAATTTTTTTCGGTCTTTTTTGGAGGTCAATTTTTTAAATCTTTTTTTGGTAGTGAGATGAAAAAAATGGAGGAGAAGAAGAAGTAGAAGCAGGAATAGAAGGAGGAGGAGAAGAAGAATAACATTTTTTAAAAAGTTATCTAATATTGAATATCACGTAAATATTTTAAAAAGTAGGTACAAGTTAAATAAGGGCAACCAAATAGGGTGCCTCGTGAAAGTTTTATGTAAATAAGTGACAACATTAACCCATGAAATATGATCGGTCTAATTCGCTCAAGTTAAATTCAATTAATGACTCACTCATTTATTAAGCTAGTTCATTTTAACATGCTCAATTCAGCCCATATAGAAGTTGGATTGATATTTACTCCAATTAACCCATGAAAAATTTTGTTAAAATATTTTTTTTATCCAATATGTTATATACATAATCATAATAAAGAAAAATAAAGTTTATTAGGTACAAAAATAAATTATAAGAAGAAAAATAAAGAAATAAAAATTTAATAAGATCCTGACAAATTAGGTTATATATAAACCCATATTTAACCCATCTCAGCCAGAGTAAATTTTGGGGCAGGTCATGAATCGCGTTATGGCACATTCTTTAATCCATTTTAATTCAAGTAATTTTTGTTTCAACCTAACTAACTTTTGACGGACCAAAGATTCACCCATTTGTTAACTTAACGTGTCAGTTCATTTTAACTTGATCCGCCTATTTATTAACTCTATCTATTGTGATTTGTTCAAATTTAACCCTTGCCCGTCCATTCGACATCCCTAACTGTAAACCTATTTTAATATCCATTCAAGAGTGTTACAAGCCAAAGATACAACCAAAAAAATAAAAATAAAATCCCCAAAGTTCCCTTAGCAAAACTACTTCATCTATATAAAGAGAACTCCTTAGAGACCATAATACAAACCAAAACATATATCTTCTTGAGCCAAAGAAGAGAAAAAAAAATGTTGAAGCCTCATCTTAAACAATCATCACAATCTACAAAAACCCTAGTTCCATGGAGTACTATGCCACTCATTTCAACAGAAATCTTAGCCTTTTTTCCTATCAATATTTCAAATAAAAATCAGAAGAAGAAGAAGAAATTTAGGGTTCATTATAATGCTGCAAATAGCACTAAGGCTGTACGTAGTTCTACAAAAAAATCCACTGGTGTTAAAGTAGTGGTGAATGTTCAAAAAACAGTTGGAGGAACTAATTTAGGTTTATCAAGAGGACTTGATAATTTGCTTGGTAAATCACTCCTATTGTGGATTGTTGCTGCTGAACTTGATCCTAGTAAGTATTGTCACTCGTTAATTTACTCCGTAAATAAAAGTGTGTTCTCTCTTTATTTCATTTTTTATATGTGTGTTGGTCGGAGCTATAGCAATGGCGAAACAAAAAATTTCATTAAGAGTGTTCAAAGTTTAACATATATGTATATTCGATATAATTTTTTTTTATGAAGGGTGTTAAAATGATCATCCTGCACTCTATCGCTAAATATGACCCGTAGCTAAAATAATTTTTTGATAATCTATCATTAAATAAGATTAGGGACGTCGATTTACTTTTATTTTTATTGTTTAGAAACAGTAGTTGTCCGTTGCTAATATTTTTTTAGTGAATTTAAAATTAAATATTTTGAAACATAAAAATGCGTCATTTTATTTGAAACATACTAATATATCCACAAACAATTTCTTTTTTCACATAGAGTTGTTCGAATGAAAAATAAATTATATTATGACAATTTTATTTTTATGTGAACTTGTTTAATCAAATTGGAAGTTTAAGAAAGAAAAAATAGATTTATAAACTTGCGGTCTTAAATATTTATTCCACGATACTTGTATGGCTATAAAATCAAGTCATTAGTGTATGACAATAAAAGTTCAAAATTAAATTGTTTGCAAATAAAAAGACAATATACTTATTGTAATTAGATTAAAAGAAAATATTGCCAAATATTCAAATCAGTACCTTTGATAAGACTATTGTCCGCATACACTAGTGAAGTAAATTAATTGTACTAACAAAAAGTACATAGGACTTTGTCAGCTTTTTGAAAATTGAAAACAATTTAAACTTTAACTCAATAATAACTTAAAACAATATGTGATTGAAAGTATTTTCCAAATTTTTTACACGACCAATTCTGATACGTATATGTCTTAATAAAATGACGTCGTTTTCTGAATATTTTATAGTCTTCATAGCGAAATGTTATTAAAGAAAAGACATTAAATATATTCTGAACTTGTCCTGAAAAGTCAATTTCACACTTAAACTAATTTGGTGACCTTTTACACACCTATACATATTAAAAGTGAATTTTATACCACTCTTAGATGTATAACACCATTCTCACAATATGTGGTGTTTTACACTCGTCCGTCACGTCAGTACCACGTCAACACCATGTTAGAAATTATAAATTTTATATATATATTTTTTCTTTATTTATTAATTTTTCTTTTATTAATTATATTTACACTAATTAATCCCTAATTAACTATTAAAATCCTCCAATTTATATCATCTTCATCACTAAACTCCATCCACTCCATCTCTCATCTTACCGAAAAAATCATATCCGGCCACCATCATCACCAATTCTTTGCTCTTCACCACCAACATATCACTTTCAATTCTTCTTCACCACACATCACCATTATCATTATCGATAGATTCTTCTTCTTCACCCACCACTAGCAAACCTACCACCATATTATTTTTTAAAAGAAAATTAAAAAAATGAAATTGAAACAGATAAATTATAATTTGTAAAGAGGTGAGTGTAAGATCAATCATAGTCCCCTTATTTTTGAATTTTAGATATTTTCTTAATTTACGTCATTATTTATTTTTTATTTTCTTTTTTAAAAAATTTAAGTAATAACATGACTTTTTTTTATTTCACGATTGGAAGGTAATTTTTTTTAATTATGAGACATCATTGCGAATTTTAACATTTGGGATAAAAATGATAGATCTAAAGCCTAATTTTTAAATTGATTAAAAATATGTGGTGGTCAAGGTGGTATATCCATGAAAATGGAGGAAAGAAGAAGAAGTAGTAGAAGAGGAAGAAGGGGGGGGGGGGGGGGGGTTAAGGTGGGGGTGTCTTTAAATCAGTAATTTGTAAAGAAAAAAAAAGGAAAAAAAGAAAAAAGGATTGTAAAACGCGTCTGTTTTTAATTTTTTTATTTTTTGTGCCACATCAGCATGTAGGGTGGTATTAAATTCACTTTTAATATGTATAGGTGTGTAATAAGTCGCCAAATTAGTTTGAGTGTGAAAATAATTTTTCGGGACAAGTTCAGGGTGTATTTGATGTCTTTTTCTCATGTTATTATAAAAAACATATAGTAGGATAACATAACATAAAAAATCGATTCCATAAAAAACTTGATCGTTATAATAAAATATTATCATATAGAGGTCTGATTGTACTAAGGTTTACAGGTAAATTGAAAACTTTTATTACTCTCTCTGTTTTAATTTGTTTGACTTATTTTGACTTGGCATGTAATTTAAAAAAGTAGAGAATACTTTTGAATTTTGTGGTCATAAATTAAAGATATGTCAAATGTATCAAAATGTTATTTAATCTTATGGTCTTAAATTAAAAAGTTGCTAAAAAGGGAAAAATACATTCTTTTTAAAATAAACTAAAAAAAAAAATAAGTCATACAAATTGAAACGGATAGAGTATCATCTTACCATTTGTCTTATGGAAGTGGCCTTTCCCTTACCCTTTAAAAAGAAACTCTTCACTGCTTTTTTTCCCTTTCTATTACTCCTTTTTTTTATAAAAAAAAAAAAAAAAAAAGCCTTTCGTATTGTGATAACAAGGCTGCTTCTCACATGTCTTCTTCTCAAGCTCGGTTGTACTCATCAAGGCATAATACATAAACGTGTTTTTTAACTTGGTCTAAGTTGATATTTATGTCCTTCAATTTTGAATATGCTCAAGTAGATACTTAAATTTGTATAAAGTTGAACAAGTAGACACACATATCCTATGTGGCGTGTCACGCGAATTGCCATTAGGACACCATGCACATAAGACGCGTGTGTTTACTTATTCTATTTTATACAAATTTAAGTATCAATTATGCATATCCAAAATTAAAGGGCATAAATATCAGTTGAGACCAAATTAAAAGGACACATTTATATATTATGCCTAATTTAAAGTCTTTATAGAAATCCATAAGATTCAAAATATTGAATCCGTATGTGCTTTTAATATATCTTTTATGCTAATTTCTTACTTCATAATTGTTCAAGTACTTCTCATGTCCCTCTCTTTTATGCTAATTTCTCCCTCTAATGTTCTCCAAGTTTTATTTAAATGTAATTCTTTATATATTATTTTTAATTATTTTGTTCTCTCTATATTTTTTTTGTAAAGAGACTGGAATTGAGAAGCCAAGCATTAGGACATTTGCAAATCGTGGACGAGATGTGGATGGTGACGCATATTATGAGGCCAATTTTGTATTTCCTGAAGACTTTGGGGACGTTGGTGCAGTTTTAGTAGAAAATGAGCACCACAAGGAAATGTATGTGAAGAATATAGTAATTGATGGATTTTCCCATGGCAAAGTTAATATTACTTGCAACTCTTGGGTCCATAAAAAATTTGAGAAAAGGATTTTCTTCACCAATAAGGTTTGCAAAAATTCCACCCTTCTCTTTTGATTTATGCTTTATTTAACCTAAAATAATTATCAAATCCCAAATAATGTTGTCTCTAGACCATTTGCTAAGAACTCTATATAGGTTTTTAGATTTGTTTTGCAACCTCTAGGTAGGATTATCCTGTATCTCTTTGATAATATTTGACTCACAATAAAATAAAATTCTCACTAAATTTCAATACGAAACAAATATAAAGATTCAAAATATTAAGTAGGCGTTTGGCCATAAATATTATTCACAATATTTCAAAATATATTTTTACTTTATTCTAAAATACTTGTTTGGCCATGAAAATCAAAAACATATTCTGTTTGATTTTTTGAAAAAATCTCTTGAGGTGTATTCACTATTTTTTTGATTCAATTTTTCCGCTCACTTTATTTTTAAATACTACACCAACTCAATAGTCTAAAATATTTTTGAAAATATTGTTACCAAACACAACTCCAACTCTATTTTCAACTTTAAAGTGAATACCAAATAAAGTGAATACGTTTTTTATTTTTATGGCCAAACGGGTCCTAAAACAACAAATAAATAGATCTAAAAAATTAATATAATTAATATTACTTCTATCCCATTTTATTAAGAACATTTTCTTTTTAACTTGTTCCAAAAAAATAATATCATTTTATATAAATAAATAATTTAACTTTAAACTTTTCTTTCCATGCATGGCTGCAGTCATATATACCATCTCAAACTCCAAGTGGAGTAAAGATGTTAAGAGAGAGAGAACTTGTGACCAAAAGAGGCGATGGATTTGGAGAAAGAAAAAAGTTTGAAAGGATTTATGACTATGATGTTTACAATGATATTGGAGATTCAGATGGTAAAAGACCAGTACTTGGTGGAAAACAATTACCTTATCCTAGAAGGTGCAGAACTGGTCGACCAAGAAGTCAAAAAGGTACATTATTTCATTAAGGCAAAAAGAAAATTGAATTTTAAAATAAATTTAATTTATATATGTTGTAAAGAGTTTATACACTTTACAAGTTATCATATATTCTACTTAGAAGCAATTTCGAATTTGAACATTGAGAATGAAGAAATCTTTCCCCTATAAATGCGCTCTATGCAACATAAATCTTGATTAGTCAAGACAATGAATTTAGGATATCAAATGATTATCTAGAAAAATGAATTTAGAATTTATTTACACATTTGAGAAGCACCATAAATGTTTATAAGTCAAAATCAATCAAAAGTTATAAATTAGTTATCTCAACTTATGACTTTTCAGTTTATAAACTCTTTAGGTTTGACCAAAACTTTTACTATTTCCTTTAATTTATTGCTTTGACCAAAAAAAGACTATCTATCCTTAACAGTTTTTGCAATGAGAGGTTTACATAAATAGTCGCGCACCAAATAATAGCCAACAAGTGTATATTTTTATATTAATATATAATATACATAATATATATATATATATATATATATATATATATAGCCGATGAATGTAATTATTTTTGATCAATCGACTAAATATGTAACTTGCCCTTTTGTAATCACCAAAATACTCTTTCAAAATAAAATTACTAACACCCTCTATATACTATTTTTTTAATTCGCCCTTTACCAAAATTACTAACACCCTCTATATTCTATTTTTTTCATTCGCCCTTTACCATGTACAAGTATTTTAGTTATATTCTTTCTGTAAATAACTTCAAGGACATTTAAGTCATTTTACTAAAAAAACATTTATCAACACTATTTTACCAAATACACCAATTATTATTATTAGTTTCAATTCTTCTATAATGCATAATAGTTACTTTTATCAAATAAGTTTCTGCACTTTTATTCAGATACGTAAACTCTTAAAAAACAAAATCAATTTTTACACTTGAAACTATTTTTTAATATTTGACAATTATTAGTAATTTTTAATCAATCAACCCAAATTGACTCTCTATCAGTGCAATTTACCATTATCGTAACAAATAGTGACTTGATAACTAATCTAAAAATTCTTTATATTGTTATAAGTGCGTAAAAGTTAAACTCAAATTGAATTTTGTAATTATTTTTTTCAATTTTGTGCATGCATGCAGATCCATTGTCAGAATCAAGAAGTGCCTTTGTGTACGTACCAAGAGATGAAGCATTTTCAGAAGTGAAGAACTTAACATTCTCCGGCAACCCTGTTTATTCAGTCCTACAGGCCGTTGTGCCGGTGTTGGAGGCAGTCGTCTCCAATCCCGACCTCAAGTTTCCACATTTTCCGTCCATCGACTCGCTATTCAACATTGGTGTCAATGTTCCGGGACTTGGCAATAAAAAAAATGGCTTGTTTAATGTCGTACCAAGGCTCGTTAAGGCTATTTCTGATACTCAAAAAGATGTCTTGCTCTTTGAAACCCCTCAATTGCTTCAAAGTAAGTACCCCAAAAACCTAGTACTTATAAATTAACTATGTTACTTGAACTTTCTAAAAATGTTAACAAGAGTGTCGAATTCTCTCAAGTCTCAAAGTATAGTACATTTTTTACGAATTCAACATGACTGTGGTATCATTTTTGGAGAATCTGAACATAGCCTACAAATACAATTTAATTATCATTGCATTTTGCCTTTTGTAGTTGGATATATCAACATTTATTTTCATTTGATTGATATCATGTATCTAGCACTTTTAAAGAGAAGAGAAAAGAAAAGGCATAAATTTAATTATATTGCACTAAAAAATTTATATATTGTTCGGATCCTTCAAAATATCATCACATTGGTTTGAATTCTCCGAAAATGCATAATATTTGGATAATTCAACACAGGTGCAGGACATTTTTTTAAGGATATATCTGAGAAACATTGCTGAGAACTCCATGTAGGACTAGAAACATTTTAGTGGAATTATAAAAAATAAGAACCAGGTTGAGTAAAATTGGTAAATGTATTTGCAAAAAGTTAACCATAATGAAAATGTAATTAAATTTATCCAACAATACCTTGAACTAATTTGGTGATGTTTTTCTTGTAAAATTTTATATTACAGTATATGTTTTTATATTTATGGCAGGGGACAAGTTTTCTTGGTTTAGAGATGTGGAATTTGCTCGTCAAACTTTAGCTGGTTTCAACCCATATAGTATACGATTGGTCACGGTATGTTATTGCTTTTGACGGTATGGTAGGATAACGGTTGTATCTCACAAATTCTTCCTCTAAATATGACTTTCAAACCCATTAGGGCTGCATCATGCATGTTGTCAAGTTACAACGAAAGAGTCTCAATTTATATAGTCCAAAACTTTTTCCTCCAAGAAAAAGTATTAGCCAAATACGGAAATTAATATTGTCCTTTTAAAAGAAAATATAAAAGAAAAACTCAATTATGATAAGAAATCAGAACAAACACCTAACATTATCATGAGTGTTCTTGTATTTTTTTGGGTGTAGCCTCTCATCTCAAGCCGAGGTGATTCTAGGATTTCTAGAACATGAGTGCGCACCACTAAAAAAAGAAGGAAAAATGCATTTAGTGAAAATTGATCCCCAATCATCAAGATAAATAACTCAACCTTTAACCATGTGAACCATTAGTCTTCTTGTAGCATGGGTATCAATAGATAATATTATACTAAGTCGAGAAAATATATACATAAAATTAAATACCTAGTTTTACAGAGAGACCACGTGTTCATGTACCTCATTTTTTTAAATGTAAATTCACCCCTGCTCTCAAGGGTAAGTTCTCATCTTCCAATCAATGTAGTGCCTAGTGTGTATGAAAAGGAATTACCTGGTAGAAGAATCCATATTGGTGTGATCGATAAATCTTCGTCCGATTTGCAATTTGGTGACCATTTTTGGAGCCACATTTAGTGGTTGAGTCGGGATTTCACTAAGGGAATTAAAAATATGACACGAAGAAGCCAAGGGAATTCAACTTCTATTAAATATATATGCGTAAAACATACTTTAAACCATGTATAAACAGTCCCTGGCCATATCTGTTAGCCTTCGATTTTAATAACACACTTAAACCAAACGGTATTAAAGTCGTGTTATAAATAGTTCCTGCATTATTATTTTGTAGCTCAATCCGTTAATCCTTGTTTTAGAAAGATTGTTAGCTAATTGGGTCGTTTTATAAATCAGGACATACATACATTTTGGTTAAAATATCAATTTATTGGTTGAAACATTTTGAGCTAAAATATTTTTTTTAATGAAAATACAGGAATGGCCACTAAAGAGCAAGCAAAACCCTGAGGTGTATGGACCTCCTGAATCAGCAATCACAAAAAAGCTAATTGAACTTGAAATTGGAGGATTTATAACTGTTGAAGAGGTATAAACACATTATTTATGTTTTGTCGATATCCGGTCAGGCCAATGATTGGATTCTTTTATTTGCAGAAACAGCCTTTCTTGAGGTCACTCTTTAAATTATGTCCCCCATTAGCTCAATGGACTAAATTTGTCTTTTAAAAGAAAAGATTCATCCAACTACACTTTTAAGTGCGAAATTTAGTTTGTTGAATTAAATGGGAGACAAGATTTAAACAGTAGTCTCACGAAAGGCCGCTAGTGCAAATAATCCACAGACAAGCCTGTGGTCGTTACATGATTATATAGAGTGATTTGCAAGAATGACCTCCATAAAGAGTGGTCGTCTTGAATTTTGTCCCCGCTAAATAAATATTTTAAAAAATAACCTCTGTCGCTTATCAAACATAAATTTGCTTTTTTCTATGAGCTGGGAGTTCAAGAGACATTGCAATACGGTGAATCTCCTCAATTTCTACAACTTCTGCTTCATAGGCAACAGTTGCATGCATTGCTCAATTGTTCACGTGTCTACTGAAAATCCCGTCCCAATAGGCAACACATTAATGACATATTATCTTTTACTTTTTCTAACTTCTTTAAATGGTCTCGAACTCTTGCTCCTCATAAACAAAATTAAATTTGTGCACACATTATAACTAGAACTTATTTTCGATGGGCAACAAATGTCACTTTTAAAAAGATTTTGTTAAGGAGGTCAAAAATTCAAGATTGCCCCTTATAATCTCCTTTTTTTCTGCAATTTCTTGGATTATACATGATCTATGAAGACTTGAGTTACATATAACCAATGCAGGCAGTTGAACAAAAGAAGTTGTTCATCCTAGATTATCATGATTTGTTGTTGCCATATGTGAACAAAGTGAATGAACTCAAAGGGACAGTAGTACTATATGGATCAAGAACTTTATTCTTCTTGACACCTGAAGGCACATTGAGACCTTTGGCCATTGAGCTAACTAGGCCACCAGTAGATAATAAGCCTCAATGGAAGCAAGTTTATTTCCCAAGTACTTGGAATGCCACTGGTGCTTGGCTATGGAAGTTGGCTAAAGCACATGTTCTTGCTCATGACTCTGGCTATCACCAACTAGTTAGTCACTGGTAAGTGATGATGATACATGCACTTTGCTGATGAGTTTTTAGTTATATATCAACTACTACTTATTACGGGATGGTTACCAATATATATCATTCGGCTATCTACTTTACCAAAAATGACCAGAGTATACACTACATATAGACTCGATTATATATATGATGTGTATATATTGTGTATAACTATATATATAATATGTATAGATATGTATATTATATGTATAGATATTTATATTATATGTATTTTTTTCTTTTGATGACAAGGGAACCGGTAGCCGCTACTCTTTGAGTGCGCACAGGGGTAAAACCCCGCTTCTGTGCAAGAGCTCGACCCAAAAGGCCAACCTCTGTTGTCGCAGGCAAGAGGTTTCAAACTTGAGACCTTCCCAAGACAAAACCATCTTAGCCACCCCGAAGGATTATATATGTAACTATATGTATATGTATTAGTATAAAATATACATTATCTATACATTGTATACATGTTTTATAAATTAGATGGTCCATGTCTATTCGGCTGTAATTTTCTCACTTATTTATTATGAGCTTCGACATTTCTAATCAAACACGTACTTGCTATTTATAAAATCAATTTTCAGTATTATAAAAAGTATTTTTCACCACTTGATATTTATTAGCTATTTTCAGTACTATGGCTCATTTTTTTCTCCAAAATGTTGCAGGCTAAGAACTCATTGTGCTACAGAGCCATATATTATAGCAACAAATAGACAACTTAGTGCAATGCATCCAATATACAGATTATTACATCCTCATTTCAGATACACAATGAAGATAAATTCCTTAGCTAGAGAAGGACTTATTAATACCAATGGTATTATTGAGACTTCATTTTCCCTTGGAAAGTATGCAATGGAGTTGAGTTCTGTTGCCTATGATCTTGAATGGAGATTTGACCAAGAGGCACTCCCACAAAACCTTATTAGCAGGTAATAAATCACTAATCTTCTATTTTCCTGTTTCTGATTCGGTGTCCGGTATCTGTTTTGGACCCGATTAATTTTGGATTCACGTTATAAATCCCACTTAAGGGTTACAAAGGCGACTCGATTCACACGAGTCGAACTCGAGACATGTGGTTAAAGATGGAAGGGTGCTTACCACTCTAGACATGTAGTTAGTTGTGCCGGCCTTGGCACCTTGAGATCCCATAATGCTGTATTTCTGGCCTTTGGGCTCGCTTTGGGGTCCGATAAATCCAAATTTGCACTGGAAAATCCCATCTTCGGTGTAAAATGCTCCCAACCAAAGGCGACTTCATTCATAGGGTCGAACTACAGACCTCTGTAAACGATGGAGGGGTATTTACCATCCCACCGCAAACTTTGATGGTCAATAATTCTTTTTTAAAATTTTATTTTGAGTTTAGGTTTTATGCACGGATGGTGTAAACAATATTTATACAATCAGATCATTTATATAAGATATTTGCAAGTAAACCATTATATAACAAGTCTCAATTGGTTAGCTAATAAAAATGGCAACTAACCTACTATTACACGTCCACACTAACACACAATCCATATCTATAACATGAATATTGTTTTATTGTCAAAAATCGGGCGATAAGATATGATATAATTTTACTTTTAGTAGACAGACTTGATTTTCTGAATCAAGACATGTTGTTTTTGTACATTGATACTAATGATACAACAGGGGAGATTCATAATCAAGACATTTTTAATCTTTTATATACGGTATAATTTTTTGACGAAATGAGCTAGGACCTTGTGCCCTTTGCTCCGACCCCCTTCCCACTAACATGTTATTTTGGTGCATATTTTTACAGGGGATTGGCTGTGGAAGATCCAAATGAACCATATGGATTGAAACTAACAATAGAAGATTACCCTTTTGCAAATGATGGTTTAGTACTTTGGGACACACTTAAACAATGGGTAACAGATTATGTTAACCATTATTATCCAGAAATAAATCTCATTGAATCTGATAAAGAAATCCAAGCTTGGTGGTCAGAGATCAAAAATGTTGGCCATGGTGACAAGAAAGATGAGCCATGGTGGCCAGAGTTAAAAACCCCAAATGACTTAACTGGTATTATCACAACAATAATTTGGGTAACTTCTGGCCACCATGCAGCAGTTAACTTTGGCCAATACAGCTATACAGGTACACACACAGCTTTTTTGCTTTACTTCACTTTTCATGTTAGTAATTTCACTTATTATTTAGTTTCTTTTAGGTAATGGGATAGTGTAAAAGTTCTTTTATATTGTCGGTATATATAAGTTAAATAAATGGGAGCCTCGGAGAAACACCAAAATTGTCTTCATGTGACGTAGAGGTCGCGTGTTTGAGCTGTAAAATCAGTCACTGATGCTTGTGTCAGGATAGGCTCCTTAGCTATATTACACTCTCTTGAGGTACGACCCTTCCCGAATTCTGCGTGAACGTGGGATTACTTCGTGCCCTTTTGTATATATAATTAATTAAATCATTTCAAAAGAGTTTAACTTCTACACACTGACAATATAAATAATTTTTACAATATTTGTGTATTATTATAACTTGTTATAGTAGGTTATCTGCATATATTATTGTCTAGCTTAGTAATCTCACTTACACTGATCACGTACGTGTTACTTATAATTATCTTTTAGATGAACTGATATTGTAAGAATTTATGCATTGTGAAAAATATTTACAGAATCATATGATTATAAGTTAATTACAAGTAAATCTTTATGATAAACGTTAATTAGTTAACCTGATAAAAAGGTGGTAACTGACCTATTATCACAAATAGGATTGCATTAATAGTGTAAAGGATCTTTCCACTATCAGTAATCTTATATATTCACTATTAAAAAAATATGAATTTCCCATCGAAATAATGAATGTCTTCCCGTTTTGTAACCAAAAATTCACGTTTTTTCAATAGTGAGTGTACAATCATCATCCCACCACTCTACCCTAATTTGTTCAAATGAAAATTCCTTTTTCTACTTATTGTATTTACACTATCTACATATATATGTAGGTAACTTTCCAAATAGGCCAACAATTGTTAGGTCAAAAATGCCAACTGAGGATCCAACAGATGAAGAATGGGAGAGTTTCTTGAATAAACCTGAGGAGGCATTATTAAAATGCTTACCTTCACAAATTCAAGCAACAAAAATAATGGCAATTATGGATGTTTTATCCAACCATTCTCCAGATGAAGAGTATATTGGTGAAAAAATTGAACCTTACTGGGCTGAGGATCCTGTAATTAACGCGGCGTTTGAAGTATTTTCTGGGAAATTGAAGGAGTTTGAAGGGATTATTGATGCTAGAAATGCTGATAGTAAGTTGATGAATAGAAATGGAGCTGGAGTTATGACTTATGAATTATTGAAACCATTTTCTGGACCTGGGGTTACTGGAAAAGGTGTACCTTATAGTATTTTCATTTGATTTTTGGAGTAGTGATTTTTTTTTTTTTGTATGTGTGTGTCAAAGACATGAATTTTGTAACAAAGTTTCATGCGAAATAAAAATGATGCAAAGTGACAAAATATAACTGACCACCTAAACATAGTGCTAAAGTGAATGAATTGAGAACCAATAGGCCCTACACACCTTATCCATTAGGGCCAGATGGGGAACTGTTTCTCAAACTAGAAAACTAAGCAAATTGCTCTCTTTCAACACATTCTTTGATAAATTTTCCACTTCTTTACACATCAAAAACAAAAACAGAGATGCCACTATGTGTTTGCTCATCCAACCACTCATCAACTTCCATTTCAAAGTTCATTTCAGAGCAACCATATCTTCATATGCTAGAAACCAAATGTAGCACCATGACAGACCTCAAAAAAATTCATGCTCATCTCATAAAAAATGGTCTAATTAAGGACAAAATAGCATCTAGCCGTGTCCTTGCATTTTCAGCAAAGTCCTCCTCTATTGGTGACATCAATTATGCATACTTGGTTTTCACTCACATAGAAAATCCAAATCTTTTCACTTGGAACACTATCATTAGAGGTTTCTCAGAGAGTTCAACTCCACAATATGCAATTCATCTCTTCATTGAAATGTTGAACACTTCAGAAGTACAACCACACTTGCTCACTTATCCTTCGGTTTTTAAGGCGTATGCTCGATGTGGACTTGCGAAAGATGGAGCTCAACTTCATGGGAGGATAATCAAAGAAGGCCTAGAATTTGACACATTCATAAGAAATACTCTGTTGCATATGTATGTAAGTTGTGGTTTTTTGGTTGAAGCAAGGAAATTGTTTGATGAGGATGAGGTTGAGGATGTTGTTTCTTGGAATTCCATGATCATGGGCCTAGCTAAATCGGGAGAAATCGATGATTCTTGGAGGTTGTTTAGTAAAATGCCAACTAGAAATGATGTTTCTTGGAACAGTATGATAAGTGGATTTGTTAGAAATGGGAAGTGGAGTGAAGCATTGGACCTATTTAGCACTATGCAAGAGGAAAAAATTAAGCCAAGTGAATTCACCTTGGTGAGTTTGTTGAATGCTTGTGGACACTTAGGAGCACTTGAACAAGGTAATTGGATTTATAAGTATATTAAGAAGAAGAAGAATGTTGACTTGAATGTTATTGTTGTTACAGCAATTATAGACATGTATTGCAAGTGTGGAAACGTCGAAATGGCGTGGCAAGTTTTTGAGAGTGTACCAAATAAAGGGTTGTCTTCTTGGAACTCTATGATTTTGGGCTTAGCAACTAATGGTTTTGAGGATGAAGCGATTAAGCTATTCGCGAGGCTACAATGCACAAATCTCAAACCGGATTCTGTGAGTTTTATCGGTGTACTAACAGCATGCAATCACTCAGGATTGGTAGATAAAGCTAAAGACTACTTCCAAGTAATGAAAGAAGAATATGGCATTGAACCATCAATCAAGCACTATGGTTGCATGGTCGATATTCTTGGCCGAGCAGGACTAGTTGAAGAAGCAGAAGAGGTTATAAGAAGTATGAAAATTGAACCTGATACTGTCATATGGGGTTCTTTGTTATCGGCTTGTAGGAGCCACGGGAACATGGAGTTGGCAAGATGGTCAGCCGAGCATTTGCTTGAGTTGGATCCAAATGAGAGCAGTGGCTATATATTGATGGCAAACGTGTATGCAGCCTCGGGCCAGTTTGAAGAAGCTATGGATGAAAGAATTTCAATGAAAGAGAAACAGATAGAGAAAGAACCGGGATGCAGTTCGGTAGAAGTTAATGGAGAAGTTCATGAGTTTGCTTCTGGTAGGAAGTTAGATTCTGAGTTCCATGACATATATTCTTTGATGTTGCACTAGAAACATTTAGGAATTTACCGTCTACTTAGAGCCATTGTACACAATCACTACCTTTTATGAAATGACAGCAGAACTAAGAGGAACATAATTAATAAAATTTTGTCAGCAGATATTTCATGACTATCAAAAAACTGCTGTCAAAAATTATCCCATTAGAATATAAGGGACAAGTTGATCTGTTGGTGAAGGCAATCAACATAAAAGAAGGATCTGTTGAGAGTTGAGAATTGGTTGAATGTACCAAAAGACCAATGGCTTTATAATTGATTTGTGTTAATCATTTCCTATCTACATAGTACATACATTCTTACTTAAACACACAATCCAAATTCTTTTGTTATATTTTGTTTCTGCTAGAAACAGTAAACAAAAACAAATGACCAGTGGTGCAAACAATCACTCTCCTCCCTGCTGTTGCAACCAAAGAGTCTACAGACTAGAAATACAGAACTTGATGAGTTGCTGGAAATTGCTTAATAGTGACTCCTAATATGTCAATGCTTTCCTCTAGATGGGAGGAAGATTCTGTATGAAGACCTCATGGCAGGCCAAATGAATTTGTTAGAGTAGGTAAAAGTCCCACATTGATTGGGGAATGGACTGGTGGTTTGCTTATATGGACTTGGGCAATCCTCCCCTCATGAGCTAGCTTTTGAGGTTGAGTTAGGCCCAGGTGTCATAACAGAATTCAAGAACAACCCCTTTCAATGGACAGTGTTAATGTCATGCGATGGAGACGAATTCAGGCTGTGATGTGAACTAAGGCTTAGTGAATTTCGTCAAGAGGAAACAGCAAGATATATGTCTGCTGAGTGCAATAGGGTGTGTAGATGTGACATTTCATCAACCAGCCTCATCAGGGGCCATAGTCAGTTAGTCACATTACACGGCCACAACAAAATCCTGTCAAACGCGGATCAGGACTGACCATTTACTTAGCACAGGGGCTCAGCGCCTGGAGGGGTTATTGTTAGTTCACTCACTGGTGATCATGGCTGCAACTTTCATGAATGCTGCTACATTTGACCACTTGTCATTAGATGATGATCAAATTGTTGCTTTCTGCAACACATGCAAAACTAGCAGAACCAAATCGATGATTCAGATATCTATGGCTTGCACAGAATGCAATTAGCAACGGTGTCCTGATTAAAACTTGTCATATCTAATCAGTTCTTGTTAGCCTTCAATGAAAGAAGATACCATGGGGCAATTGTTACTTCAACATTGATAATAGTTGCAGCCAAGCCATCGTACGTACATACACACATACATACAATGCACAGAGGCAGATCGTCAAGGGGAATCGAACTCACATCAAATAGGCAAGCTAAGCTTAAGCAAGTTCCACTTTTGTCGCCGGACCAAGAGCCTTCACAAATATTTCTTAAATATTAATCAACAGATTTCTCAATATAAATACAAGATCAGCATAAAGTTACTGGGTCCGAGAACCCGAACCCTGTTACCTAGATCCGTCCCTGACATGCATACATACGTACATACATACAATAAAAAGCTAGCTATGTGTTGTAATAATCTAAAAGTTTTGCTAAAACAGAAAATTACTAATTAGTGGGTTTAAGTCGGTATATCACCTAATTTTCCCAAGGAAAAATTCAGTACCTTATGTATTACGTACAACACCCAAAAATAGAAGGAAAAAGTACACTAAATAGACCAAAAAATCAAAATATTTATAAACTCATGCCTCCCAAAATAATTCACTCAATATCCCTTCGGTAAATATTATTTACCCGTAATGCCCCACAAGTACACAACATTCATTTGGCCTCAAAATGTGGCGCCGAATCATTTTGCCGCAAATTGCGGCGCCGTTAATTTTGTGTTCCAATTCAGTTTCCTACTTTCCTTTCTAATTTATTTTGAATTTTTACTTTCTTTTTCCTTTTGTGTTATTTAACTTTCTTTTCTTTAAATATAAAAAGAAATATAGCAGCTAATTATTTTTTAATAAAATATACTCACTAATTGATTCTTAGTATTTTTTATTTTAAAAAATAAATATAACAATAAATTCAGTAGTTAAATATTTTTTGACTAATACAAATATAAAATAAATTAATAATTAAACTATAATAAGAAGTAATTAAAAAAGAATATTAAATTTATTAATTTATTTAATAAAATCTAAATTAGTAAAAATATATTTTTTTATTACACTAATCAAAATATAAAAAAATTAATAAATAAATCAAACAATAAATAATTAAGAATGATAAGAAGTGTCTCATTGAAGGACTAGAACAGTCCTCTATGATACCATCACAGTATGTCCATATACTGTGTAGGTATCATTGAGGACTGAAACAGGCCTCAATGACACTATGACAGTATATAGATATATTGTGATGGTATCATTGAGAATTGATAAGTGTCTTATTGAAAAACTGAAGCAATCCTCCATGATATCATCACCGTATATCAATATATTGTGATGGTATTATGGAGGATTGAGAAATGTTTCATTGAAGGATGATATCATGTCAGTATATAAATATATTGTGGTGGTATACTGAGGAGTGTCTCATTAAAAAATAATATCATGTCAGTATATAGATATACTGTGGTGGTATACTGAGGAGTGTCTCCTTGAAGGATTGAAACAATCCTCCATGATACCATCACAGTATATTGATATACTGTGATGGTATCATGGAGGATTAGGGAGTATCTCATTGAAGAATGATATCATGCCAGTATATGAATATACTGTGGTGGTATATTAAGGAGTGTCTCATTAAAAGACTGAAATAGTCCTCCATGATACTATCACAGTATATCGATATACTATGATGGTATCATGGAGGATTGAAGAATGTCTCATTGAAGGATGATACCATGCTAGTATATGGATATACTGTGATGGTATCATGGAGGTTTCACTGAAGGATTAAAGCAGACATCAATGATACCATGATAGTATATAGATATCTGTGATGGTACCACTATGAACTGAAGCAAACCACAATAATATCATGTCAATGTATAGATATACTGTGATGGTATTGCATAAAGGTCTCATTGAAGTGTTGAAGCAGACATCATGATACCATGACAGTATATACATATACTGTGATGGTATCAGGGAGGTCTCACTGAAGGGTTGAAGTAAACATCAATGATACCATGATAGCATATAAATATACTGTGATGGTATCATTATGGACTGAAGCAAATAAAAAAAAATTAAAAAAAGGAATCGAATGAAATTAGAAAAAATAAGAAATAAATTTAAAAAATAGAGATATAAAAAAGACCAAAAATATGAAATTCGATTGCGGTGAAAAAATTAAGAATATCATGATTTGAGAAAAAAATAAAATAAAATAAAAGAAATAAATGACAAAAAAAAAAGCAGAAGGAAAGGAA
This sequence comes from Jaltomata sinuosa, assembly GCA_003996215.1. Classification (NCBI taxonomy): domain Eukaryota; kingdom Viridiplantae; phylum Streptophyta; class Magnoliopsida; order Solanales; family Solanaceae; genus Jaltomata; species Jaltomata sinuosa. The sequence continues at coordinate 153,764 of QJPP01000040.1, forward strand.
CAAGAAATAAAGAAATTAAAAAAGTAAGAGAAAATAAAAATAAAAAACACAAAATAAAAGAAACCAATAAGGAGGAAAAAAAGAGAATAATAAAGGGATAATTTCAAAAAAGTACACTTAGTAAATATACATTGCAATTTCGTGGTCAAAAAAGTACATTACATTTTATAGCCAAATCTGATTTTGGCCATAAGTGTAAAGTAACTTTTTTGTATAACAATGTATATACTTGTATATTATTGTATATTGTTGTATATACAATACATTCTTTTTATTTTGGTGATTTGCTTCTTTCTTTTCAATCTATACAAACTTATACAATGTAAATACGTTGTATAATTATGTATATATAATGTTTAAACAATGTATCTACATTGTATAAGTGTGTATAGTATGGAGAGGAAGAAGAAAATCACTGAAATAAAAAAAAATTGTATTGTATATACAACAATATACAATAATATATAAACATATACAACAAAACGTACTTCATCTTCTTCCTCGAATTCAAGCACCGAATTCATCCAAAAACACCTAAAAACTACACCAAATCATCCAAAATTTCACATTTATGCTCCTCAATACATAACCAATCTTTTGCAATCATACCCACTCGAAGCAAAACTTATTTACGAAAATTTAATTTTCAAATTTTGAAGCTTGGAGCTTCAATAATGGCTGAACATCCAAAATATTCATGTTATAGCTGTGAAATTGTAATGTAAATTTGCTATATACTTGGTCTACGAATTTTATAGACTCATATTCCCTTAAATGTTCATTAGTTGTAGCAATATGAACAACTATGAATATTGAATTGTGTGTGTGAGAGAGAGAGAGTAAAATTTGGCTAAGGGTGTAAAGTAACTTTCTTTTTCTATAGACATTAGGCCATTTTTTGTAAGAGCTTAAAAAGTTGGCCATATTTTGCAATGTAAGGTTGTCACATGCACTTTTATGTAATTTTTCCAATAATAAAAGCAGGACAAAAAAGAAAAGAAAAGAAGCAGAAAAAGAAATAAAGAAATAAATGAGGTAAAAGATAAAAAATAAAAAAAAGAAGAAGAAAAGGAGTATATAAAATAAAAATTGAGTATGAATTCGATTATGGTGTAAAAAGAAATAAAGAATAAAATAATTTGAGAAAAATAAATGAATAAAGAAATATAAAAAAAAGAAAAAAAAGAAAGAGAAATGAGAAAAAAAGAAAGAAAAAAAGAGAAGAAGTAGAGAAATAAAAATAAAAAGAATCAAAAAAAAAAAACTAAAGCTACAAGGGAAGGAGATATTTTTTATAATGAGTTAAAAAGTATTTTATGTAAGGAGACATTTAGATGTAAATAATTTGCTCCTATTAAGCATGCATGTAATTTTCCCAAAATAGAATATGAACTGGGCTGTTTAATTAGCCCATCATTGATCAAGCGAGTATGTAAGAATTAGCCTTGTTTATGCTCGGGCCTTTTGGACTAATTTATCTTCTCTTTTACCCGGTTAATATGCTTAAGACCATAAATATTTACTCGTACCGAGTGTTTATTCTCAACTTTATAGATTTACTATAATTAAATAATTTAATAAGGTGAGAATACATATTATTAATTAATCATGATTAAGTTTTAAAAGACTATATGTAAACACATGTAATTGTATTTAGAGGCGGAGCCAAAATTTTCACTAAGGGGTCCAAAATTTGAAGAAATAAGCACACGAACTAGCCGAAGGCGGTTCAACATCTATTATATGTACATAAAAAAATAATTTTAACCATGTTTAAATAGTGAGTATAATTTTCTGCCGAAGGGGTTCGGATAAATCCTCTAGCCAAAGGCTAGCTCCGCCCCTGTATGTATTTATTTGTTTGGTATGAATACAGGTACGAATTATACTGAACATCATCTAATAATAGTTCTATTTTAAAAAATATGCCTAAGTACTGAATTAGATTGTATTAATTGATTTGTGTATGGTAGTACTGTTAGTAAACATTACTACTTTCATAATGTGGAGGTAAAACCTATAGTAAAGGAATAAATACATAATTTATAATTTTTACTCTTAGTTTCAGTCTTTGATTGCACAAAATTTAAGAAATAAAGTAATAATTTGACTCGCTAGACGATATGTATAACTTACCAAAATTGCTGATATATTTTTTTTCTTAATAAGGGAATATAGTAGGGGAATACATAAGTTACACACTAAACTTGTCCAGTAAAGTCAGTTATGTTTATTCTAAATTGGTACAGTTAAATTTGTAAGGGATTAAGAACACGCTTTATGACTCAACTCTGTTTTAGAGTCCAATTTGCTAGCGATTTTCGGTTAGTAGAAGAATGTAAAAGCGACAAGGTATAACATAAACAAACTAAACAAGGTAAAGAACGTAAATCTAAGTGCATCTGCAGTAGAAATGGATGAGCTCGATTACTTGGCCTCTGGCTTCGAGATCAGCTTAACAAACACCAAATGTAAAACAAGACAAGAAGAAACGAAGTTTGGGGCCTAAGAAATTAGTGTATTGCTTATGAGAGTTAGAGTTCAAATCTATACGAGCTCGATTGCGCACCTGAGCAGACATTTTTGCCTGCTTGTCTCTTTTGCCACGTCACCAAGAATGACGAGTCTGTGACAAAGTAAGAAATAATCGGAAGGCTCTACCAACTGGGAGCTCCTGGATCTCATATATATAATTGAGAATTGTACAACTAAAATACATATATATTCCTTATACAAGAAGATTTCCTATATATATATATATATATTTTTTATACAAGAAGATTTCCTATTATGTTTTCCTTATACAAGAAGGATTATAATATCCTCCATCACGCCCCCTCAATTTGTAGGGGCAGATGCACAGACAAATTGCTCTTAAGAAATAGGAATTGAGTTGCCGATAGTGACTTAGTAAAAATGTTTGCAAGCTAAAGCTGAGTAGGTATATAACGAACAACTAGATCACCATGGAAAACACGTTCTCTGATAAAATGACAATCAACCTTGATGTGCTTACTGCGACAATGAAGAACTGGATTGACAGCAATATAAGTAGCAGAGATATTGTCACACAGGACCTTAACAGGTTGACGAATAGTCACACCTAATTCATTCAGCAGATAGCAAATCCATAATGTCTCAGTGACCGTGTAAGCAACGGCACGATATTCAGCTTCAGTAGAGGATTTCGAGACTGTTGATTGCTACTTAGAGCGTCAGGAAATAAGATTTGGACCCAGGAAGATTGCAAAACTAGTAGTGGACCGAGAAGTGTCAGGACACCCGGCCCAATCAGCATCTGAATAAGCCACCATCCACAGAAAGATCCTTTACTCGCTTCAACACAAGATCATGATCTACGGTACCCTGCAAATATCTAAAGATACGCTGCACATCAAGAAGGTGAGAAGTACGAGGAGCATGCATGAACTGAGAAACAAGATTCACTGCATAAGATATATCGGGCCTAGTCATAGTCAAGTATTGCAATGCTCCTACCATACTACGATATTCAGAAGGATAAGATAATAGTTCCCCATTCATTAATGACAACAAGGTCCTGGATGATAAAGGTGTGCGGACAGGTTTAAATCTAAGAATATTAAATTTTGTGAACAAATCTTGAACATACTTAGTTTGAGAAAGAAACATAGACTCTGAAGATTGCACAACCTGTACCCCAAAAAAATAATGAAGGTCACCAAGATCCTTCATTGGGGAAACTGATGGGAAAGAAGAGAAATAATGTGGTGGAGTAAAGAAGAAAAGCTACCAGTGAAAATAATATCATCTACATAAAGAAGTAAAATAAGAATCTCAGTCATAGAACGATAAAGGAACATCGAAGAATCAGTCCGACTACAAGTAAAGCCCAAAGAAAATAAAAAACTACTAAATTTGTGAAACCATGCCCGAGGAGCCTATTTCAACCCATATAAAGATTTATCAAGTTTACACACATGATTAGCATAGTCGGGATGAATAAAACCTGAAGGTTGGGTCATGTAAACATCTTCAGTGAGATCACCATGTAAAAAGGCATTTTAACATCTAACTGCCTAATGACCCAATCATTTGTAATGGCAAGAGACAAAATGACACGAATAGTAGTGGGCTTTACGACGGGGCTAAAAGTATCATGATAATCAAGTCTTGCTAGCTGCCCAAAGCCTCGTACAACCAACCGAGCTTTGTGACGCTCAATTGAACCATTAGAATAGTATTTTATTCGATAAACCCACTTACAAGAGATCAAATTCATGTGAGGTTGATAAGGTACTAAATGGCAAGTCTTATTTTGAACAAGCGCATTAAATTTCTCTGCCATGGCAATTTGCCAACATTTAAGTTTAGCGGCTTGTGCATATGTTGCTGGTTCATAACTTGGATCTGTAGTAGTATGCAAGGACAAAATAACATGAGGCTTAAATACTTCAGATTTGAACCTAGTCTTCATGGTATGACTGATAACTGGACATGAGACTTGCACAGGAGACTCAGACGAAGATGGAGGTGGAGGTGGATCAGGAATATGTGGTGAACTCGACATAGAAGGATCGAGATTAAGTACTGGTGAAGAAGCTAATGGTGGCGTGGTTTCATTCAGACTCAGGGGATTAGATAACTCAGCGAGAGAAGGTGGAGCAGATGCCGCTTCTGAAGGCACATGAGAAGGGATAAGACGAGGCTCAGGAATGCATTGTTGGTTGGTATAGGAGGATACTGGTGTGGAACTGGATGAAGACGTGAGAGGATCTAGAGAGATGGAGGAAGTGACCACTAATTGCAATAGAGAATGTTTTGATGAAGACAAGGAAGACGAAATCAAGGAGGGATAAGGAAAAACATCCTCATGAAAAAGAACATGCCTACTAACATAGACTCGACCAATAATAGGATCAAGACACCGATATCCTTTATAATTTAAAGCATAGCCAATAAAGATACACCATTTTGAACGAGGTTCAAGTTTGTGAGATTGAGTTAGTTAACATACCTTCAGATGGGGTCATATGGGAGGACGCTGCAGAATGAGGATACCATATGGCGTCATTAGCCTCACAAGACTGAATGAAAGCAAGTGCAGTGGGAGCTGGAGGCTGGAAAGCTGAGTTGGCTAGGGCAGGAAAATAACGAGGACAAAAAGAAGCAGTATACCCTGGATTAAAGCATAATTGGCAAACAACTATAGGTGGAGAGGACAAGATATCATTAATTTTTAGAGAATTATTATCATTAGTGGCAGTATGAGTAGCAAAAGCAATACAAGAATTATAACTAGGATATATACCTGATGCCGTTGGTACTTGATCTTGATAAGATACTTGCGATGAGCCGTTGAAATTTTGACTTTGTTGATGATTGTAATTTTCACGACCAGCATTGTGTCCACATCCTCGTCCACTGTAGTTACCATATATACGCCCCCGCCACCTCTCCAATTGTCACGACCACCATGCTAATTTTCAGAATTATTGGTGGCACTATTATTTGTATTTTTGCCATTGGAGACTCTGGGATTAGGCTTTACGGAGGAGCTAGAATTGATTGTCATAGCTAGTGATTGATGTGTAACGGAGGTGGCTGAATCATTGTGAGTAAGGTATTGCTCATACATGATTAAATTTGTCCTCAAATCATCAAAATTAATAGAACCTCAAAAATATGTAGTGGCGGTAACAAAATTATCATATGTACCATCCAAGCCTTCAAACACATATTCAATCAACTGTTGTTCAGTTAACGGGGAATCAATAGCAGCCAAAAAGTCCCCAATATTCTTAACTTCACGAAGATAAACCTTCACATATTGAGTCGAACGTTTCTTGAGATTTGAAAGTAATTTTTTTTTAACTCCATAGTTTTAGCCAGACTTGCAGTTATATAATTGAAAGTAATTTTTTTTTAACTCCATAGTTTTAGCCAGACTTGCAGTTATATAATTGAAAGTAATTTTTTTTTTAACGCCATCAACAGCTCCTGGATCTCATATATATAATTGAGAATTGTATAACTAAAATACATATATATTCCTTATTCATGAAGATTTCCTATATATATGTTTTCCTTATACAAGAAGATTTCCTATTATGTTTTCCTTATACAAGAAGAATTCTAATATCCTCTATCAGAGTCTTTGATCTTTATTCTGTACGAGAAGGTATCTCTATCACTGTGATTTTGGGAAAAGCCCTCCTAACTTCGTTCTCTCGTGATATCGACAAACCCTTTGGCGGTTTAGCTGCTACTGGCACGTACGTGTTCGTAACCCAATTTTACACCATACAAGTTACATATTTTAACTTTGTTGGCAACTTATTATCCTCTATTCTTGTTGAAGTTAATGTAGTACCCCCTCCCAAGAGAATCCCAAATTTATGTTGAGTGGTGTTCTACACGTGCTTGCCACGGTACAACACCATGTTCTTCTTTTTTTTTGGGGGGGGAGGGGGATAGGAGAGAATAATTAAATATGACATGACATATTTTTAGTTTATTGAGGACATAACTCTAAATAGAAAGGTATGGAGATCAAGGATACAAAATAAAAGAGTAATAGGCCGCTAAATGTTGTACTTATCACTTTTAGGTGGGAGAGATCTGAAGTAGTCTCCTCTTCTCCTTATTTAATTTAGCATTGGTGTTATATATCTTAGTTTTCAATAGTTACTGCTTCATTTGCTTTACATTTTGTTATTTTATTGTGGTTATTTTCATTTCAATTCTGCTTTATGGTTATACTTTTTTTGAGCCGAGGGTTTATCGAAAATAGTCTCTTTACCCCCAAAAATATAGGAATAAAGGTATGTGTACATCCTACTCTTTTTGGATTTTATTTGTGAGATTATACTGAATATATTGTTATTGTGATCGTAAGAATCACTATCAAAAAATATCTTCATCCTTTAAGTCATCATCAAATAAAATATATTTCATATTTTAGCTATTTTATTTAATTGTCGTTTCAATCAGTTGCATATATTCTATCATTGCCTTGTCCTCCTTTTATATGTTTTCCTTTTAAGTGTTTCCATTTTTCTATCAAATCTAAAATTTTGTCTAATAAGACCCTCATAAATCATAATTTTGAAGATCACTTTAGACCATAACATTACATTAATATAAGGAAAAATTACGCACCATAAAATTATTAAAGGCTTAATTACATAGTGTAAATTAAGTTTAACATAATTATATTTTGTAGCTTAAATTTAAAATAAGTAGCTAATTTTTTTGTAGATCCAGCATATACAATTGAAGAAACATATTTAGCCCTTTGAAGAAATCACACCATCTTTTAATATCTCTTCCCCCCCTCGCCACTCTCCTCTCCCCCTCCCCCTCTCTCTCTCTCTCTACCCCCCTCTCTCTCTCTGCCTTCTCTCCTCTCTTTCTTCTTCCGCTCTAGCTCTCTATGCCTTCTTTCTCGCCTCTTCTTCCTCAATCTATTGAAGAATTGTATATATATGTATTTATTATATATGTATTTATTATATATGTATTAGGCATAGGTAGTTTGGTATAGATATATGTATCCAACGTATGTGTCACGCCCCGAGGTTACCCTCTAGACGTAACATGGGACTTGGAACCACAAGTGCCCAAAGCTAACCCTTGGTCATAGCATTCTCAAGCATAACAAAAGATAAGCGGAAACATAATAGATAAAGTCCGAATAGCATAAATGGATAGTTAAGCCGAATAGGCATACAAGATCCAAAAGACTCAAATACTGTCTATGTCTGAAAAGCCTCTGCTCATAACATAAAGAGCTGCTAGGACAAGACCCTAGCTAACTCGAAGTACGGAAATGAAAAGCTAACATAAACTAAGAACATAATTAGTCCTCGACCTAAGAGGACTCACCAACAGCTGACAGAGGGTGGCCTGGAAGCTCTAGCCACGGGTCTGAGAAGGAACACCTGAATCTGCATCATCAAAGGATGCAGCGCAAGAGATGCGTCAGTACTATAGGATGTACTGAGTATGAGAGTGATGCTTGAATTATGGTGAAAACAGTTTAAAACATGCTTGAGATGAACTTGTTACATAAAGAAGGGCCATGAATAAATGTCAAGGTATAAAACATAAAACATAAAACTTAAGTTTCATAGTATAGAATCATATAACTTCATATTTTGAAAATAAATATGTGGGAGTTTCTCTTAACTGACATTAAACCATGCTGAGCTACATGGAGTCCGGTGTCATTGCCCCACACCGAAAAAGGTCGTCCTAACCTGCCAAAGTTAGAACCATTTTATTTCATACCAAGATCCTGTCATCATAAGCCTCGCATGGGAAACCTACGGTGGCACGTAGTTCTGGGACTAAAGGTACTCTCACTCGGTCCAATTCGATGCTAAATACTACTCCCAAAATATATATATACATATAACATGAGCTCACATACATGTGATACATCAATGCCAAACTTGTTCATAACATTTTCATACCCCGGATCGTCACACTACTCATGAATTAGGGTTTTGAAATCGATTCATAAGCATTGATGGAACATCGGGTGTCTTATTTGCATCATACTGCATAACATGGAAAGACTTGCATACTTCATGACTTGTAAAATTTGCATGGCTCTAGTTCAATTTTCATAAAACATATACTTCCATAGAACATAGGAACTAGGCATGCACATGCTTGAAAATCCATAAGGAACATGCTATAAAAATCCAATTTGCTTAAACCAACTTCATGCATGTAGAAATTTCCATGGTTAAACTTCAATTCATGAAATAAGAGTCTACATGTAAAAACCCATGTGAAATTATGCAATTTAATAGTAATTTCATAATCAAATCATGAGAAGATCATATTTAGCAAAACACATAAGAATTGGATAAGAACCCTAATTTGAAGATCATGAAATCAAAATTTGAATTAGGGGTTTTGGGCAAAAGGGTGAAAGGAACCCATTGTTGAATACCCACATACCTTGATTGAAGATAACCCACTTGAATCGAAAAGACTTAGGAGACTTGAACTTGGAGCTTGAGACTTGAAGCTTGGAGAGGAAATTTTCCTTTTTGAGAGAAGAATGAAGATCTTAGGAGGAACTTAGGCTAATAAGGGTGAAAACCCTACTTGAAATAGCCAAAACGATATCATTTAGGAGTTAAAAGGGTGGCAATGACCAAAATGCCCCTGGAATTTAACTTAGAAAAATCAGGAAATTTGGTCGGCTTCAGGTTCTACGGGTTAGTTCCACGGGTCATCATTTGAACCACAACCCGTGGTTCCACTCGTGATTCCTGATGGGAAAACTCAGGCTGCAGAAGAGTTTCTACGGGTCGACAGAACGGACCCGTAGTTTGGATGATGAATCGTCAAATGGACTCGTCGTCACTGGGAACTTAGCTGGTCTTAAGGTAGAACCACGACTTCAAACGATGGTCCGTCATTCAAACTACAGGTCATAGAGTCGAGTCGTGAAACGAGGGGAACATGTCAATTCTCTGAACCAATCTCACGAGTCAACAGGACGGACCCGTCATTCAAATCACGGGGCGTCGACTGGACTCGTAGTTCTAGGGAACACTGTCAGCCTACAAGTCTGATTCCACGAGTGGAATCACGACCCGTAGAATGAACTACAGTCCATAGAACCCACTCGTGGTTCTCAGACCAGAGGCCAACCTTGCAGATACTGAACTACGACTTCATTCCACGACTCGTGATTCAAACCACGGTCCATGGATTGGATCCGTCATTTCTGAAACCTGGAATTTTTCTGAGATTTCAACTTAGATAGCTGGATAGATTTCCGGGGTGTTACAGTATGTCTAATGTATGTATGTCAATTATATACCTATTAGTTACAAGTATATGTACATAAGTGTAGTGAAAGAGTTGTATATGTATCAATTATATATGTGTCGATTGTAATGTACAAATACAGATACAAATTGTATATATATATTAGGTATAGTTATATGTATTAGGTAAAGGTATAGTGCAAGAGTTGTATATGTGTCAAATTGTATATACAATTTCAATTTGTACATTAATGAATTTATATACAAGCCAAACCATATAAGGTGAATTATACATTTGTATATTTGTATTTGTGCATTTGTACAATTCAAATATATTTGTGAATTAACATATTTATGTATTATTATATGTGTAAACAACATAAAACACAATAGTTTGGTGCCTAATTACGTTTTTAATCAGTACTTTAAAATATTACATTTTCTTCGATACTTTAAAAAGGAAAAGCGTGTATCTCTATTTTTTTCGTGTATCCTTGATACATATTACCTCCTCATTAATGGTAAATATGTTTCTATCAGGGCGCTTTAAAAGGAAATAACAGATTTACAATTAATGAGGAGTAAATCACGCCTCAATCAGTTACTAATGCATATGCAGTATCCTTGTCGCCTCAAACCACTGGAGAATTCAAATTTCAAACGCACTGTGAAGTAAAAATTCTCATTCATCTCTCATCATTCAACGCTAATCTTGCGAAATTGTTGGTTTGCCGATTTACGCTAATCTCTATCAACAATGTGAAAATCGTTGGTTCGCCAATTTACGATGATGGGTTTGTTGTAGTTTTCGGGATAAATGATTTCTTCACCCAAAATTTCACTTATCCAAATACAACCCCGAACCCAAATTTCAACCCGAGTTTGACTCAGTGTATCAGGTTTGATGCATTTTCTCAGTTTTACGAGGTGTCGTTGTTGTTGAAATCGAAGGGTTATTTGATTATGTCTTCGTTTCTGGAGTTACAATTGATTGAGTTTTTGGACAATTCGAGGTTGAAATTGACTGTATTTGCTTCAATGGACGATGCGATTGTTGGATTTTCTGGGGATTTCCCCGAGTATCAACAACTGTTTTTGAGGCATTTGTTGCCTTGTGTACTGTACTGTACTGTAGTGATTTGAATGATATGGTAAATGGAACTGAGTTTAAGAACTATGTAAATGGGTTGCGTTTAAAGATAACAAACATACTGTATTAAGGATACATGCTACCAACATCTCAAAAAGCAGGTAGCATTAGTATTGGATACACATTAACATGAATTAACTCTGGATACATGTAACATTAGATTAGCTTACACTATTATCCCTGGATACGTGTTACATTATTTTGATGTGAACTTTAAATTAACAAAAGATACACATTTACAACTCAGAGAGATATAGGTATACTTGGATACATGGAAAAATAACCCAGGATACATGGTAACAAGTTGAGGATATACCTAATCAACAAACCCCAAAATCAGATAACAAAATCCCCCAAGTTAACCCAGATGATTGGATACATGTTAACAAGATCTCAACAATAAGTAACATTAGTCTAGGATACACGCTAATCACAGTTAGCGTTGGATACATGTATTGTTGGACAAATATGAAAGTTTTTGATCCAGCAACGCCAATTTTTTTTGAAAACTGAAGGAAGATCATGTGAAAGTTGGATTCCTGGCTTGAAGGCGTGAGTTGGGGAAAAAATCTGAGAGAGAGAAAAACGGTTATCTTTGCATACAGTTTGAGTGATATTCGGCACTTTTTAAGGGATTGTGGTGGATACACATTTAATAATATGTAATTATAATTTTTTGGGATAAATGTAATTATTTTAACGTAGTGGGATATTTAGTAATTAGGGTAAGGATATTTGATTATTTATGTAGTTTTCCCTTATTATATTAGTGAATTTGTATACGTTTTAAACCATATAATCTTAATTATACATTTGTATATTTGTATTTTTTCCCCAAATCGTGATCCCTAAAATTTTAAAAATTTCTTATTTTACTTTGTATTTGTATATACGCGTTACATGGTGATTTGAGCTATTATTGGCAAGTTTGAAGAGAGAATATATGGTAAATAAAGATGCCCATGATTTATGTTATTTTCCATTTTTAAAAAGATTTTGTGACAGATATTTAGGATTTTCAGATTATGTTGTTTTCTTCTTTCCATTTTTAAAAAGATTTTGTAACATATATTTAGGATTTTCAGTTAAATTTGTATATGTATATATTTCACTGTGAATATCGTATATGTATATTCACTGACCTATCTACTTAAAAATAGCTATAAACTATAATTAACAAACTTTAGCTATAGATCCCTAATTAAATTTAAACATTAGTTATTTATAAAATTTTGCCTTAATATAACCTAATAAGTAAGATATTCTCACCATTGGATAAGTTCTTTAATTAAACACTTTTCACACCCTTTTCTTTTGACAAGAAAAAGAAGAGGACACTACCAGAGATAGTGGGTTTAGTGGAAATTTTGTATTATAAAATATGATTTTTTTTCAACTATTTTTTATTGAACTAGTTTACGAAAAAAATGCATGGTGAGAAATAACAAATCATTAAATTTTTTTCGTATAAAAATATTACTATTTATTTTTTTCACCGACTCAATTAAAATATCTGTGAAAATAGCCACTGAATATTTTTTTAGTCAAAAATTTCAATGAAAAATTGTGACTTTTTAGTGGTGGAAAAACCCAAAATGTTTTAAAAAAGAATTACCCTAGTCCAAAATGAAAATTGTTCCCTTAAATACTTTTCAATTGGTATAAAACCTTTATTAATGGGAAGATCGCTGACTGGAATCTAACATTAAAAAAACCAATTTTTTCGAACGTACAATTTCTTTTTCCGACAAGTAAAAAAGTAGTTCGGCGTACTAAAGCTCTCGCTATATGCGGAGTTCGAGGAAAGCCGAACTATAAAGGTTTATTGTATGTAGCTTTACCCTGCATTTGTCGGAGGCTATTTCCACGGCTTGAAGCCGTGACTTCCTGATCACATTACAATGATTTTACGAGTTACTCCAAGACTCCCTTTTTTTTATTAATAAGTAAAATATAATTTAATAATATGAAGCAACCATAGGGTGCAAATTACATAATTGCAAAGTTTGTAAATTTATGGGTTCTGGTTATTATTTTATAAATTTTTTATCATATACTTAATTGCCGTGATAGACGTCGCAAATTTCCTAATCTCAGACTATTTAAGTGTATATGGAATATGAAGACTTTTAACCAATTAAACATTACGTCATTGAAAGAGATAAATACTCCTTTAATTAAGGAAGAATTTATACTTACAAAATTTCCATGTGTTTAATAAAAGAACAAGACCAATTAAATGTGATTAAGAAGATATACGCTAATAATAATGTGTTAAATATTACAAACTTAAAATAGTAGTTGGGAATTACAGTAATGATTAATGAAGTCAAAGAAAATAGAGTAAAATGTGCGTTTTTGAATACTATAATTGGCTTAAAATAGAAAGCAAAACAACCTTCTACTTTTTAAATCAAATCCTATCTCCAATAAAACACATATTTAAATAGATTTAAGTTATGTATATTGATAATATAATATTTTTTTACTCTATCAGTGTGATTTAACTTGTTATAATGGATTTTACTTGCTATTTATTTAATTTAGGTTATCAATCAACGCTTATTAAGTAGAGTTACTTATAATTATCTCACTGTATAAATTTTTCTTACATAATTAGCGTATAAAACTTAAACTCTTTTTAAATATTCTCAATTTTACGATTTCTCTTGATTATGGCTAATGTAACATAGACAGAATAACAATATCAAAATTTAATGGTCTAAAAACTAGAAAGTTACTACTACATGATTAGTTTTAAGTAAATATAAACTTTTGATATGAGTATTCTTGTTCTAGAAAAATCAAAAGCACTTATTTTTATTTAAAAGAAGCTTTTTTATAACTCAAAACACTAATTTCTTTATCAAACTCTTAGCCAAACAATATATATTCACTAAAATAATACTAATAATTATTTTTGTAATAAAAAATAGATACTTTGACTTTCAAAAGTTTTGGCCAAACAAACTATTAGACTATTCACAATATTTTTAACTCTATTATAGTTCTATTCCATTTTATTGTCCACGAGAAGTGTAATTCTCATTAAACTCACATAAGCAAGTATACATTTACACACTTGGAAAAAATATTTATTAGTAGTTTATTGCAATTTGCTAGGTAATGACAAAGACATCAATCCTATATATTCAACTCTACCTAATGAAAGGAACATCTTTCAATTCAAGTATTGTTGTTATTTGGAAATTTACTCACAATATCATTTAAAATATTTTCATATGACTTTTATGACATGTCTCGCTAAAGGTAATTTTTGAAGTGTTTAATTTAAGCCATATTATATATGGAAGATGATATGTAGCTAATTAACCAAAATTATTTTTATAGCGTGATTGGTCAAGTTTTTGACAAGTCAAAAGTATTTTTTTAATTTTTTTTAAAGTGCTTATGTTAGAGAATTAAGTGTTCGCTAAGTTTTTAGGGAAAAAATAAGTATTTTTGAGTAGCTGCAAAAATTATCTTTCAGAAATTGATTTTTTTTTCCCTTGAGAAGCACGTTTGGAACCTTAATGACCAAGCATAAACTATTGTTCTAATATTGCAAACGTGTTTTTCAAATTCAATAGTAAAGCACAAAATTAGCAACTTTTTTTATTTATTTTAAAATATACTTTTGATAAAAAAAAAAGTCTTCGAAATAAGTAAATTTTAAAAGTTTAGCCAAACGAATACACATAAAACTTCTTGAGTACCCTCAAATCCATTTTTCTTCAACAAGGACCATCCATTTCTATTACCTACTATCAAGCTACATGCTCTTTCTTTTTTCTCTCTCCAAAGCATATCTCATTTCTCAAGATTATCATCTTTTTTTCTTATTGCACAAAACCATAGTAGTGTATATTAGTGTATAATTTAAGAATTTGGAGTAGTATACTATTATTCTCCATTATGTCTGATAACCCTTTTTATCATGATTACATGGGAACTGGTGGAGGGATCAATACATTTCCATTCTTTGGTGAAAATCCCTCAAATAATAATTATGACCAACCAATTATTAATCCAAATACTCAAAATCCAAATCATCATGAACATCAACAATTTGTCCCTTCTTCTTACATGACTCTCACTGAGTGTTTACATGGCTCTATGGACTACAACACTCTATCAAGTGCTTTTGACATGTCTTGCTCATCATCCTCTGAAGTTGTTCGTCCACATGTCCATAATCAAGACTCTACTAGGAAAAGTAACGTCTCTGTTACTACTGCAGAACCTGTCTTAGATTCGCCTCTGGGAGATCAAACGAGCGTTGAAATCCCACCAAATTCTTCGATATCTTCTACTTCTAATGAGGCTGGAGGGCAAGAAGATTCATCCAAAATCAAGAAACATATGCAGGAAAAAGGGGGTCAAGAAGAAGGAGATGACAAGCCTAAGAAAGAGTAAGTCATTTTCATTGCTCAAAATAACTAAATTTATAATAAAAATAGATTTTGGATCAGTAGATCAAATGAGTTGTGGTTGATGAATTCCGATCTAAAAATAAAGTTTAAATTTTGAATCTGCCTCTGATCATAACAACAGTTTCTTCCTAGAAACGATTCTTTATTATTCAAAGATTAGGTTATATATATTAATTGGATTAATAATATATGCTAGTCATAGTTTCTAGGTTAATAATTCATTGACTGGACTTTTGAGTATTCTCCAAGATTCTTTCACATATTTGGAAATTAATATTTTGACCATATGATGCTCTTTTAATTTTCTTTTTTTTGTTTTAGTGTTTTGGTAGTACTTAACAAAACCCTAATTCTTTTTTCTTACTACAATAATAACATATTTTGTGTAATTCTACAAGTGGGGTCTGAGATATATAGTTTTATCTCTGCCTTGCAAAGACGGATATATTTAGGATTTCAAGAACATATGGGTGCACCACTAAAAAAAGGGAAAAAAAGGAATGTACTAAGTTGGAATTGATCCGGACAATATTAGATCAATTCTAGAAAGCAACAACAACAACAACATACCAAGTATATTCCCAGACAGTGGGGTCTGGGGAGGGTAGAGTGTACGCAGTCCGTACCACTACCTCAGAAGCGAGGTAGAGAGGTTGTTTCCGTCTTTCCGATAGACCCCCGGCATCAATTCTAGAACGTATGTACATAAAATATTTAAATTGATGGAGAGACCATGAATTCATGTGCACCACTATTTCTAAAATAGATCAACCCTTGCTACCTTGTGAAGATAGAAATATTGCTTATGTAAGATGTTGTTGATGATTATATTATTATTTCAGGTGCAAAGCAAAAAAGAAAGTTGAAAAAAAGGTAAAAGAATCAAGATTTGCCTTCATGACAAAGAGTGAGATTGACAATCTTGAAGATGGTTATAGATGGAGAAAATATGGACAAAAGGCAGTGAAGAACAGCCCTTTCCCCAGGTAAATTAATAGTGCGCCTTTAACTTCATTCAATTAAATTCAATCTCACCTTAATTATCTAAAAAAATTTTAGGACTACAACATATAATCCAACCCTATTATCATTAGATATTGTCAGTACTTTCCACTAGAGATCTTGGGTCTGAGCCTCTGGAAAAATGTACATAGTACATAAAGCAGAGATAGTTCATGACAAGTATAGGCGGAGCCAAAATTTGAAGTTTATGAGTTTTGAATGCATAACTCATTTTTGTTACTAGGTTCACAATTAAATATTCAAAAATTTAATGAATTTTCTAATAGAATCTAAAAATGCTACAAAATTTGTTCGAAAATGTACTTAATCCTGTTCACAGGAATGCCTCGTGCTCAAAATAGTTTGCTCAAACTAGATAAAATTTTGCTCAGACGTTGCACTATATATAATTATGTGAAAAAATGTTGTTTTTTTCACTCAATCAATTTGATAAGAAATATGGTAAATATTTATCCGTATCGAGTGTTTACATCAAATCATATAGACTCACTATGATGCAAATTAATTGATCAGTAAACTGTTGAAAATCTACATACAAACACATATCATACATCAATTAGTTTGATATAAACACGACCGGAGAAATATTCTAACTTTGCTGCTGATGGACTTTTGTAGGAACTATTATAGATGCACAACTCAAAAGTGTAATGTGAAGAAACGTGTGGAAAGGTCATATGAAGATTCATCAATTGTGATAACAACATATGAAGGCCAACACAACCATCATTGTCCAGCAACTCTTAGGGGAAATAATGCATCCTTCTTATCTTCACCACATTTTATGCCTAATTTTCCTCCACAACTATTTTCCCAAATGCTAATTCCACCAATTAGCAACCAAAATCTCCTCATTACTTCTTCGGCCTATAATAATAATAATAATAATTATCATCAACAACACCAAGGTTCAGAATACAACCTATTTGGTGATGATGCATCATGGATCCACAAACAAGAGCCATCCTAGCTCACTACAAGAAATGGGGTTTTCGTGGCGATTGTCTGATCATAAAAATCGCGACAAAAAGTGGTGCTTTTAGTGGCGATCCTGACCGTTGACGCCACATAATGCATAGGGCATAAATTAGATTCTCAACTGACTCTTCTTCTCTGAAGCATTTCAAAGAGAATCAAGATTGACTTAGTCGGATCTTGTCAGCTAACAATGGCCTTGTCTAGTGGCGACTACAGTTATCTGGCACGAATTATTACGAGTTTCTCTTTTCTTTTAAGAAAAAGAAATTCATTTTCTTGTAGTGTAGACTACTTTTATACCTGGTTGCATTTGATTTGGTTTTTGTTTTGATTGATTCATAAATGTCGCGACAAAAAGTGTTAGTTTTGATGGTAATCTTGATTATTGTCGCCACATAAAGTAACATTATAGTGGCGACTACTTTTAGTCTGCCACGAATTTGTACGAGTCTTTTCTTCTAATTAAGAAAAAGAAATTCATTTTCTGATAGTGTAGACTATTTTAATCCCCGGTAGCATTTAATTAAGTTTTCGTGGTGATTGATTCATAAATGTCGCGACAAAAAGTGATAGTCTTAGTGGCGATCCTGATTATCGCCACAGAAAGTAACATTATAGTGACAACTACTTTTAGTCTGCCACGAATTTGAACGATTACTCCTCTTCTAAGGAAAAAAATTTATTTTTTTAGGGTAGGCAATCTTTCTCCTGTTGCATTTAATCTGGTTTTTGTGGCGATTGACTCGTGAAGATCGCGGCAAAAAGTGATAGTTTTAATGACGATACTGGTTGTTGCCACAGAAAGTAACTTTTTAGTGACATCTACATCCGCCATGAATTTGTATGAATTTCTCTTTTCTTGTAAGAAAAAAATCTCATTTTCTTGTAGTATAGTAGACTTAATTTTCCCCCCCTCCAAGCAGCTGCATTTAATCTATTTTAATGTTGGTGAAGTACTATACTATTCATGCATTATTGGAGTCATACTCTTGACGTTTGAAACACGTTATGTTGGGCTCACTTCTTTTACTTCCATCATTTCTCCTTTTTTTTCTTTAACAAATTCAAAATTTAATCTTTATGGGTTACTATAGTTTTAAGACATCCTCTAATTGTGCTCAATTAAATTTTGAATTTAACTTTTATATATATTAAATGATATACATTCAAAATTTTGGATAAAGGTTACGTAAGTGAGTTGTACCAAAATGTTAACCAATAGCCTAAGCTTCATGCAATAAATTAACTAATTATAAGGAAATATCATTGATAAGTTTGGTAACCTGATAAAATTGATATTATAATTAATATACTATTACAAATTACTCCTTTCATTTTAATTTAATTAGGTGACACCGTTTGATTAGGCACAAAGTTTAAAAAATAAGAAAGTCTTTAAAAATTTGTGGTCTAAGACCATGCATTCTTAGACATTTGTATGACTATAAATTATTTCATTAAAAATAAAATAAGAATTTCAAAATTAAATTATTTCAGATTATAAAAATGTAACCTTTTTTTATACTAATTAAAAAGAAAAGTGTATAACATAAATTAAAAAAAAAAGAGTAAAAATATATATTGATATATATAAAAAAAATTAAAAAAAAGATCACTATCAATATATATTAATTACTCAATTCATTTTAATTTATTTGTTTAGTTTTTATTTAGTATGATGTTTAATAAAGTAAAAAAGGACTTTTAATTTGAAATTTAATTTGTGATCTTAAATTAAAAATTATATCAAAATATTGTATAATCTTATAATCTTATAATCTTGAATATGTAATGTGAAAAGTTGAAACGGAGGGGCAAAATTGACAATGATATTGGATGGAAGATTGACTATTGAGTATGCAATAAATGAGATGAGCATGACATTGTTGACATTATTGAGTGAAATGGCATTGGTATAAGTGAAAGTCAAAAGAGAGCAGGTTATTGTTAGGTTGAGAAAGCACTACTAGCAGCACCTAAGAATATAATTGACATGGACTTCTCCCTAACAAAAGTTTAGCTTATTTCAACTTCATCACTCACATCCCTCCATCTCACAAAATTGACTATGTTTTTTGCACTAAATCATTTTCTCTTGTTTTATATATGTTTAGGTTCTACAACCAAATTTATTTTTGACTTCACATTGTGAGGTACTTCGATGTTTAAGTCTAACTATAGTATGGGTCAAAATTATAAGGCGATACGTGACAGTCAAAGTCCAGTACATCATCGATCAGGTTGGGCATAGCCTTTAGGCGCACTTGAAAAGATTGTTAACAAATGCACCATCTCTGAAGTTTAATCCCTGACGAAGTCTAAACCAAAATACGGAGAAGGCCTTGCCTTGCGACAGGAGGCAGTCCAGACGACAGGCAAAATCCTGCATTCTCCTAGTCCGAGTTGGTGGGTCTTTCATGGTAACTTTAAAAAGTATAAAACTCATATTTAGATGGAAAAAAAGAGGAGTTCGACATTTTTGAGGAGGAAAACATTATAGGAGCACAGAGAAAGCATATTCATCAACATTCTAGGGTTTTATTCTAAACTTCATCATTAGATTATTGTTTATTTATTACTTATGAATATTTTTATGTGTAATCGGATGATGGGTGGCTAAAAGCCCTTATTATAGGGTTATGGCCCATGTATGAACGTCTTTATCTAATTACATGATTGCTTAGCAAATTTTACCATACATATCTTGTTCTCTTAACCTTATACTCAACTATTTTGTGGTTTCGCAACCCATAAAGTAAACTGCTAGTCGAACTGGACTCATGAAATCTAGGAATAGAACATAGATTATTAAGGGGAGCAGGGTTCATCTGTGGATGGATTAGCGATTTGAACAGAAACTCTCCTAGTTTCCCCTACTTACGTCAGATACGAGATGAGATAGAAACGCATTCAGAGCGATTTACCATATTTTCGCTCAACAATGTAGGTGTGAGACCAATCTGGGTAGGTGATTATATGACTCAAAAGACCATAATCATATTATCAACCGTGTGACTCAGCAATTCGGTAGACATTTTTTAAATAGGCTTAACAAATGTAATTAAGAAAGATGGGATTACGAAATTGTCATAGCCCTAGGTTTTTAACTCTCCATAAACGACTCATGTGATAACACACACACTCTCTCTAAGTCTAGCTTTTATCGAATTCAATAAGTAAAATTAGTTAGTAGAGTAATCAAACAAACAACTTCGCTGAAATGGACAATACTAGTTCTAATAACTACGATAGGGAAAAGGACAACTTGTTAGCAGTTAAGTTCATGTGGAATCGATAAATCCGATTACGAGAGCAATCACTTATTATTTGCGATCACGTACACTTGTGTGTGTATTTCTTTTAAAAAAAATAGAATAAAATTTTACTATATTACCCTGTGAATATAATAAATTCAATCTTTGAAAAATGACTTCAATTAATAAGACTAAATTATGAATGAAGTGATAAATTATCTCTTAATTTTTCAAACTAAACAAATAAAATAGAACATCTATTTTTAGTATAGTGATAAGTGGACCAGTAAAAGTGGATGGGGGAGTATTGTTTGTCTGATTTTAAATTGTTACAGAGTTAAAACAGTAAAAAAGATTTTTGAATATAATCTTGTGATTTTAAATTAAATTTATGTTGTAATGTATCAAAATGCCCTTTAATCTCGTGATTTTAAATACATTATGTGAAAAATTGAAATTCAGAGTTATCAACCAAAAAAAAGACATTTTCTTTTAAACATATTAAAAGAAAAATAAGACAAACAAATTGAAATGAATGGAGTAGTTGTTACATAGATAGTAGGCCTAGGCCATATTCTGTAATTCTTAGCCACCATAGCAGGCCTTGACTAGTGATTAATTAGGACCTGTTTGGGTATGAGAATTTTACACTCTCTTTCAGAATTGTTTTTCATATTTTTTGAAAATTAATGTTTGACCATAAAATTTTAAATACAATTAAAAATTATATTTGAAATTTAAAAAATAATCAAAATATTTATTTTCAATTTTTTCACTTTCAATTTTAATTTTTTTCCTTTTCAAAGTTACCCTAAATATTTTATTTTCATTATTTAAATTATATTTTATATTTTTCTTACAAAAATACATTTAAATTTTAAATATCTATTGCAAACGGTATGGCTAACTTCAATTCCAACTTTAACTTTGAAAATATGAATATGGCTAACTTCAATTCCAATTTCAACTTTGAAAATATGAATAACGTGATATTTTTTTTGTTTTCATGGTCAAATGCCCGCCAAAAATCTTCAGTAAGCATAAGGAGCAAAGCGTGCTAACTTATCAAATCAGCTGCATTTATCAGCCAACTCTCAATCATTGAGAACCAAATCAGGATATAAAGTATTAAAAAAATTATGTTGTGACTTGATTGAATATCAACTCTGACAAAAACCACCATGATAAGATGATTGAGATCCTTCGCTTTTAATTAGAAGTCTCGAGTTTAAATGTTGAAAATGTAAAATATCTTGATAGAGAGGGGTTTATTCCTGAATTAATGAGTTACTGATTTTTGAATGCAAAATGCATAAAGAAAAACTAGGCAATAAGAAAGGGGAAGCAATACCAGCTTGTTAGTATCGACCCTTAGGGGCGGATCCTTCGATACAGAGCATAAATTTATGGGTAAATATTTATTAAAATTGCAACAAGAGTAAATATGAATCCATAACTATAAAAATATAATGAATTCAATGCAAAAACCTTAAAAATTAAACATATAACTTTTTGTTAGCTTAAATATGAAAAAGGGAGGTGTGTGCAATATTTAAAAAGCACAAGGGAGGTGTGTGCAATATTTAAAAAGCACAAGGGAGGTGTGTGCAATATTAAATAAACACAAGGGAGGTGTGTGTTATAAGCAAAAAATCTCTACGAAATTACCCCTATATTTTATCAAAGACCCATACACATTTTCACATGTACAGTTGTATACAAATGATTCAAGTTAAAGTTACTGGGTTTTGACGAATCCGTAACTACTACCCTAGCTCCGCCCCTGGGTGGTAAACCCTTTGATTAGCAAGCAAAGACGGTATAAGCAAATGTTCCAGGAGCATACATTCCAGAAAGATAACTTTCATCGAACAAAACTAAGCTACAAATAATCGAGAACAAGCTAAAAATACATATATTGGTAATCGATCTTGCCTATGGGAGTTCAAGAATCTCATCTCAGTCATAGTCAAAGTAAAGATAACCTACATACCTCCATGGACATGAAAATAGGATTTGAATACCTGACGGATAATCTTCCGTTTTGTTGAATCAAGCATGTTTGCACTACGTCCTCTATAAACCCCAAGCCTCAGCGTTTCTTTCCCCTCTTTGACAGCTCGTTTCCTCACATCAGTCAGTAAAGTCGTTCCCATGGAATCCACACTTGTCTGGCATTCGGATTTCTCTGCTATATTTTCTGGTTGATCCTTGCTGTTTTTGGCATTGTCATCATTCAGTTGGCTATCCTCGTTACGATCAGGACTCTTGTTTCCCCACCACCTATATGTTGCAGTAGACAAACCATCGGATGGAAAACCATATTTGAACTCATCATAACTGACTGTAGTTCCTTTTGTCAAGTTAGAGATACGGAAATGCTGTAAACTTCCAGATTGAAAATTCCTGATTCCTTGCTGCTGTGAGAAAGCCCCTGCTTTTGGCATTTCCGTTGTGGAGCTAATACCACTCTTGTTTGGCAATGGGGAGCCCCTACATTGAAATATTTGACAGAAAGCATCTCAATAGACACTAATGATTTGTATCATTTCAAACATAGACACCAATGATTTACATATGTAGCACAGTTGTTTGAAGCTAATGCAATAGATATTCCAAATCCACCATTGGCTCAGGAAAGAACCAGGTATCATCTATCAAGTAAGGTAATACAACAATGCGCTTATTGTAATCTAAATCATCTAAAATATGAAGGGATTTGATATTCAAGAAAACATTGTCTAGTATTTAGTTCCCAACTTCATGGCCGGACTGAAGCTGGAATCAAATTGGGGACAATAATGTTCTTGGCTTATCAAAGTCATTTTTTAAGGAGAAATAATATTTTATAAAAATGATAGAATATAATCTACAGCTAATTGTAAAATAAAATAAAAACTTCTTGGTCGAGCTCGTGGTACGGGGCTTGCCTAGTGCGGTTTACGGGCTATTACACTAAAGCGGGTACCCCTACATCCAAAGGGTAATAGCCACGGGTTCCCTTGTCATCCAAAAAAAAAAGAAAAAGAAAAAAAAACTTCAAAGAATGAAAACATGAAATAAGACAAAAATTGTACAGAAGTTAAGATAAGTTCCGGTGTAACCACCCATATCATATCCAGGGAGTAAAATTATCATTTTAGGCTTTATGCAGTTGATTGTAATCAATGTATAAGCAATACCACATGTCACGCGATATCAAATAATATGAAATACCCTATTTTGCTAATATGTCAAGCATATAAGAACAAACACTGAAGTACTAAATGAAAAGTGACAAATTTTGAGAAGTAATTAATCTCTTACAAAGTATCTGATCAGCATATACCAGAAACGCAATTGTTATATGGTGGTAAATCCACCCCCAAATACTGGTACCACATTACTACCCCCCCCCCCCCCCCCCCTCCTCTTCCTGCTCTGTTGTCAATTGAACAGGTGAGTCAAATAAGCCAGCTATACTAATTCACATATTCCTAAAGTGCGTCACATGGTCAAGCTGCATGTATTCTGTCTACTGACATGTAACCAAACAGAGAATTAGACTAGATAAGGCAGGGTAAAAAGGAGTGTTCAGAATGACAACATATTGTATTTCAAATAACTATAATTTATTTCCACAAAGCTCCATTAAGAATCTCTTACGTTCTTTCATTCCGAATTGAGCTTCTAATCCCATCCAATTGTTTTCTAAAGAAAAGTTTGGTGGTGGAGCGCATTCATTTTCCAACCTGAGAACCCCATTGCCAGATGGTCCAGTAATAATATGGTTTAAAGTTGACAGGTTCCTAGAACGCTAGTAGCTTTAACCATGAGTGCACAAACAACGGCTTATAGTATCCCATATCTGGACAATACAAAATTCATACTGAAAGTTTCAACTTTGAATGGTATAATGGGTAGCTGCAGATATTTCAGTAGTGAAAAAGAGGACATCTCGAGAGGTTTCAACTGTATGGATTTCCATCTCCTATAACAGTCCTTAGGGAAGATGACAGAAACAAGGCCTGAGATTATTCATGAGTCCTAAGTCCTGAGTCAACACATCAAGTAAACAGGTAAGGTTCTTAATCAATCAGTAAGGGCCTTACTCAAACATCTAGCATTTGCAACATAAAAAGTCATGCTTTGAAGAAGCATTTCTGACATTAAGTTCAAGAACGCAACTAATTTAAGTATTTAACTGGTTAGAGTCAGATAGACTTTTTTTATGAAGTATTTATTGATATGATTAGACATAATAAGTTGAACTCAACTAAAAGATTATACCCTATTAATGTCATCAAAAATTATAACCTATTAAATAACTTACGAAAATGATGAGATAGCAGAACTGGCTAAAGAATCATTCCTTTCTCCAGCAGCTTTAGGAAATTCCACGGATCGCTCTTGTTTTTCCCTCAATGCCTCCTTCTTTATATCTTGAATACTCTTTCCAGAGATGACCTGAAAATCTCAAATAAATGATGCATAAACAAGCAACGCACAAACATTTCTTTGGATCCCACTACCACAATAATGTTTATGCTTATTGGGCAAAGAAAACACGTGAATCATATCATACAATTGCTGCATTCGAAGTGTCTTTACAACCTGACAAAAGGCGATAGTTCAAGCTACCGGCTCCTTCAGATAGACTTTCAGGTGATTTGAGTGCTTAAAATTTACCGAGCAATGTTCAAGCTTACTTGTGTACAGCAAACAGTACAATTAAACTAAAAATAGCATATAAATAGTGTTCTATAAATAGATCAAATAATATTTGATCTGACCAGGAAAATATCACCACATAAAGTTTCAAAGGGTAACAAAAACAATCTACTATTATTTCTTCATGTTTCTCCTTTTATTTTTAGCAAACCATTAAGTGAGACTCTCAGTATTTTTCACTACATAGATGGCGTAAACTTCCCAAATGCCCTCTGATCCTCAGAAGACAGCTCAGGCTATCTTGCTGGATTATATTGATGAAAAGATATGCAAATTTCACATGTTCTCTAGTCAAGTTTCAAGACTTCTGAGCTGATGATGATAAAAGAAAGATGTGATTTTTTTCTTGGATGACCAGAAGCAGAATATGGACTCAGCTGAGGACCAAGAACCAGCGAAGAAAATAAAAGTAGTTGGATTAGGAATACTAAGAACTAGGTGCATGGAAGAAGCAAATTATTAAATGAGGCAAAGACAGAAACTACTTAGAAAGGAAGAAGAAATGGGAGAAAAGGAGAAAACAAAAGGAACTCTTCTTTAAATTCCAACTTAACTAACCATTTCTTAACAAACAAATCCTTTTTAGAAGTTTAATGGGAAAGGTGCCAGCCATAAATAGTTTGACAGACGAGCTGTCCAAAGTGTGAAAAGTTTAGCAGCCTAGTGTGAACTTTAGTGATTATCTATTCTCTTAGATATTCAGCAATAGAATCTCTCAAAGGACATAATGTTGATGCTTCAAAATGGTGAAATATTAGTTTACTTCTGGAATGAGTACAATAGTTCATCCTTGTACAGCCTACCTTTCGATATGGCCACCTCACCAGACCATTCTCATAGCATATTTTCTTGAGAACACTTGCACAAACACCTAGAAGATAAATGCCAATTAGCTCAAACTGTTCTTGTTTTCTTGTAATAATATGTAAGAGAGAAAGTGGTAAACATTGCACACAACTGAGTTGATAACAGTTCAAAAGAAGAAATGATCAACATAACAGTTAAAAAGCAGTATGAACAACTATACTTTCCTTATTCTTCAAAAAAAAAAAAGGTTATACGGTCAAGTCATGAAGTGTTATGTAAAAACTGTCATTAATGAATGAAACTTACTGCAGTGAGACAGGGGTGGGAACAAGAAACAGCTAAACATGCAACACCAACAAGCAGTTGAAGATTTTATGAATAATTTTGATAGTAACAGATCCGTATGATTTGTAATGCTGGTTTTGAGGGTCTAAGTTACTTGTCATAATTTTCACTCTATTTCGTCCTTGGAGAGAATCCTCATTTGGAACTGATCAAACAGAATTACAAAGTTTCTAGTGCAAATAAACACAGTGAGTCATGTACCTTTACAGGCGATAACATTATTCAGACGAATTTGGAGCATAGAACAAGTGGAAAAGCATATTATATAAGAAATATCATGCAGATCAAATTTCTTGAGTAGAAGGAAATATAGTCTCGATACTCCAACAAGAGGGGTTAGCTTAGTTGTTCAAATGACTATACCTCTAACCAGCAAGGGTTCCAGAGACACCAGGAGTAGGTGGAGAATAACAGTTGATCTCCTAGGGGTAAGGCTGGGTAACAAAATTCTGTATATTCCTGATACCTCATTCTTCTCCAAAAATCCACTGTCCCAGCTTTCACATCTGTATATTTTACGGGTGCTGCTCAATTTATCATGGAGGAGGTCCTAGAAATGGCCTAAAAGCATTGGAATCATACTCGTGCATCCTATGAAGTTCAGGAAGCATTATTCCAGATTTCTTCTATTTCTCTATAACTAGATTTTATAGAGACCAATCAGCATGGGCGAAGCCACCTTAGGCGAAAGGTGATCCGACGCACACCTTTGGAAAATTATATGGTGTACACAGGTTAAATGTTAGCAATTATGAGTGTATATTTAATTTTGCACACCCGCTAAATTCCTGGCTCCGCCACTACCAATCAGGAAATCAATGTGCTCAAACTAAAGAAACACAAAAATGCAGTGTTACCTTTCTATTTTCTCAAAAATACCATTACCAACAATATTCCAAATTTCAACTACTTCCCAGACTCATTCTTTTAAATTTCTGAAGAAAAAGAAAATATTTTTGCTAGAGCTGTTTTTGCTTGAACAGTTCCCAAGTTCAATGGTTCAAGAACTAACCAAAAATTCAAGCTCAGTTTTAGCAACTCTAAAACAACACCTTAAATATAAATATATGTGGAATACTTGTTTTGACTTGTCACGAAATTTAAGAAAAATAAAAGAAAATTTTTGAGTCTTGTACTACTAAATTAAAGTAAGTTAAATATACCAAAATACCCTTTAAACTTGGGTCTTAAACATACCATTTGAAAAATTAAAATTAAAAAATTGCTAAATTTTTTATTTTTATTTTTTTTAAACGGAATAAAAAGAAGAGGAGAGGTAGAATTACCTAGGGATTGAGCAGCATCAGAGAGAGGCAAATTGAACAACTTGGATACCTCATCGAACGACACTGACTTTGGGTCCGTATTTGGTTTCGGATTCGGATTCGGATTCGAATTTGAATTTGGATTTGAATTTGGATTCTGAATCGGGTTAATGCTTGGACCTGAACCCTGAAGATTACTCATGTTGAATTGATGGGTCAGAGACGACGATGGATACTAAAATACTCCTAGTCCTAGTAAGTTTTTTTTTTTTTACTAATTTATATATGTTTTAATTTTTCTCAATGTAATTGTTTACTTTCAAAATAATTAATTTAAAAAGTAAAAATAGTTTTTAAAAATTAATTTTATCTTAATTTTATAAATTGAGAAATATTTTTTAATAATATTGACAATTAATATAAGACGAAGAAAGTAGTATAATTTGTCCTTTCTTGAATTAGCATTCAGGAAGTGTATAATTTGTACTTTCAGGAAGTGTATTAGTAATGCAATCTGTTTTAATGCATGTATTAGCATGGTTAAAAATATAATTGTTCTTGAAAATCTTTTTCACATCCTTTCCATGATATTTGTGGAGGGTATTTTTGTAAACTTTTTTTTTAAAAAAAATAATAATTATGCAATGCATGTTATTTTTAATTTTAATGCACTAAATCAAAGACCGCATAAGAAAAATCTCAACATAACTAATGCAAACATAATTTAATATCAGCATTGCTAATACAATCATTACTAATCTACCATATTATGTATTATTCTTATACACTCTATCAAACGATTCCTTAATATTTTGAGAATTTTACATTCCTAGGGCTAATTACTAGTTTTAAAAAACTCACTTTTAACTTATTAATATCCGATGAACTCGTCTATCCAACAATAGAATTAGTCGAAATGTGCAAAAAATCGACTGACCACTACAATTATTTAAAATAAAAACCTTGTTAGTTTGTCTGTATACAGTGGTTGTTCAGTTTGATGTCTAGTGACTAGTCCAATGGGAGAAAATTTCTCAGTTGTTTCTTGACAGATTGTTTACTATGTAATACCCCATATTTAAAGTAAGGATATATTGGTCATTTAATCAAAGCTTATAACCTTAAAAAGAAAAGGAATTTGGGCTAAAGTTCATTGGAATGATAATAACTACTGTCTTCATTCATAAATAAATAATTCTTTTAGTTTGATACAGCCTTTATGAAATTATTTATTTTTTAAAAAATAAAAAATAATTTTACTAACTTGCTTTTAATAAATATTTTAAAAAGAATATAATTTTTTAGTATTCTCTCCGGCTACTTTTATTTGTTATTATTTTATTTTTTGAGGTCAAACTGCATAAATTTTAATAAATATTTTAAAATGTATTTTTTTATCATATTAATATGAGAAAGATTACACTTATAATATTTTTTTATATAGTTTTCTACTATCTAAATTATGATTAGAATATTAAATTAATCTACTTCAATTTAGCTTTGAAGTTTAATCAAATTGACTTTCATAAAAGCTTTGAAGTTTAATCAAATTGACTTTCATAAAGTAAAATGTGACAGATAAAAATAGACGGAAGGAGTAATTTCTTAATTTTGTAAATCTTTTTTTTATGAATGAAGGGTAAAGCAATAAAGCAATTTAAATAACTAAGGATGAGGAAATAACTTTGCCTCAAACCATGAAAGATTAAAAGGGGATTTTGAGGGAATAACTTTTTAGGTCTACAAATTTTGGTGTAAAACAGAGAAACTGAAGAAGTTTTAAGGTTTTAGCAAGTCTCTTTCAGCTCGAGCAAGGTAATTCTCTACAGTTCGAGCAAGGTAAATCTCATTGGATATTCGAAATTAAAGTTATGGGCAATAATGCTATTTAAGAATTGATTTTGATATATGCTTTACGTGAGCGGAGGAGGGTCTATCGAAAACAGCCTCTTCGGACCCCACTTGTGGGATTATACTGTTGTTGTTGTTGTTGTTGTAATGTTATTTAAGAATGGGCTTATTCACATGTTTATGGAATTATTTTTGATAACCGTGGTGTCCGGGCCAGCTTTCGCACACTCTGTCCACCAAGGCTATAACAGATGGGAAGAATGACCTGATGTTTTTTGTCTCCACTGGGATTTGAACCTGAGACCTTAGGCCTCATTGCTCTTTGACCCACTTCATTGACCACTAGGCCACACCCTTGGATGCTGAAAATATTACTCCTACAATGAATAAACCATATGAATGCCCCTTTTATTAGAAGATTATAGGTTAAGGATTAGTCGAATTAGTCATAGCATGGGTAAATATAATTTGACAAATCCAGGGTTATACATGAAATTCTGAGGGTTGAGTATTTTAAATTAGTTATGAATTAGCATAAACAAGTAACAAGAGATCGATATGATGTGATTATAGATCGATCGAAGGAAGTCGTACAGTTTGCGCGAGCTGACACGCTTGGTGTTTCGACACGAGTGCTCCCAGTAGTGACCTTATCGCAACTGGTGTTTGTCATTACTTGCATAATTTACACATGATTTTGAAAAAAATGAAATTGGTTACCAAATGTTTGAAATTGCACGAGGGATTGTTTTACTTGATATGATACCGAAATGCTTATCGTTATTTTAAATATTTTCCCTGTTATTAGTGATGTTTTACGTTTACTTGAATGTGACAAGCTAATGAAATTTTCTTTACTTTATATATTTTAATCGTTATTTGAGATGTGATTATGTTACTTTAGCAATTTTACTGTCACTTGAAAAAATAATTGTCTTGGAAAGTGCTTTTGTTAAAGTTTGATATATAGCATGATTTGACAGAACGGAAAATCCCCTACTGCTTAAAAAATGTTCATACGAGTATTTTACTGTCTAATAAGAAAGTATAATTTGGGGGAAGACTTTGATGGATCTCGTAACTAAAGGCAGGTTCGTTAGACCTGATGCACTTAGTATTTCTGGATTACTGGTATAGCCCTCACTAGTGGGAAGGTAGAACCAACATACATAACTGATTTCCCTGGAGGGACCACTGTTATATTTGTACAGTATTTTCTTTACCAAAAAAATATTTGTCACAGTATTTTGGCTATCTCTTGAGGTAGGGAGCCACACCACACCGATTACATGATTTGTTCTTGGAGATCTCGCAAACATATAGTTATTTGATATGACAGTGTTTTTCAAGTTCTTACCGAATTGTTAGTTGATTATTATTTACATGAAATTCATGATGAGACTGATTATTCTTTAATTAGTATTATTGCATTGCAAATGGTTAGTTGATGAAGTGACTTGTTTTGGTGCTATTTGGTTGGTTGTGCTGTTGATTCTGTGACAGAAAATTCTTTAATTGTCCTTAAAAATCGAGGAACTCTTTCCAAGTTTCTGTAAAATATCGTTAAGGCTTACTTGGGGGCACTTGCTCCTAAATGCCGTTCACAACCCTAAATTGGCTGTGACATGTTTATACAAATTAAATTGAAAATCTTTCCCTTGTCCTTTTCACACACGTGTGCACGCTCAAAACAAAGAGGTCATTTGAATTAACAATGGCGTCTAATGCTCAGCTCTTCATTCTGTTTGCCTCAATCTTCTCAGTTCTCTTTCTTAAACAACAAGGACATGTTCTGTTAAAGTGATACTTTAAGGATGTATATGAGGTTTTGGATAAATATAAGGATATTTTTTGTCAAAAACTTGTGAAAAGGTGATATCTTTGTCCTTCATGTTTGTAACCTTTTGAAACTTCGCAAAATGTGGAGCAAATTATCCTTGGGGTTGTGGTTCTCGTTGCTTTGTATGATTTCTTCCCTGAATTCCTATTGATTTCACCAAAACTATCATCGCTGAGCTAATTTTTGGAAAGAAAAATAACATTCTTACTATGCTTTTTAGACAAATGCCAAAGTTACTAAATTAATATTTGTGCGTCTTCAATTTTTTTTTGCGTATGCGACATTGAGTTTTTGCTGGTTTTATGACAGAGTATGGGGATCATAAAAGACGGTTCCGTATCAGGAAAGCTACCCAGTAACAAGGTCTTTGCTGTTCATTACCCTGCTTACCCTTCTTCAGTGGAACGTGCTGTTGAGACTCTTGGTGGCATTCAAGGTATTGCTAAGGTATTAACATGTCTAAATTTCGTTGATTCATTGTAACTACTTTGTATGTACAACTTGTGCAAATTACCCACATCGGAATTTGAAAGTTCAGTTCTTAGTTACGTTCAGTGCTATTGATGAGTATCAATCTCTTAATTCTTTTTCCTTTGCACAGACACTCAGGAAAAAACAAGTTCATCTAGTTTAGTTTTGGAGCAGAGTGTTCACTCGCCTAATTAACTACTATTAAGCTCATTCAAGTTTCCGGGAGCAAAGAGCACTTAGCCTAATGTGCAAGAATGTCCTTTTTCACCTGGTGGTGGTGGAAACTTGAAAACATTCCAATGGCCAAGCTTCTAGAAAAATACTCAGCTGAGTTTTAGCCCAAAAAAATGACCGAGCTTCTAGAAAAATATTCAGCTGATGGTGCTAATAGTGCATATCGTTATGAATTCGTTTGAAAGCAATATTCTAATGAGCAATCTCAAACGAATAGTGTATGTCATAATGGACTCATTCACCTATTGTACAGCTACCATTTTTTATTACCTGATAAAAAGAAGTTAAAAATAGATGTAAGTGGTCGTACATTTCATTCTTTAAGAATGTAAATCATGGGAAGGGGATATTTACTCCAAAAGAAGCACTTCATGGAGCATCTTGAAGTTCGATGAAGCAGTTTGATCCCTTATTACATTTACCGAATCACTTAAACTTTAGGACATGAGAACAGTCAACATAAGGCTTCTCTATCTAATCTTTCATTATCAAGCAGCCAAACTCATTTAAAAAGAAAAGAAGACTCAATATAGGAAAAAGTAGCATTTAGCTTAATTTATTCAGCAATCATAATTTCTTTTGGAATCTATAATTGCGTCAGACTGTCAAGTTAATGTAGGTCATTGACTCTTTCAGATAGCATTCAAGAAATTTAGTAACGACAGTGAAGATGCATGTCAACTATTGAGGATTCCACAAAAAGAAAGTGGAAAAAGGAACAGAAAAAGTGTGATTGATTTTCTAGGCAATTGGACTTATATTTATTTGTTTTGTCTACCTTTAATTTTTAATTTAATAGGTTGGACTTGGTACCTTATTTAGTTGAAAAGAACTGAAAGATGGTGTTAATCAAGTACAATAGAGGATAGTTGCTCAGTCGTAATAAAAAGTGAATGTGGTGAACAGTGGATGATAACTTTCTCCATTCCTCATAAAGCATGGATACCTATCTAGCCTTGTCATATCCTAGATTGCAATTTGTCGAGGAAAGCAGAAGTAGTAAATATTTACAGAACACCATTTGTACACTTAAAGTGGTGATGACGGCTGTTAACTAATACTAAATGATTGACTAATGGTTTTTATAGACATGTGGTAAATTTAATGTCAATTTATTGTAGAATCTGATCTTTGCTGACACACCTTGTAATTCAGGCCCGAACTTCACAGTCAAATAAGTTGGAGCTCCATTTACGGCCAGAAGATCCTTATTCACACCCTGCCTTCGGGGAGCTTAAGCATAGCAATAACTTCTTGTTGAAAATATCCAAGTGTAAAGTAAGGGATGTCCAATCTGCTGACAGTAGCTGTGGAATATCGATACAATCTTCACAGAGTCCTGTTAATTGTGAACAAGGAAATTCTTCAGCTGCACAAGAGGTGAATGAGTCCAGATGTTTATCTGCTGGTGCTTCTAAAGAAATTGAAGTGCAGACAGCTACTAATTTGAAGGAGTATCTCTCGGCTAGTATTGTTTTTCATGTTTCTGAAGCTTATCATTTTAACGGTGAGAACTAACTTTTGATGTAGACTACGTCATCTTCTCCAGTTTGTCTTTCTGCTCTACTTTGAGTATTAGCTTTCTAATTTCTTGTTTCCTTTTTTCTTTTTCATGCATTCAAAGGAATGGTAGATTATCAGCATGTTCTCGCTATTCATGCTGATGTTGCAAGAAGGAAAAAGAGACAGTGGGCAGAGGTGGAACCTAAATTTGGTCAGCCATTTTCTCATTATTCCTGCAATCTCAAAATGTGGGGAACTCTCTGTTCTGATACCTAATCTCTTGAGTTTACTGCTTGTAGAAAAGGGAGGTCTTATGGATGTTGATCAGGAGGATTTGATGATATTACTGCCTCCTCTGTTCTCCTCAAAAGATATGCCTGATAATATTGTGTAAGATACTCTGGCTTGTTAATATCTTCTTTTGCAATTTTAACTTTTAGATTTTTTTTTTTGATAAAGGTAACATCTTGTATATCAATCATCAGCTCAAAGGCTGGAATCCAAAAATTTACAAACCAGCCTACATTCAAATGTGTAGGATCAGAAGCCAAAAGAAAGAAAAGAGGAAAACTATTTCTAGATCCTATTTCATCTTACAAGGATCCTAGTATGTCTATGATAACCACAGGGTCATTTATATACTCTGGACTACACCAATAGCAAAAAGTGATAATGCAGTCCATTTTTATCTTGTGCAATGGACTACTCTTATTCTCAAAACACCTAGAGTTTCTCTCCTTCCATATGCTCCACCATATTACTGCTGGGACAATTTTCCATCTGCTCTTGTCTATGCTACCACTGCCCTCCATGTTCCAACTTACTAGAGCTTGTCCTGTTCTCTCAGGAACAGTCCAACAAATGCCCCTGAAACTAGTAAACAAATTCCACAACTGACCAACCACTTTACAGTGTAGAAACAGATGGTTTATTGTCTCTGCATGCTGCTCACAAAAGAAACACCTTGGACACATGTGTATTCCCCTCTTCATAAGATTTTCCTGTGTAAGAACAGCCTCTTTTACCACCAGCCAGGTAAAAATTGTCACTTTATGAGGGATTTTTACCTTCCATATGAGCTTCCAAGGTAGAAAATTAACTTGAGTTCCAATCTGATTCATATCTTTATAAGCTGAGCTGACAGTAAACAACCCTTTACTATTGCATTTCCATTTGAGAGTGTCTTCTCCTTCCTTCAGGCCTGTAAACTGGTCAAGTGTACCATAAAATTCAGCTAGTCTCTCCATCTCCCAATCTTGCATCAATCTTCTATAGGTCAGGTTCCACCCATGCTCAGACCAAACTTCCTGAAGTGTGGACATCTGTTGTTGGTTCAAACAACTAGATATCTGGGAATAGAAGTTTGAGACTTCCATTTCCTAGCCAGTTATCTTCCCAAAACCTGATTTTCCCGCCATTGTTCACACTGAATTCTGTGTTCACATAGAAACCATGCCATAGATTCCTGATTGATCTCCATAAACTTGTCCCATACGTAGAGTTGACTTCCTTTGTTTTCCAAGGCCCTTCCTTTCCATATTTTGCTTGAATCACCTTAACCCATAGAGTCTGTTCTTCTTTTGGGAACCTCCACAGCCATTTCATAAGAAGGCTCCTATTCTGTTTTCTCAGATTTCTAATGGCCAAACCTCCTTGATTCTTTGGCAGTAACACAGTTTTCCATTTGATTAAATGGAATCCTTTGTATTCCTTCTCACCATGCCACAAAAAATTCCTCCTCAGAGCATCAATTCTTTCTTCCACTTTGACCGGAAGGGGGAACACTGACATCAAGTAAGTAGGTAAAACATCTAGAACTGAGTTGATCAAAACCAGTCTTCCACCTCTGGAAAGATATTGAGACTTCCATCTAGACAATCTCTTTTCACATCTCTCCACAATTCCATTCCAAATCTCTTTTGATTTGGTTTTAGCACCTAAAGGCATTCCCAGGTAAAGAGATGGAAGTTGTCCAATTTCCCCACCTAAAATATCTGCTAGTTGCTGTATTCTGGGCACTTCATTGATTGGGAAGATGTGACTTTTCCTCCAATTAATGTGGAGACCAGATACTGATTCAAAAAGTATTAGAATTATCCTCAAAAACTTCAATTGGCTATCTTCAGCATCACAAAAAATCAAAGTGTCATCTGCATATTGCAAATGAGTGACTTCCACTCTAGAATCCACCTCCTTGGAAACATTGAATCCTCTTATCCATTCATTTATGTGGGCTGTTTTAAGCATATTATTCAAATACCTATATACACATGCTTGTTGCACCATGGTTTTTAGCAAGCTACTACTTCTTACCCTCTCTGTCTATATCTCCGTCTTTTTGTCTGGCTGTCTCTCTCTCCCCCTCTCTCTACCTGAGCTGCTGTTAGTGGAAAAATTGCTGATTTTCTTCTCTTCCTCCTCTATGCCCTGTTGCCTGATGTGTTATATGGACTTCATGTGGGTATGTATTTGCTGGGGGCACAAGTATCCGTTGTGGGTGGTACATTTTTTAGCACGGTCGTAGTGTAATTTGAGGATTTGCACGTATTACGCATGACAATTGATCGAGTTGGAGGCAAATGAAGTGTATGTAACATTAGTTGTGTCTCACCACAATTGGTTATTTGATGCAGACCACTTTCCTTGTCTAAGTTAAAGCATTCTCCTTATGAGAGGTATATTCCTATTGGAAAATTTCAAACATTTTGTAATTTCAGATTAAAATCTTGTGCAAGTGTGGGCTCGAAAAGAAAACAAGAGGGACGACACAATTGGGAGGTAATTTTGTTTGCCTGCATGGAAGAATCCTCTCTTATTTTAAATTCTTTATATTCAGTCAAATGTTTTCTGCATTTTTAGTTTAATCTTTTCAATCAATCTAACAAGAACACTGCAGATCCTGTCATGCTGCCTAGGCAGTAGTACATTTCTTAATAAGGAAAGTGTCTTCATAGTTCCATGTTAGAGTAATTCTGGACACTGGTTACCTTTGATGCACCCTCTTGTCCCGTGTCTCGAGTATATAGGAATATAATTTTTTCTTTTAGTAATATCTAGCTCTAGTTAGTGGTCATTATTGATCTGGCACATCTTGAAAGACCCATGAAAGGTTAAATCCTTCTCCTCTGTATGTTAAGTTGTCTGCTTTCTTAATTCTTTTTTTTTTTTTGATGAAGTAAAGAGTTGTCATTGAAAAGCATCAGGAAGATGAGCAAAAAGGTACAAAAGTTGGTTAGCTCCATTACAATAAAGTCTAAACTAAAACCAAAGAGCTAACAAAGTCCAAAAACTGGGAGTTATAGTACCAACTGAACAAAAGAACTAGACATCTAGATCTCTGAGAGTGAGTTGGAGTTGAAATCCCATCAAAGCACCTGCGATTCCTTTCATTTCGGACACACCAAAAAATTACTGCGGGAATCATTCTCCAGATCTTGATGGATTTGTCAACTCTCCAGAAAATCCAACTTGTGAAAGAATCATTGGTACAATGTGGAGTGACCCACTGTAGACCAAAAATAGACAGAAAAAAAGTTCCAGATATCTGCTGCAGATGGGCAATGCGGAAGCTGCAGATGGGCAATGCAGAAGCAGATGATTGACACACTCTGAATCGGAGTACATCCTGTAGGCACATATAGAATCTATTGACTAAGGCAATTTTTCTTCTATTGAGATTGTCCTGTGTGAGAGCTGCTTCATTTAAAGCAATCCAGGTGAAGCACCTGCTTCTGCATTCTTAATTCTAGCATTAATGTTACAACAATAAACAGCTGGTCTATGTTGTAAAGTAGTATACTCAGTATATTAGTATGCACCCAATGCAAAATTTTAATTAAATATTAACCGAGACTTAAAATTAAAGCGCGAAGATGGATCTTAGGTACTTGATTCTAAGTGGTGTTTGGTCTAGCTTGTGTGCGCCTTGATCAATTTGCTGAGTACCTGCTACTTCCTACCAACCCATATATTAGGTAACTCTACTCACCAAAGTTTAAATAGATGAGAAGATATCACCTATTGTTTTTTTGTCTTTGCTGATATCCTGGTCTCCAGATGGGGATTTCTTCCCATAACACTTGACAAAGCTCCTTTTTTTTTTGAGAATGTTAACATATGTATTCACCATCACCAAGGAGGTGTTGGTATCAATTTTTACAGTTACAAAGGCCTTGTTTATCTTACAAGGATTCAAAAAATTCAAAAATGCTTCTGCATCCTCTAGATAGTTTTCTTTACACCAAAAAAGAAGAAACAAAAACACTTCATCTTGATCTTCTGTATAGAGCATGTAATATCTTCAAAGTACCTAACATTCCTTTCTTTCCACACAGTCCACCATATCCAGGATGGAATCTTTCACCCTTTTTTCTGCCTGATACTACCTGTGGCATTGTTCCAGCTCCACAGAAGATCCCTTGTATCTCTAAACATTACCCGTTTGACGATTTGAGTCTGATTGACCCCCCCTTTATTTTGGGGAAAGTATACCTGGTCAAGAAACAACTCCAACTCTACAATCGACAGATTCTTGTTTTCATCCGAGTGGGATGATATCTTTGGTTCAGTCAAACAGTCCACGCTCCCTCGCATTGATTCGGATCATTCACCAACTATGCTAGAGTGCGGTCATTGGGATAGAAAGGTCTCTTACTTTAAGTAAATATGTGGTTCGAGCATCCTAATTTTGAGGAATTGGTAAGAAATTGGTGGATATCTTTCAACATTGTGGGCAGCCCCAATCATATTCTTGCAAAGAAGATTAAGTTATTGAAAATTAAGCTCAAAGATTGGAACAAGTCCACTTTTAGAACAGGAAAACTTCTATCCTGAGTGAAATTTTAAAATTTGATCAAGGAGTTGAAGAAATACCTCTCTCGGAAGATCTCCTACTCTCCAAAACTAACCTACAGATGGAGCTTGAGGAGATCTTCAAAATGGAAGAAATCACCTGGAGACAGAAGTCTAGGTGCCTTTGGTTGAAGCAAGGGGACAACAGCACTGCTTTTTTTCATAAGATGGCCAACTCTCATAAGATTCAATCATATTGACAAGATGGAGGTTGGAGGAGTCCTCTCTGAATGTGAAGATGTCATAAAAAATGAGATTATTAGCTTTTTTGAGGCTTTGGACAGAGAGAATGAAACTTGGAGACCACATTGGGAATATGTCAATGCTCCTTCCATTGCCAGTGAGGAAAAGGAGTGGTCCATAGATCTTTCCAGGAAGGGGAGATTCATGGGGTCATCAAAAGTTGTGAAAGTGATAAATCACCGGGACCGAATGGTTTCTCAATGGGTTTATACAAAAAGTGTTGGCTGACTCTAAAGGTTGACTTGTTGAATGCGCTTAATCACTTTCATAGCTGTGAACATTTTGAAAAGAAGTTTAAATTCTTCTTACATAGCTCTTATCTCCAAGAAGTCCGGGGCAAAGAATCTCAAAGATTATAGGACCTATTAGCTTGATAGGTAGTTTCTATAAGATCCTTTCCAAAGCCCTGGCGAATAGGCTCAAAGTTGTGCTGCCCGGTCTTGTTAGCCCTTCTTAAATGGCATTCCTCAGTGATAGAAACATCACAGATGCAGCCTTAATTGCTAATGAATGTTTGGATTCAAGGTTGAAGTTGGGAAAGCCGGAAATCATTTGCAAGCTGGATATTGAAAAAGCGTTTGATCATGTAAACTGGGAGTTTCTCTTGAAACTACTGAGTCAACTAGGCTTCAGCACAAAATGGATTAATTGGATGAGATTTTGCTTATCAACAGTAAAATTCTCTGTTCTTATCAACGGCACCCCCCAAGGTTTCTTTTCTTCACATAGAGGTCTCAGACAAGGAGATCCTTTATCTCCTTTCTTTCATCCTTGTCATGGAGGGGATCAACAAAATGATAGATAGTGCAGCTCAGGTAAATTGGATTTCGGGTTTTCAAGAGGTACTGGGAATCTCAAAATTTCCCAAATCCTGTATGCAGATAATACGGTGATCATGTGTGACACAGAAGAACAACAGATTCTGGTCTTGAGGATGATTTTATCTATGTTTGAATCTGCTTCTGGATTGCATATAAATTACTCAAAGAGTTTGCTATTTCCAGTCAACACTGTGTCTAACATCAGCCAGTTAGCCAACATTTTGAAGTGCAACACTGGTTCACTTCTGAGAAATTACCTGGGCTTATCATTGGGGAAGAAATATAAATCATTATCAATCTGGAATGAGGTTCTTGAAAATATGGAGAAAAAGTTGACGAATTGGAAACGATAATACCTCTCTCATGATGGTAGGATCACTATGATCAACAGTGTTCTTAGTGCATTGCCTACCTACACAATGTCATCCTCAGTCTTGAAGCGTGTGGACAAATTAAGGAGACTTTCTCTGGAATGGTAACAAACAAGGTCACTCCTTCACCCTTGTAAAATGGATTACAGTTATATTAAAGACGAGAGAACATGGGGTTTGGGAATCAAGAACTTGAGGCTTCACAATGAAAGTTTATTATTGAAATCTGGAGAGTCAACAAGAAAGATCAAGCACTCTGGAGGAGAATCTTGGTTGAAAAGTTCACTATGGAGAATCAATGGTGCACCAAAGTAGCCTCAACACCT
Source organism: Jaltomata sinuosa (assembly GCA_003996215.1). Lineage (NCBI taxonomy): Eukaryota > Viridiplantae > Streptophyta > Magnoliopsida > Solanales > Solanaceae > Jaltomata > Jaltomata sinuosa. The sequence continues at coordinate 194,013 of QJPP01000040.1, forward strand.
CATGACACAGGAGTCTGGAAGCATATTAGAGGGTGCTGGAACAACTTTGAGGCTAATATGGGTTTCGTTGTTGGTAACGGAAGGAAAATAAAGTCTTGGGAAGATGCATGGTTGGCCCACACTCCTCTTAATGATCAATTCTCGGATATTTTTCGAATATCATCTCGGCACAATGTGTTTGTTTGTTTCTCCTGTTAAGTTGCACAAAAAACACCTGGGGACTAGTGTCATTCCTTTTTTCTGCAACACTTCTTGAGTGAGACATGCTCTCCTAATAACTAACCATGTGAAGCATTTCACTTATTCTTACATTGTAAGTGCACTGCACAATTATGGGAGCTCTTCCTAAACATTTCTGGCCTTTTAGGCCTTTTTTATTTTTGGTGTGAGCAAAAACTATTAGCTCAGAATATATTTTTGATGTTTTAGACTTTTTATGAGTGCAGATGTAAACAATAGGATGTAAGTTGTAATACTTTTGAAGGGGGACTACACCTTTGGTGGTGGTATACCTGTGGATACATAGAAGTAATGTTACCAGATTCAAAAAAAAAAAAACATTGAAAGCATTTGCTGTGCTGTCTATAACTACTTGTTTACACCAAAAATAATAAAGGCCTAAACAGCCTGTCTTAATCTTCTGCATATTGCTCTGTTTGCCTTCAAAACATCTCTGATTCCTTTCTTTCCATGTAGTCTACCTAATGCATGCTGGGACCATCTTCCATCTCTCCTCCCTCTTCGTTGCATTGCCATCTCTATTCCAGCTTCTTAGTACTTCTTTAATTCTTCCAGGTTTCACCCATTTTATCTTCCTCTTATGGATGAACATTTGCCACAACTGATCTGTCCATTTGCAGTGCAAAAAGAGATGGTTGACTGTCTCAACCTGTTCTTCACATAGTTAACATCTAGAGCATAGATTGAACTTTCTTTTGTTCAGATTCTCATGAGTGAGAATTGCTTCCTTTGCCAGTAGCCAAGTAAAATAGTTAACCTTATATGGCACTTTGGTCTTCTAAATCATTCTCCATGGCCACCCTATCTCCTGTGAACTTGTTGCTGTCAGCTCTTTGTAGGCTGATCCGATAGTGAAAATTCCTTTATTACCCATCTTCCACACCAAGCTGTCCCTCTCCTGTTAGAATAAGGTTTTGAGGAACTGTCTCCTTGAAAGCAGCTATAGTGGTCATTTCCCAATCATTCAGATTCCTTCTAAGATGTAGGTTCCATCCTTGTCCTGTCCATATGTCTGCCACAGTGGCATCCTGAAGTTGGCACAGACTGTAAAGCTCAGTAAAGGCCTGCTTCAAAGTCCCTTGTCCACACCATTTATCATTCCAAAATGCCACCTTCTCACCATTTCCAACCTTGCACTTTGTCCTGTTAGAGACTAGTTGCATAAGTTCCCGATGGATCTCCATACACTTCAATTGTATGGACTGGTCACCTCTTCTGTCATGCATTTGTCATGTAGTCCATATTTTGTTCTAATCACCTCTTTCCATAGAGCTTCTTCTGGGGATGCAAACTTCCATAACCACTTCATCATCAAGCTCTTATTCTGGACACTCAGATCCCTGATGTTCAAACCACCTCCTCTCTTGCTTACTAGTAGCTAAATAAGTTTTCATCTTCCTTGGCGTTTATAGAGCTGCATGCTTGACATACTCCGTTTTCTTTTACTTGACATACTTCAAATCCTTATCACACTAATATTTTACTGATGATTTTTTATTTTCTTTTTCAATGTAGAGGGAGATGGAGCCAAGTCTTGGAATTGATTTTACTATCAAAGATATCCTTAAGTTTCTGCAATGCATCTCTGTGTTCTTTGTTTGTTGTTAAGAGTCTGTTAACTTCTTCTACACCTTTCAATTTTAAATGTATCTAGAGAAACCCTTGCCTGTATAAGCACTTTTTATGACCTATACAAGGGATACCTTAAAGCTTGTTCCAACTTTGATTGTCTTTTGGGATGGGAATAAACAATTTTCTTCGTCAAGAAGGCAAGTAGGATTAATGAGGACGAGGCATCCTGAAGTTACAATAAATAGAAACAGAAGCTCGTGAAAGTACCTTCAGATCTCCTTGAAAGAATATATTAAAGCAGTCTGCTCAAAGCTTTTGTTGCCTTACATTTTTGACATGCCTACAAATTCACCATGGGAAGAGTACCTGTCCTCTTTCTCTTGTGCAAATTTCATCTATAGTGATCGATGTTGTTAAGGATATTGTAATATTCTGTACATCAATTAGGATCAGGAATAATCAATTGGAATGATTAGTTTCCTGCTAAGTTGCACGGACTCTTCACTTTTGATGCCGCATCCGTATCGGATTCTCCAAAAATACACTACTTTTGGCGAATCCAACACGCACCCGTTGACATTTTCGAAGAGTCCGAGCAACATAAGTTTCCTGTAATTATGTCATTCTTGATTTTCTTTCCTAGTTTAGAACATGTGTTCTTTACTATATAAACACCCAATAGCTTGAGCGAATAGTGAAGCCGAGTTTCTTTTAATTCTTTCTCCCTTGTCCTATTTTTCACATGATATCATAGCCTCTGTGAGATAAGTAGTCACTATGTAGTTACTGGTAAGAGAGATAAGTAGGGGGATTCGGGTTGGTACATTCTTGCTCACTCTCAGCCTTCTTTCTCAACTTCCTGGGGGTTTGGATTTTTTTTTTATAGTGGAAATGCCACAAAGCGCGATCCAAGATCCATGATACAAAAACCAAAATCAACATCTCTTGTAGTCCTCCATCACTTGCTTAGGGGTCAAGGGTCGAAGTGTGAACTTTTAGCCATCTTTAACAAAAGAGTACTTGTTGGTCCTCCCATCATGCTTTGCACTCCTATCATATTGCCAAGGTCGTCATAAAAGCAGATGGCATGCTTGCATAGGTACAATGTGACACCGAACCTCATTACGGCATTTTCCAATGTTGAAATTGATCATCATGGTCTTGGTCACTCTAAGTTCACCACAGTCATTGAACCATTGTAACCGGTAAGGTGATGGATGCTTCTTTGTGATCAACTTCAACTGTTCGACCAAAGAAGTGATCAACACACAAGTATCACCCATTATCTTGCACCGAGCATGGAAGAGGTTCTCTTCATCAAGTTTGAATTTTGAATGTGTCTTGAAGTGAAAGGGTGGAAAGTCTTGAAGACTTGGTAAAATCATGGTGAGATTCATCAGCAAATGATGGCTGGGAAGCACTAGCTCTTTCATTACAAACTCTGCAGCCAGTTACTATACTTTTCATCATCTCTGAGGAGAAATTCACTGAAGATTATATATTCTTGAAAAGATGGATACTGGACATCATTATTCCACGAAAATATACATATAAAACAATAAAGTCATTTGTATTGCATTGCAGCTGCTTGTTTTTTATGCTTAACATTCATACAGATTCCGAAGCCAGTGGATTGGGAAAAGTACATTTCTCAGGGCTCAGATCATTGGAGATGGCAGACGGCGGTATGTAAATTGTTTGAAGAGCGTAAAATATGGGCCAAAGAGTCATTGGCTGAGCGCTTGCGTGATGGGGGTCTGAGATTTGGAGAGAGCATGCTCAAAAGGTATTTAATTATCTCTCGGAAATGAATACTGCTAGTATGAAGTTCTGATCTATCTCCATAATTATGCAGGCTTCTTTGTAGAGTAGCATATTACTTTTTGAAAGGGCCTTTCCGTAGATTCTGGATAAGAAAAGGCTATGATCCTCGGAAGGATCCTGAATCCCGCATGTAAGAATGAAACAATAATCCTTGTATATTTTTATTCTTTACTATTCAAAAAAATGTTTTCCTTGTGAACCTCACTAAGTGATATGTATTCAGTGTTCACTGATGATGCTTTCTGAGTTTCTTTTCCCTCATTTCCTGATTTATTTGAGGTTCTCATATATGTCATCTGAAATGTATCTTTTACTAGCTTGTTCATTGTTCGGTTGTATATTTTATATCCATACAAACCTTGGAAATATTGTAAGTTTTTGCTTGAAGAGATGATATCTGCAGTTGTGAGAGGTTAGGAGAGGGTGACGGAAATCCTATGACTGCAGACAGTTTAGGACTTCAGGTTTAAAAAATTCAGACATAGATCTTGAAACTGACCAGATTTAGAAGTGTAATTTATCCTAAAAGGGAAGCCCGGTGCACTAAGCTCCCGCGCAGGGTCCGGGGAATGGCCGGACCACAAGGGTCTATTGTACGCAGCCTTATCCTGCATTTCTACAAGAGGCTGTTTCCACAGCTCAAACCCATGGCAACAACTTTACCAGTTACGCCAAGGCTCCCCGTCAGAAGTGATTTATCCTAGAGATGGAATTTTAGCCACTTTCTCCTGTGTTCCCCTCTCTCATTGTCCCTTCCCATTTGTCTTCTTCATCTGACATAGAGCTGATTCCTCTTCCCCACAAGTGGGATGAAGAGAGATCTTTATATCTTTTAACTCTCTTCCACTTTGTAAACCTGTTTTTGTGAGTTTTTACTCTTTTGTTATGAAATGAAGGAGAGGAAGAGTAAGGATATGAAAATGGGGAACAAAGTGAAGTGAAACTTTTGCTTTCAGTTGCTTCTTTTGTGTGTAAATAAGATGGACAATAGGTTTCTTCCCCTTTTATAGCTGTCTTCTCCTTTAATATGTGGATCCATACAAATATCAACTTTCTCGACTTGATTTTATTAAATGTTCTTTAAATGAAACAGTTATCTTCCTTTCCTAAGTACTAAACACTTCTCGCCAAGGGCCTACTAATTCGTTTCCCCATATCAACATCTTTATTTGCAACAACCAGATGTATGTGATCCATTTGTATCTTATATGCATTTTTCTTGATCTAGTGTTGCTTAAGTTCTCAGAATCAATTCTTACATGTTATTTACAGTTGCAGTTTCTTTTGAACTCTTTGCCATGCCGATGGCTTACTTCTTGCATTTGCTTAACAGATACCAGAATATTGATTTCCGGGTGCACCATGAATTACGAAGCTACTGTGAGAGCCGTGTATCATCTGGGTACTGAATCCATTCACAACTCTTATATATTATGTGTTCTTTAGAATTTAAATCTCTCTGAGCTCTCTGTACTCTAGGTAAGAATACTGTAATCTTCATCTCAAATTCAATCTTATCCATCTTTAAGCTTCCATTATCTAAAATATAAAGAAGCTTGCTTGTGTTGCGCAAAGTGCACTTTTGGAGATATGTCTTATGTGTTGTTTTCAGATGCTAAAGGGATTACATGTTATTTGAGTTGTGTTCTACTGACTAAACTGGAGTATATGTTGGGGAGCTAGAAAGTTCAGTAGATTGATAAAACTTAAACAATTCTTTAGCTTATTCAGCTAAAGCTAACATGAAAAAAATAAATCATGTGGCTGGCCTTACGGTGTATTTAGATTGCAATCATTTCCTGTAACTCATGATCTATGAATCCATATGAGGAGAGAGCCTTATGTTTAGAGATTGTGCTGTAAAACAGCCCCTTGCTTTGGTTTATGCAGTTATGGCTGCATAGAATTTTATAGTGTCTGAATTACATTCAAATGAAAAAGATTAGTAAGAGAGTGTTATTACCTCTCAAAATCAGTCCATAGACTTTAGTTCTCACTCAAAATCAAACGAGCCTTGATATCAATGTTTAATTTCAGTCTCCTTCATGCTGAAATATGTTGTTTTATGTAATGTTGATGATGATGATTGATCCTTTTCTTTTAGCTTTGGGTGAAGGTTAGTAATCTAATTCCTTAGTGAGTATTTCTTGATATAATAGATAATAGTTGTCAATAATAGCTTTAGATATCATGTCACTTTTGAATGCATATTTCGTTACCCTTTGACACCAAAGCTAATGTATTTATCCTTGAAACCATTATAAGAATGATAGACGAGGCTGTGGAGAAAGTGTACACTCAAGGGATAATGAGTTATTGAGAACAAGCACTTCCCCATCGAACTCAAGTGCTTGGAAATGGCAATTTTCATTAGCTTTGTTGAAGTTTGTGATCATCTCATCTAAAAATTTAAGTTGTTAGAGAGAGCATACTTTTCTTTACTTATGTTTTCAACACATTATGTACAAGCGTGATTATTTTTGGATGAGCCAAGCACGTAATTTTTTTATAGTTTGGCGGTGCTGAGACTTGAACCCATGATCTCTGCCTATTCTGATACCATGTAACGATATGAACCTTGGGCCTAACTCTACTCTAGAAGCTATTTGATGAGATGATGATTGCCCATAAGGAGACCAACTCCACATCAACCAATGTGCAACTGAACAAGCTTAACTCCTCTTTTTTATTTGATAACTATGGTGTCCGAGCCAGCTTGCGTGAACCTCGGCTAATTTCATAGGTGCGTACTATCACCCACCAAGACAGGTACTGGGTTAATCTGTCTGCGTTTTGCTTCTGTTGAGATTTGAACTTGAGACTTCATGCATCTCAACCCACACCATTGGCCACTAGGCCACACCCTTGGGAGCAACAAGTTTAACACCTCTTTTATGTGTATTGATAGAATTCAATAGATTGAATGAATAAAGGTAGTTGCTAGCTTCTTTTCTGCAGTTTCTTGTTCTCATACGTTTTGCTTTGCTATTCGTGTCGGTTAATTAACTGGGAAATAATTAAATTTAGTCCGATATCCAACTCAGCTAGCCAATATGATCTTACATAAACCCAATTTGATTTGGTCTAATGGATAATGATAGCTAAATAATAGACCTTTTTATGCCGTATTTTTTTTTCCTACAGATTGCAACATAGGTGGGATGATATATGTGCCTTCCGTGTTTTTCCATATAAATGTCAGATATCATTGCAGCTTTGTGAACTCAAGGATGACTACATTCAACAAGAAATCAGAAAACCTTCAAAGGAAGAAACTTGCGATGTATGTTATCATTTAGTAAAAAATTGCTTCTCATTGAGAATGTCATCTATATATTTTCTCAGGTTTGTGAAATTTTAGTTTGCTACTGTATGCTATACATGTTGATGCATGGATGGTTTGTGGTGCTCATGATGCCCTTACTTTCTTCAAATCGGAAACACCATTAGCATTTAGCTGTTCAGTATGATTGGTATTTATGTCGTCAATGTATCAAATTTCCTGGTTGCCTTTCCCTGCGAAAGTTAAAAAATACTCTTGCGATTCACTGTGTCAATTACTGATTGAGTGAGTCGAGAAATGTAAATGTGTGATACTATCTTTGAGATATTGGCATATTTGCGCGCGCTGCACTCACACACGTATTGTCAAAAGTCATATTTATTTTCAAGAGACCTCTTGTTCTGAAAGATAATTAAATCAGTTGACTTGAAAATCTTGAAGATTAGAAGTCAATCTGGAGTAGGAGAGAAGCAAACGGATTTGTTTACTACAGACTGATTGTTTTTACTTCTTTTTTTCTAGCCATGCTTAGGTTCATGTTACCTCTTGATATTTCCCTATTTCTTTTACCTTGTGGCTTCTTTCTTTATTTCTTTATGTTTGGTTCTCAGATTGGATGTATTACTATGAACTTCTTTAACAATATCCAGCATGTTCTGCCTGGTGCCTTTTTCCTTCTTATGTGTATTAGATAATTGATTTCTTGCTTACTGTTTTTTTTTTTTTTTGTGTGTGTGTGTGTGGTGTATTCCGATTTGCTTGAATGTTGTCATCTTTGTGTATTCTGATTTCTGACAAATACTTGAAGAAATTACCAATGATACTTTTCTTCTGATTATTTAATTTGCAGAGTGCAACAGGATGGTTCTCTGTTCGTACTCTTGATTGCTTGAGACGCTGTATTGATGTCCGGTTTATGTCAGTATGCCCTCATCCCCGTGCTGAGTCTTTACTGAACTCTATGTCCACCCGCTTCGAAAAGTCAAAGAGGAATAACACTTGTGTGAAAGTTGCTAGACCTGAAGAGCAAGAAAAAGTCAATAAAGGTTTAAAGGAGTTGGTGCTATTTGTAGTCTATTTTATGAATTTTAATTGTTGACATAATTATCTATCAGGAAATTTAATTGCTAACGTAATTAACTGTAGTATTTTCTAAAACTTCTGAACTGCAAATATTAAAGCTAAAATTATTCCTACAGCTGATTTGCTCTCTGGAGTACTTTCAAACTTCTGGATTTTATTTTTACCTTACTTCTGATATATTTTATCTTCCAACTAGTTGTCATTGTAGTAATGTCCGAGCCTTCATTCAAGTATTATCTCTTAATAAGTTCCTTGAAATGTCAGAAGTGGAAAACAATGAAGTCGATGAACAAGCAGAAAACCATGAAGTTGATGAACTTGATGATTTAGAAGATTATGAAGATGAGTTTGAGGATGATAATGTTGAAGAGGAGATGGATGCATATGAATCTCTTGACCTTGTAAGTTCATATTTATATATGGTATGCATTCACAAGCAATTTGTAATAAGCATTCCTCATTGTAAAGTTACCTGATGCGTCGTCTTCTTATGCTGTCCAGGAAGGGGATGTCTCTCTGCATGATGATCCACGTATCCTTGGATAAGACCATATGTGATCAGATTTTTTATATCATTCTTCTCTTGTGTTTACATGCTGATGGATGGGATTAGTTGAATGATCAGTAAACCTGCAAGAGAATTGCTCGAAGTATAGAAAAAGAATTCTTCTAGGAAATTTTGCGGGATTTATCCTTAGTAATGTTGTTTCTTTTCTCCCACAGCCTGGCAAAAGCAGCAGTAAAGCAATTAACAAAAAAAGAACAAGAGCGTAGTAACATGGATGTCTAGTGTATGTGTATTATTTGGATGAAAAGCTGTTGTTTGAAAAAGATTTTAACTGACTATTTGCAATTGTTTACATGATATCAAACATAGAGGGGAGTAGTTTGTTTCTATTGGAAACCTTATCAACCTGTCTAGCTGATCTTTTCTTCTTTTTGTTCATTTATAAATAACTGGGGTGTTTTGAGGAACTTGCACACCTCCAATTTATCTACTACCTCTCACCAGCAAAGGTGCTGGGCAACTTGGCCCAACAAGGCTTAGTCAGATGGGAAGATATCACTTAGTGACATATATGTTATTCGAACCTTGGTTAAGACTCTCTCTCTAGATCTTGACTGTTAGGCCATCCCTTTGGGGCTTAGTCTAGACGAGTTCTGGTTTTAAGCCTAGTTCTGACAAGACAAGAAGAGACTGGGGAAAGAACGTGGGGTTGTGAAGTGATGATTCCCTTTCGTGATAAAAGAGAAGTTCACTTTGGGTCATAAAATAACGACATCTGTCTTAGTGCATTGGAATGAAGATGGAAATGGCATTGGAGTAATCAATAGATCACATTTGATGCTCAAGTTCCTTCAAGGTCTAATTTTGTGGTTTAGAGCCATACTCCTTTTGCTTTTTCCTTTCCAGGGTCTTTAAGTTATCAACTTCTGGTTTATCAAACCTTTGGCATTGTGTGCCAAGGATTTTGTTGGCAATTTTAGTTTCCTATATGCTACCCAGATACAAACGACGATAATGTTTCAAGAGATTACTTGCAAGAGCTCTTTGGCAATTTTCCATCCAGTACAGCAGGGGTGGATGAAGTGCAAGATGATCAGAGTCTTGGAGAATATCAGGTATATGACCAATACAGTGATGGTTCTTATTCCGAAGATGAAGACTACTAAGACATCTTGTAAGTGTTCTTTTTTCTCTTTTGCAAATCACATACTTCCCTACTTTGGTGCATCTGGCAGTTTTCCATCACTTTCATACCATAATCTTTTCCGTGCTAAATCGTTGTGGGTGTTTTACATCGTAAATCATAAGAAAGTATTTTTCTGGTGCAAGTAATTAGTTTTGTTTTTATCTTGAATAGTTATACTTTTCCTTTTTTTCCTCAGATTAATCTCAGTGAAGAGTGTATTCGGTGTGGCTACCAACTCCCTCCTCTCCCTCCTGTTGTTTTGAATCACTTTGGGGGGGGGGGGGGGGGAGGGTTTTGGAACTGTAGGCTAATTAGTGATGGAGTGAAGAACTGATGCTGCAGAAAAGCATATTTGCCTGAGCTCAAGTGTTGCTAAGTTTTATTTTTATGTTACATTTCTTTCTTAGCTGCTGACTGATAAGCTGGCTAAATGCTGAAGATGTGAAGAAAACCCATGACTTGTTCTGGGAAATCACTTGGCACATTTAAACTTTATTAAGCTCCAACCTCCCCCCCCCTTAAGCTGCCATGTGGCGAAGGCAGTGAATTCAGCTCTAGTTAGGAGCATGAAGGCCGCGTAGAACAAGTTGAAACGCGTATTATAGTATTCATTCTTATGGGAATGGAAATGAAAAACAAGAGATACTTTTTATCGAAATATGGATGAGAGAATTTTTTTTTCACCATGTTGCAAAGGCTGATTGCCTTAGCCAACATATTGAAATAAGGTTGTGTGTATGATTGAAAAATAAAAATAAAAACAAAAACAAACAAATAATAATTAGAAATATACACATAAAAAACTTATGACAGTCAGGGCGGAGGTAGATGTTTTAACATTAGGTTGATCTGAATCGAGTACTTTATGACGTTGGGCACAAATTGAGCTTAGTAAAATTTCAATAAATATTAGATCTGAATTTATAATTTTAAAATTGCAACGAAACCTTATAAATACATCAAGATCTGTGCCATGTTTTTCGTTTTTCAAGAAAGGGTAGCGCTAAACAATCCGGTCCCAAACACACCGAACAAGCAAGCGACTCCCATTCCTTAGCGTAGGTATGTGTTGTAGCTCATAGCTCTAAGCTACAATTCCTTGGTGAAAAGAGTTAGCCGCTTTTAAATTATCAAAAAAAGAAGAAGAAGAAGGAACTGCTTAGAAGGGACCACAATATGTACGCTTCAACCGTTGTTTCAACTGTCAAAGAGCAAAGTTGGCTTGATGAGCGCTTATGAGGAAACGGAGGCAAGAAAATCAATAATCTTTTTCTGGTCCTTCTACTTAAAGGCTCAAGGGGCAAAGAGAAGGTGTTTTTGCTACTGAGAAAGCGAACAATCAATGCGAAGGTTCAAGACTTAGCTGAGAGTTACTGAAGCTAAATTATCATAGCGCGGAACTTTACTTGTCAAAAAAAAAGTCATAGCGCGGAACTTTGAGTTAGCAAAATAAGATTAAATTTAACGCGTTCTTAAAATATATGTAAGTGCATCTGAAAAATGATGGTTGTGTTACACAAATGGTGAATTTCAATTTCAAATAATAGCAAAGTTTACTTTTTTAAAAACAATTATCACAAAAGCATCCTTCATATTGCTCCTAACAATCAAATTAGTTGAATGGTTAATAATTTAGTATGCGGAATTCACCAAATTTTATCCTCTGTGAATAGTTTGGCCTAACTATACCCCTATTGTTACTTAATTTGATAAAAAATATCCTTATTTCACGCAAAACTTAACAGAAGATCGATAAGGACATATTTAGACCTGCACGCTTACTTTAAAGGCATATTTGGTCTAATTTAAGGATAAACTACCTAAAGAGACATATCTCCTTACCATATTTACTAACTCTTGCACTAATTTATTTTAATTACTTAATATAGCACATGTTAACAAAAAAAAAACTTTGGATACATCACCTCACCTCGGATATATCCCACCCATCGGATACATCCCAACCCTCATATACATGTTGTAACCCCTCAGATACATGCGGATACATGTTGTAACCTCTCAGATACATACGGATACCCAATGTATCCGAGATAAAATCAAAGATGCCGATGTATCCAAGTGATTTGGGATGTATCAGGCGGGATTGTGATGTATCCGAAGGGAAAGTGATGGGAAAAAGAGTAATTAGCTCCTAAAGATATGTGTTTTATGTAAGTTACCCCTAATTTAATTCCTAACATCATTTATACAACAACTTGTAAAGTTATATTTATGAAGCAATTTAATTAAATTCTAGTGAATTTTTTCACCAATTTAAATATTCACATGTCACATTATGAGTCATTTTTAAACAATTTAACGTGTCATTTTTTACAATTTAAATAACGAAGATTTTCAATATATTTCATGATAATCAGATTCATCACTGCTTCAATTATATAATGTACGTAGAAATAGCTTGATGGGTTTGGACGAGTTCGGAATCAAAGTAGGGATAAAATTTTCACAAGTGACGGATTTATGTGATGTTTTGAAAAAGTGACCAAAATAAGTATGTATAGCGCACTAATTTAGTGCGCTATATCCCCAAAACACGGACAGAGAAAAAGTAACCGACGTTAAGTGTTTTGGGGGTATAGCGCACTAAATTAGTGCGCTATACATATAGCGCACTAATACCCCAACAAAATCGAGTCATCTCCCCCAAATCAGAAGCAGTTCATCGGTCCCCCACCCCCATTTTTAAAAAATCCTCTTCGTTACAAGCTTTTGAAAAGCTCCGGTCCCACATAATTTTATCAACAAACTCCGTTAATAAATCGTTAGAAGGTAGATTTCTTGCGGGAAAGAAGATTCGAGGCTTGGAATTCCCATAAAAGTCAACTACACCAAAATCAATTTAAGGTGTTTTCTCTCTAAATTTTTACCATCATTTACAATGTTAAATTCCTTCATGTGATAGAAGTTGTTCGTTATCGTCATGTGATATTTAATTTTAGTCTATTTTTGTCCATATCTTGCACTGTCAATGTTTATTGATGGGTCTGCGGACTCCACTCAATTCAAAAAAAATCATAAATTAGTTTATTTTAGGACATTTAGTTGAGAAAACAAACACTTAATAATGTGACCCAATGTCAAGAACTTAAAGCGTAGCCATTGTTTTGGGAAAACCTAAAGTTTAATTATAAAATAATCAATAAGGAATCTCATAAATGGGCATATAATATTTGGTACTTGTGGTTGAGAATCCTAAGATAGTATCAAACTTTGAGCATCTAGTAGAACAAATATAATAGAAATCCTTAGATGTTACTTTTTTAATTTGTTTATTATTTATCTAATTAGCCGAAGATTCATTTAAAAAACACTTATATGAATATTAAAGTAGCTGAGGATTAGTTTGTTAGATTGTTAGTTTTGTATTTGGTTTGTTGTTGATTGTTATAGTTGAAATTATTTCGTTTGTTTTTTATTGTTATAGTTGAAATTATTGGGTTTGTTGTTGAATTTTAGAGTTGAAATTATTGGGTTTATTGTTGAATTTTGGAGTTGAAAATATTGGATTTATTGTTGAATTGTTGGAGTTGAAAATATTGGGTTTGTTATTGAATTTTGGAGTTGAAAATTTTGGTTGTTGGTTCAATTTGTTGTAATTTTTTTGAATTATTGGATCAAATTGGAACAATATATTATCAAGATAAACACAATATATTAGAGTGTTAAATAATTTTTATCAATATAGTTGTGAACGTTGAAAAAAAAAGTTTAGGGGCTACAATATTGTTAATATAATTTGTTAGTTAGGTACTTAGTTTTAGAAAGTTGAAGATGACCTAAATCCATCACCAATATTCACATACAACACCTATCTTTTAAAATTCGTAAATGATCACGATACCAAAAATCTTGTTAGTTGAGGTGTTGACTTTGTTAAGCTTGAATTGCTTGTAAAGCGAACTAGAGTTTAAATTGATCTGAGCCTATAAGAGGTTTTATTAGAAATAGAAGATCAATAAGTTATTTTTACACCAATGTAGGTAATTAAGTTTAGAGAATTTTACATAATTATACCATATTAAAAAAGATATTTCAAATTTTTATCATTATTATCAAAATAACAATAATGGCCAGAAAATAAATTTCATATTTAGCCATAATTGGTATAGTAACGACATTAAGTATAATAATATTTTAATTTATATTATATTATTTTAATTGAAGCCAACAAATATATCAATAATATACATAATTTAATTAATTCAATTTTAATCAAAATCAGTAATTCTTAAAATAAAATTTATAAAAAAATAATGTAGTGCCATATGACACTTTAATAATTGTTAAAACTATCTTATGTTAGTTTACAATTTAATAACTATGTAGGGTTTAAAAATTCTGTAATAGTGGCCTTTGACTTAAAGCACACATACAGATGTGTTAAAATAGTTTTTAAAAATAATAATAGTATATACTCCTAGCTATTTTACAGTTTTATTCGAGATTAATGACTTAAAATTTTAATCATGAATCTGCCATTTACTTAATTCATTTATACCTGCAATAAGAATAATTCATACTATTTTTTGGAGTTTCCTATGGTCATTTGTTTTACAGTTACAGGTGAATTTACATAAAAGTCCATTGTTCACTAAAATAGGGTAGAAGTAGCCTTCAATAGTTATTTTTTGGCTTATTTCTTTCAAAATAGGTATCATGTTGAGAGTAACACTATCCTTGAGTTTTTCTAGGAAAGGAGTGTATTAGCTTAAGAACACTCTCCATTAAAATCACAAATATATATAACTAGAGTGCCTTTGATTTAAATTATTAACAATAGTTAATAAGTATTAAGATATTAAAAATAATTTTATAAGTAAATTAATTATATATATTTTGAATATAAGTGTGTAATTGATAATTAATAATTACTACCATCTATTGGTAATGAAAAATATTTATATGCACTTTTGAATAATAAGATTACTTAAATATGTTTGATTTTGTTAACGAATAATGTAAATACAAAAATAGAACAAATGTACGGAGGAAGGGAATAGTTAATTTGATTAATTTTAGAATTAAATTTAGTTAGATTAATTTACTATTTTTAGTAATTAGTAAAAGAATAATAGTAATTACTGAATGATAAATTTAATTTTTAAATAACGATTAATGATTATTGAAATTTTATTAGTGATTTCATTAGGATTTATTTATTTGTTATTGAGATTTTGTAATCAGTATTGTTATTTGTTTAATTGATTATTATTACATTTGTATTAAATGAATGTTTTTAGTTTATTACATTTAAATTGCTTATTATATTTGAATCTCACACATTGCTTTAAAATCATTAAATGTACTTAATAATATAATAGAGGTACATTATAATTCAATTAACATATATTTTATGATAATAAAATGATTAAGAAGTAAAACATTAACAAATAAAAATTGTTTAGATTGTAAAAAAACAAGTAAAAAAAATATGTAAAGATAGAAGTTAATCTACACATATTTAAAATTATTAAAAATATATACCATACAAAAAAATTATCATTAAAAACTGATCATAAAAAATAATAATATGTAAATGTAAATAAGAAATTACCAGAAAGAAAACTCATTGTGCTTCTTATAATGTCAAATTAATATTAAAGTTAAGACACCTTAAGAGAATCATAATTTATTGTGCTAAAAATACTACAATTTCTCAATAACATCTTCATTGTCCTAACAATTCGTGCTTCCTATAATGTCAAATAAATATTAAAGTTAAGAGACCTTAAGAGAATCATAATTTTTCGTGCTAAAACACTACAATTTCTCAGTAACATCTTCATTGTCTTAACAATTCGTGCTTCCTATAATGTCAAATAAATATTAAAGTTAAGAGACCTTAAGAGAATCATAATTTTTCGTGCTAAAACACTATAATTTTTCAATAACATCTTCATTGTCTTAACAATTCGTGCTTCCTATAATGTCAAATAAATATTAAAGTTAAGAAACCTTAAGAGAATCATAATTTTTCGTGCTAAAACACTACAATTTCTCAATAACATCTTCATTGTCCTAACAATTCGTGCTTCCTATAATGTCAAATAAATATTAAAGTTAAGAAACCTTAAGAGAATCATAATTTTTCGTGCTAAAACACTATAATTTTTCAATAACATCTTCATTGTCCTAACAATTCGTGCTTCCTATAATGTCAAATAAATATTAAAGTTAAGAGACCTTAAGAGAATCATAATTTTTCGTGCTAAAACACTACAATTTCTCAAAAACATCTTCATTGTCCTAACAATTCGTGCTTCCTATAATGAACAATAAATATTAAAGTTAAGAGAACTTAAGAGATTCATAATTTATCGTGCTAAAACACTACATTTCTCAGTAACATCTTCATTGTCCTAACAATTCATGCTTCCTATAATGTCAAATTAATATTAAAGTTAAGAGACCTTAAGAGAATCATAATTTTTCGTGCTAATAACCTCAAAAGCTTTACAAGTAGTATTCATTATGGAGCCTGTCGTCCATCCCGGACCCGTAGACGGTACACTGCTTCGGTTACAGGATAGACATAGGTCACATAAGTTGTGGACTGACGAGTTACGTATGGATGCCACGATATATCCCCAGTCAGTCGATGATTGTTGGATTGTATTCCGCACCCATCCGCCACATATGCGTGTGATGCACTATCTATCTCTGGCTAGGTTTGACTCGCTCATTGCAGTGGGTCGCCTTCAGTTAGATCATGACCTCCTGACTGTTATGATCGAGCGGTGAAGGCCAGAGACCCATTGTTTTCACCTACCGTTTGGTGAGGTGACAATTACACTACAGGACATCCAGGTCCTGTTTGAATTGTGAATTGATGGTAGAGTTGTGTACGTTCAGGATGATACACAACATTGTTTGGAGTGGCGCACGTTATTAGTGCAGCTGACGGGGTGTGTGGTAGTAGATACTGATAGGTCTGGTCGATCGCGGGTTAAAGTCTCGACCGTCGTCGCTCACTTACGACATGAGTTAGATCAGGATCCTATCACCGATGATACTCCATTGGAGAGGATTCATAGGATTACCCGTTTGTATATTCTGACTATTTTTGGCGGGATCTTATTTCCGAACACCTCTGGGAACCTGCTGAGCTTGCGGTTCCTTTTATTTTTATTGGATTTGGACCAACTGGGCACATACAGCTGGGGCAGCGCAGTTTTGGCCTATCTATACAGGTCACTCTGTAGGGCGTCTGTTGGCATTGTTAGCGACGTTGGTGGTTTTCTTCCTCTCCTCCAGGTAACATTAATTATTGTGTTACATTGAATTATAAAAAATAAATTATTTTTAGTAGTTAACAATTTCAACTATGTGACGTTTAGATTTGGACTTGGGAGAGGATATTGTCATTTCAGCCTATACCTCATTCTTTGGGAGGTGAGGAAAAGGAGGACATGCTTCCATATACTAGGAGGTGGACTCGGGGTATTACGCGCGGTGCCGAGATGCATCACGCCATTCTCCCCATGAGAGATCAACTGGATCGTCTGACGGTCGATCGGGTATGCCTTATTTTTAAGTTATATAATTATATATTTACTGATATATGTACCTTAGATTGATTTTGATTACATCTTTTATAATAGTTTCGTTGGACCCCCTATGATGCCATCCTTCATACCTTGCCCCATTATTGCGTTATCGATCAGCCGTTATGGTTGGCACGGGTGGTTATGATATGCTTAGAGATTGTAGAGCATCATGCGGTCGATCGTGTGATGCGACAGTTTGGCCATCCACATCATGTGCCTGCGTTTCCTGTTTGGGCGCCTGATCACTATACACAAGATGACCGTTCTAGGATAGATCAGCCGTTCCTCGAGCTATTAGATGCAGCACATAATTTGTGGGGTCATAGGCAGGACAGAGCCGCGGAGGTTCATGGGGATGCCACGATTGCCGAGTATATTGTCTGGTACCGACAGCAAGGACGGTTGCTGTTAGGTAACCCTACTTTATACGAGCCTGACAGTCGCAGATATGTCCACTTTGGTGGTGCGATGGAGACCATGACTAGAGGCCTTAGTAGATTATACGACTTAGCGACCGCTTGGATGTTACAGCCTCTTTATGCCCAGTATGGTCGCATTATCGCGAAGGAAGTGAGGCAGATTATGAGAGAGGCTCGGATGGTTAGTCGAGTAAATGAGCCACCTTTTGCACCTGGTGCAGCTACTGTGCCTCCGCCCGATGGAGTAGGACGGGGACGAGGATGAGGACGAGGACGAGGACGAGGACGAGGACGAGGACGAGGGCATGGTGATGCACATGAAGGAGGACATCCTCGTAGAGGAGGACGAGGACAGGGTCGCATAGGTGGCAAATTCATAGCAGATCAGCACGTTGATATGCCACCAGCTGTAGAGGCAGAGGATGCTCCTCAGGCAGAGCATCAACCATTTCACCTTGAGCACGAGCCAGCTCTTGTGCCAAATACACAACCACTTCCTCTGATGGTGCTTCCGGCTACAACTCCTTCACCGTCTACTCCAGCTTGTTCGTCTCAGAACTTTCAGGGTAGTTACATGCCTAGTATGAAGTCAGGTATGACTTGGGACGATATGCAGCGGCTGTTAGATCCCGCGCCTAACATAGATTTGTATGGAGGTAGGCGACTGAGTTTTGAGTCGATGTTTGACGTCTCATTCGACATTGGAGATTATTCAACAGATATGTCGGTTAGTATTTGCGTTGTTCTAAATAAAGTTACGTAAAAAAAATTTCACTTAATAATTATAATTTTTAAACAGAGCTCATCCACTACGCATCCCGCTCATCAGATGATCATCGCGGAGACTACAGCTCCAGATCCTTTACCTTCAGTCCCAGAGGAGCCCGTACACACACAGGTAATTAATGTTAATATAGAATTTATTATTATATTTTTAATTTATTTGCAATCATAACAGAAGGACTTTCTGGACAATATGTTGTATCTCCAACTGAAAAAAATTGCCCAGAATATGTATTTACGTAGTTTCGTAATTTAAATTTTAGTGCAACTTTATCCCATGCATCAACCCTACAACTGTCAAAACCCCTGATCGCATGAGAACAAGACATGTGATGTGATTGTCATTTACCACATGTACATGATTGTTGCGTCACATTAACAATATGCACATTACCTCCACGACCTGCATGCACTTTGGTTTTGATTTCAAATAATTGATCCCTTACATTATAACTTTGGTGAGTATGTCCAGCAGCCTTTATCCTATTTTTCTCAAATCTTGTGTAAGATTTTGGAATCCAATGTTGATTCTCCGCCGCTAATCGTCTAGCATTAGCTGATCTACAAACAAAATGCTCGACAACCTGACTCTATGTGAGCCGCACCATTGCAGTTACAGGAAGTCCCCTGGCAGTCTTTAATAAGCCATTGAATGACTCTGAGCTATTTGTTGTGACCATGCCCCATCTCCTACCATCATCCTTGTGTAGGATTCATTTTTTGAGCTCAAACTGTTGTAACCAATTGTAAGTTAACTGATTAACTTCATTGATCGTTTTCATTGTTTTAAGAAACTTCTTTTCTTGATGATGTGTTGCAGTTTCCCAAAAAATATTGGTCAGCTTTAAAGATCTGAATCTTTTTTGAAAATTAGCCTTTAAATGCCTTACACAGAAGCGGTGATAGGCAAATAGAGCTTGCCAATTAGTCCACATGTTGTGAAGTATGCCATGATGTTTTTCAGATATCAATGTTATACCTGGACGCCCCTTCACAACATGCTGGTGCAAATGACGCAGAAACAGGCCCCATGTCGCAATGCTTTCATTAGCAGCAATTGCAAAAGCCAAGGGAAATATTGCGCCATTAGTGTCCGTTCCGACCGCAATCAACAACTTGATATCATATTTTTCAAAGACATGAGTTCCGTCTATTGATACCACTGGTCAGCAATAATCAAAACCATCAACACATAGCTTAAACGTCCAAAACACATAGTTAAAAATGTTTTCATTAACATCATCATGTCGTTCAAACCTCTATTCAACAATCGTGCCGGGATTGGAGTGTTGAAGAGCAGCCATGTACCTTGGCAATGATCGGTAGAGCCCTCCCAAGTTCCATAGATATTTTTAAAAGCACGCTTCCATCCAAGATAAGCCTTTCTCTTGCTTATTGTTTTGTTGAACACTTTTTAAATGGAATTTTGACAATCTTTGATAGAAAATCTGAAAAATTTTAAAATTAAAATTCATCAAAAACAATAACGTATTGATTTCTTTAGAAATTTAAATGGTGTCGAAAATAAAATAGTACCTTGGATTTACTTCAAGATCCTGAACTAAAACACTTGCAATCATGTCTATATCCAAATTAAAATGACCTTGAGGGCAGGAACCCATATTACAACTGTGAACCCCGTAATATTTTCCTATGATCCACAAGTTAGTATCTTTCTACAGCCTACCACGAAGCATTCATTGACAGCCTTCATTTGCACGTCTGCATTTAACTCGCCAAGATTGTTTGAGGACTCGCAAATAATGAACTTTGTCGCGATTTTAAAATGCCAAAGTTTAACATCCCCTTGCAATATTTTTTTGGATGTAAAGGTCATTCCAGAACCAAGATAAAACTCATCTTCTTTAAAATTATTGGGTTCCTGCCACCTATTTTGTCGACACTTATCATCATCAACCGTATAGGCATATACATCTGGTCCCTCCGGAATATCAAGAAATGAAATTACATGAGAATGAATTTGAATCCGAGGGAATGTTGGTGACATTGGTATTGACTGTTGAGGCAGTGTTTGTGGAATTATTTCTTGTTGATGTAATGGACTATGCAACCTATCATGCAATATGACATCATCATCACTTTCAGATGATGAAAATGGAATTTCATCACCCGAATCGTGAGCATTGTTAGGCACGTCATCACCGTCATTGTCACCATCTTCATGACTCACAAATATTTCGCTATAATTTGGCTGATCAGCATCATCATTGACGATATGTAACAAACTTGAAACTTTGTTTGATCAGTATATTCATATGTCTAACGGCCAAAGTTTTCGGTTCCCCAGTAGACTTACAATACAGGACATTGCGACTCACATACACAATGATACCAAAGACCTATATTTCTTAGAGAAAATAGACTTTAGCCTTAGCTACTAGCGTGGCTGATTTGGAGACGGATTTATATAAGAGGGAAATATCCAGTACCATCAATACAGACAAAGGTTGGAAAGAGACTATATCCCACCTGATCCTGACTCATGGTCGCTCCACGGGAAACAACCACTAGGAGACGAAGCAAGCACAGACACATTTTGCCTAATATTTTCCCTATAATATCAAAAAAATAAAAATATATTCCATTCATATTTTAAACAAAAAAAATATTCAAATGATATCCCTACCGATAATAGTCATCAGCACCAAAACTCGAGGAGACAGGAACATTTGAGGATGTTCCAATATGATCCGTCCATCCAAAATTAGAAGATTGATCAAAATTATGTTGAGATAAACTCCTAAAAAGTAATCAAAAGACATATAAATTCACATATAATTATTAAAATTGTATGAATTATATTCTATAATTACTGCTAATAAAAACAACAACAACAATAATAATAATAATAATAATAATAATAATAATAACAATAATAATAATATTAGTAACATTATTAAGGTTAATAACACTCATTACCAGTCACTTTCATTAATAGCTTGATTCAAATCAGGTCTTAATGAGTCCATTGACATGTTACTCCTAAGAATATTTTCATAGACATTTAAGTCAGAAAAATCAGTAGACTGATTTATGGGGAGTTCAGTCTGTGCAAATACTTCATCATGTGAAGGAGAACGTTGTGGACAAGTCCTGGGCTGACAAGTCCTAGTCTCCTTCCTAACATATATATGAAGCACAGTGATCTTGATGTGATCACTATACTCGTTTGGAACATTCAAAAAGTCCGTCAAAGACTCGTCATTATTAATAATATACTCGCAATACATTGATATCCCGTGTGGTGTAAAAGGCTTTGGGTATTGCCCGATTATACGTAATTTATAATCTTCCTTACGAACATTCAACTTCTTATATAGTCTAGAAATAAAACTTTTGTAACCAAGATCATAAAGTAACTTAACATTACTCTGGGGCGGCCAACTATAATGTATAGTATCACCCTCATGGATGATTTCTCCATCCCAATATAAGAAAACTCTAATATTACCTTCAGTGGACATTTTTATGACAAGAATTTGAAGAAAATTATAAGGGGGAATTGTTTAGAGATGAAGAAAAATTGTGAAGTTTAGTGTGGTTGTACACTACTTTAGGGCCTCTTTATATAGAATTTTGAAGAGTCTTGGAGTAGAAAATATGGGTGAATATAAATATATAGCGCACTAATTTAGAGCGCTATAATGATATGTCAAATCAAGTACAAAAGTGTAAGGAAAACATGTGATGCCTGCAAAAAGCCACAAAAATTAGCATTATTTACAGTTATAGCGCACTAAATTAGTGCGCTATACCCCCAATAGCAGCTAACCGACGTTAACATTTCTCTGTCTGTGGGTTTGGGTATAGCGCACTAATTTAGTGCCCTATACCTATTTTGGTCACTTTTTCAAAACATCACATAGATCTGTCACTTATGAAATTTTTATCCCTACTTTAGTTCCGAACTCGGTTTGGACTCACTGATAAAAACATAAGCAAATTAGGCTAAAACAAATTTGTCACCGATAAATGGATTAAAAGTGCATCAGTCCAAATAATTGAAGGTTCAAAGAGCTTAACTATATATTATAAGGACTAAGAAATTTAACAATAATTGAGAGACAAAAACTATAATTGTCCCTACACCAAAATGCAGTTGAAATGATTCTTGGACAAAATACTTAAAAGTTAATGGTCAAATAACATCTGAAATATCACGTTTTTGCGAGTTTTCTACCTAAACAATTAGGTGTTTGCATTTCTTACCTGAAGTATCACATATTATTTATCAAAACACTTCAAAGCTTGCTAAACCAAGTGTTTAAATACAATCGTTAGGTGTGTGATGACTTAATTTGCCATAAAATTGCATCCATATGACAATTGACTCATAAAATAAGGTGTGTTTTGATAAATAGTTGATGATAAGTCAGGTAGGAAACACAAATACCTAATAGTTCAGGTGAAAAACTAAAAAAAAAAGGTGATATTTCAAGTATGACTTTTTTAAAATCAATTAATTCCTTTAATTATCCATGTCAAGTGCCACTCGATACCATTTTTAAACAAAAAAAATAGTAGTATACACACCATCAAATAGTACTAGTTGAGGTGTGTTTTGATAAATAGTTAGTGATATAGTTCAGAAAAAAAATCTAACACCAAATAGTTCAAATAGAAAACTCACAAAAACGTGATACTTCAGCTATGTTCTTGACCATTAACATAATAATTAATGAAGTTTTACTATTTATTTCTCAAGTAAGGAAGAATAATGAAGGTTTTCCTATATATTTCATAAAAATCAAATTTATCACTACTTCAACTTAGAAATAGTTTGACGATTTTGCACTCACTACTAAAAAGATAAAAAAAAATTGACAAAAGGATCAAAAGTGCATCCCTTTGATTAATTAAAGGTTTAAAGCGTTTAGCTAGATAACATAAGGATCAAAATCAAAATTTAATAATAATTGAGGGACCAAAATCATAATTATCTCTACGCCAAAATGCAGATGAAATGATTCTTGAATAATATAATTAATAAAATTTTCCTTTATATTTTTCAAGCAAAGAACAATAATGAAAGTTTTCCATAAATTTCATAAACAATAATTAGATTATCATTGCTTCAACTATATAATGAAGAAATAGCTTGATGATTTTACATTCACTATTGAAAATATTGACAAATTAGTCTAAAACAAAAATGGCTCTTTATTCAATCTCTTTCACAACATTTCTTACTTTGGTTTTGATAATTGTTGCTTTCAAAAGTGGCTACTCTAGATCTTTAGTCCTCATTGAAGATTATGAACCCCCAAGAGCAAGTCATTGTCTTAGTAATGGCCAATTTTGGGTTTGCCCACCCCATAAAGGAAGGCATCCACCTGTAAGATCCGAGCATGATCTTTCAACAGATCACGCTGGACTAAAACAAAAGAAAGATTTCAACTATCACCCAACCGTAATATCGGTACCTAGCCCTGCTATTGGTCATAGATCACCACCAAAACAAGAGTAAATTAAACACTTGTCCTAATAAAAATATAGTTGCATCTGCAAAGTGATGATTGCGTTATATAATTGGTGAATTTAAATATCAAATAATAGCATTTTCGCTCTTTTTATTATTATTATTATTATTAGAAAAACATTCTTCATCTTGACCCTAACAATATAATTTGTTGAATGATTAATGATTTGAATCGAGCAAGGCTTAAGATTTAATTTATACACTAATGACGACGGTTTAAAGGCTTAATTTATACATTATTAATATTGTTTAACACGCTATAACACATAACATAATATCATTTTTAATTTAAGTTTACAAATCAATAAAGGTTTTCTTAAAACATGTTAAAATGACTAAATCTCTTAATCCTAAACTTCTTAACTATGGTCCTTGAGAACCAACTTTGGATTTAATCCTTTTTTTTAGTAAATAAGCAATTTTATTAACCAAAGTGAACTTTGAAGTACAGGGAAAAAAAAACTGAGTACTGGACATTAAGCCCCAATACTTCAGCAATTACTCAATCATTCTAGCCTTAAAGCAATAGATATAACATTCATTGAATGACCAAAAACTTCTATACATTATACTCAAGGATAGTAGTTCATTAGGTCTATCTGTTTGGCCAATGTTTTCTGCATATCTCGCACACAAACTTCCTGAATGATCTGCCTTAGGATGTGGCTTTACTCCTTCAGTTCTTGTTTAAACACTCTTGCATTATGTTCGAGCCAGATGTGATAGATGGTACCTACTAAACACATTCTGTAGACCTCAGCTTTCACATTCATTCCACTTGCATTGGTGATTGCCCAGTTCTTTTCTTCTGTCCAGTCCCTGGCTACTCTTGGAATCCCCTGCCATTGCAGCATCTTGTTCCATATCCTTCTTGAATACGAGCACACAAAAAATAGGTGATTATGGCTCTCCATCATCTGGTTGCACAATACACACTCAGCTGAATCAATTGTGCCCCACTGCATTAGTCGATCCTTTGTAAGCATCCTCTCCAACAAAGCAATGTATAGCATAAACGTCCATTTGGGGCATCCATAATTGTTACAGGTAAGCCTTCGCCACTCAACTTTCGGGAATTCCCCACCCATTTGTACATACAATTTCTTAATGGAAAACTTGTTTAGCTGTATCAAGTCATGTTCTGTTATTGCTACCTCTTCCAAGTACTTCTTAGCACCAATTATCTTTCTTACCATCCATGATGATCGTTTACAGTTTGCTTCCCAGACACATCCCTGCTTTATATAGTAGGCATGTACCCAAAGGACCCATAATTTATCCTTTTTGGTACACAGATTCCATAAAAGTTTACATAAAGCAGTCTTATTCCATCGATGCACATCAAGCAAGTTTAGACCCCCAGCAGACCTAGGATAGCATAGTTTCTCCCAGGCTACTTGTGCCTTTTTTGATATCTCATTACTGCCAGTCCACATGTACCTCCTGCATATAGATTCAATCATTTGTACTAGCTTCGTTGGCAATAAAAATATTTGGGACCGGTAATTCTGGATAGCAACCAAGACACTTCGGATAAGCTGGACTCTACCCGAGTAGGAAAGGAATTTGGAGGTCCAAGAAGCAATTTTGCTCATCATCTTATCTAGCAGAGGTTGGCACTGGCTGATAGTAAGCTTTTTGGAGCTAAGTGGTACCCCTAGATATTTAAATGGTAGCTCACCTTTTGTATAGCCAATCTTATTAAGTATGCATGTTTTCTCCCCAATTATTGGAACTCCTCCAAAGTATATAGCACTTTTCTCTTCATTCACCTGTAATCCAGATGCCCAAGAGAACTCCTTGAAGCAGGCAATCAGTAGCTCAACAGAGCGAGTATAACCTCTACTAAAGAGCAATAAATCATCAGCAAAACTCAGTTGCACAATGTTAAGCTTCACACATCTAGGATGAAAGTTGAAATCTGGCATTCTCTGCAATCTCCTCAAAATTCTAGTAAAGTACTCCATCACTAGAACAAAAAGATAAAGCGAGAGAGGGTCTCCCTGTCTCAGACCTTTTTAGCACAAAAGGGCTGCATAGGTGCCCCATTCACCAACACTGAATATGAAACTGTAATGACACATTTCATAAGCCAGTTCACAAATTTATCAGGAAAGTTCAAGCCTTGTAATACTTGCTTTAGAAACACCCATTCAACAGAGTCATACGCCTTGCTCATGTTTACTTTAAGCATACATCTAGGGGAGATCCCTTTCCTATTATAGAATTTCACCAGTTCATGACTAAGAAAAATATTATCCACTATTCCCCTTCCCGGCACAAAGGCTGATTGATTTTTATCAACGAGGGCATCCACCACACCTTGCATTCTATTGGTTAGGACCTTAGAGATGATTTTATAGAGTATAGTACAACAGGCAATAGGTCTAGACTCAGTGACTCTAGAAGGATTTTTAACCTTGGGTATTAGGGTGATATTAGTGCAATTTATGGGATGATACATATTACCTGAGGAGAAAAACTCACTTACTGCAGCATTCACATCTTTTCCCACAATCGACCAAGCTTTTTTGAAGAAATACGCATTCATTCCATCGCACCCTGGTGCTTTAGTGTCCCCTATAGTACTCAATGCAACTTCAATTTCAGCAGGTGTTATGGGCCTGCTGAGATCAAGTTGTTGGCCTCTATGCAAAATTGGACCATCCCTCATTGTAATTGGATTAATGCCAGGCAACTGACTTGCTCCTGTACCTAGCAATTCTTTATAAAAGTAGACAATCTCTGCTTCAATATCCTCTTGTCTTCGAATTAGGGAACTTGAACTTGAGATAGGCTTCTGGATGCTATTCTGAGCCACCCTATTTTTCATGCTAGCAAAGAAATATGAGTTATTTGAATCGCCCAACTTCAGCCGATTAACTCTAGATTTTTGTTTTATACTTTCTTCCACACAATTCCATTTCTCCAGTTCCTGTCGTAAATTTTTCTCTTGAGCAAAGTGCATTGGCTGATGATCATACCTCATGTATTCCTGAAGTGTAGCTAGATTGGCCCTGGCAACTTTAATTCTGTCACTGACTTGCTTAAACTCCCGAGTGTTCAAAGTTTTAAGGCCCTGTTTAACATTCTTTAGATTCCTCCATACTACCTGCATACCCTTTTGACTTTATGTGTATCCCAATTTGTTGCCACAACTGTTAAGAAATCTACATGTTCTGCTAGGAAATTGAGGAACTTAAAAGACTTTGGTGCCTTAGCTCTGTACATTTGGAAATTAATGATAAGCAGCGAGTGATCAGAGAAAACAGGATCCATAACCATCACTTCAGTTTGATTCATATTAGTCATCCATATGGAGTTAACTAGAGCTCTATCAATAATGCAGATTTAATCTTTAATCTCACAGTATTTTAATCTAGGGAAAAGGCTCAAATATGCCATCAAACTATTAGAAATGGCTCATCTATGTCATCCGTTAAAAGTTTGGCTCATTTATGCCACTGCCGTTACAAAACATGCTCATTTATGCCATTATTTTTTAACGGTGGTTTTGCAAAACCATTTATGCCACGTGGCATCTTATTAGAGGTTCACGTTACCAGAATTAAATTTGAAATTAAATCCCATACCCATTAACATACATACAACCCCACCCACTAAATGATCCGAATTTAGTATAATGATCCGAATTTAGTATCTTAGTATAATGACAAAAACCTTATCTTTTGTATATCAGAAATCTTACACAAAGCAATTATAGAACAAAAATGGAAGAACAGAACAAAAACTCTCACCTTCAATGCAAATAAAATGAAACATGGAAAGAAAGAGTCGGAAATGGATGCTTGCTGAATCCGATAAAAATTCTTGTATATGGGTCGGTTTTATGCTAATGGGTATGAGTTTTAATTTCAAATTTAATTAGTATTGGCTAATTTAATTCTGGTAATGTGGACCTCTAATAAGATGCCACGTGGCATAAATGAGCCTGTTTTGTAACGGCAGTGGCATAAATGAGCTAAACTTTTAACGGATGGCATAAATGAGCCATTTCTAATAGTTCGAAGGCATATTTGAGTCTTTTTCCTTTAATCTATAAACAGAAGATTTTTAACTTTCATAATCTCTGATTTCAACATCGTGTTCAGTTATTTGAACATGTCATTAGAAATGGTTTATTTCAACTTTAAAGTAGTAGCAGAGCTAGTATTTTTCACTAAAGAGATTCAAAATATAAAGGAGTACCACCCACGAAGAAGTCAAGAGAATTCAACATCTACTATATGTACAGTCAAATCTCTGTAGAATGACGTTGAAATAGGTCAAAAAATCGATGGATGTCCTCAATTTTTTTGACTAAAATCAACCCAAAACCGACGGATAGGCTACGTCAAAAAATGATGGGTCAATTTAAGAAAATTAACGAATTTCCTCGATTAAAACCAGCGGACTGCCTCGATTAAAATCGAGGGACATCCGTTGATTTTCCTATATTGATAGATTTTATTGAAAAACTGATATAAAACTAAAAAAATGAGGGACTCCATTGATTTTATAAAACCTTTGGAGTCCCTTGATTTTTCAAAAATATAAAAAATATATAGCAATTTGGAATCGAACTCAAGTATTTAACATGACATTGAACAATTCAACTCCTAGATCGCATATGCTATTTGATGAATTATTAATGTTGTTTTTATTTGTTGTATTCTATTATAGTTTTGCACTTTAAAATTCGGCGAACGTCATTTTTTGAAACGGGGGGAGGGACTCTGTCAATTTTATTTTAAAAAAATTAATTTCTTTCTCATAATATTAGAGCTTTTTTGTACAAAAGATACCCAATAGAAGTACATTGATTTTCGTAAAGAAAAATAAAATCGACAGACGTCCGTCAGTTTGCTTTAAAAAATATTTTTAAAATATTAATTGACAAACTCGGCGAAATGCATTATTTTTTCACGCTTTTATGATAGTGTTTGTTCCAATATACTTTAGCTTTTATAGTGAAATATTATTATAGAGAATAAATAATATCTGAGAATTTTTTTTGCTAGTTATAATACAATGTTGTTATAAAAATATCTGATTGTATGTAGATTTTTTTATTTTAAAAATCTTGTATATATAGTATAATTTTTCAGCAATTCAACCTCTTGCGCCCCTAGCTTCGCTATTTCTTCAAAATTGTAAGAAACTGACAGAATTACTTGATTGTAAATGCAAATATGAGTCTACACCAAAATGCAGTTGAAATGGTTCTTGAACTTTATAATTAATGATGAAGTTCTCCAATACATTTCTCAAGTAAGGTTTTGCACTCACTATTAAAAATATAGGCAAATTAGGTTAAGATAAATTTTTCATGATTAATATTGCGATAAATTTATAAAGAGTCACTGGCAGAAAAATTAAAATGCATTACTTTAATTGATTGAAGGTTCAAAATATTTAGTTAGATATCATAAAGACCAAAACTAAAATTTAATAATAACTGAGGAATCAAAATATAATTATTCCTACACCAAAATACAGATGAATTGGTTTTTTTGATCATATAATTAATGAAATTTTCCTATATATATTTTCAAGTAAAGAATAATAATGAAAGTTTTCTATAGATTTCATAAATAATAATTAGAGTCATCACTATTCAACTATATAATAGAGAAATAGCTTGATGATTTTACATTTACTTTGGAAACATAGACAAATTAGTTTAAAACAAAAATGGCCCTTTATTCAATCTCTTTTACAATATTTTTACTTTGGTTTTGATAATTGTTCCTTTTAAAAGTGGCTACTCTAGATCTTTAGTCCCCATTGAAGATTATGAATCCCCAAGAGCAAGTCATTGTCTTAGTAATGGTCAATTTGGGTTTGCCCACCCCATAAAGGAGGGCATCCACCTGTAAGATTCGAGCATGATCTTTCAACAGATCACGCTAGACTAAACCAAAAGAAAAATTATAACTATCATCCAACTGTAATATCGGTACCTAGCCATGCTATTGGTCATGGATCACCACCAAAACAAGAGTAAATTAAACACTTGTCCTAAAAATATATGTAGTTGCATATGCAAAGTAATGGTTGTGTTACATAGTTGATGAATATCAATATTAAATAATAGCATGTTTCATTATTATTTTTAATTATTACAAAAGCACCCATTCATCTTAATCGTGACAATCTTATTTAACGAATGATTAATGTTTTGATTCGAGTTAGGTTTAAGATTTTTAATTTATATAATGATGGTGATGACATAAAATTTAATTTATACATTATTAATATAATTTAACATATTATAACACATAGCTTCATTATCATTTTTAATTTAAGGTTACCAATCAAAAATGGTTTACTTGTAACTTTCTTTTAATTGATTTGAACATTGTGTAAACCTTTTTTATACCATCGATATATAGAATTGAAACTCAATATATCATAGAAGATGATTTTCTTGATGCTCACATTATTAGAGGTGACAAATGGACAGATTGAGCTGAATTTGAGTGGGCCCAAATAGGTTGAATTAATAAACATGCGGACTATTGACTCGCCTAAAAGTTACATGGGTTAAAATGTGAGTCAAAATTCAACTCGTCCAATTCTACTAAGTTTTAATTACTTTATTTCTTCTTTTTTAACTTTTTAGTACCTAATAAAATTATTATTTTTTCTTTATCGTCGCTATATATAACATATCAAATAAAAAAAATCTTTTTAAAAATCTTTTGATAAAATTTTTCGTGGATCAATTTGGGCGAATTATAATTTCATGGGCTAATTATGTAAAATCAAATCTCTATATTGAAGTTTCACCTCTCTTTTTTCAAGTTTTTTATTTAGTTTAACAATTGATTAATTGATAAGTTAAGTTGATAGCTATAGACTATAATAATAGATTAATAGATACCTTAGGATTTATTATAGTTTGACCATCTAAGGGATTAGTCAATGAAACTCTTTTTATAAACATAAGCTTTTAGTGTCAATTAATTATTGTAATTAACTAATTACTTCGATTTTTCTCTTATCAATAGATTGTTTCTTAATGATAATGTCTTAATTACTAGACTTGTACGATTAGACTTCTCTACAACTGACATTTTATATAATAACATTTTACTCTAACGATCAAATTATTTTTGAAATCTATTTTTCATATTATGTTATAGTGCTACATGTTTTTTATAACAACATTTCGCGATAATACCAGAAATTATTCGGACAAAAGACGTAAAGATGTCTGATTGTATATGCACCGATGAGAGATTGAGAGTTACAATAAAGAGTTAATGGTCACACCAAAACTATCACCTTTTCACGATTTCATATTTTAGCTACCCATTGTTCTCGTTATCTACCCAAACTATCACTCCCTTTTGTATTACAACATACATCGCTGCTGAGTTGGCCAAATATATTCCCAATCAATAACAAGTGCATGTAGGCCAACTCAATATCGAGCTTGAGGTGTGTTTTAATATACAAAGGGAGTGATAGTTGAAGTATGAAACTCGTGAAAAGATGATAGTTTAGGTAGATAAATAGAACAATGGATAGTTAAGGTATGAAACTCGTGAAAAGGTAATAGTTTTGGTAGATAAATAGAACAATGGATATTTAAGACATGAAACTCGTAAAAAAGCAATATAGTTTAAGTGTTTTTTTACCGTTCTAAATCTATAATATATTAAATAAGCAACATATGATAAATCCTTTTTGGAAAAGCTTCAAAGTGATCATAATATTTCTATTCTTTTATTCATTCTTCAAAAAAATCATAATTTCTTTTATCTTTAAAGTGTATTACACATGTTTTGTGCTACTATTACACATATAGTCCAATAATTCACAATTTTTTCAGTTAGATGCTCACATGTAAAATCCAAGCTTTTTTCACCTTAACCATTTTTACGTTACACTTTTTTCTACTATAAATAAATGTAAAAAAATTGAACTTTTCATCACAAATAATTTACTTGTACCAAAAAAACCAAAAAATGTGTCGTTCGATTTTTGTTATCGGGTTTGTATTATTAGTTCTAATTATTGCAATTAGTTCTGTTAATGGCAATGATCAATGCCCTAATACCATTGTTAAGCTTTTGCCATGCAAAAGTTTCTTAATGGGAAAGGGTGATATTAGTGGTCATTGTTGCAATGGTGTCAAGGGATTAATGAAAATGGCTAGTTTTGATAATGATTTGAAGCTTCAAAGTATTTGTGAATGTATCAAGAAAGAAGCTTTGGCTATTGGAGTAATTGAAGAAAGAGCTAAGCAAATTCCTCAACTTTGCAAAATCAATCTTTCTATTCCTATTGATCCTAATGTGGATTGCAAAAAGTAATATTTTCCTCCCTCTTTTAGTTGTTGTTCACTTTTACAAATTATTGTGAGTCTTTTTTCTTTTTTCTTTTTGGTTGATTTTCACTCGGTGTTCGATATATATATATATATATATATATATGGGGTTTGACTAAATTCGAATTCGCATGTTGTAGGGTTCATTTATGGGGGACAACGCTCCAAATATACCTTTTTTTCATTTTAGAGGCTCCAAGTCAAGACTTCTGGATAAGAGTGAAAGGATCTTGAATCATCCCACCATAACCTATGTTGATAAACTAAATTATTGATAGTAAAATGCAGTAATTTTTGTTGATTCTTTTTTTTAGGATACCTATTTAGTAAATGGTTCTTTTTCTTTTTTATAATTTATGGATCTTTTAAATTAGGGACTAAAGATCTCTTGATTAAACTAAAAATCTTATGAGAAAACGTTAGATCATATGATATAATATTTTATCATTCCTAATCTCAAAGGTCATACTTATACAACTTTTAAAAATAGACACAAAATTTACATGGTAGCCTAAAAATAACATATGCATAAATCAGATAGTCGAATGGACGAATTGGACTATATTTGGGTGGAATATAGTTTCATGGCTATATTTGTCATCCTTAGCCACAAATGTGTCGCAAAGAAATTGCGTTTTTAATCACTTTTTGATCCTAAAATTGAAAAAATAGCCATTATTATAAAAAAGTTTAATTCCATGACCATGTCTTCATGTTGGTAAGGTTAATTATATACTAATCCTGATTAATTTGATTCCTAATTGCTTGAGCAGATTAAGAGGTTCATCATCAATTAGAGAGTTCAAGCTGAAAAATTATAAGAATATTGGGATCATGGCTTTCAGAAGACCAAATTATAATCATCACAATTACCATTCAATTTCCCATAAGAAACCTCCAATTGTCAATTAAGTGAAGGTAAAATAAGTTAATTTGAACCTCGTGTAAATTAATTGTTTTGTTTAATCTCAACTTAATATGATCAATTTATTATTTACTAATTGTTTTCTTTTTGGGAAATGCAGTGCTATCCCCATCAAGTGGAATACTAAATATCTATGAAGACTAGTATGATCATTTCATTAGAATTAATGTGTATTGTGCTTGAATATGTATGATATGATCAAATGTTTTATCTAATGAAATATCCAAGACTTTTATTGAGGGGCGCAAATGGACGAATTGAATTGAATTTGAACAGATACAAACGAATTGGACTAATAAATAGACAAGTTATTAACCCACTAAGAGGTTATTTTAGCTAAAATTGGCTAGGTGAAAATGGACTTAATAATGAGTCATAAATCATAATCCAATCCGTTCAAATTTTAATTTTTTTATTTATTTCCTTATTATTTATTTAATTACAAAAAAGACTAACACAACATTTTTATATATTATAATTGTATATAACATATCAAACAAAATAAAATATAAAAATATTTTGATAAAATTTCTCATGGATCAATCTGCGCTTACATATTCAGCCTAAACTTGTCCAAATGTGGGTCAAACTAAGCGGAGTTAATAAATTAGCAAATTAATAACTCATCCAAACTTGAGCGGATTGGTCAAGTGTATTCAAAGAAAGATAAAATTATACAATAACATAATCAGTATAATCTCACAAGTGACTTTGATTAGAGTGGTATGTACGTAGCTTTATCCACACTTAAGGTAAAGAGGTTATTTCCGATGAACCCTCGACTCAAATAACTCATATAAAAAATAGTATGAAAAAAGATTACAATACTAGTGAAGAAGCTCTGTTGAAACTAATGGAGAAAATAACATTACCAGCATAAAATTATATGAAATGAAAAGGTTTTACTAAAATTATTTGATAACCTAGACGTACAATATTATTTTCAAATTGTAAAAGCCAATATTAATCTTGAAATGGGAAATTAATTAGTTTTAAGTGATCAAATTGGTAAATATAAACCAACAAAAATTTGGATTAGGAATCTTCCATTAGTTTCCTTTACCTTTCTTAAATGGCCAATTATATTAATAATCCTACATGAATTAGGATTATAGAAATTTTGCTATATATATGTGAGTGAGCCCCTATTATTATTACTCGTTTCACCTTTCTCATAGTGTTACATTAAGTAGAATTTAGAAAACTACAAAACTATGGCGATGATGTACGTGCATCCCATATACTGCCAAAATACATACTTTTTTCCAATTCCGAGAACTGAATATTGTCGAATTCAGTTACAAGAAAATCGAGTGCCTAATAAATCAGAACCTATTTTCATTAGCTGGACTTTTCCTCCCGAGGGGTTTATCAAAATCAACATTGATGGCAGCTTCATGCCTAATTCGGGATTGACAGGGTTTGGAGGGGTCGTACGGGATGACAAGGGAAGGTGGTTGGGCGGGTTCTACGGCCGACTTAGCATGGTAGCGAGATCGAGTCTTACATCGGAGTTATGGGCTATACATGGCGGTCTGACTGTGGCGAAGAATTACAATTTAAAGAATGTCATCATCGAGACCGACTCGAGCGAAGCCCTGAAGTTGCTTACTGTGAGGAGTAATGTCTCTAAAAGTCACCCAGATCGCGATGTGATGAAAGAATGTAAGAGTCTCGTATCCGAGCTCGGGATTACTCTACTCCATACCTTGAGACAAGGAAATAATTGTGCGGATCACTTGGCGAAGCTGGGAAGGATGCAACAAGAAGAATTGGTAATAATACATCGTCCACCACGTTCCATGCAACAATTGCTTCTTGCGGACATGGCCCATGTAGCGTATCCTAGGTACCCGAAACACTTATCCTAACTACGGATAGGACAGTTATAGTGAAGTTAAAAAATATTTGTACAAATCGAAAAGAATGTAATAGCATATTAGCATTGAAAGAGACAAAAAAAAAAATGTAAAAAAGGAGGTTTAACGTACTGTTGAAATATCTTATGAGAAGATACTGTCTTATTTTTCATGTTTGAAGTTTTTTATTTTTATTATTAATTATCAACAAAAAAAATGTAGGCTTTGATTGGTTAATTAACCATATATTATGAGACAATATCAAAATCCCGATATATCTTTTTTTTGTTCAATTCGACTTGAAGCGGAGAAAAGCAAACGTGGAGATTCGGGTCGGATCAGAACGTAACTAAAAAACGGATATGTTAGTGACTTAACAGGACAAAGCAACTCCCCGAGGGCATGGGATGTTTTCTTTATTACTCCCTCCGTCCAATAATACTTGTCAACTATTGACTTTGCACGTATCTTAAGAAATAATAAATAATAGAGTAATTTTATAATATCACTTTTTGAATATAATAAATTTAATGCTTTGGGAAATGCATTGCATAATGAATAGTATTTAATACCAAGGGTAAAATGGGCACAATTGAGTAAATTATCCATTGATTTTCTAAACTGGACAAGTATTGTTGGACACCTATTTTTAGTATAGTGGACAAGAAAAAATGGACCGAGGGAGTAATTCCATTTCCCTTGCTTGCAATGGCAGAACCACGAATCCAAATACGGGGATTCAAAAAAAAACGTCAAGGAAATTCAACAACTTATATATATATGTGCGCGAAAAAATCATTTTACTCGAACAAAATTTCACTTCATTTTATAAAATTGATATAAACAAATAGTACACTTGACAATCCAGGAAATGCATCTTTGTGTGTGATCTTTGCTGTACTACGTAAGCACACGAAAAGTCCAGTTACCAGAGTAGAATGTCAAAAAAGGACGATTCAAAAGCTTTCAGCTACATAATCAATAAAAAAAGAACAGTTCGGTGCACAAAGCATCCTGCGTTCGCACAGGATCCGGGGAAGGGGTATAATGTAGACAGCCTACTCTAATGCAAGCATTAGTGGCTGCTTCCACGGCTCACACCCGTGACCTATAGCTCATACAGACATAATCAATAAAAGAAACAAATCAATACAAGAAGGTGGGAATGAAGTAGTCTGTAAAGATGTTCATAGTGGAGCTAGGCTCAGTTGTAAGAAGCAGGGCAAGAAACTGGCTTATGGTAAGTTGGTAACTAGTGTGAGAGTTGACAAAATGAAAACTCTGAACCGATGGCTAATGATTCGGAGATTTCTTCTGATTCGGAGATGTTCTATCATGATTGATGAAACGCCAGATTCTTTCTCGAAAACTTGAGCAAATTCTTCCAGTCTAAGGACACATACAAAGAAAGGAAATTGATATCCGGTAGAGCCAGGAGCATATTAACAGTATGCATACGAAGATATTGTGAGTTTTTTTGGGGCAAACGTGAGTTTTTTTTAAGTAGAAACGAGTCCCGGAACAGAAAATATCGATTTTTCAGTTTTTCGTCTGGGTTGGTCCATGAATTTTTTGTGATACGTGCTTCAGGCATCTGTGGCGACCTGTTTAATGGTGTGGGTTGGTTCGAAGGGGCAAACATAATTTTTTTTTTGGTTTTTTCCTATGTGTTAGTCCATAAATTTCTTGTGATACGTGCTTTCAGTGAAATTTTGGTCAAAAATTTTCGGAGGCGTCCGTGAACGAGTCCCGTAATAGGAAATACCGATTTTTCAATTTTTTTCATGTGTGTTAGTTCATGAATTTTGTGTGATATGTGTTTCCGATAGGTGGGAGAACCCATATAGCCTATAAACCCATTGGTATTTCTCTATTTTTCCGATTAGGGACAATTGGTTCACAACAATCGTCCCCCCTTGAGAACCAACGACCTCATTGGTCACGGCTGGCACCCCTTTTTGGGCAGAAGAATTTGCACCATGGTCCTACTTATAATCTCCTCAAGCAGGAAGTGAGATCAATGAATACATCCTCCTTGCAAGGTATTGTAAGACCACCCATTGGATGATCAAAGCCAAACTCTTCTTCAGCTTGAACTAACAAGTCTTGAAATGATGGTTGGTTCAAGTATGATACTGGCACGACAAATCTCTTCTTCTGACTCTCTCCTACGTATACTGCACAATGACCTTTTGGAACACCTCCAGATGTTGAAAACCTCCTTAGGATTCCACTAGCCTGAATAAATGGAGTCATTCTGATACCCATTATCTCAAGGGATATTTGGTAAACTCTAAATGGTGAAGGAAAAGAAAGAACAAGAATTTGGAGAACTGCACAGAAAATGGAAGTTTTTTTCACGTCTAGATACTTGTGTTTTCCTCAAATGTTTTGTGTCCGAGTATATATAAGTTAATGGCAAGTTTCATACACAACAGGTGAGAGACAATAGCACATGAAGTTTCAAAGACCATGAATTTGTTTAAGAACAACACTAGGCCCCATTGCTTCTCATGATATGGAACAGAAGACACCTTTAAAAATAAGAGCCACAATAATGGGTGAAATTGATTACTTAGTCCTGGACCACTTGGTTTAAAGATATGGTGACAGAGAATTGAATAAATGCATCAACCTCTTTGATTAAAACAAGACAACTTGTAATCCTTCATCCTTTCAAACTAGCTTCATCCACCAATTTAAGGACCCATATAAACATAGACAACAAGCATCGGCACATGGATTTGCCCTCGGTGGTTACTGACAAAAACTTCAGCTCCAACCAAAAGACTGTCTACAGCCTTTTATATAAATACCTCCCTTCTGTGACCCTTTTTTCATCATCAACTACAAGCATTATCTATTCAGACACCAAATTGTTCTAAATTTCTAATTTACTTTCTTGTTTCCAATCTTCCAAGAAAAATGGCAATGCTCAGCGCTAAGAAACTCATCAAGATGGCCAGGAGATGGCAGAAGTTTGCAGCCATGCAGAGGAAAAGGATTTCATTTCCAAGAAATGACAGTGATGCAGACAGTTGCAGTACATCCTCATCCACTATGGTTGAAAAAGACCATTTTGTAGTCTATACAATAGATCAAAGGCGATATGTGTTTCCCTTGGCTTACCTTGAAAATGAGACTGTTGTGCAACTTTTAAACATGTCTGAAGAAGAGTTTGGACTGCTGAGTGGTGGCCCTATTACATTACCCTGTGATTCAGCCTTCATGGACTACATCATTTCGCTAATCAAGAAAGGCGTAGCTGCTGGAGATCTTCACAAAGCATTGCTCCTCTCAATTCCTTCATGTTGTTGTACTTCTTCTTTTTTGCACCAAGAAAGTGGAAACCAACAGCTTCTTGTTTATTGACTCATGACATCATGTTCTGTAAATGATAGCTTAAAATAGAATGTATACAGAGGGAATAGAACTTCATCTTGAAATTAACCAGATCTATAGCTTTCACTTTACAATTTGGCGATTGAGAAGTTTTACATTTATTACAGGCAATCAACTTTGTCAATTGAAACCTACAGACATATGAATCACACCATCAAAAATCTAATGACATGAGAATTAACTGTAAAGAGTTTAAATTAAGTGAGATCATAAAGTGTTCCTCTTTCAGATTTTCTTAGCAGTTAAATTTCATACTTGATAACCACTAATACCTGGATCACCTCTTGATGCACCTCAAGATTGAAAGGAAGCTGCAAATTACAACAACCATTTAGAATGTAATAACAAAGCTCAGTGGTTACTCCTACATCACACTAATCGGCCACCACTTTGATTCTTGTTTTCAGTAATATGTCATTCATATCCAAATGTACAAATGGATCCTTCATGTTTTCCTCAGGCAACAATACCAGAGTCTGAGTCTTGACAGATGGAGAAATGGTCACCAATATATCAAAATACTAGTTCTCGGAACGTCCGTGGCACGTTTGTCCTCTATTATTGCAAAAAAATATGTATATTATTTGATTTATATAAATATTACTTTATATGAAATATAAGATGATAAATGTGAATTAAAAGATAATCATTTAAATCGTTTTACGTAGGAGTGTGCAAAAACCGATATAACCGATAGACCGAACCGATAAAAATATTATTGGTTTATTGATATTGGGTTATTGGGTTAACGATTTTTAAACGGTTTTGTAAATTTTTTTATTGGGCTATCGGTTCGGTATCGGTTTTAAGATTTTAGTTAATGGTTAAACCGATAACCCAATAAGATTATATTTAGATTATATTTTTATTCATAATTGTATAATAGTGGCTTTAAATTTTAAATATATACCCTATTGTTTTTTGCATTTTATAGTTGTTGTCTTAGTGTTGTTGTTTTCTTTCTAAAGTCATTGGTTTGATAACATTCTACCTATCAGTGTTGCTTTTCTTTTTGAGAAATTGCTACCGTTGCTACTGTATTCAAGTTTTCTACTTAAGAAGAAAGAAAATAAGTTTATTTTAGCAATAACGTATTTGAATTTTCTTATGCTTGTAATTTGTATAGATGTTTATGCATGAAAGTAGTCTATATATGAAGAAGAAAATAAGAGAAATCAAAAATATTATAGTAGCATTTTCTTATTGGTTAAACCGATAACCGAACCGTTAAGGACCAAAAACCGATTAACCGAAAACCGATAACGAATATCTTATTGGTTTGGTTATCGGTTTTTCATGTTTACAAACCGATAACCGATAAACCAAACCGATAATATACAAAACCGAACCGAACCAACCGATGCACACCCCTAGTTTTACGTACTATGTATGAAATATAACCTAAGTTCTCTCATATTTTACGTAAATGGTTAAAGTTTATAACCATAAAATAATGAATATTAATCATATTTAGCTTTTGCTGATGGAAGAAACATTGGTCCCCAAAAATGTTCAATTGCATTATTCTAATGTGGATTTAAAAGCTTAAGTAGAGTAGAAAACAGAGAAAGCTAAGACAGTATATTTTCTTGTAGTAAATATGGACATTATCATGAATGATTACCCTACAATTATTAATACAAAAAATGGATGTAAAAGCATTGGCAAGATGAAAAGTGATAAAAAAAATCTTCCTATCACAGCCAATCTCCTCCTGGATCAAGGCTTAGCCACCTCAAAAATCTTCAATCAAGCTAGAAATAAAAACAAATGTACATATACACATACCTATTTTCCATAGATATATTAAGATGCAGGAGCACACAAAGTTAAGCTAACAAATGTGGACCTTATCATTTTTCTTAGGAAAAACCATCTAAATAAACATACCTACCTACCATATCTACTAAATAATCCACTACTTTATTTTAATTACACTTTTTACAACAATTTATCAAAAAAAAAAACCTTCATCCCTAAGATACATCAGCAAACCTCCCTTCTCCATTTTTCTAGATTTGGTGCCTACAATCACGACAACTACCATAGTTCAAACATAATTCTTCATAGTCCAGGTAAATTTTCTTTTTCCCATTGTTTCTCTTTCATCATCTTAAACAAAGCAATTTCCACCATTAATAGCAGATTTTGACGGTTATTTGCTTAAAATTGTTGAGTTTTATTGATGATTGAACCATTATTCATGTATCTATAGTATATTCAAGTTTTCAATTTCAATTTTGCAACTGAAATTCACGAAATTCAAACCCAATTTCTAAAATCTTTTGTTTTTGACTGCATAGCTTTGAAAACTCCATTAATGACCAACGAAGGGCCTTCATATATTGTCAAACCCTGCAGTAATGGTTGTTATAGAGATTTCACTATAATTACCTTATAGAGATTAGCAACTAATGGTTGTTATAGAGATTTCACTATAATTACCTTATAAGTGACCTGATCGTGTAAAAATATTAATTCACAAAACTTAAACTCTGCAGTAATTAAGCTTGCTCGACTCTCAAATATGGGTTTCCAAGAGTACATTTGCAAAGGTATCTATGTAAAATGTCTATATAATATAATATAATATAATATAATATAATATAATATAATATAATAGTCTAATATGATAGAAAAAGAACTGTTTTTTCGATATACTTTCCATGATTCCATCTTAAAATGAGAAATTTAAAATTAAATTATTTCTAAAATATAGAATTGTGTCCTTTTCTAAAAACTAACTAAAAGGGAATCCAACTGGGACAGAGGAAGTAGATTAAAAAAATCACTAAAATTTCAACAAAATACAGATAAAAGATCACTTAAAAAATTTCAACAGATACTTCGTTTGTTTCAATTTGTTTGTCTTACTTTCATTTTTCGTCCGTTTAAAAAATTGCATTTTTCCTTTTTTTGACAATTCTTTAAATCTAACTTTCCACATAACATGCTTAAGAGTTTAGACACAAGATTAAAAAATATTTTGGTACATTCTACTCCCTCCGTCCCATATCACTTGTCCACATTGCTAAAAATATATGTCCCAAATTACTAGTCAATTCAAAAAATCAAGATATAATTAATTAATTTTTTTCCATTTTGCCCTTAAAATTAATAATTTTTGAAAGTATACACATTATAAAGTTCCAAAAAATCCCTCCTTTGTTAATCTTGGTATAGATGGATAATGCACATAAATAAAGTGTACCGTTAAAAAGAGTTAAAAGGGTAAATTAATAAAAATATCCTTCTTATTTATGATTTCTTAAAAAACTTGTAGAGGGTAAAGTGAACAAGTAATATAAAACAAAGAGAGTACATATCTTTAATTTCTTAAACTGCGCACCAAATCACAACCAGACAAACAAATTGAAATTGATGAAGTATTACATTTTGATTGTATCATTTCAAAATTGTAGTGGATTCGAAGATAAATATCGAGCCCATAGAATTTAAATCTTGAATCGACGTAAATAGAACCTAACCTTGTTAGGGGAGTGAGAAAATTGGAGTTCTTCGGTTTTTCAATTT
The DNA here is from genome assembly GCA_003996215.1 of Jaltomata sinuosa. Lineage (NCBI taxonomy): Eukaryota > Viridiplantae > Streptophyta > Magnoliopsida > Solanales > Solanaceae > Jaltomata > Jaltomata sinuosa. Next base: position 236,037 of record QJPP01000040.1, read on the forward strand.
ATGTAAATACTTTTGACTAAGATACAAAATTTAATATATAGAAAAAGGACTATTGAAATTGGGAAAGGGGGCAAATATATTACGATTTAAAATGGATATACTCTTATTAAAAAGGGGTGCATATTTACCTTTTTGTTAACAGACTTATATTTTCCAGTTTAGGTCGGATCCGAAGGGGTCAAATAAAAGAGTGAGGTGATCTTTTAAAGTCACGTGACATTTTTGGTATTAAAAAACGAGCTTTAGGATGTTTCTTTTTCTTTTTTTTAAATTTGTTAATGAAAAGGGTAATTTTTTTAAATTTGCCAAAAAAAATAATAATCCTAAAACTGGTTTTTAGTTGGATGGGGTCCGGAGCGGTAAAATAAAAGGATGAGGTATTTTTCAAAGCCACATCACATTTTTGGAATTAGAAAACCAGCTTTTGAAAAGGGTAAATATGCAACATTTGTTAGACAACGGGTATATATATGCAACCTTTTTTAACGAGGAATATATCGGCTAAGTTGAGGGGGGTATACATAACATTCAGCTATCCTGAAACAAAGGTCAAGAATCATGACTCTTCATATAGAAGACTTTAAGGCTGTATTTTCCAATCTAACATAACTAAAGGCCTCAAAAGTACTAGTTCAGCACTGTTCTTCTGTGTTTATAGAATAAAGTTCTTCTAGTTCCTGCTATCTAATAGCTAGCAGTGAGTGATCAGCGAGCGAAGAAATGCAAAAATAGCTCACCACGAGCTTTCCTGTCTCTCTATGATTCAAGAATGCACGCGGCACATGGTTTGTTCTTCTACCAGCAACTCTTCATTGAATGGTTTTGCTGCATTTGTGATAAATCCCAAGCTAACTATGAGCTGATAGCTTAACTACATTTGCGTTTGTGATAAGTCCAAGTTGTTGTCGACATAAGTGAAGAGAGGAACTGAATTATCGCCAATTTAAGTCCCCATATCGACATGACCAACAGGCATCAGCACATGGCTTTGCCTTCGATTGTTAGTGACAGAACTTAATCGCAAACTCAAAGCCTGTCTACAGCCTCTTGTATGTACAAAAATATAGTTTCACAACATCATTCTTATTCCACTAAATGACACTTTCTTGGATGTGCTAGCTTGCACCACATAGTTCAGCTGTTGCATGCTGGTGCTTAATTACTCTGTTCAGCAGAAAAATTCTAAATGAGTAACGGAATTGTTTAAGCGAATATCACCAAAAGAGAGAATAATCACAACTAGAACTTTTACTATTCATAAATTGATCATGGAAGAAATGTTCTAGGCTCTTGTGTTTCTGAACTATACAGTAAATTTTCCTCTTTCTAATATCTAAGTCCTACTGCTACTTTACAAAATTTCATGTGCAAATGCATTACGCTACAATTCATGGTCTCAAGCGGGATGTGAGATCAATGAACACGTCTTCTTTGCAAGGTATTGTGAGACCACCCATTGGATGATTGAAGCCAAACTCTTCTTCAGATTGAGTTAACAAGTCGTGAAATAAAGGCTGGCTCTAGTAGGATATTGGGACGACGAATCTTTCTTCTGGCTCTCTCCTACATATACTGCACAATGACCTTTGGGAACACGTCCATAATTTGAAAATCTCCTCAAGATTCTAGTACCTTGAATAAGGGGATTCATTTTGATCCCCGTAATGAGACACTTTGTAACTTTAAAAGATGAAGGATTTTTGGAAATGCACAAGTGAATGTTTGTTGCAAGTCTAGAGACTAGTATGTATTGAAGTTATTTTATTATGTAGATTAGTTAATTAGTTGACCTAGTCTGTTAATTGCTGAGTCAGCTAGTCGGTTAATTAGTTAGCTTAGTCGGTTAGTCGGTGCCAGCTGTTAGCACCTTTAACAAACTTGTATATAACTACTTGAGCTAATACAGAAGAAAGTGTGGTTTCTCATTCTCTCAGAATCCCTCTTTCCTTTCTCAGTCTCCATAGTTATCTAGTTCGAGATCCACCATTGTTGGTAAGTAACTTGAGCTTGATCAAGCTCCTCTGTTCTCTGTTTCAATATGGTATCAGAGCCACAAGGTTCTTCTCCAAATTTGTTACTTGTTGCGTGCTTAGATTCATCTCAGATCTGATATGCTCTTCTTCTTCTCTGAATCATTTTTTTTGAAATTCGATCAATTTTCCTTCGTTCTTCTTCTTCTTCTCTGAATCGAACTGGATCCATTTGTTCTTCTATCAAATCAATGGCTACAACTGATGATTCAGTAACCGGCAGTTCAAGTAATTCTATCTCAGACACAAATAACCCTTTGTACATTCATCCCTCAGATAATCCCGGAGTTACACTAGTGTCCGTCCCATTTGATGGTCTTGGATATAGGTCATGGAGAAGAAGTGTTTTACGAAGCTTGTCTGTGAAGAATAAGATAGGCTTCATTACTGGAGATTGTAAGAAACCCGATGCGATCTCTCCTCAATTCAGGCAATGGGAGAGGTGTGATAATATGGTGATTTCATGGATCCTTAATTCTCTGTCCAAAGAGATTTCTGATAGTGTAGAGTATGTGGTTGACTCTGCAGAATTATGGAAGGAACTGGAAGATCGATATGATCAAACTAATGGAGCCAAACTGTACCAAATCCAAAAGGAGATAAATGACCTCGCTCAAGGAACATTAGATGTCACCACATACTACACCAGGATGAAGAAGTTATGGGAAGAGTTGAGCACTCTGACTGTAAAGACTAATTGCAGTTGTGTGTGCACGTGTGGTGCAAAGGAGGGAATGCATAAGGCTGAGCAGGATAGAAGGCTAATACAATTTCTCATGGGCCTGAATGAAGTATATACTGTGATTAGAGGAAATATCCTCATGATGAATCCTCTTCCTTCTATGGCACAGACCTTTTCCATCCTAATTCAGGAGGAAAAATACAGAGAATTTCGACCAAACATCCAACAACTGATGGAATCAACTGCACTCAATGCAGGTCCCTCAACCAAATATGATAACAGATCTTCTGGCAACAAAAGTTTCAAAACAAACTATCCAGTGAACAACAACAGAAATCACTATGGAAACAACTATCCAACTGGTCCTTTCCATTCAGGTATGAATAGAGGAGGGCATAACTATTCAGGCAACAATAAAAATGGACTAGTGTGCGACTATTGTAAGAGATCAGGACATGCTACAGAAAAATGCTTCAGGCTCTATGGGTATCCTGAGGGGAATTCCAGGAACAACACAAATAATCAGAGTTACAATTATAGTCATGGTAATGGCCAAGGATACAGGGCCAACAGGGGAGGAGCCAATAGAGGAGGAAAGCGGAGTGCTGCAAATGCAGTCGGCCTTTCCCTAGACATGCTTTCCAGTCATGATGAGGTATTTGTCATGCCAGAAGGAACACAGACTCTGAGCAACCTGAGCAATCTCAACCTCAACGAGAAACAATATGCACAAGTCATGAGCATGGTACAACATTTCCAAGAAGAAAAAAATTCAGTAGAAAACTCAAATGGCGTCAATATCAACACAGGATCAGTCAATTTTGCAGGTATTGTGGTGTGTACTTCTTCCATTGATTTTGATAAACCTTCATGCAAATGTTTTGAATCAAAGGCTGACTTATGGTTAATAGACTCAGGAGCATCTGACCACATGACTTTTAATAGAAACTGCTTAACAAACATCAAAACCTTACCTTATCCTTTACTTGTTTCACTACCAAATGGATATAAAGTGAAAGTGGCTGAATTTGGTGATGTAGTTATCTCTCCTAAGATCATTTTGTACAAAGTATTGTTCATTCCTTCTTTCAAGTACAATCTGATCTCTGTCCATTCTCTTACCTTTTCCCTAAAGTGTATGGTATTCTTCACTGATACACTGTGTCTCTTGCAGGCCCCTTCAGTGAAGAGGCCTCAGGTTCTTGGTAATAGCAAGGATGGACTTTACTTTCTTTGTTCCAGATGCATACTACCTGGTGATGACACCAAAACTTCTTTCAGTAGCTCCTTGTCTATAAATAAGTCTTGTTCTACTGTGAATGGTCCTTGTCTGTCTGTAAATAAGTCTCGTTCTAATATGAATAGCCCTTGTCTGTCTATGAACAAACCTTGTTCTACTGTAAGTCATTCTTTTTTTGAAGATAATAGCACTAAGCATCCTTGCAGAGTCACCTGTAGCCCACATTTGCTTATAGAAAATCCCATTCTAAGTAATAAAAGTGCAATGACTGTTGAAAACTCTCATCTGTTTCTTAATGGTGACAATGTAGACTTGTTGTGGCACAACAGGCTGGGGCATGTACCTTTTGCAAAAATGAAAGGAATACCAACCTTACCAGCTCACCTTTCACCTAAACAACCATTCCTATGTACCATCTGTCCCATGGCCAGACAAACTAGGCTGCCTTTCACCCAAAGCACCAGCAAAACCACTGCCATCTTTGAGTTGTTGCATGTAGACTTATGGGGTCCCTATCACACCCCAACTCACAACAACTATAAATACTTCCTAACCTTGGTGGATGATTATAGTAAATCTACCTGGACACACCTCTTAAGCACCAAAAGCAATGCCCTTGAAGTCATAAAGACATTCAGCTACATGGTGCAAAACCAATTTCAGGCCTCTATTAAGATAATCAGATCAGATAATGGCCTAGAATTTACAAACAAGGAGGCTTCTTCCTTCTTCCAATCAAAAGGAATAATACACCAGAAAAGCTGCCCTTATACACCACAGCAGAACAGTGTCGTGGAAAGAAAACACAAATATTTACTTGAGACTGCAAGAGCACTCTTGTTCCAGTCCAAATTACCTCTTAAGTACTGGGGGGAGTGCATATTGACAGCAACCCATATCATAAACAGATTACCTTCTACCCAACTTAACAACAAATGTCCATATGAACTATTGCACAAAGGACAACCAGACTACTCACACTTGAAGTCATTTGGTTGTCTATGCTACCCAACCATACCCAAAGTGCATAGGGATAAGCTAGAACCTAGAACTACCCCTCATGTTTTTGTTGGTTATCCGTTTGGCACAAAGGGTTATAAAGTCCTCAGCTTGGCCACAAAAAGGATACATGTTTCTAGAGATGTTATTTTTCATGAAGCTGTTTTTCCTTTTGCTTTATTTCCCAACAATACTTCCTTCCCTTCTGTCCTTAGATCTCCTCTCTTTACTGATGATTTTGTTGATACTGAGGTAGGACATAATGATATTTTGTCAAATGATCTTAATGCTGTAGATCATGATATTTTGTCAAATGATCTTAATGCTGTAGATTCTATTGTCACTGGTTCATTGCCACATGACCACACTCCACCTGCCCTACCTCTTGTTCCACCTTCCTTACCTACTACTCACACCATACATTCTCCACCTCATGCAGAGCCAACCCAACCTGCAATACCTCTTGTTCCACCCCAACCTGCAACCATCCAAAGAAAATCTCAAAGAGAAAACAAAGTTCCTAGACACCTGAAAGACTACATTTGCAGCATCCCAGGATCAAAGGCCACCACTTCACAACCAATCTCACCAAATACCCCTCACTTATCCCTTAGTGCTTTGTTTTCCAAGAACCATCATATAACTCTTGATGAACTATGATCTGAAAGTCAACTTCTTGTTAGAAATGTTTGTCATGACAGGGAACCAACTTCATATGAAGAGGCAGCACTCAGTCCTGCATGGCAGGTTGCCATGACACAAGAATTTGAAGCTCTCTATGCTAACAACACATGGGATCTTGTCCAGTTGCCATTGGGAAAACAGGCCATAGGATGTAGGTGGATCTACAAAATAAAGCATAAGGCAGATGGAAGCATAGAAAGATTTAAAGCAAGATTAGTGGTTAAGGGGTATACACAACAAGCTGGCATAGATTATACAGAAACTTACTCACCTGTGGTTAAAATGACTACTGTGAGGTGTTTGATAGTCACTGCAGTAAAGAAGGGATGGAACATGCTCCAGCTTGATGTAAATAATGCCTTCCTTCATGGAGACTTACATGAAGAGGTTTATATGGCTTTGCCGCAGGGATTGGAGGTTACTGGCCCGGGGCTGGTCTGCAAGCTAAATAAGTCCCTCTATGGCTTGAAACAAGCTAGTAGGCAATGGTATGCCAAACTGACAGAGGCCTTGAATGCTAGGGGATATCAACACTCACTGCATGACTACTCCCTTTTTTATAAGAGCACTGGATCCTTGGTGGTGTTTGTTGCTGTTTATGTGGATGATGTGCTGTTGACAGGTACTGATGAAAAGGAGATTGCAGCACTGAAACATTACTTGCATGACATGTTTAGAATTAAGGACCTTGGCCGACTGCACTTCTTTCTAGGAATGGAGGTTCTCTACACTGAAGAAGGTGCTATCATCTCCCAGAGGAAGTTTGTCCTGGATCTATTGAAGGAGTATGATTGTTTCAACTACAGCATTGTATCCTCTCCACTTGATCCAAATGTAAAGCTAAAGGCAAAAGAAGGAACACCTCTACCTGATCCCACATACTATAGGAAGCTGATAGGTAAGTTCAACTTCCTCACCAACACAAGAATGGACATAGCTTTTAGTGTTCAACACTTAAGCCAATTCATGCAAGACCCTAGAGAACCACATCTTCAAGCTGCCTTCCACCTGTTGAGATATTTGAAGTCAGATCCAACCTTGGGAATTTTCATATCCACTAATCCTGACTGCACAGTTAGAGCCTTTTGTGACTCAGATTGGGCTGCATGTCCGGACTCAAGGAGATCAGTCAGTGGTTATTTAGTTCTACTTGGAGATTGTCCTGTGAGTTGGAAATCTAAGAAACAGGAAACAGTATCTTTGTCATCTGCTGAAGCAGAGTATAGATCCCTAAGAAAAGTGGTGGGTGAGTTGGTATGGCTGAACAGATTATTCACTGAGCTGACACTGTCTTATCCTTCTCCAATTGATGTGTATTGTGATAGTCAGTCAGCTCTCCACATTGCCAGAAATCCGGTATTTCATGAGCGTACAAAACACATCGAGGTCGACTGTCACTTTGTCCGGGATAAACTTCATGAAGGCCTGATTTCATTGCATCACATTTCCACTACTGATCAACTGGCTGATGTCTTGACTAAAACACTCACTGGTGTGAAGCACTCTGCCATTTTGAGCAAGTTGTCTGTGAGATCCTCACCTCCAACTTGAGGGGGGATATTGAAGTTATTTTATTATGTAGATTAGTTAATTAGTTGACCTAGTCTGTTAATTGCTGAGTCAGCTAGTCGGTTAATTAGTTAGCTTAGTCGGTTAGTCGGTGCCAGCTGTTAGCACCTTTAACAAACTTGTATATAACTACTTGAGCTAATACAGAAGAAAGTGTGGTTTCTCATTCTCTCAGAATCCCTCTTTCCTTTCTCAGTCTCCATAGTTATCTAGTTCGAGATCCACCATTGTTGGTAAGTAACTTGAGCTTGATCAAGCTCCTCTGTTCTCTGTTTCAATAGTATGTGTGTATATATACAAGTTTATGACAAGTTTCATATCCAAATATCTAGTGGTGGTCAAGAGAAATTGGTGACAGTGGCACATGGTTTTGCTTATTCTCTAAAGTAATCAGACCACAAATTTGTTGTAGAAAAAGACTAGGCCCCTCTTATTCTCATGATTTGTATCAAAGGACACTCTTTAAATAAAATCTACAATAATGGATGAAGATGACGACTTTCATGAAGTGTTTTTTCTAGAACAACTAGCCAAGATGGAAATCTAAAGGTCACCTATCTACATGACAAAGAAGAGAGCAGAACATGGTTTTGCTTCTTACCAGCAATTGTTCATTTAATGGTCTCAAATTATTGGCATTGGTGAGAAATACCAAGTATGAGATGATAACATAATTAGTAGGCCTAATTGGTTGTTGATCAAAGAGAAGAAAGGATGAAACTTATCATATTTTATATTCAAACTTAGCTTCATCCACAAATTTTGGCCCCATATCAACTTGGCCAACAGGCATCAGCACATGGCTTTGCCTAACAAACTCATCAGCAGCCACTTGTATAAATAATCCCTCTTTTATGAGCCTTTTCATCATCAACCAAAAGCATTATCAATTCAGCATCGAAGGTCTCTAAATTTCTTATTTATTTTCTTGTTTCCAATCTTCCAAAAAAGAAAATGACAATGATCAGTACCAAGAAACTCATCAAAATGGCTAGGAGATGGCAGAAGTTCGCGGCCAAGCAGAGGAAGAGGATTTCATTTCCAAGAAATGGTAGTGATGCAGACAGTAGCAATACATCCTCATCGTCTAAAGTTGAAAAAGGCCATTTTGTAGTATATACAGTTGATCAAGCACGCTTTGTCATTCCATTGGTTTACCTTGAAAACGAGGTCATTAGGCAACTCTTGAACATGTCCGAAGAAGAATTTGGGCTACTGAGTGGTGGCCCTATTACATTACCCTGTGATTCAGCCTTCATGGACTACATCGTTTCACTAATCAAGAAAGGCGTAGCTGCAGGAGATCTTCTCAAAGCTTTGCTCCTCTCAAATCCTTCATGTTGCTGTTCAACTTCTTCTTTACACCAAGAAAGTGGAACTCAGCATATTCTTGTTTATTAAGTCATAATCAACATTCTTTTTGTACATGCTAGCTCAAAAATAGTTTTTAGAGAGGACGGAGATTGAAGAGTACACAATTGTAAAGCGCATCATACAAATTGAATATTATTTTATCAGAAAATTTACCATATCCACGGCTTTCACTTTTACATTTGGTTACGAAAAGACCTAACAATCTCATCTTGGATTGGTGCCATTTATGTATCAACACCACTGTCCACTAAGATATCAATTCTCGTGAGAAGTTCTAAGTGTTATTTGGTGTCATAATTAATAGGTCCATTCAGTTGTCGACCAAATGAAGAAAGAAAGAAACTCATCATCTTCCATATATCCTTTCAAACAAGATTCATTCACAAATTTAAGACCCCATATAAATATCCACATTAAGGTGGCAGAGGTGAGAGACAACGGCATCTGAAGTATCGCATGGCTTTGTCTTCAAAGTTAATGTCAGCATATTAAAAATAAACTTGTTGAAGAAAAGAAGATGTCCAAAATATATTTGTGGTATTTTCAGAAGCAATTAGGTGATAAAACAACTGCAGATGCTGAAGATGTCCTTAAAATTATATTAGCCTGAATAAGTGGAGTCATCTTGATTTCCGTTCTTTCAAGATATGTTTCTTAACTCTTAAATGATGATCTAAGAATAAACAAGAAACAAATAATCTTGAGAAATGCACAGAAAAGGAAAGCTCTTTGCACTGTGTTCTGCTCAAATACTTTGTAGATGTGTATGAAAAAGTTTATGGAAAGTCTCTCATCCAAAAGTTTCACATGGTTTTGCCTACTCTATTATTATCCAAGTATTCAGACACTAAACTTGTTGATGACTGAATTCCACTACGTAATTTCTTGTTACTTATCACAAATGTCATTCTTATTCCTCTTCCATGGATGTGCTAGTTTGCACCACATAGTTCAACTGTGGCATGCCGGGGCTTAGTTATTTGTTTAGCAGAAAAATTCTAAATGAATAAAGGAATTGTTTTGGAAAATATAACCAAAATAGTGATTATCAGAAACAGCAGTTCTGCTATTCATAAATTGATCATGGAAACAACTTCTAGATTCTTGTGTTTCTAAACTATACAGTTGAAATTCCGCTCTAAATTTCCTCTTTCTAATATCTTAGTTCTACTACTTTACAAAATTTCTGTGCAAGAGAATTTGCACTTTGATACAATTCATGATCTCAAGCGGGATGTGAGATCAACAAACACGTCCTCTTTGCAAGGTATTGTGAGGCCACCCATTGGATGATTGAAGCCAAACTCTTCTTCAGATTGAGCTAACAAGTCTTGAAATAAAGGTTGGCTCAAGTATGATACTGGCACGATGAATCGCTTCTTCTGGCTCTCTCCTACATATACTGCACAATGACCTTTAGGAACACCTCCGGAATTTGATAACCTCCTCAAGATTCTAGTACCTTGAATAAGGGGACTCATTTTGATACCCATAGTGAGATACTTTTGTAACTTTAAATGATGACTTAAAAAAAGAAAGAAGGATTTTGAGAATTATGCAGCCAGTGAGACTTGTTTTTTGCATAAAAAGCTTTCTATGTATGTGTATATATACAAAGTTATTGGTGAAGAGAATTTGGTGGCCACTTCTGAGAGACAATGGCAAATGAAGCTTCACATGGCTTTGCTTATTATCAAGTATTCAGACAATAAATTTGTTGAAGAACACTAGGCTCCAGTTTTATTTTATGGACACCCTTAAAATAAAATCCACAAGGATTGATGAAGTTGATGCCAAGATGGAAATCTAAAGGTCACCTATCTACATGACAAAGAAGAGAGCAGAACATGGTTTTGCTTCTTACCAGCAATTGTTCATTTAATGGTCTCAAATTATTGGCATTGGTGAGAATACCAACTAGGCCTAGTTAATCAAAGAGAAGAAAGGAAGAAACTTATCATCTTTTATTTTCAAACTAGCTTCATCCACAAATTTCAGGCCCCATATCAACATGGCCAACATCCATCAGCATATGGCTTTGCCTAACAAACTTATCAGCAGCCTCTTGTATAAATAATCCCTCTTCCATGAGCCTTTTCATCATCAAGCACAAGCATTATCAATTCAGCCATCAAAGTTCTCTAGATTTCTTATTTACTTTCTTCCAAAAGAAAATGGCAATGATCAGTGCCAAGAAACTCATCAAAATGGCTAGGAGATGGCAGAAGTTTGCAGCCATGCAGAGGAAGAGGATTTCATTTTCAAGAAATGGTAGTGATGCAGACAGTTGCAGTACATCCTCGTCGTCTATAGTTGAAAAAGGACATTTTGTAGTATATACAGCTGATCAATCACGCTTTGTCGTTCCATTGGCTTACCTTGAAAATGAAGTCATTAGGCAACTCTTGAACATGTCCGAAGAAGAATTTGGGCTACTGAGTGGTGGCCCTATTACATTACCCTGTGATTCAGCCTTCATGGACTACATCGTTTCACTAATCAAGAAAGGCGTAGCTGCAGGAGATCTTCTCAAAGCTTTGCTCCTCTCAATTCCTTCATGTTGCTGTTCAACTTCTTCTTTACACCAAGAAAGTGGAACTCAGCATATTCTTGTTTATTAAGTCATAATCAACATTCTTTTTGTACATGTTAGCTCAAAAATAGTTTTTAGAGAGGACGGAGATTGAAGAGTACACAATTGTAAAGCGCATCATACAAATTGAATATTATTTTATCAGAAAATTAACCATATTCTTGGCTTTAACGTTTCAATTTGGTACGGAAATCCTAACAATCTAATCTTGGATCGGTACCTTTTATGTATAAACAACACTTCATGCACAATAATTTTTACTTGGGCACATTATTGATTGAGGAAAGTCTAAATGAACTGAAAGTTTGACACTATAAGGAGATGTTTGACACTATATATTTGTCTAGTTTTTTGAGGACATAGTTATTCTACTGATCGATGATGACAGGTACTCATGATATAGTTGAGTTGCATGCAAATCGACTACTACTAAAGTTTAATCACTTTAATGTAACAAATAATAATTTTTGTGACTGTAATGTTATAAATAAAAGTTTAATAACATTACTGTCATTAAATATAGTTTTGTGACTTTACTGTTTTAATAAGTCAAGTTTAGTAACCATAATCATGACTATTAAAAACCCTAGCATCCAACTGCAAAGTTGTTGTTGTTTTTTTAAAAAAAAGACGCTAGAATATAAATTGAAGCAAATAGAGAAGTTCAAAAATATGTCACAAAAGGCAAATCTTAACTGGAGAAAAAAGAAGAAATCAGTACCTTCTAATCAAATTTTCAAAGGTATTTGTTTCATTCACCACCATTATAGTTTATTTGGTTTGGCAGAATTCAGTAGCTTTGGCTCAAACCATATGTATTTGTGTTAAAAATTTGTTTAATATGTATAAATAATTTGTTCAGAACTCGAAAAAAAAAAAATATTATGGTCCGGAATCCATAAACTAAAAATCCTGGATCCGCGTAACTCTGATCACTATTTTTTAAATTAGTTTGCAGGGAAGAGAGTTGTGAAGCCGCCATAAAGCTAATAGATATTGTTGATCATTAGGTGAGTTCTGATTTCAGGTTATTACAATTTTCTTTTCGTTGTTGGTTGAACTCTAGTTGCTGTAGCTTTCCTCTTTAATTTACAAATATTTGAGAAGGGGCCCAATCTCGCATTTGATGGTCAGCCTATCGATAGGCTTCGTTTCTATGACTGCCTTTGTGAATATATGTGTGTGTGTCCAAAAGATTAATGTCTTTAACTTGTGAACTCCTAAATTAAAGCACTTGATTTGTCCTATCTAGGCCATGGGAATTTACTACGAAGACGGAATAATTATGGACATCCTCAGCAGGTTACCCGTGAGGTCTCTTCTTCGATTCAAATGTGTCTCAAAAATTTGGGAGACATTAATCTCCGAATCGTACTTTAGGATGAAGCATCTCAGTCATGCCAAGAATGACTTTAACTCCCAAAAACTTCTTGTTAGCCAACAATGGCTTTCTGATCGCGTTATGTTTAACTTCTTTTCTTCTACTTTATCGTCTGATCAACTCGTTCAGGATGTACAGAATCGCCCTTCAAACTGCAATCCGTTTGGTATAGCCAACATTTATTCTTCTTGCAACGGGTTGGTTCTTCTTGGAATTGTAGTCATTTTCGTGAACAACTTTTGCTGTGGAACCCCTCCACAAGAGAATCGACAGAACTAACATTTCCCGGTACAGGATTTAGACTAAAGGATACTACTTTCGGTTTTGGGCATGACACATATAGTGATGGCTATAAGATCCTTAAGCTGAACAAGGGTAAGCCCGTACTACCATCCGTTGAGATTCTCACGCTAAAAGGTGGTTCGTGGAGAAGTATTTGTAATAATCCAACTACTGTATGCCCTAAGACAGGACATCAAATGGTGATTCATCCATATCGCGATCAAAATCTCATTATGGGTCCCGTGGTATTTGTACGTGGAGCATTTCACTGGCTTGGTCATTCGCATAATTGTTCTGTGGTGTCATTTAGTACTTCAAATGAGCTGCACAGAGATATACCGTTGCTAGAGCAAATGTATAGAATTGACCACATACAGAGATCTGATTATGGTATTTCGGTATTCGGAGGAATGCTTTGCTTTTATTCTACTCATAATTATCATCAGGAGTGGACCACTTTTCAGTTGTGGGGAATGAAAGACTATGGTGTCCCGGAATCTTGGACTGAATTGTTTACATTACATACTTCCGATATTTATTTTGCTAAACCGAAATATAGGTATGCAGATGGTGAAGTACTACTACGTTGTAGACTTGGCAGGAGTGGAGGCGATGTATTTAGGACATCCAAAGGACAAGTTGGACTATTATGGCCTCAATGTTTTTTCCAGGAAGGAATTGTTTATACAGAAAGTTTGATCTCTCCAAAATCACTTAATTAATATTCACTTATATATGGTCGAGACACGTTTTTTCTTCACTTCTTTTTTTTTTCCTCCGAAATCATGTAAGGACCTATGTGTCTGCTAAGTTTATCTATTGTTCGCAAATTTTTACTTCATGTTCTCAGAGAAGTTATTGAAACCCCCAATTTCTTTTTACCTATTATTGTTCTCAGAGAAGTTATTAAGCTTTTGTGTCAAAAATATTGGGTTCAGATCAAACGAAATGTCAAAAGCTACGTCCACCTCTGACAGGTGTAGATGTACCACTATATCTTATATATATATCGTTGAAATGGTTTAGAGAATATATGTTATACTAAGTTGGCACACATCATCACTAGGGAATAGTTGGTATGCATCCACGGTCAGAGGCAGATGCACGATTTGAACTTGATGTATTCCTTACGGTCCAAATATAGAATAATGATTTACTCTGTGATTGTGAAAACCACAAATTATATATTTGGATCTTGGAATCAGTATTTCCCAAATTATAAAAAATAAACAGTTTGGAGGCAAGAATATAGACTTTTTGATGAATAATTAGATGTTAATATTCTGTACACTTGTTGAGTATCATGTATCCATTACAAAATTTATCAGTTAGTTCAGCAAACTAGCAATTGCGGATTCTTTTGTTCTTGAAGGTATAAAGCTGATGAACATTGGCTGGAAGCGACTGATACGAGCAAAGCATTCTGAAGATCTGCGGTTACACCTCTTTCGATGAGTGATATGATATAATTCATGAACAACGCATCACAGGGTAATGTGATAGGGCAATCACTTGGAAGTCCAAACTCTTCTTCAGACATGTGCAAAAGTTGTCTGATTACCTCGTGTTGAAGATAAGCCAACGGAACCACAAATCGCTTCTGGTCAGTTGTATATACAATAAAATTCCCTTTTCCAACTATAGAAGATGATGTGCTACAACTCTCTGCATCTTTGTACTCGGATCTTGGAAAAGAAATTCTCTTTCTTTGCTTAGCTGCGCACTTCTGCCATTTTCTTGCCATCTTGATGAGTTTCTTGGCGCTGATCATATTGATTTCTTTGCAATATAGGAAAGAAAAAAGTTGAAGATATTTCAAAAGATTTGATTTAGTGCTATCTGCTTGATGATCAAATGGCTCATTGAAGCAGTTTATTTATAGCTCTAGTTGTCAACTTGAGATCGGTATTTAAGGCAAAATCATGTGCTGTTGTTGAATACGGGACCTATTGAATTGTGGCCACGGCTGGTTGTCTAGTTTTAAGCAAAGAACATTGATGCATTTATTCAATTCTCTGTCACCGTATCTTTAAATCAAGTGGTCCAGTACTAAGTCATCGATTTCATCCATTCTTGTGGCTCGTTATTTTAAGGGAGTTTTCTGTTCCAAATCATGAGAAGCAGAGGGACCTAGTGTTGTTCGTCAACAAATTTATAGTATAAGTTCTTTGACAATAACGGAGAAGGCAAAACCATGTGAAACTTCATGTGCCATTGTCTCTCAATAGTTAGGTATGAAACTTGCCATTAACTCATATGTTCACTCGGAGACAGGAATTTAGCAAAACACAAGTATCTAGACGTTCAAAAGACTTCCGTTTTCTGTCTTTTTTTGTTGGTAAAAACTTATCCACACCGGGTTCCATTTTCTTTGTAATTCTCCAAATTCTTGTTCTTTCTTTTCATTCATCATTTATAGTGATTATTCATTGAGACAATGGGTATCAAAGTGACTCATTTATTCAGGCTAATCGGTTCTTAAGGAGGTCTTCAACATGTGGAGGTGTTCCAAAAGGACATTGTGCAGTATATGTAGGAGAGAGCCAGAAGAAGAGATTCGTTGTGCCAGTATCATACTTGAGCCAGCCTTTATTTCAAGACTTGTTAGCTCAAGCTGAAGAAGAGTTCGGCTTTGATCATCCAATGGGTGGTCTCATGATACCTTGCTAAGAGGACGTGTTCATTGATCTTACTTCCCGCTTAAGAAGATCATGAGTAGTATCATAATGCGAATTCTGGAAGATGAATAATGGAAGCTATAGGTCTGGTTAATTTCAAGATCTCTATTCCAATCTGTAATAATATACAAGCTTTCTGTTGCCTATTTTTCACTTGATATACAATATATTTTGAGCTAAAATTTATAAAACATGATGTCATGACTCAACAAACAAGAATCTGTTGATTTCCACTTTCTTGGTGACAAGAAGAAGTTGAACAGCAACATGAAGGAATTGAGAGGAGCAACGCTTTGTGAAGATCTCCGGCAGCTACACCTTTCTTGATTAGTGAAATGATGTAGTCCATGAAGGCTGAATCACAGGGTAATGTGATAGGGCCACCACTCGGTAGTCCAAACTCTTCTTCGGACATGCTTAAAAGTTGCCTAACAACCTCATTTTCAAGGTAAGTCAAGGGAAATGCATAGCGCATTTGATCAACTGTATAGACTACAAAATGGCCTTTTTCAGCTCTAGAGTATGAGGATGTACTGCAACCGTCTGCATTACTGTCATTTCTTGGAAATGAAATCCTCTTCCTGTGCTTGGCTGCAAACTTCTGCCATCTCCTTGCCATCTTGATGAGTTTCTTAGCACTGAGCATTGCCATTTTTTCTTGGAAGATTGGAAACAAGAAAGTAAAGTAGAAATTTAGAACAATTTGATGGCTGAATAGATAATGCTTGTAGTTGATGATGAAAAAATATCACAGAATGGGGGGTTATTTATATAAAAGATAGACAGGATTTGAGTTGGAGCTGAAGTTTTTGTCTCTAACCACCGGAGGCAAATCCATGTGCCGATGCTTGTTGGCCATGTTGATATGGGGCCGAAAATTTGTGGATGAAAAGATTATAAGTTTCTTCCTTCAAATAAGTTGAAACCATTAAATGAACAATTGCTGGTGAGAAGCAAGACCATGTTCTTCTCCCTTCATTTTCATGTAGATCGGGGACATTTGTATATCATCTTGGCTATTCTGTGTTGGATCTCTGTCACCATATTTTCAAAACAGATGGTCCAGGGCAAAGTCCTCATCTTCATCCATCCTAGTTTTGTTATTCAACAAATTTTGTGGTCTGAATACTTTAGAGAGTAAACAAAACCATGTGAAACTTCATGTGCAATTGTCTCTTACCAGTGGTCACCACTAAATATTTGGATATGAAACTTGTCCTTAACTTGTATATATAGTATATACACATACTAGACTTCAGACTTGCAACATAAATATTCACTTGCTGTGTGTTTCTAAAAATCTTTCACTCCTTCTTTAGGCCATCATATATATTTTGAAGTTACAAAGTATCTCACAATGGGTATTAAAGTGATTCCATTTATTCAGGCTAATCGATTTTTAAGGAGGTCTTCAACATTTGGAGGTGTTCCGAAAGGACATTGTACAGTATATGTAGGAGAGAGCCAGAAGAAGAGATTCGTTGTGCCAGTATCATACTTGAGCCAGCCTTTATTTCAAGACTTGTTAGATCAAGCTGAAGAAGAGTTTGGCTTTGATCATCCGATGGGTGGTCTCACAATACCTTGCAAAGAGGATGTATTCATTGATCTCACGTCCCGCTTGAGGAGATCATGAGTAGGATCATAGTGAAAATTCTTCAACAAATTTTGTAAAATAGTAGGACTTATAAATGAGAGAGGAAAGTTCAATGTATAGTTCAGAAACACAAGAATAGAAAACGTTCTACTTCTGATTAATCTCCGTTTTGGTAATATTTGCTTAAATAATTCCCTTATTCTTTTAGAATTTTTCTGCTGAACAAAGTAGTTACATACCTGCATGCGATAGATTCACCGATCTTGTGGTGCAAACTAGCACATCCAAGAGAGTATCATTTAGCGGAATAAGAATGACCTTTGTGATAAGCAACAAGAAATTACCTAGTTAAATAATTTTGCTGTGATAATATAAGCTACTTTTTTTACTTAATTTTTCTATATCTTGGAAGAAACAAATGTACCTATGGCTACATTGCTTATTATTATGGTGTAAACTAGCATATGTCTAAGTGGGTGCATATAGTGCATAGAGGATAAAATGAGGGAAGCTCGTCTGGATCGATTTGGGCATATCCTAGTGGACCTTCGGATGCTCGGGTCCATAGGTGCAATAAAATGATGTTGGAAGGTGCTAAGAAGGAACGAGTAGACCAAATATGACACAGAGTGCTCAAAATATTAACAACCTCTTGGAGCCAACGCAGACTTAAGTGAGAACATAAAACAATGGATGCAAAAGAATTCCTACATGTAGTTAGGGTTAAAGTTTAGCTGGTACAGTTAACATTACGTCTGGTGTTTGTCAACTTTTTTTTTATCAGTTAAAGATGTTGAGGTAAAAGCTAGATTTTATAGAATGTACTATTTCTAGACAACTTTTTCACTATTGAAATGCACAGACCGATTAGGACATAATGGATAAAGATGATATATATAACTGAGCTAAACAGTTTGTGTTTGAGGCGTAGTTGATTGATTGATATCCTTCGTATCATCAAGACTTTCTTAGATCAAAGAGGTGTCGTAGTAAGTGAAACGCTTGTACTAAACAAAGTGGTGTTTATACATAAGAGATATCAATCCAAGATTAGATTGTTAGGACTTCTCATAACCAAATTGAAAAAGTAAAAGCCATGAATATGGTAAATTTTCTGGAAAAAGAATATTCAATCTGTATAATTTGCTTTACAATTGTGTACTCTTCTAAAAACTATATTTGAGCTAGCATCTACAAAAAGAATGTTGGCCTTGACTCAACAAACAAGAAGCTGTTGGTTTCCACTTTCTTGGTGCAAAGACAAAGTTGAACAACAACATGAAGTAATTGAGAGGAGCAATGCTTTGTGAAGATCTCCTACAGCAATGCCTTTCTTGATTAGCGAAACAATGTAGTCCATGAAGGCTGAATCACAGGGTAATGTAATAGGGCCACCACTCGAAAGCCCAAATTCTTCTTCGGACATGTTCAAGAGTTGCCTAATGACTTCATTTTCAAGGTAAGCCAATGGAACGACAAAGCGTGATTGATAAGCTGTATATACTAAAAAATGTCCTTTTTCAACTATAGACGACGAGGATGTACTGCAACTGTCTGCATCACTACCATTTCTTGAAAATGAAATCCTCTTCCTCTGCATGGCTGCAAACTTCTGCCATCTCCTAGCCATTTTGATGAGTTTCTTGGCACTGATCATTGCCATTTTCTTTTGGAAGAAAGTAAATAAGAAATCTAGAGAACTTTGATGGCTGAATTGATAATGCTTGTGCTTGATGATGAAAAGGCCCATGAAAGAGGGATTATTTATACAAGTGGCTTCTGATGAGTTTGTTAGGCAAAGCCATGTGCTGATGCCTGTTGATCATGTTGATATGGGGCCTAAAATTTGTGGATAAAGCTTGTTTGAAAATAAAAGATGATAAGTTTCTTCCTTTCTTCTCTTTGATCAACTAGGCCTACTTGGTATTTCTCAGCAATGCCAATAATTTGAAACCATTAAATGAACAATTGTTGGTAAGAAGCAAAACCATGTTCCGCTCTCTTCTTTGTCATGTAAATATGTGACCTTTCGATTTCCATCTTGGCATCAACTTCATCAATCCTTCTGGATTTTATTTTAAGGGTGTCCGCACGGGGCCTAGAGTTGTTGCTTACTTGATAATAACAGAGTAAGCAAAGCCATGTGAAGCTTCATGTGCCATTGTCTCTCACCAGTTGCCACCAATTTCTCTTCACCATTAAATTGTGATATGAAACTTACCACTAACTTTGTATACATACACATACATAGAAAGATTTTTATGCAAATCACAAGTCTCACTTGTTGTATATTTCTCAAAATCCTTTGTTCTTTTTTTGGAAGTCATCATTTGAAGTTACAAAAGTATTTCACTATGGGTATCAAAATGAGTCCCCTTATTCAAGGTACTAGAATCTTGAGGATGTTTTCAAATTCCGGAGATGTTCCCAAAGGTCATTGTGCAGTATATGTAGGAGAGAGCCAGAAGAAGAGATTCGTCGTGCCAATATCTTACTTGAGCCAGCCTTTATTTCAAGACTTGTTAACTCGTTTGGCTTCGATCATCCAATGGGTGGTCTTACAATCCCCTGCAAAGAGAATGTGTTTGTTGATCTCACGTCTCGCTTGGGATCATGAATTGTATCATAGTGCAAATTCTCTTGCACATGAAATTTTGTAGAGTAGTAGGACTTACAAGATAACAATTTTGTTGTGATAATATAATTTTGATATAAAGCTACTCTTTGACTTATTTATTCCTAGAATCTATTTCAGAAAAACAAATGTACACATGGTTAAATTGTTATCTATTGTTGTGGCTTTAAATTGATTCCAGGTCATGAGAAGCAACGGTAACTACTATTTCTTCAACAAGTTTAACCGTTTAACGTCTGAATACTTACCATCAACTTACATATACAAAATATTTGAGCACAACACAATGCAAGAAGCTTTCTTAGTCTCTGTGTATTTCTCAAAATTATTTGTTTCTTGTTTATTCTTAGACTAGTTTCTGGGCACGTGTGTCCCATATAAATTCGTATATATTATTTAAAATGATAAAGATAATACTCCCTTCTGTTTCAAAAAGAATTGTACCTACTTTTTTTTTTAATGCGTTTCAAAAGGAATGGTCCTTTCCTTTTTTGGCAACACTTTGGTTCCAACTTTCCACGTGGCATGTGTAAAACCGCAAGATTAAAGGGTATTTTGGTACATTTGATATAACTTTAATTTAAGACCACAAAATTCAAGAGTCTTATTTATTTTCTTAAACTCCGTATCAGGTCAAAATAGGTCATTCTTTTTTAAACGGAGGGAATATTTAAACATGTATGTAATGAGTAATAAAAAATTTAACAGGGAAAAAAAAACAAGCTCAATCATCAAAGGACCAATTTGCAAATTCAAAAAGCAAATTCCATTATCTAGGTAAAAATTATAAAGGGACGTGAAATGAAAAAAGCAAGTTTCAAAGACATACCATAGTGACAATGAAGGCAAATAAATTGCATACATTGAAGAGCAAATGATGAATTTATGGACCATTATTTTCAAAATATTATCACGAAAGTCATATAATACTTGTGAATTAGCAATCACTTACAAGAGAATATGCTAAAGTACTAATAATTTAATTGTTAATATATTCAACAAAGTAATTACTAATGAATATTTAATTAAATAAAAAAGCAAATAAAGGTATAAAATAAAAATGAAGATAAAGAAATTGATGAACAAATCATTATTTTTAAGTCTCTAAATCAAAACCGAACATGAAACTTTGGTTTCATTAGACTCCTTTGTGGAGATGAGAACTCAAAAAAATAGAAATTTTAATTTTTTTTATCATCCACGTTGAGAGGCCCGCAACGAATTTTTCATCATTCTCATTTGTTGTCAAACCTTCTATTATTTAAAGTTAAGTTGATGATCAGATACTCTAAGCCTTGATGTCTCTCCTCTTGTTATACCAGAAGAAATATAATAATGACCCCCCCCCCCCAAGCCTTTTTTGTGACCTTAACCTGTCTCATATATAGTTCTATTTCTTAGATATGTGAATTGCCTTGACACTGTTAGAGCACACAATTTAAACACGCGGTGGAAGCATGAGTACGGACACAAACTTACATGATTTACAGATAATATAACTATAAACGAAAATCAAAAGATACTTACTTGTTGAAGCTTTCACTAATTTCATTTAACACCACGGAATCTAGAACTGTTGACACCACAGAATCCAGAACTGCTGCCCCCGATCTATAGCCTTCTACTATTTCCTGATTAATCTTCTAACCAAAACTTGGGTGGACAAGTGATTTCATTTTCAAAAAAAGGTTAATCTTTTGTGAAGGACAACCACCTCTTTTAAGCATAATTTTCAACTGAAATTGAATTTTGCAATTAAGAGCGTTGTTTAATTCACCATTAACACACAAAAATATTTTTCCATAACTATGCAAAAATGTTTTTCTCCATAAATAGGTAAAACGATTTTGTCTATAAATATCCTTAAAACGTTTTTAATACTCCTTAAATATTTTCTGATTTAAAATATATTCTGTTAAAATAAATATTTAGAAGACTAGTAAAATAATTTACTTCTTCCGGAGTACTCCTTTTTTTTCAAAATTTGATTAATTAATCAGGTATAGTAGGGACTGTAAATTTATTAACTGAGGCTTCTAATTATGATACTAATTCGCAATTGAATGAATTATCATACCATAATAAATTACAAATTATTTCACTAAAAATTTGTAATTGCACTCCTCGATTTAATTTCAAAATCAACCATTACACCTTATTTAACTCTCCACGTTAGAATTACCGACACCAATCAATTAAATTAAATTTCTGAAAAATTTAGTTCATTGATTAATTTAATCCTTTATTTTATACTTAACTTATTTCACATAACGGATATTAAATCCACCTGCAGGGTTTCCACGTGAAAACTTATAAGCATCCATAAAGGGGTGTCTTCTATCTCAAGTCCGAGACATGGTTCTATCAACTAATTATTATTTCACTAGTGCGATTTTTTATCATCCAATCTATTAGGAATACATCGACTCATAATAGAGTCTCACCTTTTAATAAATCAAACTACATAGATCATAATAATTATATCAAGATTAAGAGTATAAGTACATGTAATAGACTAGAGAAGTTGTTTACTAATATTCAGAATATAAACGAACATATCTACTTGGTCCGTTCAATACATACGAAATGTACTAGCACAAGAAGTCGGAATATTACCACTCCCATAATTAAAATCAAATTATATTTAATCTTGTGCTACAATCATCAAGATATTTGTCCTACTTTATCTCTGATTGTGAACAATAATTTATAACTTATAAGAACCGATAATTTTAATCTTCCGTGTATGAGTTGAATAACTCCATACACAAAATCGTCTATTGTATAAGTAAAGGACACGCATGTTGATACAATGATCTATATAAATAAAGACTTTATTAAATTAAGTAAATAAAATAAATAGTCTTTACATGGATTGAAAACATAATACTATAATATAAATTACATGGTTAATAGTATATCCTATCAATCTCCCACTTAGACTTATAACCATGCATTCACAACTCTAACACCCATTTCTTCCACATGCTTATCAAAAACTTTCTGAGTTAAGCCCTTTGTAAATGGGTCCGCCAAGTTGTTCTTCGACTCAAACTTCAAAACTCTCACATCACCTCTTTGAGTTATATCCCGAATCAAATGTTAGTTCTTTTCAATATGCTTACTTTTTTTATTGCTTCGTGGTTCTTTCGAGTTTGCAACCGCACCACTATTATCACAATAAAGTGTAAGTGGTGCTTAAACTGAAGGAACCACTCCAAGTTCTTTTAGAAAGTTTCCTAGCCAAACAGCCTCAGAGGCAGCTACATATTCAGCTTCCATGGTGGAATCGGTAACACATGATTGCTTGATACTCCTCCATACTATGACTGCACCTCCTAAAGTAAACACATATCCAGAGGTAGATTATCTAGAATCTTTATCTGACTGGAAGCCTGAATCTGTATAACCAATAGGCACAAGATCGTCAGAAAAACAAGCATGTGATCCCTAGTCCTTTTCAGGTACTTGATTATATGCTTAACTACAGTCCAATGTTCTTGACCAGGATTACACTGAAATCTACTAATCATGCCTACGGCAAAGCAAATATCAGGTCTGGTGCACAACATAGCATATATGAGACTCCCTACAGCAGAAGCATAAGAATCGCCTTCATTCTTTCTATCTCATCGAGTGTTTTGGGCGACTGATCCTTTGATAGAGTAATTTCATGCCTAAAAAGAAGGAATCCCTTTTTGGAATTTTGCATGCTAAACCCTGCAAGAATAGTGTCGATATAAAGTGCTTGAGATAAGCCTAATATCCTTTATTTGCGATCTCACATGAGCTTGATCCCAAGGATATGAGCCGCTTCTCTCAAGTCTTTCATATCAAAACGTGAGGACAACCACTCCTTAACAGAATTCAACATGTTCACACTATTTCCTATAAGCAAGATGTCATCTATGTACAGAACCAAAAATGCTACTCTCTCCATCCCATTTTTTGTATATGCATGACTCATTTTCACATTAATCAAAACCAAAAGTCTTAATCGAATTATCAAAACAAGTATTTCATGCCCTAGATGTCTGTTTTAATCCATAAATGGATTTCTTAAGTTTACAAAATATGTTTTCATTGCCACTTTCCACGAAACCTTCTGGTTGTGCCATATAAATGCATTCATCAAGACTTCCATTTAGGAAAGCCGTCTTGACATCCATTTGCCAAATCTCATAATCATAATGAGCAGCAATGGATAAGAGAATCCTAATGGATTTAAGCATAGCTACCGGCAAAAAAGTTTCCTCATAATCAATTCCTTCTTTTTGAGTGAACCCTTTTGCAACAAGCCTAGCTTAAAAGTTTGCACTTTTCCATTCACACCTCTCTTTTTCTTATAGATCCATGTACAGCCAATGAGTTTGACTCCCGTAGGTGGTTCTACAAGTTCCCAGATTTGATTTGAGTACATGGACTCCATTTCAGATTTCATAGCAACAATTCACATTTCAACATTTTTATCATGTAGTACTTCGGCGTAATTAAGGGGTTCTGTATTAGGCTCCTCAGGGATTCTATCGTATGATTCTCCCAAGAGCACAAACCATTCGGGTTTTCTAATAACTCTCCCACTACGACGACTAGTCACTACAGGATCTGCTACATCAGGAACCACATTCTGAACACCTTGAACGTTTTCCTCCATGATTGCTGGTTGCTCGATATTACTCCCACTACTTTGAGGTAGCAAGATGTTAGGAGTTTGCTCAAGGGCAACCTCTTCTGCAACCTCTTGCCTATTGACATTTCTCCCACTATGTGAACGCAATGGTATGTCAATAATAGTTTGGGAAATTCTTTCTTGTGTTTCGTTATTCGTTATTCTATTGCTTAGTTCTTGTAAAACAATTTTACTTCTAGGAACATGGTTCATTAAATAATCCTCTTCCAGAAATTTGGCATTTGTTGAGACAATTACCTTTTGTTTCTTAGGACAATAAAATAAACCCCCTTTCGTTCCTTTTGGATATTCAATAAAAATGCATACTTCTGTCCGAGATTCCAATTTATCCGTTTTCCCTTTCAGCACATGTGATGGACAACCCCAAACTCGAATATGCCACAGACTAGGCTTGCGCCCACTCCACAATTCTGATGGAGTTAAAGGTACCGACTTAGAAGGAACCAAGTTAGAAAATAATTTGCAGTTTCTAATGCACACCCCCAAAAAGAAAAAGGCATATCTGAATAACTTAACATTCATCTAACCATTTCCATAAGAGTTCTATTTCTATGTTCTGCTATACCATTTTGTTGTGGTGTTCCCGGAGCAGAATATTGAGATATAATTCCAGATTCTAATAAATATTTAATGAATTCTGCAGAAAGGTATTCACCACCATGATCAGATTGTAATGTTTTGATATGTTTATTATGTCGTTTTTTCGTTTCTATCTTAAATTCTTTGAATTTTTCAAAGCATTCAGATTTACAGCGCAACAAATAAATATATCCATATTTCGAGTAATCATCTGTGAAAGTCACAAAATACTCAAAACTACCTCTTGCTTGTATATTCATAGGGCCACACAAATCAGAATGAATTAATTCCAACTTATTACCGGCTCTATTTCCTTTGGAAGGAAAATGTCTCTTGGTCATTTTTTCTTCTAAGCAGGATTCACAAGTTGGAAGTGCCTTCACTTTTAATGAACTCAAAGGTCCATCAGAAATCAACCGTGAAATCCTAATTATATTAATATGACCTAGACGTAAGTGCCATAAGTATGTTTTACTCAATTCTGAAATACCTTTTCTCTTATTTGATTTATCAATATTATTAAGTTCTGGTGATTGTAGCAAATTATGAGACACATAAAAAACAAACAGATCATATATTCTAGGAGCAGAAAGTATAAAACGATTATGATGCTTAATAATTGCACTATTATTAGCAAAAAAACGTTAAAACCAGCATCCATTATTCTTGAAATAGACAACAAATTCCTTCTTATAGAAGGCACATAAAGAACATTATTCAAAATCAAAGTTCTAGAAGCATGGAACGAAAAGGAAATATTTCCTATAGCTAAGGCTGGTGCTGGCTCCCCATTTGCTTGAAACACGCTAATTTCATTTTCATTTAGGCGCCGTGTTTCCTGAAACCTCTGCAAAGAATTGCAGATATGATTAGTGGCTCCCGAATCTATAGCCCAAAACTAGGTAGAAAAAGCCGCTAAAAAAATTTCAACGACATTTAAAAGGAAAGTACCTTGTTTGTTCAACTTGGCTAGGTAGCCGGAGCATTGTTTCTTGTGATGACCAGGTTTCTTGCAGTGATAGCACTTATCCTTAGGCTTAGCCACACCACCAGTAGCACCTCCAGGTGCCAAATCCTTACGGGGCTTTTTCTTTTTATTATTGCCTTTCGGCTTAGAAGACGAAGAAGAAGGTTTGTCAACCATGAATACAACAGGATGAGCTTATTGCTTGATTATAGATACTGCCGCTTACATCTCATTCAACAGTTTCGCAAAGAACAAGTCCATCTTGTTCATATTATATTTTAAGCGAAACTGCTGAAAACTGTCCGGCAGAGTCTGTAGGACCATCTCCACCTGAGATTCCTTATCAATAACTGCACCAAGTATTTCCAGCTCGTTTAACAGATTCATCATCTTAAGAATATGTTCCCTTACCGATGATCCTTCAGCCATTTTAGTGGTTAAGAGGGATTTCATGGCCTTCTGCTTTGCAGCACAATTTTGCTCACCGAATATCTCTTTGAGAGATTCAAGCATACCGTAAGCAGAGGTCATGGATTGTGCTGATGCTGCAAGACATTCGCCATGGAGGCAAGAATGTAGCATCTTGCCATCTCATCAGCCTTAACCCACTTATCATAAGCTTTGACCTCATCATCAGTAGGATCCGCTGGTTTCATAGGGAATTCCTCAACCAACACAAACTTGAATCCCTCGGCACTAAGGACAATATCTAAGTTCCGTTTCCAGTCTACATAATTAGGACCTTCCGGTTTATTTTGATTCAGGATGGAGGTAAGGGGATTGAATGAAGTCATGGTTCATCTGAGATATCAAACAGATCATTAGACATGGTAAAATAAACACATCACACATATAATCATGCACATAAACAGTTAGATTCATTAGGGAAACTTAACTATTCAAGCAAATATACATGTGATGTCCGATATGCTATCCCTTAAATAAAACAGTACCAACTCAGTTAGAGAGCAAACCGTATTTAAGTTAGATACATATCAAAATGCATATATTCTCTTGTCCATTGATTCAACATGTAACTTAGTTGGAAAGTTTAAACAGGTTATCAAAACAAGAGATAAAAACAGTATTGACACTATACAAGTTTATCCGATGGGGAAGATGACCTACGTAAGCATGTAAACTTATATAATTATTAGTATTTATCATTGGAAACCACAAGGAATGAACCCTATCACCACTGGTTAGCAAAAATTAATTTTTTCAGAATTTTTAATTTTTCAAAAAATAGAAAAATGTCCAAAAACCCATGAAAACGACTTCGAATGGACAAAAAAGGGCCTAGATCACGGTAAAGCAGTGAGTATTTCTCAATGGGTCATTTCCAATGAACCAACCAAATTTCAGGTCAATCAGAGTTAAGAAAAAAATTTGAAAAAAAAAATTGCTGGCCTTGCTTGCCTTGGCGCTGGCATGCCCTGGCCTGCCTAGGCCCTGGCTGGGCGCCGGCATGCGCTGCCTGCTTTCTGCGCTCGCTGGCATGGCAAGCCTGGGCGCTGGCCTGCATGCCTGGGCGCTGGCCTGCGCGATGGCCTGTCTGGGCGCTGGCATGCTTGGGCTGGGCGCTGGCATCTTGGGCTGGGCGCTGGCATGCCTGCTGGCCTCCCTGGGCGCCTTGCTTTGCCTGGGCGCTGGCATGCCTGATGGCCTGCCTGGGTGCTGACTGCCTGAGCGTCGGTCAGTGCCTGCCGCAGGACATCTGTCGATGTCGGCCAGGCATTGGTTTGACGTTGGCAGTCACCAAATTTTATTTATTTATTTATTTATTTATTTTCATTATTTTTTTGAAATCATAAATTTTGTTTAACAACGAAATTTATATCCAAAATCAACAACAACAAAAAAACTTCAAAACCACAAAAATGATTTACAACATGATTTTCATATATGTAAAAATCAATAAACAGATATCCTAAATTGATAGCATATCATTGAAGCTATACATATTGCAGAATTATAGGCCAGAAAATAACCACAATTCAAACTTGATGAAACATTTTGATTTTTCAGAGAACAACAAAATCAAAATCCATCAAGAACATGATTTATACATTTATTTCATTTAACAAAACATGTATTGAAATCGTGGAATTCTTATTACATTATTTGTTATATGTAAGAAGACTCGTGATACCAATTGTTAGAGCACACAATTTAAACACGCAGCGGAAGTATGAGTACGAATCACAAACTTACATGATTTACAGATAATATAACTATAAACGAAAATCAAAAGATACTTACTTGTTGAAACTTTCACTGATTTCGTTAAACACCACGGAATCTAGAACTGCTGACACCACAGAATCCAGAACTGCTGCTCCCGATCTATAGCCTTCTACTATTTCCTGATTAATCTTCTAACCAAAACTTGGGTGGACAAGTGATTTCGTTTTCAAAAAAAGGTTAATCTTTTGTGAAGGACAACCACCTCTTCTATGCATAATTTTCAACTGAAATTGAATTTTGCAATTAAGAGCGTTGTTTAATTCACCATTAACACACAAAAACGTTTTTCCATAAATATGCAAAAACGTTTTTCTCCATAAAAGGGTAAAACGATTTTGTCCATAAATATCCTTAAAACATTTTTAATACTCTTTAAATATTTTCTGATTTAAAATATATTCTGTTAAAATAAACATTTAGAAGACTAGTAAAATAATTTACTTCTTCCGGAGTACTCCTTTTCTTTTTAAAATTTGATTAATTAATCAGGTATTGTAGGGACCGTAGATTTATTAACTGAGGCTCTAATTATGATATTAATTCGCAATTGAATGAATTATCATACCATAATAAATTACAAAATATTCCACTAAAAATTTGTAATTGCACTCCTCGATTTAATTTCAAAATCAACCATTACACCTTATTTAACTCTCCATGTTAGAATTATCGACACCAATTAATTAAATTAAATTTATGAAAAATTCAATTCATTGATTAATTTAATCCTTTACTTTTATACTTAACTTATTTCACATGACGGATATTAAATCCACCTGCAGGGTTTTCACATGAAAACTTATAAGAATCCATAAAGGGGTGTCTTCTATCTCAAGTTCGAGACATGGTTCTATCAACTAATTATTATTTCACTAGTGCGATTTGTTATCATCCAATCTATTAGGAATACATCGACTCATAATAGAGTCTCACCTTTTAATAGATCAAAATAATAAATCAAACTACATAGATTATAATAATTATATCAAGATTAAGAGTATAAGTACATGTAATAGACTAGAGAAGTTGTTTACTAATATTCAGAATATAAACGAACATATCTACTTGGTTCATTCAATACATACGAAATGTACTAGCACAAGAAGTCGAAATATTACCACTCTCATAATTAATATCAAATTATATTTAATCTTGTGCTATAATCATCAAGATATTTGTCCTACGTTATCTCTGATTGTGAACAATAATTTATAACTTATAAGAACCGACAATTTTAATCTTCTGTGTATGAGTTGAATAACTCCATACACAAAATCGTCTACTGTATAAGTAAAGGACACGCATGTTGACACAATGATCTATATAAATAAAGACTTTATTAAATTAAGTAAATAAAATAAATAGTCTTTACATGGATTGAAAATATAATATTATAACATAAATTACATGGTTAATAGTATATCCTATCAGACACATCCCTTAAAAAAGAATAAGAGAAAAGCCGATAACTTTAAAATATTTAAGCAGAATATAGTGCAATATTACTTATCGAACAAAATATGAAAATTAAGCTAGATATTGTGTAAATTACCTTTGATGACCTAGCAAAAAAGAAAATTCATAAGCGAAGAAAAATCATAAATTTACTTAAAATGCACAACGGATAAATAAATACTTTAAGAAATACGGGATAAAGTAATTTTTTTGAAGATGAAACATATGAAATAAATAATGATAGCAGAAAAATCAAAAAACCAAATGACATAGAAATGGATATTACCAAATTATGTAGAATTTAAAAAAAAAATTAGATAAAATAAAGTCCTTATTTACAGCAAAATGTATTTCTCGTTCTTCATTAATATTTTATCTTCTCTAAACTTTGGATGCAAGTACCAGCATAATAAGACAACTTTCTGAACAGTTTGTCATTTGATTTATTTTCCTATTTCACAATCTGTACCCTGTCAAAACCAACCAAATTGACTAATAATACAAAAAATAAACCATCAATCCATATAATTACAATTCTTAGCATATTCTTAATAAGTTCACAAATTTAGGTGACACATTTGGATGGAGATAGAGATAGGCTCAATATGGGTTGAGAATTATGAGGTGGAGGTTGTGAAAAAGTTGTAAAAATTATTTACAATAGCATTCTTAGAAAAAATACAAGAACGTGTGCTATTTGTTGGGATCAAAATCGATAAGGTGTCATGCGGAAGTTAATAATTACAAATCTTAAAAGTTGATAAATCAGATGACACATAAAACTATACTAAAAACACAATATTATTATATGGTTTGGCCAATTGGTCTACATATGAAAAACTAATAAAAAAGCATAAAAACTATTGACAGAAAATCTCCCCCTAAATAAGACTCTTTTGATGACTACATTGTGAATGTTATTGTGTTCTATTTGAGAATTAAAGGTCTTCTATTTATAGAAGTCTAAAACTTCTTCTCCAAGAAATAATTAACTAATTATGGAAGAGTTCTTTTCCTAGAAGGAAACTTTTTCCACCAAGAAAGCTTTTTTGAAGTAAAACACAATTATGGTATAATTCAGATAAAGTAGAAAATTCAGGGCAAACCCTAACAAATCTCCCCTGGGCCTGAATTTTCTGGCAAAATAATCTTCGATCTTTTTCTTCACATAATCTTCATCACTGTTGTTTGTCATGGTTAAAAATAAAGTTAAAAATATTATGGATTAAAAATGGTTTAAAAATATCTTCTTTTTTTATTTTTAAATATGAAGCGGCAGGAATGTTGAAAATATGGTTGAAACTTGAAACTCCTTCTCCACATGTAGTATCTGAACAAAAATCTTCATTATCATCAAATTGGTTGCAAGTTGATTTGAAATCGCCTTAAACCTATCTTCAACCTCGTTCAACCATCGGCTCATTGAACCATTGAATCGTTGGATCGTTGAACGCATTGGATCGTCCGGCTCTGATACCACTTGTTGGGATCGAAATCGATAAGGCGTCATGCGGAAACTAATAATTGTCAATCTTGAAAGGTGATAAATCAGATGACACATAAAACTATACTAAAAACACAATATTATTATATGGTTTGGCAAATTGGCCTACATATGAAAAACTAATAAAAAGGCATAAAAACTATTGAGAGAAAATTTCTCCCTAAATAAGACTCTTTTGATGACTACATTGTGAATGTTATTGTGTTCTATTTGAGAATTAAAGGTCTTCTATTTATAGAAGTCTAAAACTTCTTCTCCAAGAAATAATTAACTAATTATGGAAGAGTTCTTTTCCTAGAAGGAAACTTTTTCCACCAAGAAAGCCTTTTTGAAGTAAAACACAATTATGGTATAATTCAGATAAAGTAGAAAATTCAGGGCAAACCCTAACAAATCTCCCCTGGGCCTGAATTTTCTGGCAAAATAATCTTCGATCTTTTTCTTCACATAATCTTCATCACTGTTGTTTGTCATGGTTAAAAATAAAGTTAAAAATATTATGGATTAAAAAATGGTTTAAAAAATATCTTCTTTTTTTATTTTTAAATATGAAGCGGCAGGAATGTTGAAAATATGGTTGAAACTTGAAACTCCTTCTCCACATGTAGTATCTGAACAAAAATCTTCATTATCATCAAATTGGTTGCAAGTTGATTTGAAATCGCCTTAAACCTATCTTCAACCTCGTTCAACCATCGGCTCATTGAACCATTGAATCGTTGGATCATTGAACCCATTGGATCGTCCGGCTCTGATACCACTTGTTGGGATCGAAATCGATAAGGCGTCATGCGGAAATTAATAATTGTCAATCTTGAAAGGTGATAAATCAGATGACACATAAAACTATACTAAAAACACAATATTATTATATGGTTTGGCAAATTGGCCTACATATGAAAAACTAATAAAAAGGCATAAAAACTATTGAGAGAAAATTTCTCCCTAAATAAGACTCTTTTGATGACTACATTGTGAATGTTATTGTGTTCTATTTGAGAATTAAAGGTCTTCTATTTATAGAAGTCTAAAACTTCTTCTCCAAGAAATAATTAACTAATTATGGAAGAGTTCTTTTCCTAGAAGGAAACTTTTTCTACCAAGAAAGCCTTTTTGAAGTAAAACACAATTATGGCATAATTCAGATAAAGTAGGAAATTTAGGGCAAATCCTAACACTATTTTGAAATTCGAAGATAGTAACAAAGTTAGGAATTTGAACAAGAAAATTCTCAAAAAATACAAGAATGTAATACCGAGATAGGTCAAGAATTTGAACTAAATGATTTAAAAAAAGAAGAAGCAAGATTGTGATACTTGAAATTCGAAGATTGAGACGGAGTCAGGAATTTAAACTAGGTGATTAAAAAAAATGCAAGAATATTGTGATACTTATGATTCGAAGATAGTGACGAAATCAGGAATTTGAACCAGAAGATTCTACAAATGCAAGAACTCCACACATGAAATTTGAACTTGTGTAATTTTTGATTCACCTTCGTGGTCATATTAGAATATTTCTTTTATGTTATAGGAATTCAACAATTTAAATATATATGGAAAAAAATTATTTTTGAAACCCACTACGTCGTGGTAGGCCAAAACACGCCACCAAGTGCTTTTGTCGGCCCATGTCGTACGCGCTCGGCCGTCAACCTCGAACTTAATCGATTAGTTTTCTCGACTTTTATTCAGACTTCAAAGCGATGTTCGATCTATTTTAGCTCAAAATCATCTCCCTACACATGAAAATACACATACTAGGCATAAAGTACACGAATTCGAACTCAAACACAAGTAAAACGTACCAAAAATATGAGACAGAATCTAGCTAAAAATATGAATTTCTAAATTGGACTCCAATTTTTACACCTTAGTGTAGAATATATAAACATCATTTTCAGCATCTTTTGTAAATACCAATTTTTTTTCTCCCTCTTTCAACTAGTGATATATATATTAATACCTCCTCTTATATGATACCTTCGTTAGAAGCAAAGAAGGAACAAGTGAACACTTCGTTTATTTCTAAGTATCCAAAAAAAATACTTTTCCTAGTTCTCTTGTTCTAGGCAACATATATGGGGAAGAAAGTCATCATGAATAATTCCCAATTATCTCAAATTAAGATCTCCAAGAATAATTATGAGAAGAAGAAACAACTCAACGAGTTGATAAAATTGTTGAAACCAAAAGTATATATTACTAAGTCTTGTAACTTCAAAAATCTTGTTCAACAACTCACTGGAAATGGTTCAATTAGTCCAATAGTCTCATCATCACCACAACCTCAAGAAAATAGCCAAGAATTGGATTTTTGTGAAGAATATAAGAGAATGGAGTCGTGGCTATTATTGGAGAATGGGTACGATCAACAACAATTAGTGTCTCTATATGATTTTGATTATGATTTATCCAATCTTTTCTGATATATATATATATATATAAACGTCTCGTGTGCAACAACAACAATAAGAAATCCCGTGTAATTTTTCAACGGGATTTATCCAATCTTTTCTGACCTACCAAATCAAAGGTCTTCAAGTCTAGTTTCCAACGCACAAAACCTCACGTCCAACCGATTTTGGAGTAAAAAGTTATGATTATTTTACTGCGTACTGTCTGGCAGAAACCGGGTCGCGAACCGGGTCGCGAACATATATATATATATATATATATATATATATATATATATATATATATATATATATAAACGTCTCGTGTGCAATAACAACAAGAAGAAACCCCGTGTAATTTCACAGGTGAGGTCCGGAGAGGATAGTGTGTATGCAGTCTTACCCCTGCCTTGTGAAGGCGGGATATTCTCGTGTGCATATATACATATTTAATGGTGCTATGTATAGAAACTGTATATAGTTAAGTGTAAAGTGATCATCCATGGTATACAATGCCACAGTGTTAACCTAAACTGATTCTCCAATGAATTCAGTTTCATATTATTTTCTTCTTGTGTTAACAACTATACATATATCCAGAAGAACAATAAATCAAGCCTGGAGTAAATTAGCATGCAGTATTCAGAAAGGCAGATTACTTTGAAATATCAACAACAAAATCCGTATATTCTCATAGTAGGGGTGTCAAATATGGCCCAAAAATTGATGCCCGTCCAACCCGTCCAAAATCTTCTGAATTGGGCACAAGATAATTACATATTATTGATGTTAGTGCAACCCAATATAACTTTTTTTTAAAGTGATCTCCAATTTAGCCCAATATCAGCCAAATTCTAGTTTAAAATTTACTTTAATTTGAGTTTATTACTTGAGACTTACTTTGATTTTTTCTATGAATCGGGGCTCGGGTCCAGGATCCAGGGTCAAGGTCAAGTCTCGAGTTCCAAACCAAGATCTAATCTCGGAGTCGGGTCGAGTCTCAGGTTTCGGTCAGGGTTGGATCCCAAATTGGAGTCGGGACAAGTGGGGTCTTAGGAGGGGTGCACAAACTTTACCCCTACTTTTGTGGAGTAAAAAAACCATTTCCGATTATTAAATAAATTAATGATAGCTTCAAAAGCCTCTATCCTGATCTCCCTACCCTGCAAATCTAATGGCTGGGCATGTCATAAACACATACCATCAAATTTGTTGTGAAGTTATAAGTATCCCTTCATCCTTAATTAAGAGTCTTGAATTCGAATCTTCAGAATAAAGTTGCTTTTAGTAGGGAAGTGAAACTTGTTTGCGCGAACTCGAATGAGTCTGACCTCAAAGTAGGTATCGAAACCAAAAATGAAAAACGATATATAAACACAAGATGCTGATTTTATTTTACTTTTTTACCCTGAAGGATTTTCTAGGAGAAATAAAGGTAGTTTATTACTCTCTCCGTTTCAAATTGATTGACCTGTTTTTATTTGACACGGAGTTTAAGAAAATAAAGAAGACTTTTGAATCTTGTGGTCTTAAATTAAAGATATGTCAAATGTACCAAAATGCTCTTTAATCTTATGGTCTTAAACATGTCACGTGAAAAGTTGAAATTTAAAAGTTGTTAAAAAGGGAAAGGGACATTCTTTTTTAAACGGACTAAAAAGGAAAGTAGGTCAAACAAATTGAAATGGAGGGAGTATTTGTTACTCTGCACACTTAGGAAAAGGGTAAAATGGTAAAAGTAGTTCTTCTAAGTAACAAACTCATGTAAGAGGAGGGAAAAGGAGAGAAAATGTGTATATTGAGTGAGCAAACGGAAAAGAATAAAGTTCTTCTCTTTTCCTATTTCTTCTAACTTAAAGACACATATTTCATAGACATGTAACATGAAATGTAATCCACCTTCATAACTTGATCAATACTTGTGATTTTTGGTAAGTACTCTCTTCGATTCAATTTGTTTGTCTGATTTTGACTTGACATGTAGTTTAAGAAAGTAAAAAAGACACTTGAATCTTGTGGTCTCAAACCACAGATATGTAGAATGTACTAAAATACCCTTTAATCTTATTGTCTTAAACATGTCATGTGGAAAGATGCATTCTCTTTTAAATAGACTAAAAAGGAAATCAAAGTAGGACAAGCAAATTGAAACGGGGGAGTAGTTAATGTTACTCAAAAAGATAATTCCAATGTGGTCACATTTACAAATATTACATGTTCTTGGTTGGTATACCATGCTATAAATGTACATCATGTAGTGAGGATAGGTGGGAGAAACTGAGATTTGGTGCCAAGAACAGAAGCTTTTGTGTCTGGGAAGAACTTGAATCCAGGAAGTGCTGTAATCTGTCCAGTGTTTAAAATATCTACCGGGTAACGAAGAAGGTGGCCCGGAAGATCAAGATCAAATGTATCGCTTGAATAAAGTTTCCAGCTCTCATCAGCCATGCCATTTACTTTCCTAACACATTCTAGACTCGAGGGATCGACGAATGAGTCATCTGCATAGTTTAGATGCTCACACCATAAGGACATTCGGAAACCATATATTTTCCCTCTAGGTGGTTGATTAGATGCAAGATGATATGGTTGGTAACCACCCATAGCTATCTCAGAATCTCTTGCACCATCCATTGACCTTTGATTGATGTTGGCAGATCCAATTATGATGTATTCGTCATCAACTGCAAGAAGGAAAAACAAATTAAACAAGCATTAGTTTGATCAGAAGGGCCTGTTGTACGCAGCCTTATCCAGCATTTCTGCAAGAGGTTGTTTTCAACTGTACCAGTTACGTCAAGGCTCCCCTTCATTCAACTGATAGGGATAGTAGTAAATAAAGTTAAAAACTAGTAGTATATTGTTCACTCACCAATCATCATTTTTGAATGAACATAGATCATAAAGCGCCTGAATTCTTGGGCTCTTGCATAATCAGTATCAGGATCTGGTTTCTGAGGAGGTTTGTATTCCCCTGGCTTTTCGACTTCACGGTTTCCAAGGCAGAAAAATGTCAAGTAATCTCTAGGATCAGCAGTAGTGATGCCCTTAGCCTTAAGGGCATTGCATATGTCTCTGTACATCATTTCCATTGTCCTTCTTTGCCAATCTAAAATTGCCTGAACAGAATCACTTTCCGGTATACCTTCTGGCCACATTGGAAGAACAATGTAGACGGTAAATCTCTCCCCTGCTTGAATCTTGCTCACAATCTTAAGTGAGAGCTCCTTTGGTATAAGATGCAAAGCTCCGATGTCCTCGAGTTTGACATCTTCTGCAGGCTTCCAACCATAGCAACTTCCAATAAAGTATTGGTTTTCAATGTAAATGAAATTCTTTGCTCGACGAATGGCACTAATGTATGCATCATGGATACTTTGATCAATGACGTTATTTTTCCCCGTAACAAGTCCTACCTCAGTAGCATCTTCGGGTTTGTCAGGGAAGTCAATAACAGCACCACCATCAATGGATCGAAATATTTGAACATTCCAGGTTTCTCTATCCCTTGATGCTGTAACTTCTGTTGGACGAATAATAAACTTATCAAGCTCATTGATTGAATAGATAAATCTATTTCCAATCTGCTTCCTCCACCTTTGCTCGAAATTATACAGGACATCCCAGGCAACAGGCCCTTCTAGCCTACAATGAATGTCATGCCAAGGCTCTCGTGGACCACCTTTCGCGATTGAAGAGCCTGGAAAGTTAGGCTGATGGAAATCCTGCTTATGTACTGTGTCCAATGTCCTGAATAACGAGTGATCACGAGTATCATATCGTCCATCACAAAGATCAATACCACCAAGAAAACTTACTATCATTCTTTTCTGTGACAGCCCTCCTGGAATTTCAGTGTCTACCATGATTGTCTTTTGATGATGAGTAAACATTGTACCAACTTGAAACCCCTGAATCACAGTATTTCCACTATCAGCATTACGCGGACATAAACAACAGTGGACATCCGTGTTCTTAAAATAATCCGCGGTTTCTTGATCATGAGTTGCCATTAGTCCATCTCTTTTTAGTACCTCATCTGAAGTTCTATCATCCCAAACTAGCAAAAGAACATTAACTCCCTCACTTGCCTTCTTTTTCAACAGCTCCCCAAGAGTAAGTTCTCCGCCTATCTTTGGCCTCCTCGGATTTCTTATCAAGGTAATCTTCGTGTATACAGACCATCCGGCTATATAAATCAAGTGCTTTGCATTGATGATTGCATCAAAAATGTCTTCCCAACATCTCTGAGGTTCGAAAAGTCCTTGAGACTTGAGATAATTTGTGATATCATCGTCTGAGATGTCTGCATCGGGGTAAAGTGTAACTTGACACCCCTGTCTCTCCTTGAAAAACGTATACGGGACTCCTCCAAATGCAGGGGAGGTAATGCCTCGCGACCAATTACTGTCTTGCTTTACGCTAAAGAACTGCAACCTTACATGGATTTTTGAACGACCACTTATTGGATGTCCATCTTCATCTAATATTGGTACCCATCTATCAACTACATATCGATTCAAGACTTCCTCAACAGGGAGATAAGCTCTTCCAATTAGTGTTGCACTAACAGGATTCTCATCTTTTACTGTAAAAATGATGTTAGAAATCTCATGTGCACAATAAAATCGAAATGTATCGTTCCAGTGAGGGTTCGAAGGCTCGTTTTCCACGATTCTGGTCCGTCCAACTCTAGCCTTATCTAAGTCTATGGTTGCATAAAGTTTTGTAGCAGAAATCTGCAATATATGTAACACAGATTGTAAAAGTTTTAAAATGTATAATGGACAGAATTGAAGCAGACAAGTCAATACAAAAGTACGCCCTCTGTTTCAATTTGTTTGTCTGGTTTTGACTTGATAAAGAGTTTAAGAAAGTAAAGAAGACTTTTGAATCTTGTGGTCTTAAGCTAAATATACGTAAAATGTACCAAAATGTCCACGTGGAAAGTTGAAATTGAAGAGTTACTAAAAGAGTAAAGAGCATTCTTTTTTAAACGGACCAAAAAGGAAAGTAAAACAAACAAACTGAAACGGAGGGAGTAATAAATACAGTAACAAGCTAGTTATATGAAAGGCGGTACCTTTGGCGCGCAGAAGAACAATTTCTTGACATTATTCAAAATTCTTTTTGATGCTTTCTGGGGAGATGCAGTCTATAAGTAAAGATATGGAGATTAGAAAAAATGATAGAGGCTATAAATTGGATCATAAATCAAATATCAGAAACTAATCAATACATACATATGTATACCACCAGTATATTGAGCATGATCATTTGTACTAATGCCCCAAACTTAATTACTTCATGCAACCTTAGCCTTAATCAGCACTTGCTAGGCTTCACAGTTCATTGGTTTTAGGTTTTAGTAATTTCTATTAGTGTTATGGGCACCTGCTGATATACCATTTTAAACCACAAGTAGAGAACTATATAAGAATAGTCGATAGATGTATGTAATATATGTGTATGATCGTGTATAATCTATGTATACTGGCTTGAAAAAGTAAATAGTAAATCTTACTGGCTTTTCGTGTAAAATCCCAACTTAATAACCCTTAGCTATATGTTGCTTCTGCTCCATGGGAAAATAAAGCAACATGATCTTGTGTCACATTTCTGTCAACTATATTATACTATTGAACAAATTCTAAGGCATATAGCCCTTCTATGTATACAAAATATTGTTCCGCAACCACAAATTATCAACAATATGTCTCTCGTGACTGTGGCATGCACCTTTAATTTGTATCTTTCATATTTGCTACAAGTCTACAATGAAAGCTCTACCGTCACCTAATGGTGCTTCAAAAGGCTTTGATTCTATAGGTGCGCGACTGTAAGCCCTTTAATTTCTTAGGTCATGTAATTAGGAGGGTCAGCCTCGAAAACCTTTAATTTGATACTTTGGAATAGACCACGAGCAGTCATAGACTCATAGCCATAACCATTATCCATATAGCTCATCACAAGGCATATTATAAAAGATTGAATGAGTTCATTAACATTATATCGTCGTTTCATAAGTTTACTACAAATATGCCTCTTAACCGTGTGTGCAATGAGCAAACTAGTACACGAAGTAATTAACTTGTCAATTTTTCTTTGTTTAAATTTCTCTCTTTTTCCGCATTGTTGTATTGTCAAATTATAGAGGCGAATTCAATATCTAGAATCCATGGAATCATAATATACAATTGTGATTGTATGGAGAACAACAACAACATATCCAGTGTATTCTCACGAGTGGAGTCTGGAGGGTATAAAGTGTACGTAGATCTTACCCCTACCTCGTGGAGATAGAGAGATTGTTCCCAAAAGAAAAGCCTCAGCTCAAGTAACACATAGCACGACAGTTTGAAAAAAACAATACAGAGGTAGAACAAGGCATAACAAATAAGGCGTAGCAAATGATAAAGAAAGTGTTACAGACCGTACATACCAGAATAACGTGATAAACAAAGCACAAAAAACAACAGGTAGTAACTGTAATCGAAGAATAAGAAACTACGCAAATAATGTTAATACTATCTAACCACCAAACCTCCTCTCAAGGTAGTGAAACAACCCTAAAATGTATACATAATTCGAGTCAAAAGCTTACCGGTCCACAACAATCACCACAACCGGCCCTTATCCTATCAATTTCATAAATGGTAGCATGAAGAGTCCCATGCAGCAAACGTGGACCCATTTTTCACCTAAGCACAAAGCAAGTCAAATGAGATAAAAACAACAAAGCTACAAAAATGAAGAAAAGCAAGTAATAAAGACAAAATAACCTCAAAAAGGTAGCTTTTGTCCTTAAGGGGATGAGAATTTGTGCTATACAAGTTGATAAAGACTATATAAAGGTTTTACTAAAATTCTTGGAATCATGTAATAACACATGAGTTGAAGCAACCTCTTTAGGAGGAATCACCTATTCTAAAGAAAGAATTATCTTTTGCTTTGAATTAATTGCTTTGTTTGTGAGGTTTTGTGTACTTGATCCCAAAGGAGAAGTAAAATGAGTTATGGCCTTTAAACTCCAATTTTGGGGTCTACCCCTTGGTATATATCATTTAAAACTGGAAAATTTATACAAGACCAAATCACTTTCCACAATATTGTATGTTTCATATAATAATATTTTCACTATTCTATTTTTTCTTTAGTGACAAAAGTGTTTAAATTAAGCTCCCGTTTGGCATAGATTTTGTAGTTAAAACTTGAAATTTTGAATTTTGAATTTTGAATTTTTGAAGTTGTGTTCAAACATGCATTTTACTTAGAAAAAAATTGAAGTTTTATGAATGTAAGCCTAGACCGGTTACGTTTTTGGGAACTTAAAAATATTTGAAGATTAGATTTTCAAAATCTGATCAAATTTCATGGTCAAACAGATATTTGGAGATAAGTTTTTAAAATATATCCCTATATTAATCTATGGTCAAAAGCTAATTTATGTGCACTTCAATTATTCATCGTACAATTTATTACATGTCACAAGCACATGTCTCAGGTATATCTGAGACTGTATCTATATCTATATTATATTAAAGATGAAAAACTCCAAAAAAAAATTAAAAAGTGAAATTACTAAAATACCTTTTCAAAACCTAAAGATCCTATTAAACCC
Source organism: Jaltomata sinuosa (assembly GCA_003996215.1). NCBI lineage: Eukaryota > Viridiplantae > Streptophyta > Magnoliopsida > Solanales > Solanaceae > Jaltomata > Jaltomata sinuosa. Next base: position 277,239 of record QJPP01000040.1, read on the forward strand.
TTGTTATTAACCTAACCATGTTAAATAACTTACACAAATAGCCCAAGGCAACCCTTCATACTCAACCGTTAGTGGAGTTGAGAAGCATCCTTTTTCTTTGCCTCAAGAGTTGTTTGGCAATATTCTCAAGCAAAAGCAATATTAATCGTGTTAGATTTGTTATGTGTTTAAGTAATAAATATGAAGATGAAAAAAAGAACTGGACTTAGGAGCAAGACTTGTCATATATCTAAGAAACTATTATTCACACAAGACTCTGCATGTTAATTAGATTAATCCTCTTTGTAATATGTTTTTTCTACTTTGGTAGGAATTTAGGGAATATGGAATCAATTTTCTTTGTATTGAATTGTCACGCCCCAAATTCGATTCTGGCGCAATAGACAGATGCATCCACTTGACCCATCCACTGGCCCAAATCAATTTTTCTACATGCATCCACTTGACCCATGCTTGCTAATTGCCATAATAGTTTCCCAACATAAGCTATATTCCACTGATGATTGTCTTTAATACTCCCTTCGTTCATCTTTACTTGTCTAGTATACTAAAAATAGATGTCTAACAATACTTGTCCAGTTTGAAAAACCAATGGATAATTTACCATTTTGAGTCCATTTTGTCTTTGCTATTAAATACTACTATTCATTACACAATGCATTTTCTAAAGCATTAAATTTATTATATTCAAAGTCTGATATTCTAAAATTACCCCAATTATTTGTTATTTCTTAAGATGTAGTAGACAAGTAAAGATGGACATAGGGAGTATATATTTAGCCCTCCAGATTTCTTTGGCACACAAACCTTATCCCATGTCACAACGGTTGTCTTTCTCTCTTCCTCAGTACTCCCCATAAGCTAAGCTGCTCGGACTTTCCAAAAAAGTTGTCGCATCCGTGTCGGATCCTTCAATAATACACTATTTTTGGAGGATCCGACCCGTCGACATTGTTGAAGAGTCCGAGCAACATAGCCCATAAGTACTCTCTACATTTCTCATCAACATCCTTTAGCACACTTTGAGGTAGTATAAATACTGAGCCCCAAAACTATGAATTGAGAACAAAATTGATATGATAACCCGAAAGTCTACCTGCATATGATAACTGCTTAGAGTAAACTTTGGTAATTCTATTGGTGATCTTCTCAGTGAGTTGATGACACTACATTCCACTCCATTTCTTAGAAGATAGCTAGTGGCAGCACACGCCACGCGGTATCTAATAGGGTGGGAGCTCAGTGTGAACCCAGTCAATTGTAGAAGTTGTTCTTTAGTATGCTCATCCACTCCTGCCATAAAGATACTTGAGTTATCCTTTGCAACAAGCCCCGTGACACTGTCGAAATGTTGCAAGACTTTCATAACTCTTGATACTGACTTGAGTGTTCCTTTTACAGAATATCATCAAGTCATCAGCAAAAATCAGATGAGTTAACTTAAATCTGCTTACATATAGGATGGTACTGAAAATCTGGTAAGTCACTCATACACTTCAAGGTTCTAGCAATATATTCCGGAACAAGAACACAGATGAGAGGAGATATCGGATCACCCTGTCTTAATCCTCTTCTCCCTGCAAAGAAACAATGACCTTCTACATTTACTTTAACTATGTACATGGGAGATGAAATACAAGTCATTACTAACTCTGTAAATCTGTCTGGGAATCCATACCCCGTCAACTGACCATGTCATAGGCCTTCCTCAAATCAATCTTCATCAAGCACCTAGGTGTTGTCTGTCTATTATAATGCCTAAGCAAGTCATAGCATATCAGAACAGTATATGCTACATTACACATACTATTAGCTGATATATGTTCTCACTATATTAAACTGAAATCACATACCCAAAAGTATAGACTATATATATATATATATATATATATATATCCAAACACAGTTCTCACAGCTTGAATATGAAGAACTTTATAATATTTTAAAAAAATATAATAGAACACATATCCTTCTCTCTCTCTCTTGTAAAGGGAAAGAGAAAAATAAATTAGCCAAAACCATTATTAAAATGTAAACAAGATAGAACAGAACAACTCCAAGAATCGAGTTTATTGATTATTGCTATAAGCCTATAACATCAAGAGTATGCTAAAATAACAAGAGTATAAAAGCAACGCGCAATGCTGTTAAACTGACGCTACGTTGCTCAGACTCTCCAAAACCACTGCAGCACCCATGTCGGATCCTCAAAAAATGCTCTACTTTTGAAGGATCAGGCACGCACCCACCGACATGTTTGAAGAGTCTGAGAAACATAGATTACTGACGTGTACTCTTATTTTCACTGATGGCAGTACGCTGAATTTTCATATTTTCCATCCCACCTGTTGGTCAAATCATGCGCAAAAAAGAAGTTAACCGCCAGTGTTCTTATGTCAGATACTCCTTAAGCTAGCACAATTGTATATAAGGTATGCAAATGAAAATTGCACCTATTCATACCTGTACTGTTCATTTTCTGAAACCTTGAGCTCCAAATCTTCTTCAAATGGCTCAAATACGAGGTTGACTCGCTCTTCCTCAACCTTTTCAAGAGTTGGAGGGTCCCACTGAAGATAATTGCAGGTTAGATAGTAACATCCCAAGGCGGGGAGGAGGCAAAGAGAGAGCAGAGTTAGTGTAAGGATCTCAATGATCAGAGGTTCCAAATCTCATTTAAATCCATTACATAAATCATCAAAACATGTTTTAATTTCCCAAAAAATCAGAAACACAATGTCCCCGAAAACGTGTGTGTGTGTGGGAGAGAGAGAGAGTCATACTTTTGGAGAATTGTCCTTGTCAATGGTAAGAGCCCTGATACCCTTCATAAAATGAGACGAAAAGAAAATTAGATTCGAGAGGATCAAGTATGTATAAAACTCTGAACATGAATTTCGAGTTACCTCATAGACATCACCAGATATTCTGGCTCTTAGTATATTTATTGTAAGTCTGAATTCTTTCTTCAGGCATTCAGACAAAGTTTGCTTCCTCCCTTCCCGAATCTGAAAATATTCGAGCATATGTAAAACAGATACAGACTACACCACATGAGAGAAAAACTAGGAAACTATGTTATGGATCTTTTCTTATAACCAAGAAATCCCCGAGGACCAAGTGGTGCACGATTCAGAACTCAGTGGATAATGGAAAACTATGTTATGAAATTTATAAGAAAGATGCAAGTAAACATGCTTTTCCCAACTTTATTTCATAAGCCAAAACGAGCAATTGATAGAATTTTCCTGTTAGTCATTTTGATCAAAAGATAAGCAAAGTAATACAGGTCGTAACTAAACAAAATTTGTCAAATTGCAACTCAACTTGTATCACAGGGTATTGGTTAACACGCAAGCAAGCATAATTACTGTTTTTACACATATTGATAAAGTCAAGCACGTCACACGAGTGGAAAAACTCAAATTTAACGTATAACTGATGTAAAGGCTTCATCATATCTTTCAAAATAATTACTGTCTACAATGTAAGGAGAATGGATGTTGTTACCACAAAAGCCACTCCCACAACAAAACCTAGCAATATCAGGAAAAGTGGAATGGGCGAATACCAAAGAGCAATTGAGAGAAGAGCAGTACGTAGAGTCTGCAACTAAGAATTCAAATGAATCACCAATGCTTTTGTCCTGATTTAAATTTAGTTCTATTTGTTTAAATCCCCTGGCTTTATCACATTGGAGGACAAGTTTGAAAAGACAGAATATTTCAGCACTAGAGAAATTGAGAGCTGCTGCATCAAATACAAAGGGGAGGGGAATATTTTGAAGGTCTACACCATTATTAACTATAGGGACTCGGGAAAAAAAGTTTATATTTACCATCACCGTATTGAGCGAGCAAGTTATCTGTGAATTAACCTAATAAGGAGAAGAATCGGGATTGTGTACAGTATTGGCTGCTTTTGTAGGAAATGTAAAGGAGGAACTAACCGATCTTAGAGTAACTTTTAGACCTGTTGGAGATGATCTTTTTAGGCCTTTAAGCACCTGCACAATCCAACCATTTCCTTCTTTGCCTGCCTCAGCTTCCTGAAAAGAAAGTAACCATCGAATTATTAAGTGTTGTATCTCTCACAAATCATCATGTTCACAATGCCATGAAGAATTGTCTTACAAATGAACTAATAATCTCTGCAACAGAATCCTTGGAGAAGCACTCATCAATTATTGACTGCCTGCATGTGAGTTAATATACATCACCTTCTTGATTTCCTCAAGGAAAGAGTATAAAGTGTACTTAATTAAGACAAATATTACTTTTTCAAGATACTTTCTTCATCGATTTGAACATCTGTCGAGAACTCCTTGATTGCAGATCTGACAGCAGCCTCGTCGCCAGTGTTCAAGCTTAATAAGTGTTTCTCTAGCTCTGGCAGTTTCTGACATTTTAAAAACAGCAAATAGAGTTAATATATCTCTGCACTCCGTAAACGAAAGAGAAAAAATGATCTCAAGTCATTGACGAAATTGAACACCGTTTACTTTTTGATGTATTTAATTTTTATTTATTTATTTTTGTGCATTTCATCCCTCTGCAGCGTCCATTTTATTTTTTCTGTATAGTTGATCGTTCCTGTGTTGCTGCCAGGTATAAGAGTTCTATTGTGAGCTAGGGAATTTGACAAGAGATAAATCAAACAACATCTAGGATTATGTCATTCTGGATTTGAAGAACATCAAACTAATAATGTATATACAAGTTTCATTGCATATAGCAGAAAGTATTATAGTTCATTCTGGATTTGCAGGATATCAAAACAATGTAAATAATAGTATGATATACCTCTACTTTTCTGCTATTTGTCAAAAGTTTTGACTGAGCTAGAACGCCAAAGAATTACGAGCTATCAAAGAGAATGGAGTCTACGCGTGCGTGTTCTAGACCTTCCGCAGAATAATTTGCCCACGTATACTAATTCCACTGTATTAGTGGGTTCTTCTATATCAACTCAAATGTAACTTAATCATTTCTAAATTCTAAGTTAAGTTCAGGTGATCCTCAACTTTATGTTTCGTTTCCCTTTGGTGGTTTGTGTTTCTTATTTTAAGTTAGTTAACATATCTGAGTAGCTATATATCCAGCTATTACAAATTGGTTAAGTAGGCTGATATAGGCATATCGTATTGCATATAGTATGGCATGAAAAAAGAATCCAACACAGACAATAAACTTAGTTTGAACAGGAACGCCAAAAAGTAAACTCTATACAGATGTAAAGACAATACTGAAGCGTGGAGATCCATGACATAATCTGCTCGAGTATTACTAACCATTTATAGTTGAAAAACAGTGTTAGTTTTTGCATACAAGAGGAACAATCCAATGAAACAGAGTTATTGGTATTTTGGCTATCCAATGTAATTAAGGTGGTTTTCTACTCTGATAATCGTCTGGATATTCCAGTTAAAGCTTATGCACGGTCTATTACATGATAGGATATTCCAATTAAAACGTATGTCTGATAATCTTGCCTAATGATTTGTGTTTGGAATAATTAGAGATATCTGTTCAGTGGACTCACCTCCAAAGGTACAAAATGTGTTGCAAGTCCAGCAGCAACCAGTTCTTTACCGTTCAGCCTCGCTCCTGTTAAACCCAAGTACTCTCCTATATAAACAGTTACTGTATCATGAAATCTCCCTTGGTTCTTCAAAATTGACATAAATAACATAAAGGCAAACTTCCTTGTCCCGATGCTATTTTAATGCTTACCGAGTCTACCAGGAAGACGAGAAAGCATGTATGAGAAACCACAGTCCGTGTGGAAGCCTATACTTGCTTCAGGAGTGGAAAAAACCTATAAAACGAGAGTAAGTTGCAATACAGCTCATGCATTACTTGAAGAAATAAAACTGCAATATGCATTAGATATATTTGTACGAACCGTCTTTTCAGTCACAACAGAGAACTTCATTGGAGCCATTAAAGATGCACCTCCACCCATTGAGATTCCATGAACAAGAGCAACCTGTACAGTGCATAAAACGAAAGTCACAGACAAGTTTTTAGAATCAACGTGATCTCGTTTCTGTTTCAATATAAGGATTTCAGAAGAGTGTATGAATACTGCACCGTGGGTTTTTTATATGTATGAATGTGATTGCAAAGCCAATACATTCGATAAACAACTTCAAGGCAGGAATCCTCTGTGAAGTACAAGTTCCAAATGTCAGTCAAAGTGGTAATTCAATAGTCTAAAGCTATGTTGCTCGGACTCTCCAAAAATGCTACAGCACCGCGTCAGATCCTCCAAAAGTAGTGATCCAACATGCACCCAGCTACAATTTTTAAGAGTCCGAGCAACATAGGTCTAAAAAGTAAACAACTGAAAAAATTTTCTGTTACAAAGTATTACTTGAATTCCTGCCATCATAGAACATTTTCAAATCCCCACCAGCAGAAAAAGCCCGGCCAGCTCCCTGTTCATTTTATGGAAAACGAAAACAAGATTAAATAACATTTTCAAAATCCTCAGCTCAATCATTTATTACCAGTAGCTAGTATGCTAATCTTATACTAGAAATTGCCAGAATTTAAGAAACAATAAAATTTGAAAACTTTTGGAGGGCAGAAAGAGATTACCAACCTTGATGATAACAAGTTTTGCATTATCATCTTTCTCCCACTTCTCGAGATTCTCTGCCAGCAGTTTTACCTACTTAAAGGAAATAACATATTTACGTAACCAGGTCGTTTATAAGGTAATTATAAGTAAATCCCTATGATTAGTACTAATTGGTAACCTGGTAAAAACAATCAATGAAGTTTCTTATTGGAGTGTATACTATCGGTGGATATAACTAAAATCCAATTACAAATGGTGGGTAACTAAAGATAAGAATAGATCATTTCAAGAATTATTAACTCGGGTAAACGATATTTCCTTCTAATTCTTCAACCATACTATACTAAGAGAAAAGAAAAACAAACCACTTCTAGAGATTAAAGTTTTACCTACTTATAGAAACTACAAGTTTAAGTTCTATCCACCAAACTTATAAATATTCATGTAACTAATAAGGTACTTATTAAAAAGTAAATCTCTACAATATGTACTAATTAGTAGCCCGATAAAAATAGTACTCCAACTAACCGGTTATGATAAGTAAGAATATTTACACTGTACTTAAATCCAATTAAGTATGTAATTGGAAATAGATCATTTCAAATAGGGGCAGAGACACAGGGCTGATTACAGTTTAGGCAAAACCAGTAACTTCGGCTCAAACTCTGTATACATTTAGTAATATTTATTCATAACCGAGTAAGCAAAACGAATTGTGATTAAGAACCCATAAACTAAAAAAAAATCCAGTCTAATTCTTCAAACATACCACTTTGGATGAAATAACATTCAACTGTTTTGGACGATTTAAGGTTACAGCTCTGGCATTTCCAACTTCTTCAACCAGAACAACCTAAGATAAACAATCAAAGAATTCAATATTATTGATTGAAACATGTAAAGAATTTAACTTTTTACATTCTTTAATTGATAGTATATTTCAACTTACCTCTTCTTCTAGATTTAGTGTTTCTTGAGCCATGATTAATCAAACAACTACAATCCAAAACAAGAACCTTTAAATACAAATCATTCAATTTGTAACAACAAAAACATACATAGTATAATTATACTAGTAAGTTACATTAAAAATAAAAGTTACCACAAGAAAGTGAAATAAGTTACATTAAAAAGTACTAGTAACTTTTTTGAAAAAAGAAGGGAGGGATTCTAACTTACAAGATCAAAAATTGGGATGTTGAAAGTGAGTTGTAATGCAACACAAAGGAAGAGTTTTTAAAGATAGAGATGAAGGACTGTTATTATTAGTAGTCGTGGGTGGTTGTTGGTCAAGTTTTCTTCCCAATGTTAGGTAACACGTTTACATCATTAGCTCTTTTTTTTTTTTTTTAAATATTCTCTCTACCTATTTATTTTTTTTAGTCTATTTTTAAGAAAATGGTTTTTTTCCTCTTTTTAGTAATTCTTTAATTTTAATTTTCCACTTATTATATTTTAGTATATTTGACATATCTTTTATTTAAGACCATAAGATATAAAAGTTTTTTATATTCGAAACGGAGAGACTGACATCATTACCTACTACAGTACTACTATCCCTTTAACTCCTTTTTTTCAGAGAGAATATTCGTTCATATACATTTTTTTGTATATTTATTATTATAATGCACCTAGTGCTTGAGATATATAATTATATATTTTCGCTGTTCCAATTTATATGATGGATTTTGAAGACAAGGGTCAAAATATTTAGTTTTTATCATAGATTCAATAAAAAAAATTAGAATAAAATTTATATATTTAAAGATTACACAAAAAATACTATAAGTCATTATAACTAATGATTCATAATATATTTTAAAAATTTGAAAAAATTATAGTTAAAACAAAAATTATTTGACCCCCCGGACAATACCTCCTTCATATACATGAAAAATAGTATTTGTTCCCTTTTACTTGGGCAGTATGTATTTACATTTCCCTTAAGAAATTTAATTAAGTATTTGTTTTACTAAATTAATCATATTTATTATATATTTTAAAAATATAAATTTGATTATTAATACTCCAATATAAGTTTGAGAAATAGTTGCTTGATTATGATGATAATATTGGACGATCTGTTTTTTTATTATTATTATTTGTTAAAGTAGACCAGTAAACAAAATCTATTTTTAGTATATAAAAAATAATGGAAAGAGGTGAGTAAAAGTTGAACCTTCAACATAAGGGAAAGACTTTTTTTTTACTCCCTCTCTTTCTTTTTAATTGTCATGTTGCGTTTCTCGAAAATTAATTAAATTAATTTTTAAAATTTATTTAGATTAAATTAATTTAATATTTTAAAATTAAAATTTAAATATTTAAAAATTATACAAAAAATATTATAAGTTATAACTTTTCTCATGTCAATATGATGAAAAACTACTTATTAAAATATTAATCAACTTTATATTATTTGACTTTTAAAATAAAAATTAGAAAGAAAGAGTATTAGTGTTTACTAATTTTAGAGCACACCTTCAATTACTCCTACTTTGCTTTTGGATTTATGTGCAACTTTATGTTCTTACCAACCCTCCTTTTGAATTTTGTGGAGTGGAGAAGAATTCGTTGTCCAATAATACCTCAATTAATAAGGGTGTTCACGGGTTGGTTTGGGTTGGTTATTGATCAAAATCATAATTAAATTAATATAATTGGTTTTTTAAATTCTTAAAATCAAACCAAATCAAATGTAATAACATTTATTTGTTTGGTTATTATCGGTTTTGGTTCGGTTATTAACCATATACGAAAATTAAAGAAATAATTCATTCAAACGGGAAAAAATGACAACAATTCTTTCAAAAAAATATGCATTGTGATATTACCAAATAAAATAATAAAATGACATACTCTAATACAAGATATTTAAATTATAACTAAATTTTGATGAAAACATATATAAGATAGTTAAAATTATTCATAAAAAATAATAAATCATATATATATATAATTATAAAAAATATATATAATATAATTTATCAGTTCGGTTCGGTTATTTATTTGATTTTTCTGAGCAAAAATCAAAACCAAACCAAATATTGTCGGTTCTTAAAAATGTAAAACCAAACCAAATAAAAATCGATTTATTTAATCGGTTCAATTCAATTTTTTGATTTGGATCAGTTTTTATCCAAACCGTGAACACCCCTACCTCAATGCATGGTAACATGTGGCAATCAACCAAAACGTAAATTATTTTCTCCGTTTAAAATTATTTATCACTTTTTAATTTTATCATATTATCTTTATTAATTGGTATGAATTAAAATTGATTATTTCAGATTTTGAAAAGTCTTAATAAATAAATTAAGGGTAGAATAGAAAATTTTGTTTTATCTTTTTTTAATATATCAAAAATAATAAGTAAAAATAAAAAATAAAAATAAAAATAAGTGACACGTAATCTTGAACATAGGAAGTATTAATCATCTTTACACAACTAGCTTACTGGACGATGGAAAAAATAAAGGAAAAATAATGCACCACAACAAACATAATCTTCGTGGGCTCATTTGACAGAGTATATAAGAATAGTATTAAATAGAGTACATTAGTAATATTGAGATTAATAATATTAAAATTAATATTTCTAAAATTTGTTATATTGAACTTATTTTTTATTCAATATCTGATTTGATGTATTTAAAAATAACATATTATGTTATATTTCTAAAAAAAAGATTATAAAAATACCTTTCATATTTTATAATTTTATGTAACTTTCTTTTCAAAGCTTTATTATCATTCTTTAAAATAAATTTTTTTTATATTCTAACTTAAAATATTTGAAAGAAATTGTCATATTGATAAATTGGAAAGAAGTTACTCATAAATTCTTGTTATTGAGGTTCGATTTTTATCGACCTTTTCAAAATGAAAATTAATCTATTTTGAGTTGTGGTTAATTTTTTTAGATTATTTCTTATAGTGATAATTTTAAAAGTTTATACATGCTACAGTGATTAAAGTAGATTGAACGATTAAGTTTTTTTTCTTAAAATGTGAAATTTTAATAGTAAATAATGATCAAATGTGCTAAAAGTGAGCGTGAATATATTTTTTTTAAAAAATAGAGTACAACTGGTAATTATTTTAAACGTATTCAAATGAAACTTAGCTACATGTTAGCAAAAGGATGAAAATTCATTTCTTTTTATTATGCATTAAAAAGACATTTTTAGCAATAAAATTTTTATTATCGATAATTATTTTAGACGTAAGAAAAAATTTTGTGGCATGATTATAATTGAAATTTTTCGAATGTCCTCCGATATAAATTTTTTTAAAGATAATTTCTCACATCACACGAGTACTATACTAATATAAATATAAAGCATGAGAATGAAGAAAATAAATAAAAACTTAAAAATGATATACAAAAAAATTAAGAAAATTTTATGATATTTTTGCTTTACCAATATTTATTCCATGTATTATGTTCCTACTATTACTAATACTATGGATTGATATATATTAGTTATACACCCTATAATACTGAATAGGGTGTATAATTAATACATGAGCTTAATTTTTTTGCCAAACATAGGATTAGTTAATATCACACCTAATATATATACATGTATTATTTATTTTAATACACTCTACCAATCGATTTATATAAATATATTTGAAATAATGATACTTTAAAAAAATTATAATATAATGAGTTTGAATTTAATAGAAAATATACTCAATATGTACGTCTTCTTATTTTATGCTTAAAATATAATTATATCTCATAAAATATAGTGACATACACGTGATTTTTTATGAGAATTGCGATTTTTTAGAGATGATATAAGTATATTTTATAAAATACAACATGGATAGAATATATTAGCTTGCCTATGAATACGGTATATTTTGCTATATTTTAAAATAAACTATATTTACATTTTATAAATATACAAACTATCACTATATTTAATAATCAGAAAGAAACTATCACTATATACAAAAAATCCTCAAAAATAAACATGTTAACACATTTCTTTATTTTTTTATGGAATGGGTTTTGTTCCTAATGTCAGAGTGGACCACTACTAGACCAATTGAAAGGAAAGTGCATCAATATCTGCTTTTAATGTCATAATTTAATTAATAATCACTTCTTAAATATTTTATTAGTTTTTTTGCTTTGAAATAAATGTCAAATAATCATGTCTGAAAGTATTATCTCCTATCCCAGATTTTTCAATCAATTTGGAATAGACTCATCTCTAGGTGTATCTGCCTATATTCCCACCAATGTGATTCCCATTACTGATGGACAAATCTGTTTGGAAACAGAGCTCTTTTATCGCGAAATTAGACCTGCTATTAACATCGGCTTATCTGTCAGTCGCGTCGGGTCTGATCAATCATACATGATAGGAGAGAAATCTTCTGATTAAGAAAGAAGGGTTCCGCCTCTCACTAATACAATACAGGGATAACCCTGACATGACTCAATTCCCGTCTTCTCTAGTGGGAATTCTAGTCCCGAATAACTAAATAGCGTCAGTGAGGATGCCCAGTAGCTTCTCTTTCAGCTTCTTAATCGCGTGGAGTCTTTCCCTCTCTTCCTCTTTTTTGAAGGTAACCGTCCAGTCTTTCCAGTGAGGGTCTTGCAATCATTCCAATTGTGAAGGCTTAATGTCAGATATTTTCGCCTGATGTTTAATATGTCCTGCAAAAATAAACATTCAAACATTTTTTATTGAGATGCATGTAAAAATTAATTAAATTTTCAGTCTAAATCTTTTCATGTATGTTCGCCCTCGATCATACGTGACTGAAATATATGTAAAAAAAGACTAAAATTTTAGACATGTGCATCTAAACAAAAAGAAAAATCGTTCTTCGAATTTCAACAATTCAACACAGAATTCATCATTCAAATATACTTTAGTCTCTAGATAAGCTTAAATTTGAAACATGAGTTTCATATATCATAAAAAATAATACATAATTATTAATTTATCAAAAACACACAAATTTAATAAACTCATTTAACACATTTTTTTTTTTCAAATTTGTAGTTCAGTCATGTGCACATGACTAAACTACATATAAAAATGAGCTGAACTATAAGCCACGTGATTTTGAAAGTTTTTTTTTCTATTTTTTTTTAACTTTGAACACTCAAATTTACACCAAATAAACTCAAATTTAAAACATAAATTGAATATATCATAATGAAAAAAGGAAAATACAAATGAATTTTCTTTACAATAATTTAAATTATTATAATTCTACATATAATTTTTCAAAATGGTGAAAAATGCATAACATTCCACTAAAAAAAGCAAAAAAGAGAGGTGAGACCTTGACTGATATAGACATCAGCATTCCAGCTGGAAGAACTTCGACTGTTGGTTACAATTTTTTAAGGACGATAGCTTTCAAGAAAATAACAAGTTAGGGGTCACAAAATTGTTTTGTAAAAATATGACTCGTCTAATTTGCTCAAGTTTAAACGTATTATAGGGTTGAAATATCCTGTTTGTTAGCCTATTTCAATCAAAATAACTTTTAAATGAATTAATTAATTTAACTTATTTTGATTCATCTAAATTCAACTCAATTCATTTATTTAACACGCACGTAACAAATCAATAGTATGTGTTTTCACTTAAATAGATGGAGAAAAGTATGTAGACGAGTACATTTATTCGATGTGAATAAAATAGGATAGAAGAAAACAAGAGTTGACTTAGGATGAGTGAATGGAAAGAGTGAAAGAGTACCCTTGACCTTGATGCCAACTTAATTAATATTTTTTGTCCTTGATTGAATTCGTTCTTTTTCTAAAATCAATTGGTATATTATACTAAACACTCTTGTAATTCAATTACAGATACCATAACAATATACTCTGTGTATTTTTATAACGTGAAATTTGAAAAGAGTAAAGTGTACGTAGTCTGTATCTCTACCTCAGAGGTGAGATACATAGAGAAGTTATTTTCGATAGACCCTCGGCTCAAGACAAAAATAGTCTAAAAAACAGTAATAGAAGTACAAGAGACAATAGATAGCAACAAAACAATGCTACTACAAAACATTAATACTACAAGAAATCCAAGAACAAGAAACTACAAGCGTAGCACTACGACTACTAGTACGGACAACAAGACTAAAATACTCCTACTTACTGGCATAGACGCACTCCTATCTACTAACCTTCTACCTTAATTCACATCCTCCACACCTTCCTATTTAGGGTCATGTCCTCGGTAAGTTGTAATTGCGTCATGTCATGTCTAATCATCTCTCCCCAATATTTCTTCGGTCTACCTCTATCTCTCTTGAATTCATCCATAGCCTAACCTCTCACACCTCCACACTGGGGCATCCGTGTGCGTCTCTTCCTCACATGTCTGAACCATCTCACCCTCGCCCTTCTCGCATCTTGTCTTCCACTGACGTCACTCCCACCTTATCTTGGATATCCTCATTTCTAATCTTATCTCTCCTGGTAAACTACACATCCAACGCAACATCCTCATCTCCATCACCTTCATCTTTTGAATGTGAGAGTTCTTGACTGGTCAACACTCCGCCCCATACAACATATATAGTTGGTCTAACCACCACTCTATAGAACTTGCCTTTAAGTTTAGTAAGACACCTTCTTATCACACAAGACATTGAATGCGAATCTCTGTGTCATCTATCATGCACCAATATGGTGAGTGACATCCTCGTTAATCTCTCAATTTCCCTGATTTTTTTTTAACAAGAAAATTCCTATATTGCAAATTCTAATTAATGATGTTTATACTCAACAAATACTCAATATGAACTCCATACTTATTTATCATTAGAAAGACCTATTCGTAATAATTTAAGTTTATTCATTTATTTTTTTTATGAATTTTTAGAATCTATGGATAAAATAATTACGATAAAACCAATATAAATACTATAAAGACAATAAAAAAATTGTTACGTTTCCACCTCAAAGTGAAATATAGTATTTAGTTTTTTCTTTCATTTAATGCATGTCGGTATCTAAAAAGTTCCTTTTCGAAGTCCATGAGAGGAAGATGCATCTTGGGACGTTGACGTATAGTGCGACTTGTCAGATATATTGGGTCATATGGTATTTCTCAGTTCTCATACTTGAAATTCAGTTACAGATGCATTTTATATATTTTAAAATTAAATATTTACGCAGAATTTCTTTACAAATATAATGACATAATTACAAAAATACCTCTTGTATTTTTTAAAATCAAACATGAACACAAATATAAAATAATAAAAATTTATATAGTCAATGCAGGAATTATTATTATTGTTGTTGTTAGATGTACGTAGTTTAAAGAGAATAGAGTGTTGACTTTACTTGGTCTTTATTTATTTGTTTTTTTGCTCAAAGACTAATTACTTGGTCTCGACTTTTCCATGTGGACGCGTTCTAATCTTCTAGACTCAGATTTATAATATTGAAGAAACGAGTTAGAAATGCGGATTCAGAATTTTTATTAAGGGGTTCGGAAAAAAAATATAGTGCTTGAATTTAAATTTGGAATCTCAAGGTGAATTTTGAAATCCCTCAACTACTAAGCCAGCCTCTAATCTTATGTTGAGGAGTTTCAAAATCTATAAATATAAATAAAATATTTAAAAAATAGCCTATATATACAGTGTAATTTTTTGTCGAGACCCTAAATACACTCTAGATCCGCCCTTGAGGTAGAGAGGTTGTTTCCGATAGACCCCCGGCTCAAGACAAAAATAATCTAGAGAAGGACATAATATAAGAACAAGAAACAATAGGTAGTAACAAAACAACAGATAGTAACAAAAATAAGATTATCACTAAATAATACTACTCCCTCCGTCCCATATTAACTGAATTATTGAGATAATGCACACCCCTTAAGAAAACTCTTCTAGGACATATTTTAAGCATTACTTTCCATTACTACCCTTTTCATTATTCCCACACTATTCTCAAAAGTAGAGTTAGTCATTGTTGGAAATGTGATTTCAATGTAAAATCATAATTATGACTTTGTAAAGAGTGTAAAAGTACATAGAAAATATAAAATACTCTTTCTTTAAAGGAAAGGCAAAAATGAAAAAAAAATTCAATAATTATCTTGATATTTGAACAATTCACTTATTTTGAACCATGAAAAAAGCCTCAAAAATTCAATTAATATGGGACGGAGGGAGTACTATAGATGTACCCAAAACAACAAATATAACCAAAATTCCAGGAACCAGATACTACAAGCGTAGCACTATGACTATTAGCACAGACCTCAAAACAAAGCACATCTACTTACTAGCATGGACGCATCCCTTCCTACTAACCTTCTACCCTAATTCGCGTCCTCCACACCTTCTTATCTAGGGTCATATCCTCAGTAAGTTGTATTGCTCTATGTCATGTCTAATCACCCCTCTCCAATACTTTTTTGGTCTACCTCTATCTCGCCTGAATTCATCCAGAGCCAACCCTCACACCTCCGCACTGAGACATCCGTACACGTCCTCATCACATCCGAACCATCTCAACATCGTTTCTCGCATCTTAATATCCACCGAAATCACTCCCACTTTATTTTTTCTTTCTTCTATTTCTGATTATTATAATGTGAGCTTAACCTATATTAAATTTATTAGTAATTCATTGTATGTATACGTCCACTCATGAAATGAATATAAGAATTCAAATATTACATCTTAGCTGAGTTTTGACATGATCATTAATTAACATGATTACAACTCGGTGGACAAAGCATCTCACATTAGCAAAGTTTAAGAAAGGGTCATACTGTACTCAAGAAATGTGATGTAGATGGTTTAACCCAATTCAAGCATTAGTAATTACTTTCATGGCTTGAACTCGAAAATTAACATGACCCTACTTATTGAAATTAGTGCCAATTTTGAAATTTTGAAGAGATTTTTTTTAAAATTTCTGAAACTAGGAAGAAAACAAAGTAGTGTCATTAATTTGGCCCATTGAAGACGTTATTTGGTTTTCCATCACCTTCACGTCCACGTATATATGTAATACAATGACTTGTTGAATTCATGAACATAGACTTAATTAGCGGGGCGTGTTTGTTACGATGAAAAATGTTTATCTCAAAAATATTTGTTGTTTGTAAGCAAGCCAAAAATATTATCAAAAGCATTTATGTATAATCTAGGAAATATTATAAGGGGTGGGAGAGGTGATCAAAAGGGTGATGCCGGGGGAGTAGGAGATAATGAGCACAAAATGTTACTTACGAAACTTATTTTCTTTATTCCATTAAGGGAAGTGAGAATGATCCCACATCAGATCGAGACGATATTTTTCGACACCTTATCTGCTTGGGCAATTCTTCTCCCTTTGAGTTAGCTCTTGAGGTGTGAGTTAAGTTTAAAATTCATTTCTTAACATGGTATCAGAGTCAAATCCATGAGATCGATATGGGCCTCGAACCGTGGTGATGGTGGTGGTGGGGAAGGGGGAGGGTGATGCTATACCCCTGGTCCATGATTATACAGTGTACACGCTCCAATTCGGACAGTGTCTGCGCGTGGGAGGGGGGAGGGTGATGAAAATGTCCCACATCTGATCGAGACAAAATCCTTAGACCTCTTATATGACTCAGGCAATCCTTCCTTTAAGCTTTTGGTATGTGAGTTATTGTTCCAAGGTCATTTTACCGGAAAGTCTTTTTCTCATTTTTCTAAGAAACTTATTTTTTTTAAAAAACAATAATAATATATAATTCCAAACTAACACATGAAAATTTTGAAAAATAATTTTCAAAATGTATTTTCCAGAATGCCAAGTCCACCCTTAATGACTTTTATAATATATGTCATCTTCATAACGTACTGTGTTGTCTTATTCTTGAATATTAATCTTGAATAATGCGTGTTATTTACGACTCCCAAGTGAATATTTCTATACATTTCCACTCTCTCCCCTATAAATACCCTCAAAATATGAACTCTTTCCTCACGGCAATTTTCCAAGCATTTCAAAAATTACAAAAAGAGAATGAATAAGGTATATATTTATATATATAATTTTAAAGTTTCTTTACTAATTTGAGTCTAGCTAGTTTTAACTGAAAAATGGTACCTAGCATAAGTGGCAATTATACTTTTTAATTGATTGTGGTATTATTGTTAAGCTAACTTTTTGTCACAGAGACGAACCTAGGATATCGGGTGCAGATTTCCAGGAACTATGCATTTTTTGTGTAGATTCTATATTTATATTGAAAAAATTATCAAATATATAAAATTTATTTGTGAGAACCTAATAACAAAGTAAGCTCTTGATCTACCAGTCGAAATGAAACTTGTCTAAGCTTTGTTGCCCTATTTGAGGAGGCTATGAGGGTTTGAATCCCCTTGGACACTTAGTTATATAATTTTTATTTTATTTTAATTTGAGATCACTGAAAACCCATAAACTTTATTAAATCCGGAATCCTCCTCTACATTTTGAATTGGTTCATTTACTAATGTATGTTATTATTAAAAAAAAAATGGGCAGCAAAAGGTCATTATTGGGCTATCCATAAATGGTAATGATAAAAAATCAAGGTCCAAGGCTTTCAAGATTGCTGTTTCTCAGCCAGGTATGTAACATGTCTCATTTCAACTTTATGTGATATTCATCCGCGGCGGAATCAAAATTTTTATTAAGGGGGTTTCAGAATATGAAGAAATAAACACATGAAGAAATATATACATAAAAAATAATTTTAACCATGTATAAATAGTGTATTTCTGTAGAAGGAGATTTGAATGAATCCCCTTCACCTTACTTGGCTCAGCCCGTGATACTCATACTAACTAATGTTTTATGTGGATTTGAACCAAATATCTTCAAGCCTTTTTTTTCCTAAAAGAATTTACATAATTAGAAACTACATAGAAACTATATCTAGTAACACTAGTTAACAATTCAAAATAATATAAACATGGTCAAGAAAAAACCTAAATTGACTATATCACATAATTGTTAAGTGGAATAAAGGGAGTATATAATATATCTTTCAACAATAATGAATTCAGAACTTAAACGTTGTAGATTTTGAAATGTAAATATCTTAATTCTGTGTATAGTTATATATATAGGTCTTTTATGCACGTGCATATATATGATTCGACCTCAAAACACTAAACTCCACCAAATATGTGAAGTCCACGATGTTCAGTTGAATCCCTTCATCGAAAAATTAATAGTATGCAAATAGAATAAAAATGATTTTGATATAAATATGAAAAGATTTTAGTGTAATAACTAATGGTTCAAAATTAATTTAGATTACATGTTCAAATACCAAATATGATATACTATAGTACTTCTTGAACCCTCCTACTATAAATTCCTGACAACGTCACTGATCAACTCGTATTTTATTTTTCTATGTCCCTCTAGGTGTGAATTCAGCAGCTATGAAAGGGGGAGAAAATAACCAGTTAGAAGTAGAGGGTGACCAAATTGATGCAGCAGTGTTAACCAAATTGCTTAGGAAGAAATTGAAGAAGGGAGCAGAGTTGTTGAGTTTTGGCCCTGTTGACAAGAAAGATGGTGCTAAAAAAAAGGATCCAATAATAGAATTGATGCAATGGCCATCTTATAATTACCCATATCATGTTGTACCTCAATATCCATTTTATGAAGTTAGAGAGTCATATCAAGGTGGCTGCTCCATAATGTGAATTCGTGACGACCACATGATTTTAGGTAAGCAGTGTCGACTTATTGTCACAATTCAAGTAATATAGATGAGTTTGAATTTGAAGTTATGGAAGGAGGAAATAATGCAACAGTAAAAACCTACCCGCATCGGTTGTTTATACCAACCTAATAAATGTATAATATATATGTACTTGAATATATACAGTTATCACTTAACCACGATTAATTAAAATTGGGACAGAGAGTGTAATATAAATTAGCAAAGCAATTACTTATGCAAAAGAAAAGGGAGACTTGAGTGAACCTATTTTTTTGGTGTAGCCATGGAACCAAATTGCTTGCATCATGAGCAGTCCAATAGGTATTGATGGGATCTGCCTGTCTCCTCTGGTACCAACTAGGAATAGTGTCAATTTTTTTGACAATGCTGTTCTTAGTTGGCATCCAGGGAGCCAGGCAGAACTATTTCATTTCTTGGACTTGAATATATATGCTCAACTGTTTTATTCCTGCAAATTTCCATCAGAAAAATGTAATGTTAACAAGTTGTTGACTCATGTCCTAACTGACAAGAGAGAGTTGCTCGGATGGTAAGCATACCTCACTTCCAACCCGAAGGTTGTGAGTGAGTTCTAGTCACCGAGAGAGCAAAAGGGGTGGAAACGCCTAGGGAAGATTAAAAAAAAAAAGGAGACTCATGTCCTAATTACTCAACACAAGTGTTACTATTAAAAGAGAAGAAATTAAGCAATATTACGTTTGATTCATATTATCTTATCTTTTACAATTTTAAAAAACACCCTTCAAGAAAAATATTCGATAGCCTTAATAATACAGTATTTGAGTAAACTATCATTTATTGGTCTTTTAAACGACTCACTTCATTAAGAGTGAATTGTAAAAACTTGAAAAGTCAATAAAAATTTTCGAAAAATTCAAACACTTGAAAACAAATTTAATTTGCCAAAACGACAAATAATATGGACCAGAGTAGTATCTTTTATAGCTCACTAACTTGTTAATTTTGCAGCTCAAATTTGAGTAGTCGTGAAATGAAGGGACCCTCGCCTTTACCTTATTTCATAGTAGAGCTTCCCACTATTTTACTTAATTCACTTGTTATCATGACTAGACTATGCATATCTCTTGATAAGCAATCGAGAAAAAGAATACACTATGAAAAAAAAGTTTGGCGAAATATTTAAAGGTCTAGAAAATAGGCAAAGACAACACAAAATCCAAGCCACTTTGGGCAGCAGACGGCAGATATGCCTACAAAACGCACAGGGGGTCGATATAATTTAATACTAGTTATATTATATGGTGATGAAACCAAACAAGTTTGTGTGTTGCTTTGTGTATTTTTAGGAGTTTTGGACTTTTGCTTTTGATTTGAAAGATTCATCTTATATTACTACTCCCATCATGAGGTTTTTTTCCTTTCTTTTTCACTCCCATCATGATTAACATAGCAAATGGGCCAAATTGCCCCTAAACTATGTGAAATGGAATAGATTTATATCCGTTAATAGTTGCGGTTAAATATGTCCTTATCGTTATTGAAATAGGTCAAATTTACACTTCTTTTCAAATGAAGAAGTTTAGTATCCACCGATGTCACGTGTCCTACAATTAAGGATTAATTTTTTAAAACGAAGGGCAAATTTGAACATTTCACAAAGATCAGGGGCCAATTTGACCCTTCTCCCTAATTTTTTTTTTTTTTTTTTGCTCCTTCTTGTTCTCTCTCCACAATTATATCTAGGACTGTTCAAAATCAACGCGTAATCGATAAGCCAATCGCAAAATTAGATTATTGGATTATCGAATTAACGATTGGTGAATGGATTAAAATGTTATAGTTAACGGTTTATCGATGTGGAGGCAAATTACTCAATTTCCTTATTGAATGAACCGTTAATCCGTTAATAATTATCATACTTACATTTTACCCCTAATTATTTTTTATACATATTATTAATTTTAAAGCAGAATTGAATATTCTGTCACTCCTTAAAATTTAACCAAACAAGTCTTCCTGTGCAAAAGCAGATGTGCAAAAACAGTTGTGCAATACAAGTTCTTAAGGTTGCAAGTTCTTCTTAAGGCTACATCTTCTTATGTTGTAGTTTGTTGAGACTTACATTAAAATTTGGGATGATATGAACTATACAACAAATTTACCTTTCGTTTAAAAAAATAATTCTTAATTGCAAAATACGTGACATCACCGGGTGCTATGATTTCGCTGTTTGAAAATAAGGGCAAATTTTAATCTCTCTTTTTAATAACGTTGAGCACATATTTGACCCTTATTAATGGAAAGACCAAATCTATTCCATTTCGCATCGTTCCCAAGAAAATTTTACCATTTGCCCTAGTTCAATTTTAATATATTTGGTGTTACAAATTTATCCTTTGGTACTACTGCTTTTTTTATGGTATGTGAGTCTGTTAGCATGACTTTGACAAGGCCAAAGTCATTGCATGGGACAAATCCAGCCTTGATTGGGGCGTTTGACGGATACTTTCATGTGCATTAATCATTATTAAATACATAATGTCATTTAAAAGACAATTATAACAAGTAAAATTTGATCTTATTTATTTTTATTAAGAACGTTTGAATTTGAATACACATATGAATATTGATTGAGATGTACATTAAGATTTAGATGTTTGAATCTAAATACACATCTTAAATATTTAGATATTAT
Source organism: Jaltomata sinuosa (assembly GCA_003996215.1). Classification (NCBI taxonomy): domain Eukaryota; kingdom Viridiplantae; phylum Streptophyta; class Magnoliopsida; order Solanales; family Solanaceae; genus Jaltomata; species Jaltomata sinuosa. Next base: position 299,208 of record QJPP01000040.1, read on the forward strand.
ATTAAGATCTAATTATTAAATAATTAAGATTGTTTGGTTTTTTCTAAATCTGAATGTATGAAAAGAAAATCCTTTAAAATTCATAAATATAAAGTTTAAATAAAATATTAAATTAATCTAATACTATATTAATAAAATATTTATAAGAAAATATATAGTGATTGTGGTGGTGATGACTAACGATAGTGGTTTGGGGTGTTGATTGGGGATGATGTTAGCTAATGGTGATGTTGTGGATAATAGCTAGTGGTAATGGTGGTTGATAGTAACGACGGATGGTGTTATAATTTGGTGGCGGCTGTTAATAGTTGTGATGGATGATAGTAATTGCTAATGGTGACTGGCTGTAAGAGTGATAAATGATAATGATGATTGTCATTAGCGATTGATGATTATTGTGGTATAATAGTCGTTGGTGGTAACAGTTGTACACGATGGCTAGTGATAGTGATAACTGACCTTACCTTATTATATATAGTGAATGAAAACAATGATAATTATGGCCGAGGATGGTGGGTGACAACAACGTTAATTAATAATGGTTGGCGATATCGATAGCAAGGAATGAATGACATTAATGAACTGGATCTTTGTAAAAATTCTTGAATAGACATCTTCACTCAACATTCAAAGGTGACAGCTCGGCCCACTTCACTATTTTGTGCAGATCACCCAACAAGTTCAGCCCACTTCACTAAATCAAGAAAAGACCATAATCAAGAACTCTAGTCACAAGAATTTACAAGTGGGGGTAATTAAGAAGAATGACCATTTGGTTATTTTACTAATCAAAATTGGACAAACTATTAGTTTATTACTCAAAATGATTATTCGATCATTCTACTAATTAAAATTAGCCCAATCATTAGTTCATTACTTTACAGGAAAAAATTAGACAAAATGGCCACTGTGTTGAATTTCTTACACAAAAAATAGCTCACTTATAATTTACCACCTAAAATGGCCGTTTGGCCAAAGTTCTGACCCGAAATGCATTTGGTACACATGCGGTATACATACAGTAAATATGCGGCTATATTTTTTGAATTATTTTTGATAGTATACATGCATATATATTACATATATATTGAATATACATTGCATATATATGCGGTATACATGCAACTATTATTTTTTAAAAAAAAGCTTTTGACAGTGATACATTTATGTAAAAACCCCTACTTTATATAGTCTAATTAATTCTTGGTCTCTTTTCCCTCTTTCACATGACTCTTTTAACTCTTTCAAGGTTGTATCTTTTCACATCATGTAAAAAATTATGTAGATCATCTAAGAGGCAGCTCAATATCATTTGTAAAGAGTTTGCAAATGGGTTGTCTTTCAATGAAAACGTAGGCGAGCTGATTATCACGGGGTCGAGGGAGGATTTTTCTGCCATAGCTGCACATGAATTTTAGACATAGTTATATATCATATATACATGATTATACACTATTTATACAATATGGATACGTTACATATACATGCGGTCATTTAATTAATTTTTTTTTTTGCTGCCCGGTATACTTGTGTAGAAAACCCTTTACAAATTCGGTACAATATGTCACAAGTTTGAACTGTAATTACCTCTTCATCATTATTGCCAAGTTAGACTTTTCTTATCCTCGTATATTAACCAAGAAAACAAATTAGATCACAAATGTTGGGCTACGATAACTTGAGGTGATAAAATTAGCTCATGAAAGTATGATCCGTTCAACTTGTTTGACCCGTCCATTAATTATTGGCTCAGGCAATTTTAACTCCCTCAGTTCAGACTATTAAAAAAAGGGTAACTTACATAAAACGCACATCTTTGGGAGCTAATTACTCTTTTTCCCACCTCCTTTACCACTCGGATACATCCCTCTACTCGGATACATCACCTCACATCGGGATACATCCCCAAACTACTCGGATACATCGGAATCACATTGGATACATTCCAAAACCACTCGGATACATCGGCATTCTTTTGGTTTTACCTTTGATACATCGGGTGGGATGTATCCGAGGTGAGGCGATGTATCACGAGGTGAGGCGATGTATCACATGACCTGGGGCAATGTATCCGAGTGGTACATGTGGTATATTAAGTAATTAAAATAAGGTAGTGGGAGAGTTAGTAAATATGGTAAGGAGGTATGTCACTTTAGGTAGTTTATCCTTAAAAAAAGGGAAAAAGACATAAACTGTCCATTCTAACAAACAAATGCCACCTAAAATGGCCTTTTTAAACTTATTCCACTATGTGGCCATTCGGTCCATAATAATTCTCTCCCTTGACCTTTTCCCTTCTTGGGCCATTTCGGCCCATAGTTTTAGTTTTTTGTTTTTTCTTTTAGCCCCATTTTTAAATTGTTCGTTTTGAATTATTTTTTGGGGGGCTACAAAATCTGTTATTTCTATTTTTTTAGATAATAATAATAATAATAACAATTAAATATAACTGTATAGAAACTGTATAGGATATGTATAAAAATTGTATAGTTATTGTATAAAATATATAGAAATTATATAATTATTGTATATAATATATATTTTATATATGATGTGTATAGAGATTGTATAATCATTATATAGAATATGTATATATATAATATGTATTTTGTATACGATGTGTATAGAAATTATATAATTATTGTATAGAAAATGTATATGTATATGATGCGTATAGAAATTATAGAATATGTATTTGAATAATTATTGTAGCTAAAAGCTGTATAGAATATGTATAAAAATTGTATAATTATTGTTATGATGTGTATAGAAATTGTATCATTGTTTGTGTAGAACATGTATTTGTATAGGATGTATATAAAAACTATATAATTCTTATCTAAAATATGTATTTGTATCTGGTATAGAAAATACAACAGGCATTGATACATTCATTTTTAATTATATTTTAAAAAATACACTCTTCTTGTATTTATTGTTTTTTAAAAAAGAGCAATAATGCTACAAATTTGTATTTGAATGTTAAAAAGAAAAGAAATAATTTGAACAGGTTTTTTTAAGAAAAAATAAATAAATAAATAAATAGAGCAGCATACAAAAACATATTCTATTGAAAAAAAATAAAAAAGACTATAAAATTATATTTAATTATTTAAAAATAATAATTAAAATAGTAAAAAAAAATTAAAAGAAAAGAACATCGAAATAAAATAAAATAAATAACAACAAAAAATAAAATGACAACAAAAGAGAACAGAAGATTAGAGCAGCAACAATCAGCGAAAAGAAAAAGAAAAATAAAGTAATAACAAGCAAAAATCAACAAAATTGGCTACAAAATGAAAATATTTTGTTAGGGGCTATATGCTAACCTATGAGAAACCTTATTAAATTAAATTTTTTTCGAGAGAAAATATATTGTATAAGATAAGAATTACAAGTCCTAACGAAGAGTTTCTACTTTTCAATATATAATAGGAAAATTCTATAAAAAAATCTAACAAAAAGGTAAAAGGAAAAAAAACACGGTAAAACTAGGGGGAAAAAATAAAAAATACACTATATATTAATCTTTTTTTCTTTATTTTCTCTCCTAGTTTGTTATACAAATCCATGATTTTCCCTCACAAATACATATTCTCTCTCTCTCTCTCTCCACTCAATTTTCTTCTATATTTCTTTCATATATATTTTAAGCAAAATCCTTCATACACAACTAAAGATATTATCTTTTCACCACAATTTTCTTCCATCATTGAAGAATTAAAATGAAAGTTTTCTATCATAAGATCCTTAGTAAAATTTAATGATGGCCGCTTATCTGATTTTATACATTAGTCAACATGATTTTCATGCTTTCATCCATGATTTTTTCAATTTTTTTTATAGATCTTCAAAGCAAATAAGATTTATCCTTTTTAAATATGAAAGATGATAGAGTTCATTCATTCTTGATTCAACATGGAGGTAAATGAGATGAAATATTGATTGAAATAGATAAGCACACGGTGTATGAAATGAATATACAAACTAATATCACCTAAAATTGAATATCATAATCCATAGATATCAGTTTATTTATTCATTCCATACACTAAAACAATTAATAACACATATAATTTGGTGAGCATCAGTTTTCACACCAATTTTCATATTCACTATGCACATTCATACAAATATAATCCAGTCTATAGTATATAATTCAAAGTATATCCCTTAAATTGAATATCACAATCTATAGATACCAGTTTGTACACCCATTTCATAAACTAAAATAGTTAATATAATATAAAATTTGATGAACACCAATTTTTATACTAATTTTCATAGTCAGTATACTCATTCCTTACATATAAAATATAAATTAAGAAAATATTTTGTATGCCCCAACTTTTAAACATATCATGTTATATATTCATTTGACACAATTATTTAATTCTGAAACATTTAAAAACGTCAGTTGCTATGCCAATTTAATAACTCAAAAAAGACAAATAATTTGACGAAAAAGCACAATAAAAAAATAATTTTATCAAGAAAATCTGAAATATTAAGAGTTATGGAAAAAAGAGGGAGAGAAACTGATTTTAGTTAATTTGTACAAAAGAGATATATAGATTTAAAGTGATGGAATTAAATTGGTAACTAATGTAAATTAATCTCAAAATAATATCTTTTTAACTATTTTCCTTTTCTATATATATATATATATATATATATATATATATATATATATATATATATATATATATATAATTGAAGGTTATAGGCCCGCTGATGTGGCATGCCTTATTGATCAGAAAAGGAATTTATCTATTTTCTCAGTTTTTTGAATTTTCTTTGCATTTTAAATTAAAAAAAGTTTTAACTAAATATTAAATATGTTATTGCAGTTTTAAAATCTTCTTGCTGAAACGTTGTAACATTAAATTAAAAAACAGATTCTAATTAAATTCCTTACCTCTTAATTACACATTAATTACTCTTTCAATATGCTGCACCGTTTCGTTTTTAATTTATTTTTTTTGCATCACTTTCCTTCTTTTAAGTTTCATTTTCCTTGAAATGAGACCATTTCATTTCCAACAAATATTTCAAAACCCACCAAAAAATTCCCCAACAAAAATAGAATCAAAGTATTATAAGAGTAGACATCATGTCATAAGATTTTGTTTGTTTTTTCATCTCAATTTATCTTTTCATTATGTGATTGTTTGCATAGACAAATAAATTATTTTCTTTGTTAAGTTATCTTTAATTTTGCATCTCTTTTAATAAAAAGTAACATTTGTATCGTACAACAAAATAATTTTTCAAATTTCACAAATGTATGCTAACATACATATTGGTTACTTTTCAGCTTTCACATGCAGAGATTTATAATTTGAAATTTGAGTGCTACAAAAAGAAGACGAGATTATAGAAAAAGGTTAGATGGAGATGCTCTAAATGCAAATTGCATAAATTTATGTATTTAATTATATGAGAATGTACTATATTTTATAGATATATTCGGATTTTGTAAAAAATAAAATAAAATTATATCATAAAATAGAATATTTATTGTACAAATTTCACAAGCATATGCTAACATATATACTTGGTTCCTTTTCAGGTTCCACATGCAAAGAATTATAATTTGAAATTCGGGTGCTACAAAAAAGCAATTGAGACTACAGAAAAAGGTTAGATGGAGATGCTCTGAATGTAAATTGCATAAATCTGTGTATTTAATTATATGAAAATGTACTATATTTTATAGATGTATTCCGAATTTATTATAATGACAAGAGAAAATGCATAAAGTCACCCTTAAAGTTGGACGTGATTTGTAAAGAGGCACTTTAAGTTTGCGGGGGTCCTATTACCCACAAAACTTGTTAAGACCATTATAAATATCCCCTTTGACCCATTTTCTCACCAGCCGTGTTCTCACGCAACAGAGGCGCGTGAAATGAATAATAAGCACTCCACAAACCAATTAAAAAATATCACGTATAATAATTAATGTTTTACAAATCAACCCATCTTCTCTTCTTCCCCAATTCTCCATTAACGCTGTTGGAGAAGCTTGTTAGAGTTCTGAAATTGACTCCTCCTCAACCAAGTCAGATTAAAAAAATAAGAAATTTTCATGTATTATCTTTAATTTCTTCTTATTTTGTTTAAAATTTATGAAATCAAGTTATCTACATTATTATAATAGCCAAGTACAAATTTTAATTTGAAAATTAAAATTGCTACAGTAACCGAAACTCCATTAAAATGGAATTTTGTAGTTCTTAATCAAAAAAGAATAGATAATAACTCCAACAAAAAAATTAAAAGTTAAAAATAGACAGAAAAATTAAGTATCAAGAAATAGTCTCAAGAAGGAAGAAGTTTAAGAAATAATGGAGGAAGAAGATAAGAGGAAAAGAAAAAGCAAGAAGATAAACAGGAAAAAAGAAAGAAGAAAAAGTGGGTGTGTTCCGTGGAAGATGACAATGGGGTGGGTCTAAAGTGAAGCGGGTCAATTTTAACCCGGCTTTTATTAAATGGGTTAAATAAATTAAAGAGAAAATAATATATTAAACGAAAGTGTATCCACGCGCTGTTATTGAGTTCAAAGCTGGTGAGAAAATGAGTCAAAAGAGGTATTTATAATGGTCTTAACAAGTTTTGCGGGGAATAGAACCCCCACAAACTTAAAATATCTACTTACAAATCACATCCAATTTTAGAAGAGTCTATCTTAATATGGAGAAAGTAACAAGTTAGGTGGGAAAACAAAAGCGGAACAAAAAAAAAAGAAATTACGTACATTTTTTTCTTCTCTTTTTACATCTAATTTGTGAAAAACAAAAAGGTGATGGAGGACTAGAGGGAGAGAGAAAGTTTGAGAAAAAAAAGAGAGGAAAAATTGAAAAAAGAAAAAAATATATATACTTTCTTTTCTTTTCTTGCATAGTCTGTCAATTCTTTTACCTTTTAATTCATGATGTCTTCTCTGTTTTCTTTTTTAAAATTTTCTCTTTTTTCCTTATTTAAAAAAAATATGGACGAGACTATAAAAGAAGGTGAAATGAAGATGTTTCGAATGTAAATTACATAAATTTATGTATTTAACTATATGAAATAAGATGTAAACTATATAAATTTGTGTATGATGTGACACTTTTCCCTAACCAACCAATGTATTTATTTTTTTCCTCCTTTTTGAATTTTTTTCCTTTTTTTATGTTTAAAAACAACATCGGAAAAGGAGATAAAAAAAAGAAAACGATGTCCCTCTTAATGACCTTTAATTTTACTGCAGTTATGACAGTCTTAATACCTGATGTTATAACATTTAAATGAAAGAATTAAAAGAGAAACAAATACAAGATCAATCCAAAAGGTAATAGCCAATAATCAAGTAGAAAATCACAAAATATTTCAAATGGTATAGTAGAAGTTATTCACTGGTGAGTTCATTCTCATCAAAGTAGTAAAAATATTTGATCGGCTCTTTTTATGGCTTACCCTTTCTTTTTAAAGTGAGTTTACACATTTCTCTCTCTTTATTTTTCCTTTTTATTTTTTGCAATTTTCAGGCACAATAAATAATTGAGAAGAAAAATTAACAATGCACAACATGATGTGGAGCAGAATAAGTGAACCCTTTAGTATTGCAGCAATAAACTAATATTGTTCCTCCTTATGGTCTGTCTTGAATGCATCATGCCTAGATTTTTCATTGAAATTGAGTTGTCTTTTACAAGAGAAACTAGGAGAAATTATATTATTTAAAGAAATAATTATTTGAACTGAGTGACACATCTAGATACGGAATTTAATTTTCTTCCTTTAATATGAAATTCTACTCTATTTTTTCTTTATTTGTAATGTAAGTAGATTAGACCAGAATATAAATTGTACCAAATTCCAAATTTTTATATTTTCATAATATACTCTTAATTTTAGCCTTGATATATAATTATTCATTTAAAGCCACTAAAGAAATAAGGGATCAGAAATCAATGGAAAAGATTAAGCTAGCAAATACCGAAATTATTGTGCAATTACAAATATGATTCTAAGTAAGAATCAATAGAAATATCTTAGTGGTTATCATTATGTCATTATTAAAAAGTAAAAATTTATATTATATTTTAATAATTAATCCCCTCATGTTACTTAAATCGTTAAACGAGAAACTTTACCTCCTTTCGTTTCTCTCATCTTCCATTTAAAGCACTTTCAATTATTTGGGAGAATATTATTAGATTTTATTTTTTTTAGAAAAAATTCTGATTATGGGGGATTTTACATCAATTATGAGGAGACTAATTAAAAGAAAATTATTTTTTGGGAAATTAATTTTAAAAAAGAAAAAAAATAGTTATAGTATATAAAGTAACCAATATGGGCATGCAGTAACCAAAGGAAAAGGGAAAAGGAAAGAAAAGGAAAAGATTTTGTACATATCGATTTGATCAAAATTGGAAATTAATTTAAAAAGATTTTTTCATTCAGTTTGTTCCATATAGAGAGTTCGCTAAAATGAGATATTACCCCCCCCCCCTCCCCCCCCCCCTCCCTTTTAACTTTTTTAAAATTATGATATTTTTATTTTTAATCTATATAATTATCTATAAAAATAGTATTTTCTTTGAAAAAAGGAAAAAATATTGATCTAGTAGTAAAAGCTTATGGCGTTTTATAATGAAATAAATGAAAAGTAAAGGTATCATTAATTTAATGATCTTTATTTTTATTATTCTCATAACTTTTTCTTATCGTAACCTATAAAATATCTATGACATTATTTGGTATTTCATAATGAATGGAGACATTGTAGGACTTCATAAAAAATATTTAATCTTAATTTTAAGTTGTTGTATTTTTTATGCTTATTATATGAATTAATAATAAAATCAAAATAAAAAAAATGATGTGACACATTTCTTTGGCCAAGAATACAATTTTTTTTGTGTTTTTCTCTATTCCCCCCTTATTTATATGCTATATTAAAAAAAAACTAAAAAGAAAACACTCATTTAACTCTCTTAATTATTTTAAATACATAATGTTAAGAAACAAAAAAGTCATTTTTTTAATATAAAACTTAATGATCTTTATTTTCATTATACCCACACCTTTTCATTATCATAACCTATAAATAATTTATAGTCATATTGATGATATTAATTGGTAATTATATTATAGTCCTATAGATAAAGACATAGTAAGATTTTTTTTAAAATGATCACATTAATTTTTTAAGTTTTTAAGTTTTCGATGCTTATTATATTCATATTTTAGTTTAACTCGAAGAATTAAATGAAGGCTATTCAATGGTGATCGACTTGTGGGAGTGAATGTCAACAAGAGCTCAGAAGATTATGCATTTATGTTATATTTTTTTCTTTTATTTTTTAATGATTAAGATCGTAAGAATGATGTATTATTTATTTATATATATATTCTTTCTACGATTTATTTTTATTTTGTATCTTATATGAATTTATAATTTTCATAAATTTATAATTTCTTTTGGTTTAAAATATTAACTTATGACTTTGTTCGAGCTGACTATCGTCTTTGTGCAAATTTACTAGTTTAAAATAATTGAGGAGAGAGAGAGGGAATCGTGCAAGTGAATGGTTATGTAAGGTAATAAAAAACTTAATCTGGTAAAGAGTAAAAAGTATATTTTATGGCTTATAATATAGAGTCTAAAATATTTATATAGTGTGATTTTTCTCTTTTCTTTCCTCCGAAAAGATACTTTTCTTTTTTTAATTATTTTAGTTCTTTCATATTTCTTAAGGGATTAGCTAATTCTAGGAACTCACCCATTTACATTAATTTAAGCTCGAGATAGAGGCAATCGAGGTTGACAAAGATTAATTAACAAAAGTTTGGGGGTGTTAAACTTCATCTAATAGATTCGAACTAGAAATAGGAGAACTACTTGTAGCCATATTCGATGTTTTTAATGCTCTTAATTGACCTAGAGATAGCCAATTAGATAGTCTTGTTAGTGTCTGAGAGAAAATAATATAGAATTCCAAATCTAAATAATATAACTCACTCTTATTTGTAAAATCATGAAACACATTAAATCGTTACTTGAGAGTGATTTTTCTTGTATCCATGTTTGTGGCCATTGATCATTTTACATGTTTTCTAGGTTATTTTATATTTTCGTATTAAATATAATTTTCTCAAAATCAAAATATTATCAAGTGTTTAGCTTAGTGTAGCTGGTGATAATTTCTAATTTCCTTGATCGCTTATATATTATTTTTTGTGAAATTCATTCATGACTCATAATTGGATAATAAATTATATTACATACGAAAATGTATACTTTCTTTTTGAGGAATGGATTTGAACATTTTCAATAATGGAGGGGGATCGGGACCAAGTGCTAATAAAAAAAATTAGAAGATAATTAACGCTAATATCTTCTATTTGTGAGTAAGACTGTAAGAGTATGTTGGAGCTTATTTTGTGACTGTATTGGTGCCTGTGATCCTAACTATTAATTAATGGAGGATAAAATCAAATCATTTTGCATTATTTTTAAAGTAAACCTATTCAATTTTGTATATTTTAAGAATATATTTAGGAGGAATTAATTGTATGGAGTAAAATTGGGTTTAGTGAAAAGAGAGAATCACATCATGTCAAGTCGTGAAATCAAATACGAAGGAACGTTTGTGGACATCGAAGGAGATTGAGAGAGATCTTTCCCGATATGTGGCAAAGGGCGTCGAACGCCGGCCCGAGAAGGACTGGTAGGTGGTCGGGCATCCGAAAGAGGTTTCATTCGGGGAATTGCCTTACAGCTGAAAGTGATCATAATGATCCTTTGGGAAGCACAACAATCAATCTCGAGTCGCACACCTATCTGCTCCAATCAGCTTCAAGCAAGGCGTCAAAATGTAGGCATGTCAGTGCCAAAGCGTGCCGTCATTTCACATTGAGGCGACGGTTCAATTTTTGTGACCTATAAATGGAGGCTTTGAAAAGAAAAGAAGGCATCAGAAAATTCCACGAAGCTTGATGTTATTATTTTGTTCTTCTCCAGTTAGCATTTTCCATGAAAGAAGCCTTGGATTCCCTCCCCCCCTCCTCCCCCTTGTACTATCCATTTTTTTAGTAGATCATTTTCTTGTATGAAATCATGACCTTGACGTTTTAGTTCAAAGAGAGTGAACGTGATCGACTTTAACCTACTTGTCTTTAACCTCTTTTCACAAATTCTTTTGATAACCAAAATGATGATTTTTTCAGTAAATAATGATCTCTTATAATCACTTACAGATTAAAAAGAAGAAAATAGTCTAAGATCTTTTATGTGTAAAAATAAAAATATCTTGTTAAGAAAGACATAAAACTAAAAATAAGTTCGTAAAGAATTGCAAAATTAAATTAAGGACATATTTAAATCAACGATTAAACGATAAGAATATATGTGAGATAAACTAAACGCAAAGGACATGTCTGATCAATTTCGAATACATAATTGACTATTTTCCATTAAGATATAAAATTATGTGGAGTCTTCTTTCTTTTATTTCCCCAAACAACCATGTGTATAGTCCATATCGCAAGTTTAGGCAAATTATGTCAACGGATTCGGAAGATCACATGGGACAAAGTTTCATTTCATACTATTTAATTTCAAAGTTAGTTCTATACATATGACTAGCAATAAAAAATAATAATTTTGAATATAATAATGTAATGGTGATGAGCTATTTTAGTAAGTCATAAATTTTGAGTTAACCCCAATTCTTTTACCATTAACATCTTAGAAAATATCACTTAGTTTTCGACTTTTTGAAATTACATATTTTTATATATTAAAATATATATTTTTTGATTTCTTATCTGGTGTTCAATATTTGTATTGGAGTTACGGCTAATCCGGATCGTGTACTGCAGGGTCTATTCTGAGGGTGACGCTCCCAACAAGATTTTCTTCATACTCAGGGCTCGAACTCGAGACCTCTAATTATTAAGGGTGAAGCAATCTCACTGCTGCACCACAACTCATGTTGATATATATATTAAAATTTAAAATGTTTGATATGATTTTAATTTTGTATAGTCTTTATTATTTTCAAAATTTTAAAGTTAAGTAAAATTTAAAATTTGATGTGATCATTACTTTATAAGTATTTTTTCCCCTACTTTGTTTTGATATAGATATAAAATATTTTTGGAAAATAATTTTATATTTTTTCCTCATTCTTTTTATGAGAGCTAGTGTGACTGCGATACATAATGGAGATCCTTTTTCTTTCTTTCTTTCTTTCTTTCTTTGGGGAGTGGGGGTGGGGACTCTAATGCATAATGGATTTTTTTTTTGTTTTTCACCCGATGTTCAGTATTCACATTGGAGTTTAATTATATTTAAATTATACATTGCATGGCCTATTTTGGGGTTAGCGCTCCCAATAAAATTTGTTCTATACCTAAAGCTCGAAGTCGAGACCTCTGATTAAGGATTGAGGAACCATAATGGAGTTGCAATGACTAGATTACAGCTCCGATCACAAATCATTTTCAAATATTGCAATTCACATGGATAAGTTATTTGATGTCGTCTTCTACCTTTTTTTTTGGGATAATACATGAGTAGTTTAATAGAGGAAACATTTTTAATTATGATAAATTTATAATTTTTTTATTAATAAAGAAATTTAAAAATTTAATTAATCAAAAAATAAATATACTTATTCAAATATCATAATTCACCATGACCTTAAAATGTACCAACAAGGGAGATATCAAAAGTGTTTGGGTCATCGTCTTTAGTGAATAATCCAAAACAACTTTTCATAGCACATGGATGGAATTATTTGCTATTTCCATATTTTGCTTTGCCATTCCATTTGAAACTAAAAACAAAAATATATTCGATGTAATTTCACAAGTGAAATTTGAAAAGAGTGATACGTATGTAATTTTATCCTTATCTTATAAAGATAGATAAATTATTTTCAATGTTAATTTTTATGGTAAACTAATATTCCAAATTACTATGCTTTTTTTTTTATAGGGAAAATAGGGAAGGGGATAACAAGATGCTATAAGGTGGAGAACCGTTTTCATCAACAAGGTGAAAGTTCAGGTAATCAACCAACTCAATTACTAGGATTCTCCAATTACTATGCTTCTTAATACTCCCTCATCCCAATGGCACAGTTGAAATTTTGAGATTCAAATTTTCTGAACTTTAATCATGAATTCGCACATAGAAACTTTTTTTTTTTTTAGAAATAAAATTTATATATTTGAAAACTACGTAAAAAGTACTATAAATCACAATAATTAACAATTTAAAAAAATTAAAAGACATTTTAAAAAAAAATTGATCAAAGAATAACTTGATTGACTCTCGAAATTCTAATTGTGCCATGTAAATTGGGACGGAAAGCGGTCAATAAAAAAGTGCCAGCCATGGGCCATTCTATTACTATTATTTGATAGTTCCTTCTTAATGGCCCCATAACCAATCAAAGGGAATTTACTCACATTATATTCTAATGTTTAATTTTTTTTAAAAAAATATATTCAGAGAGGAATTTCAAAATGTCAGAACAAATAACAATATTCATGAATCTCCAATAAAAATTTGGTAAAGGCTTTGTTTCCCTTCTATTATATAGTTAATCTAGATTTAAATTAAGTGAATAGATCATTGGATTCTTATTAACATGCAATAATTCCATTCATAGCCCACAAATAAAAATATAATTATATGTACAATTTTTATTTTTTTTTAAATTCTTTCTAAAGTCAATGAATCTTCCAAATAAAGATAAGATCTACAATTTTCTTTTTTAAAAATTCAGTCTATATGGTTAGTGACTCAACCAATAAGACTCTTTAAATTATAGAAACTCAGTTACTTTGAGGGAAGAAGAAGAAGAAGAGAAGTTGGTTGCAGAAGAAGAGATTTTGAATTTTTTTTCAAGAAAATATGAAAAAAACAATATGTTTTCTTCTATCAGTTCTTTTTACTCTATTGCTTAGACCCACATTTGCTACAAAAAAGGTAAACATTTTCCTTTCAATTCTCTAAATAAATTGTACATTTTTTTTATCACTTTTTGAAAGATTCAATTTCCATTAGAACTTCTTTTGAGTTGAGCGTCTATCGAAAACAATCTCTTTATCTTTGAGGCAGGGGTAAGGTCTGCATACAGTTTACCCTCTTTTGATCCTACTTTGTGACATTATACGGGATATGTTGTTGTTGTTGTCAATTTCCATTGGAATTTTTAGTAATGAAAGTAATTTATGTTTTTTTTTATTTTATATATAGTCATATGTGGTGTATATGGGAGGACATTCACATGGAAAAGAAGCATCATCCATTGATTTTGATAGAGTTACTAATTCTCATCATGAATTTCTTGGATCACACTTAGGAAGGTAATTAAATTGAATTAAAACTTTACCATATATTTTTTTTTTCTTTTTTTTAATGATTAAGTGAAATAAAAAATACTCCATCTTTTTTTTTTCTCTAACATTTTTTGTAACATCAATAGTATTGAAAAGGCCAACGAAGCAATTTTTTATTCTTATACAAGACATATCAATGGCTTTGCTGCAATACTTGAGGATGAAGAAGCTGCAATATTATCCAGTAAGCATTCTGAAATTGTCTGATTAATTTTCCATTTACTGTGCTTTTTTTCCTTCTTTTACTTCAGTACGCGTTTTTTTTACTGTGTCGGAGTTCAATTTAGAATATTCTAAAGTCAGTGAGTTAAGAATGAACGTAATCTTAGGGAGCTAGATGGAAGGGTGTGGCTAGTTGAATGCTTCATAAGTTTGACTTTTAAAGTTTTTAATATTCAACTCATTGCATTTTCAAATTATGAGTCCAAAATCTAGTATTCATTGAAATTTTAACAAGTTTTCACATATATATTTTTTATTTCGCATCGAAAATATTGAGTTTGAATGAGCCTGGTATATATAGTACTAGTAAATGATATAATTAAGTTTTGTTGAACCGATTGAACAGAGTCAAAGCTACGTACCTGTCTATGATTTTGGCAAAATTCAGTAGTTTTAGCTCAAATTCCATACTTATGTTTAAAAATACACCTTAATATGTATTATTTCCTTCGTTCTATTTATGTGACACCCTTTCCTTTTTAGTCCATCTCATAAAGAATGTCACTTTTTCTCATTTGACAACTATTTAATGGCACCATCCCCATTTTACCCTTATTGGGTCCAACTTAACACTTTATAGTTAACTAAAAAAGTAAACACTTAAGTGACTTTAATAAAGATAATTTGGTAAACATAACAAAGTCTTCTCTTATTTTTTAAACTCCATGCCCGATTAAACGGTATCACATAAATTGAGACGGAGAGAGTAATGTTTTATTCACAACCCATTAATTAGATGACTTTCACAAAATCCAGAATTCATAAATTCAAAATTTTAACTATACTTCTGCAACGGAACCTGCTCTAGATCTGCCTTTAAATCTGTATTTGCATCTAATATGTGAATTTTTTTGCAGAACATCCCAAGGTAATATCAGTATTCTTGAACAAGGGAAAAGAACTACACACAACAAGATCATGGAACTTCTTGGGGTTGGAACATGAGGGAAAAGTCCCTAAAAGCTCTTTATGGAACAAGGCAAGATTTGGAGAAGACATTATTATTGGCAACATTGATTCTGGTATGAGTTTTTTCTACTCTCACTTTTTATACATTTTATTTATTTCGTCCGATTAATCTGAGTTCATATCATATAAAACTCATTAAAAACAAATGTATTAGAATTTCTTTTATATAAGTTAAACCTTTTTATAACAACGTCGTTTGCCTTGATATTTTTGGTTGTTATAGCAAAATTCTGCTATAGAAAACATATAATATATGCCCTCCCGTCCCAATATACGTGACATCTTTCTGATTTTGAGATTTAAACAAGTTTTTCTTTGACCGTAATTTTTTCATATATCTTTTAAATATCTTGAGTTATCAGTATTGTGACTTATGTAGTTTTTACGTAGTTTATAAATATGTAAATTGTATTTTAAAAAAAATTAAATTTTTTATGCTCGAATACATAATCAAAATTAAATTGTTTGACTCTTAAAATTTAAATTACGCCACATAAATTGAAACAGTAGGAGTAATACAACATGGAAATTGATTTCAAAAAAAAAAAAAACTATTATAATAAAATATCGTAACAGAGGGTGATTATTATTGGAAAATCTGATTGTGCCATATTTGTCTCAGCGTAAGAAATTATATACTACAAATTTCTTATTGTAAATGAAGTGGCTAGTCATAAATTGCACGTGGTTCATTGACTTTATTGAGTAAAGTTCCAAATTTTTTTTAATTACACAAATTGTAATCTTTAATGATCACTTTCTGGGAAACCTAGTGTGTCTACTTGACAATAAACTATATGTTTGAATATTTTATGTATCAACATCTCATTATTCTCTTCAACTTGGCCAATCCTTTTTCCTCATACGACGAATTATCCAATTTAGAAGGCTTGCTTTATCAACCATTCAAAAAATAGAATTCTTTTCACTTAAATAATAATAATATTATTTTCTAATAATTCGAAATGGCATATCTCCCCCACATTTGCGATAAGATTATTTATATATATTATGTAGATTCCATAAATATAATGTTTGGAGTAAAACTATTGAATTTTGATAAATTCGTAATTTATATAATAGAAATCCGTCCCTGAATATAATGCTCTCCACGAGATTATATATTGTCTTGCTCAACCCCAAAAAATAAAATGCAAGGGGGTGATTTTAGGAATAGTCACTCAACTTTTATATTTTGTTGTGCTAGAATTACTAAATTATTTTTTTAACAAGAAAATCATTCAACTTTCCAAACTATCGTAGCAAGTCACTAAACAAATTTTTTGTAACAAAAAATTCATTCAACTTTTGCCTAAATATCATTAAAAACCCCTCTTTTGTTTCTTTCAAGTAATTTTATGTCATACCTATGAGAAATTGAATGTCTTTTTTGAGTATTGAAAATACCTTAGGGACTTCCATAATGTTTAGATAAAGTAGAGCCCTTTTTTTAGTTACTAAATATAGTTTAGTAATTTTAATTCGATAAAGTAAAAATTGAGTGACCATATATGTTAGATGTACTTACCCCATAGTTGCGACATGCTCAATGCCATCTTTCGGGCCAACAACACATATCGGAAGGTGGAACTACAATATTAAGTACGAATTTGAAAGAATGTATCGAAAAATCAACTAAATATATACAAGGAAAAATTAGATAAAATGTTCCTTAGGTTAAATTTCTTACGTAAAAAAAGCCCATATATTTTTTTTTACTCAAAATGGTTATATTATGAAAATTGGCCATTCGGCCTTCTTTATACAAGTAATGGCTATTTCGTTGTTGCTTTGCTTCTTCTTCTCTTCCTTCTTTGTCTTCCTCTATCTTCCGCCATTAATGGCTTCTTCTTCTTCCTTTCTTCTTTGTTGTTTAATGGCCATTTCGTTGTTTGATATAGATTTCATATATATAAAAGTGATATGTATAAAATAAATTATATTAACAATCTAATGTATAAATATTGTATACACAGCGTATATGAATGTATATAATATACATCGTTGATACATAGTTATACATCACATATACGTGTTTATACACCATTTATACAATATCAATACGTACATTACATATACATTATATATCTATTTATACAATATCGATACATTACATATACATGTGGCTTTTTGTTGATTTTTTTTTTGTCGTTAGTACATTTAGGTAAAAAGCCCTTACATATAAACATTTAATTACTATAATATTAAGTACGGGTTTGAAAAAATGTATCAAAAAATCGATTAAATATATATAAAGATATTTAATTACTATAATATATTGGAGCAGGTGTTTGGCCAGAATCAGAAAGCTTTAGTGATGAAGGAATGGGACCAATTCCATCAAGGTGGAAAGGTACTTGCCAAACTGGTTCTGATCCCACCTTTCGTTGCAATAGGTAACTTCCTTTTCTCTTTTTGTTCAAGTTCTACATATTGACGGTGTAAAAAATATTTATACAAGAAAATTAAAAAATGTTTCTTAATTATGAAAAATGGAATAAATTTGTCCTCCGTTTTTACCGTTAGTGGATTGCCTCAAATTTACCCGTAAACTATGAAAAATGAAACAAATTAACCTTTCATTTGAATTTGGTCCCTAGTATGCCCTTTATTTGTTCCATTTATCCTCCGTTTCTATTTGGTACCAACTATGCGCTTATCGATAGCGGATTGCCTCAAATTTGCTCCTCACTATGAAAAAATGGAACAAATTAACCCTTCGTTTGAATTTGGTCCCAAATATGTCCTTACTGTTAGTGGCCTTGCCCAGATTTATCCCTCAAGATTTGGGATCAAATTCGAATGAAAGACAATTTTTTTCTATTTCTCATAGTTAAAGGGCATTTTTGACCCTTTTCCCAATGACTCTATTTTAAGAGCATTAGTAACTTGTAACTTAGAATAAACCACAAAATAACCTATAGTACCAAGTTAAAACTACACTTATATATAAATGTTCAATTAAATTTCCTTTAGAATACTTCCTCTATTTTATTTTATGTGACAGTTGAAAAATCAGATCAAAGTTTAATACTTGAGTAGTTTAATGAATTTGAATTCATGAAAGTTGTGAAAAGGACATAAATTGGAACGAATGAAGTAGGATTTATACATGCTATTTATGCTAGTTTAACATGAAGATAACTTTTGACCTATGGAGTTTTCCTTTAAATAATGAAGGAAGTTGATTGGAGCAAGATACTTCATCAAAGGATTTGCTGCTGAAGCAGGAGCTCTCGTAACCTCCGAATTCTACACGCCACGAGACACGTTAGGGCACGGATCCCACACGTTGTCTACAGCCGGAGGAAATTTTGTCGAGGGAGCTAACATTTTCGGCTATGGCAATGGTACAGCAAAGGGTGGATCACCAAGAGCACGAGTAGCGGCTTACAAGGCTTGTTGGCCTCCCATTATTCCATCCGATTCGTGCACTGATGCTGATGTCTTGGCTGCATTTGATATGGCAATTCATGATGGCGTTGACGTGCTTTCAATATCAATGGGAGGACTACCTGTGCCATATGTCCAGGACAGTATTGCTATCGGTTCGTTTCATGCTGTTAAGCATGGCATTGTTGTGGTAACCTCGGCTGGTAATTCTGGTGCTTATCCTGGTACAATAGCCAACACTGCACCGTGGCTCATCACAGTGGGAGCAAGCACCATTGATCGCGACTTTGCTAGCTATGTCGTCCTAGGAAACAATAAGCGTTACAGAGTATGTTTCTCTTGTCCGCTATCTTTTTGTCAGTGCAAAACAATACAGTCAGACCTCTCTATAACAACATTTCTTCATAACAGCCAAATTTTTCTTGCAACCATCTTTAATGTTATATTTTACCTCTCTATAACAACATTTTACCTGTAACATCAGCTTCCATAATCGTAACAACCTTTCTAAAATATTAGTTGCTAACTCCTTGTGGAGAGTTAGCAAGCGTCAGTTCTCATAAGCAAGGCTTAGGTTGTGATTTTACAGTATTCGGACTTTTTGCTTTTTAGGGAGTAAGCCTTTCATCTGGAGCACTGCCCGAAGGCAAATCGTTCCCAATTATTACTGGTGCATCTGCTAAAGTTGCCAATGCAACAGCTCAAGAAGCGTGAGTATTGCTTCTCTTCCTTACTGCTTAACACAAACTAATCTAACTTTGCTAACTTCTTTATGTTCTTCTGCAGAAATTTTTGCATAGAGGGGACATTGGATCCTAAGAAGGCGAAGGGGACTATTTTGGTTTGCCATAGAGGGGGTAGTGCAACGTTTGACAAGTGCACGCAAGCGACTTTAGTAGGTGCAGTTGGTATTGTTATACTCAACAGCGCGTTCTTTGGAAATGAAATGTATGCTGAACCTTACCTCTGCCCTGCAACGCTTATCAGTTACTCCGATGGACTTAAAGTCTCATCTTATGTTAATTCAACAAGGTATAACAAACAGTCTACGAATCTAGCGTTATGTCATAGTACAACAAATTAAATGAGTCAGTATACATAGCTATAACAAGAAGAGTCCTCTGTATTCCCCTTCTTTTTCTGTTTTATTTCTTGTGAAACGTCGTTGTTGGTTTGAGCAGGAAAGCTACAGCTTACATTACTAAGCCAACAACTGAATTGGGAACGAAACCAGCGCCAATTGTGGCTGCCTTTTCGTCCATCGGACCTAGTAGGGTCACACCAGAGATTCTTAAGGTCTTTTACCATTTCGATATTGCTAGTTTCAAGTTCATTAAAGATTTTTTTTCATTTTTACGAGTATTTATACAATATTATCTTTCCAGCCAGATATTACTGCCCCGGGAGTGAGCATACTAGCTGCCTATACTGGAGATCAAGGGCCTGCAGAAAGAGGTTTAGATGATCGCCAGGTTAAATTTAACACAATGACAGGCACTTCAATGTCATGCCCTCATGTGGCTGGTGTTGTTGGCCTTTTGAAGACCCTCCATCCAACTTGGAGTCCTGCAGCCATCAAATCCGCCATTATGACATCCGGTAGGACTTAACAACCCTTTCGATTATGCATATTGATGCAACTTTTCTTGAAGTCTTGATGATATTAGGGTTCAAGAATAAGAAGTAAATGAGTTTTTATGGGAACTTTTATATGATTATGATGCCTTTGTTACTCTTTTTCTGGTGCAGCAAGAACGCGAGACAACACTTTCAAGCCAATGACAAATTCAACTCACCTTAAATCATCGCCATTTGCTTATGGATCAGGACAGATATGGCCAAACCGCGCCATGGACCCTGGCTTGGTTTATGACTTAACGATAGATGATTACATGAACTTCCTCTGTGCACAAGGGTACAACGAAACTCAAATCAGTGTCTTCACACAAGGCTACTTCAAATGTCCTGAGCCTACTAGTTTCAGCAATTTGAACCTACCCTCAATCACAGTGCCTAAGCTCAATGGCTCGGTCGTTGTGACTAGAACGTTGAAGAATGTCGGGTCCCCGGGCACTTACAAAGCTCGTATTCGATCCCCGGTTGGAATTTCTGTTGTTATTAAACCAAACACATTGGAGTTCAAGAAGATTGGAGAGGAGAAAAGTTTCAAGATGACTCTGAAAGTTAAAGGACATAAAGGTCCAAAAGATTATGTATTTGGCCAGTTAATATGGTCTGATAATAACAAGCACTATGTTAGAAGTCCCATTGTAGTGAAAACTAGTAAGAATGTTAGGTAGCATTCACATTTTTTCTGCTTATTGTTACTTGTATAATACTATTCATTGCACTCAAAGTATTCAGACAATTGCAATCATGATCTTAATTATATTGAAGTAGACATTATTGTTCACTCCTTCAATTGCTTTATATATATATCATGAGAATGTTTTGGTGAATGGCCCAATGAGCTAAGGAATAATGAGTTCACGTGAATCCGATAACTTGTATCTGTAAAATTTATTTGAAAAAAATTAAAAATTACACTTAAAAATTTATTTTTTAATCATCTCGTTCTCAAATTCCACTGTTATACATCATATAACAATGTACGGGAGGTGTGTATATTTCTCTATAGTGTATAACAATGTATACATATGTTATACACTGTAGATACACCTCGTATACAATTTACATTATAAAACTTCTTCTTGCCATAATTACACCTCCATTTCTCAACATCATAATTATAAATGGGTAACACGTTAAAAATTGTCCGTGAACTATGTGAAATGAAACAGATTTGCCCTTCGTTAATAGTTGTGGTCAAATATGCTTTCAACGTTAGTAAAATGACTTACATTTGACTTTATTTTCAATTGACAGAAGCTTAGCACGCATTGATGGCACATATCTCACAGTTAAGAATTATTTTTTAAAAGAAAGGGTATAAATTTAAGGAGCAAATTTGACCCTTCATCCTAATTTTGAGTTCTTAACTTTTTTTATTCCTCCCTTTTCTCTCCTCGCCACTATCTCTACCATTAGTTACCCTTACTTCCTTCTTCCTCCTTTCGATGGACAAATTTGATCAAGTTCTTTAATGATAAAAACATATTTGGGCCTAGAATGAAAGACAAATTTAATCTAGTTTCAATAAGTAAGAGGTAAATTTAAGTGGGTGTTTGACTATGAAAATAAAAAAAATTTCACTTTATTTGAAATTTTTGGAGTTGGAGTTAGAATTTAAAATAACTAAAAAGTGAAATAATAAGATAAAAAAAGTGAAAACAACCTTTTAGGTGTTTTTCACTTTTTCAAATACAACTTGAAGTTGTATTTGGAATTTTTATAGCCAAACACCATTTTATGAATAAAGTGAAATAATTTTTTGAAAAATAGTGAAAAATTCTCATGGCCAAACGCCCACTTAAGTTATTTCACTAATAATAAAAATATATTTAGGACCAAGTTCAATGGGAGGGCAAAATCATTCTATTTTTCCATATTTGAGAGACACTTTTACCCTTTTTTACCTAAGTTCATTTTATCTTTCTTGTGACGTCTCCCAACGGGAGAAAACAAAGAGAGGTTTTTGAATTTTTACAGAGCCAACCCCTCTCTCTCTCCATTTTCTTCTTAAACTTTCTATTACATTACCAGCACATTCCAATATATATATGTACAAATTCTCCGGGTCATTTGCGTAATTTCTCTTCAGATCTCTCATCAACAATGTCGTACGCTTATCTTTTCAAGTATATCATCATCGGAGATACCGGTAATTTTTTTTTTTATTCAATTGTGATTGTTTTTATCTTTAATTTGATTTCTATTTTTTTTTCAATTTTGTAATTTATTTGCTCGTTTTGGTTTTTGTTTATGGATCTGGAATGATTTGGAAGGTTCTATTTCAATGGAGGTTGTCGTAGTTTTGGAGTTATGATTATACAGGCAATTGAATTTATGCTATTATGAGAATTTTAATATTTCAATTGTTTTTTGAATTTTTGGGTTATTTCTGTTGCATTTTGATATGTTAATTATGGTTGGTGATATATTAATGGTGTTTGATTTGATAATTGATTTTTTTTTCTGATGGGAAGGATTTTGTTAGGCTAAATTTGATGTTTTAGGTCATTTAATATAGTTCATTGTGTTATTAATAAATAAAAATCCGAGTTAT
Organism: Jaltomata sinuosa; assembly: GCA_003996215.1. Classification (NCBI taxonomy): domain Eukaryota; kingdom Viridiplantae; phylum Streptophyta; class Magnoliopsida; order Solanales; family Solanaceae; genus Jaltomata; species Jaltomata sinuosa. Next base: position 322,390 of record QJPP01000040.1, read on the forward strand.
AGCAGTTGGAGAATGTTTGTGTCAGCCAATTTAGTTGGATTTTGAAGTCTGTTTAGTTTGTATTTTTTGCGTCAATGTGAAGTGTCGCGAATTTAGTTACAGAGATCAATCAACAATTAATCAACTATATCATAGCAAAACTAGTTGGGATTTGGCTATATGAATACTCTGTATTAATTCAGCTATGTTAGTGGTTTCGTGCCCATTTTATCGCAATATTTAGTGCCCATTTTGTTGCTATTGTCATCTTTTTCGTCTATTTTGTGCCGAGGGTTTATCGGAAACAATCCTCTCTACCTTCTCAAGGTAAGGGTAAGGTCTGCGTTCATACTACCCTCCCCAGACCACAGTGGGATTACACTGGGTTTTGTTGTTGTTGTTGTTGTTGTTATTCAGTACCTCACCATTTGTTCTACTAAAAGATATCTAAATTTCTCTCATATATTTTACAGGGACATATAAGTGTCTCATGTAGTTGTAGTGATACTATGCATAAAAAGTTCTAGAAATTTTACCATTGCAAGAAGAACCTTAATACAGAGTTCTCTAATATGAATCTAGTCACTTTTTTCATTGTTGGGAGTCATCTCGATCATTCAGTCAGTGTACTTTTTCGGTTTGTTGTTGTGACTTTGGAAATTTTACGTATGACTGTTTTGATTACTAACAATTGTAAAAAATTTGGTAGCAACCGGTTATAGGAGGGCAGGATATGTTAACTCTTTAGACACCATCTTAGGCAGGTTATTGAGTAACTGTCAAATGGCTTCTGGAAGCTTATTTTCCAGGCTGCAACTCTTGCTTCCTCTGAAGTAGCTCCCCTCATAAAAAAGATATCTATCGCTAGTTTCAATAGAAAGATTTTCTAAGAAATACCTCTATTTTACTCTCCTTCTCTCCCTCTTTTACCCCTTAATTAGTTCTCTTCATCACTTCTCATCAACTCTTTTTTTCTGTAATTTCTCTAAATCTGTCCATCCTTAAAACAGCCTTAAATCTCCATACTTTCACTAGCTTTATATCCCATGTTAGGCCCAATCATTCCCCCTTCCAGTTTGGCATAACAAATCTATTTCTAAGTTAATCTCTATTGATTTTTGACTCTTTGGTGGTGAATTTTATATGTCCTCATCATTTGAGGAGGAGTAGGGCAAGAAATTGCATATGCGGAGTGTTCATTATTCAGTAGCTTGGTTTTCTTTTATATTCCACCAGCTGAAAAACCCAAGCATTTTCTCTTGGAACTATCTAAGGCTGCTCCTTTGACTTGTAAAATCGATGTATTTTCTGAATAGAAGTCCTTTGAAAAATCAATAAAGTAAGTAATTCGATAATGATAGAACAGTAGTTGGAAAATATTTCTGAGATATATGTCTGCTTTTTTTGTATATGGTAAAGTGGCTGTTGATTAAAACTCTGGATGCTCGTAATAAGCATATGATTTAAGAGATGAATTACATATGGCTTATGGCGAGAATTGAGATTACTACTCATGTGTCTCATGAACATATCAGTATAAGAAAGTACCCTCTTATTGGTTTAGGGGCACTCAAAAATTCGAAATCTTTGTGATAAGTTTCTAAACTCTTGGTTGTTACTTGTATATGCAATGCCAACTTTGCTGAGTGATTCCTCGTACGAGTGCACTTTTCCCTAGCATTTCCGTATAGTTCATTGGATTGCGCTGGAATATTTCCAATTTTTATGTATACATTGCTGAAGCCTTATAAGATATCACCTCTAACATTTTTGTTGCGCAGGAGTCGGAAAATCCTGTCTTCTCTTGCAATTTACAGACAAACGATTTCAACCGGTCCATGACTTGACCATTGGGGTTGAATTTGGGGCTAGAATGATCACAATAGACAACAAACCAATAAAACTACAGATCTGGGACACGGTTTGTTTCATATCTTTTCTTTCTTTTTCTGCTTCGATATATACCGAATTCTGAAAAAGATGTGATCATTAGTCTAAACTTTGCCTGATCATCTTTTTTTCTTCTCATTTGGAGCTTAAGACTATCTATGTAAATGCCTTAAATTCTTTTCCAGGCAGCAGAATCATTTTCATACTGTTCTCGTTATTGTTTTCTTGTGCTGTCATTAAATGGCTGGTAGCATGATTATAATGAATGATCACCCTTTCAGGCTGGCCAAGAATCATTCAGATCTATCACAAGGTCATACTACAGAGGTGCTGCCGGGGCACTGCTTGTTTATGATATTACCAGGTATTATCCTGCATTATTTTTGACACTCTTTATGCATGAAATTGAAGCTAGTAAGCATAAATTTGCTCTCATTTTACACAAGACATACTTCTTGTCTTAGCTTTTCACTTGGATCAAAGTTCTAGAAATATTCCTCACACAAACTTAGTCATCCAGACATGTTATCTGTATATCAGACTTTTAGCTGCATCTGCAGTATACATTGTAATCTTCAATTTAATTAATTGTGGAACATTACATTGTGCTATTGTAAAATGTTATCTAATGGTGTTCTAAAGCTAATTTGTCTTTTATTGTCAAAGTGAGGAACTAAAGAAAATTTCTAATGCTAGTGAGTTCTCTGTTATTTTGGTTCATAAATCTCTCTCTTATTTGATATAATTGAACCAATTATCCGGTCTTCCAAATTAAATTTGATGCGGGATCCATGAATTCAAATGTGGACAATAATTAATTGTCTGCGTCACTTTGTTTGTGGCTTTCCTACCCCCAAATTAAACAAAATAAGGTCATTTACATATTTTTGTTGATGAGTGTCTTTGCTTTCATAATGGATACATAGCAAATTGTATAGGAATTTCCGCTCTAACTACATTTCCCTGCATTGTTGTGTTAGTGAAGAAGTGATGATTTTCTTTCCTCCGGAAATTTTATAGGAGGGAAACATTTAATCACCTTGCTAGTTGGCTGGAAGATGCAAGGCAGCATGCAAATGCAAACATGACTATAATGCTGATTGGAAATAAGTGTGATCTTGCTCACAGAAGAGCTGTAAGCACAGAGGAAGGCGAACAGTTTGCCAAGGAAAATGGGTTGATATTTATGGAGGCCTCTGCTAAAACAGCTCAGAATGTTGAAGAGGTAAAAAGTCATTTAATGTGTTACTAGAGCTTTCATATTATACAATGGACGTCAAAGTAATTCAGTGTACTTCTTCAGGCTTTTATCAGAACAGCCTCCATGATCTATAAGAAAATACAGGATGGAGTTTTTGATGTATCAAACGAGGTATACCTTATCTTGACTATTTATGTATATTCTGTTTAATGTGTTTTGGTGTGGACCGGAAATGTTGTTACCTGTTACTTTTTAGAGAAGACTTAACTTCTGCCAGAATCTAATACAAATATATGAAAGAACACGATGTAAGAAAATTTGGGAAAAGTAGAGAAGAAATAGGATCAGCATACCTCGAAATGGTCAGTGTGTTATGTTTCCTTCTGATCCTATCACGACATACTTCTTGTCGTGTTCCTTTAAAGAAAATAATGAAAAACAATATTAGTGAACGTATTGCCTAGTTCAATGTCTTCTTCTATTTTTTCTTTTGTCTTCTGCCCAACATAAATGCTGCTATTGCTTCTGGGATTGTGTTTGACCCCTAAGATAACTTTTATGGGGAGAGTTGAGACCAGAGGAGAAGTACCAGATTGGAATAGTCGAGGTACAGGGAACTGGCCCAGACACCACCATTATTAGAAAACTTGAGACTAGACGGAAATGTGGTGCCTAATTGAGAACCAGATTCCAGCGCATACAAGTTACATGCTATTTCGAGGAGGGGAAGTGAGGTTATTTTGAAATGATTTATAGATTTGAAAGATTAGTGACCATCAACAATAGTTCCATTACCAGGAGGGTTCTACTAGTCTCATTTTTTTAGGAGGGTCCTGCTGGCTGCTACCATAGTCCCATTGCTATCCTTTTGGGACCCAACAAACAATGTTTTTCGGTTCTCGGATTTTGAGTTGACCCCTACTTTGGAGGAGATAGCTGGTTATACCGGTTTTGGAGAGAAACTGGCTCGTCAGAAATTGGTTGCCCTGAGAAGCATTTCTGTAAACAAATTCTATCTACACTTGAACGTTTGTAAAGTCAAAGAGAGGTCTCTGGAGAAAGGTTGGGTCTCCTTACCCTTTTTGTATGAAAGGTATGGGAGAAAGGAAGGATTCGAGCAATTCGGAAGGCAACTCAATAACAAGGTAACGTTTGAAACATGGAAGGAACACATACGGTTTGCTTTTATGGTAGCTTTTTTGGGGACAATGGTTTTTCCAAGGAGAAATAAAAAGATTAACATCCGTTTAGCTGGGGTAGTACATGTCTTGATTGAGAAAGAAGACCATACCATCGTACCAATGATCCTGGCTGACATTTATCGCGCCTAGATTGTATGCCAGCAGGGGAAGGATTTCTTTGAAGGATGTAGCATTTTATTGCAGATGTGGATAGTGGAACATCTTTACCAACATCCTATTGTGGCGAAGTTTGTTCATTAGCGGGTTGATCACATTACAGACCATACCGAGAGGATAGAAAAATACAAATGCCCGGAAGGAGTTGAGGCTAGGGTAAAGCACTTTCCCTCGCTGACAATAGATAAGATTACATGGAACTACCCTTGGTTCCCGTGGAGAGATATCACATCCATTTTTCGACGAAGAAGAAGGGTTTTTCAATTGAAGTGACAATATTGAATAAAGATTATTTTATTTATAGATTCGCCACTTGGAATTGAGTTATGTTGTTCCAAGTCACCTTTTTGAATCCCCAATCAAAAGAAAATGACTCTTTTATTTTTGATCTGCGAAAAGAAAAGACCGGGTAAGGAATTCTATTGAACGAGGGGAAAGTATGAGGCACCCCTCGAGTTTCGTGGTTCTAGTACGGTCTCTTTTATCAACTTATACCTAGATTAAATTATTTTTGGATAAATTGTGTTACAGGCCATGATTTGCCCTTATTTTATTGTCGAACTTTTATTGGTCTCAATCTAGATGCATAACCGCATTTCTAGTCTTGAAATGCACCAGCTTAGAAGCATAACTGCTTTCTTCGTTTGAGTGCGCGACACCTAATAATTTCTGTCTACACGTCTTGGGTTGAATTTATGAAGGTTAATTATTAAAATTAATTTGGCCAAGGTGCGTCACCGCATCCTTGAAATTTTGTTTTTATTATTTATTCATTTATTTATTTTTAAAGCGTTTCAAGAAAGATGCGTAACCACATTCTTAATCGAAACGAGATTTTATTATTATTTTCGCATAGGTATTAGCTATATTTTAAATCATTTTCGCTATCTACTGTTTAGAAGTTCCATTCTGATAATAAATGTTTTAATGTTAAACAAGCATGAGAACGTTTTAAAATACTTGTCTCGATTAAGAATGTGGTTATGCATCTTTTTGAGACACTTGAAATAATTCAAGGATGCGGTTACGTACCTTGACTAAATTGTCCTAATAATTAACTTTTCATTAATTCAAATCAAGATGTGTAGGCAAAGATTATTAGGTGCGAAGAAAGCAGTTATGCTTCTAAGCCGGTGTATGTCAAGACCGAGAATGCGGTTACGCATCTAGGTCGAGACCAATAAAAGTCAACAATTAAAAGTGCGGGAGAATCATGGCCTATAACATAATTTATCCAAAAATAATTTAAGCTAGGTATAAGTTGATAAAAGTGATCGTGCTAGAATCACGGGACTCGAGGGGTGCCTCATACCTTCCCCTCGGTCAACAGAATTTCTTATCCGGTCTTTTGTTTTTGCAGACCAAAAATAAAAGAGTCATTTTCTTTTTATTAGGGATTCAAAAAGGTGACTTGGAACACCATAGCTCAATTCCAAGTGGCGACTCTGTAAATAAAATAATCCTTATTCAGTTCTGTCAATTCGATTGGAAAAACCCTTCTTCTTCGTCGAAAAATGGATGACATCTCTCCACGAGAACCAAGGGTAGTTCCATGTAATCTTATCTGCTGTCAGCGAGCGAAAGCGCTTTACCCAAGCCTCAACCCCTTTCGGGCATTTGTATTTTTCCATCCTCTCTGTATGGTCTGTAATGTGATCAACCCGCTTGTGAACAAACTTCGCCACAGTAGGATGTTGATAAAGATGTTCCACTATCCACATCTGCAGTAAAATGTTACATCCTTCAAAAGAAAACCTTCCCCTGCTGGCAGACAGTTAAGGCGCGATAAATGTCAGCCGAGATCATTGGTACGATGGTATGGTCTTCTTTCTCAATCAAGACATGTACTACCCCAGCTAAACGGATGTTAATATTTTTATTTCTCCTTGGAAAAACCAGTGTCCCAAAAAAGCAAACCGTTTGTGTTCCTTCCATGTTTCCAACTTTCCCATGTTACTGAGTTGCCTTCCGAATTGCTCGAACCCTTCCTTTCTCCCATACCTTTCATACTAAAACTGTAAGGAGACCCAACCTTTCTCTTTGACTTTACAAACGTTCAAGTGTAGACAAAATTTGTTTAGGGAAATGATTCTCGAGGCTACCAATTTCTGACGAGCCAGTTTCTCTCCAAAACCAGTATAACCAGCTATCTCCTCCAAAGTAGGGGTCAACTCAAAATCCGAGAACTGAAAAATATTATTTGTTGGGTTCCAAAAGGATAGCAATGCCTCTATCACGTCTCTCCTAGGGTTAATTGTCATGATCCTGGTTAAGAAATCCAAATATTTGAAAATTTTATCCTGTTCTAAAAGACCCATGTCATGCCACCATGTCCAGAGGAACACACATAGGACTCTGTTTGCTGATGTATCAGTTGAGTACCGTGACAAAACCATTTGCAAGTAACTTAAATACTTGATTATTGTCTAGTGAAACAAGAAACGAGGTTTGCCAAAAAGCTTAATGCTCGTTTCGTCGATGCTATTATCTATTCCCTCACCTAAAGAGTTGATTTTTTCTTTTTCTCTTTGCAGTCATATGGAATAAAAGTTGGGTATGGAGGCATTCCTGGGCCATCAGGCGGACGAGATGGAGCTGCTTCTCAAGGAGGAGCTTGTTGCAGTTGAAAGTGGAAACTTTATTCTTCAAATTTGATCATGTCATGTGTTTATTATTTATTTATGCTGTTCTAGCATCTTAACATTCAATGGTGTATCCAATTTGTTTGTGTTTATGTTAATATTTATCTGGGCAAATATAAGCAACTTCACTTACGGGACTTGTCTTTATTCTTTGATCTCTCGTTGTAATATTTGACATTGCCAAATGTGTGTAGTGTTTTATAGATCTCTTTATTGTGTGTGTTTTCTTTGAATAAAAATCACCCAACCCAAAGAACCAAAGAAAATGTTGTCTTGGGGTTTCTAGTTTGTTCTGGTTTGAGATAAGTTGTGCAATGGACAACTCAATAGAAGATTTATGACATCAACCCTTTTGAATTTGATATAAATGGTGAATTTTGGGTACTGACCACACTAGGTGCTATTGCGATAGCAAGAAAGAACAGATGGTGATAATTGAGAGGTTGTTATGGGAGCATTATCAGTCACACGAGAAAAGAGATTAAGGGTGTGTTTAGTATGAAAAACATTTTCTAGGAAAACAGGTAGTTTTTTTAAACTTATTTTCTTGTGTTTCGTATGCATATATAAAATATTATTTTAAAAACATTTGTATATATCCTAAACAAAATTATGAGGATGGGTAGGCATTGTCGGCGCGGGGTTGGGGTTAATAATTGAGAAAGAAAAATCATAGTACTTCTTCGTTCCATATTAGTTATCAATATTACTAAAAGTATTTGTCCCAAGATACTCCTTACTTTCACTTTTATTTATCCACTATATTAAAAATAGATATTCATTTTTATTTGTCCAATTTGGTAAATCAAGAAATAATTTTATCACTTACTTCTTAATTTACCCTTATTACTAACAATAATCGTTGTCCAATACATTTCCCAAAGTATTAAATTTAATTTATTATATTCAATAAGTAATACAATAAAATTGTCATTTTAATTATTGCTACTTAAAAGCATGCCAAGTTAATACTGAATAAATAAAAATGGACAGAGGAAATACTTACCAATTTACAAAATTAAGATAAAATTATTTTTTTTTCATTTTGCTCTTAGTTTTTCTTAAAAGTAAATAATATTGATTATTGAAAAGAGCTATTCATGAGGCACTTCCGTAAATCTTTAAAAAATCATATACCGAAGTACAAAAATTATGATGTCATCCCAAAATTACCCTCCATCACATGACATATTTACCAAGTTTATTCATGAGGTACTTCCGTAAATCTTAAAAAAACAATGTGCTTTTATATTTGCAGGTATATTCAAAATAGTTTTTCAAGTATGTACTAAATAATTTTGATCCTTTCAATTTATTAAAAGTTAATATGTTGTCCGTCAAATATTTTATCAAAGTCTGTGTGTTAAATTTGACGAAAATAATGAAAAACAAATATTTAACCAAAAATATTAAGAAATTCTCAAAAAGATCCTATAATATGCAATATATAAAAAAATGCACTGAACACTAAAAGTATATATAAAAAGAATAGTATAAATCTTACCTAAGAGAATTACACTAAAATCCAAAAAAAAAAAAAAAAGTAACAGAAACTTCAAAAATTAAATTTTTAAATGTTAATTAGTTTCCGCAAATTTCTTTATTTTCTCATAGTTCTCGTTAAATTCTAACTGACAGAGTTGATAAATACAAATAAATATTTGACGAAGATTAAATTTTTTTTTTTTAATAAACTTAAAATATCAAAACTAATTAAAACGTACTTAAAACACTACTCTTTCCGTTTACTTTTACCTGTAATATTTCGACTTAGTAAGCTCATTAAGAAAATAATGATTGATATAATTATTTTACTGTACTACTTTTATTAATTGATGTTTAATACTCCCTCCGTTTAAAATTACTTGTCACTTATTTCATTTTTTATTTTCATTTTTACTTGTCATTTTTGACATATCAAGAAAAGATAATTAACTTTTTTCATGTTTTACCCTTAGTATTAATTACTTATTCATCAAATCATTTTTCAAGACTTAATACTAAACATTAATTAACAGGAGTAATGTGGTAAAATCACTATGCCAATCATTATTTTCTTAATGGACGTGCCAAGTTGAAAATGACAAGTAATTTTGAATGGAGGGAGTATTAGATTTTGAAAAATGATTCGAAGATGAAGTAATTAATGTTAAGGATAAAACATGAAAAAATTAATTGCTTTTCCTTGATATGTTAAAAGTAATAAGTAAAAGTGAATGGAAGCACTATTTTGAACTAAGGGTGTCAATAGGGTGGGATTGACCCTGAACCGGCCCTACCCGATAAAAATCCAACCCGGCCCGGCTCTCAGTTAAAGGGTTGGATTGGTCTGGTTCGCCTACTATAACCGAAATCGGCCAGTTCAATTTTTAAACGTAACCCGTAACGGATCGAATCCCGTAATATTACGTTATTTTTTCAATGTAACACAGCCTGGCCCGGATCGATATAACCCAGAACCGAACAGGTCACTTAAAACCCTTTTGGGACCGGACTCGGATAGGACCAACTCAGTATTGAACCCGACCGATTCAATTTTTATCGACCCGACCCGACCCACTAAATACTCTTGAACCTACCTCAAATATAAGAGACCATTTTTGTCATTTTATGGTAAATGATACTTCAAACTTCAATTGAATCATTCTCATATAGTTTTAGTGAGAAGAGTACTACAATATAATGGCGGCATCTATGGCAACACTAAAACCTCCTTCTCTGCACTCTATCATCACTGATAAAATTTATGATGTTGATCGTGGAACGTCATTTCGGCGCCTCTCTTTCGCATCGTCTTATTTCTCCGGCGACAAATTGATCTCATTGGGTTCTAGTCAGAATGCCTCTTGTAATAGGACTCCGGTGATCATGTTACCTAAAGTTGTTTCTGATTCGAAGAATTCACAGATATGACTTGATCCTGATGCTAGCCGAGTAAGTGCAAAATTAAAATTTTAATATTTATATTAAATCAACATTAAAAGAGTTAATGCATGTACGTAGTGGTACTTTGAAAATTTTGATTCGCATGTATCAATAAGGACTCCGGTTATATCGTCGTGGACATATAAAAATTAGCATGTGTCGGAGTCAAATTTTTATAGGAGGCCTTAAATATATGCGCATACACATAAAAATAATAATTATTTTTTATTTTTTATTTTTTTTATATATTATTTGTTTTTAGTGTAATATTCTTAAAAGAAATTAAGCATTTGATTTCACATTGAATAATATTATTTATAAAAGTAAGAATTAATTCTAGTCAATAAGATATTAGTAATTTGCTTACAATGCATTATCTTGGATGTTATTGTCAGAACTTTATTATTAATATGAAGATTTGAGTTGTTTAATTTAAAGTTCTAAATATTTCTATAAAAAATAGATAGTTTTTATTTCTTTTTTAATTTAAATTTTGTAGTCTTTTTTTTTTATACAATTTTCAATATTGCTTTAAGTGATATTAAAATCGTAAAATTCACTATCAAAGTCTTTGGAAAAAAAGACATAGTGTGTCCATTAGCAAGAAAAAAAGCTTAAAATAGCCCACTTTTATGCAAATGACCCAAAATAGCTATTAGGCCCGAAATAAAGATAAATTTAGCCAAATCTTACTTCTTCTCTAGTTTTTCTATAGAAACTGTATAATTGTTGTATAGAATATCTATGTATGTATAAGATTTCTATAGAAACTATATAATTATTGTATAGAATATGTATATGACTAATTATTGTAGCTAAATATTGTATAGAAACTGTATAATTATTGTATATAATATGTATCTATAAATGATGTATATAGAAATTGTATCATTATTATATAAAATATGTATATGTATGTTATGTATAGAAACTGTATCAAATTATTGCATAAAAATACATCTATCACGATTGTATATGTATAAAAAATATATCATATAAGTATATATATTACACACGGATTGTATGAAAAAATAGGTGTGAAGGATTATAGTGAATTGACTTATTTCTATTCTAACTATCTCCACCCTATTGGAGAAAAAATAAGAAAGATTACAAAATTGTATTTGATAGTTAATAAAAAGAGAAGAAATTAAAAGAATAGAGAAAGATTTTTTTGACAAAGAGCCGCAAAAAAATCAGTGTAACAAAAAAGAACAAAATCAGCGAAAGCCAACAAGTCTCGGTCAACAATGACTGCAATTTGGCAAATGAGCTAGTTGTCCATTCACTTGGCAATATTTTAGCCGAGAGGCTATTTATGCCCTTCCCCCAAACTTTTTGAGGCCTCAAAATATTGAGGGCCTAAAACAAATATTTTACTAACCTCACCCTTGAGCCACCCGGTGAAAATGGTAGAGAAAATAACAAAAATAGTGCTTTTATATTTGAGGGTAGATTCAAAATAGTTTTTCAAGTATGTGCGAAATATATCTTAGCAAAACTTTGTGCGTTAGATTTGACGAAAATAATAAAAAAGAAATAGTTTGACCATAAATATTAAGAAATTCTCATAAGATCCAATAATATGCAATATAAAAAAAATGCACTAAACACTTAAAATGTATTAAAATATAATACAAATTATACCTCAAAAAATTACACTAAACTCCAAAATTATACCTCTAAATGTTAATTAGTTCCCGCAAATTTCTTTATTTTCTCATAGTTCTCGTTAAAATCTAATAGACAAAATTGATAAATATTTGACGAAGATTAAAAACAAACTTTAAAAAAATCAAAACTAATCCAATACTCGAACTTAAGAGACCATTTTTGTCATTTTATCGAAAATGATACCTCAAACTACAATTTAACTGACTTCAATTGAATCATTCTCATATAGTTAGAGTGAAAAGAGTACTACAACGCCAGTGATGTAACAATGGCTGCATCTATGACAACACTAAAACCTCCTTCTCCGCACTCTATCATCACTGACAAAATCTACTATGCTGATCGTGCAACGTCGTTTCGAAGCCTCTCTTTCGCATCGTCTCATTTCTCCGGCAACAAATTGATCTCATTGGGTTCTAGTCAGAATGCCTCTCGTAACAGGACTCCGGTGATCGTTTCACCTAAAGCTGTATCTGATTCGAAGAATTCACAGACATGTCTTGATCCTGATGCTAGCCGAGTAAGTGCAAAATTAAAATATTTATATTAAATCGGTATTCAAGGAGTTAATGCATGTACGTAGTGTTACTTTGAAAATTTTGATTTCGTCGTGGACATATACAAATTAGCATGTGGCGGAGCCAAGATCTTCACGAAAGGGTTCAAAGTATGAAGAATTTAACACATGAAGAAGCCGAATTGGGTTTAACGTTTTCTATATATACCTAAAAAAATATTTTTAACCATATATATGAACACTGTATTTTTCCATTCTACCTGGCTCCGCACCTATGTGTAAGCTTTTCTTTTGTATATATGTCCGTTGAGAGGTAAATATTGTACTGCCTCCATCCTAATTTATTGGCAGTATAGTTTGCCAGGCATAAAGTTTATAAAAGAGTTTTGAAATTTGTCGTCTAAAACAAACCTTAGATGTTTGTGTAGCTATAAATTATTTCATTAAGGATAATACGAGAATTCTAAAGTTAAGTTGTTTCTAATTATAGAGTGTCATATAAATTGGGACGGAAAGAGCACTTTTTCCACCAGATTGATTGTTAAATTGATCTTATAGTTGATTGTGGTGGTCAGAACGACATATATCGTGTTGTAGAACATAGTGGAGTAGTTTGTTTAAGTTTGCAGTTGTTTAATTTCTCTGTTGACTGTACCAGATCTTGATATACACCCTCACAAGCATATTTATAAATGTATTATAATATGACTTGGTTTTGTTTAATACAACACAAAATTATTTCTGGATGAAGGTTTTCTGGTTAATCATGTTTCTAAGATTCATTGTGATCAGGATACTTAGACCTGGATGAAATCTTGACCTGCAAAAGCGGTTACGCTAGCATTATCTTCGGGGTGGTGTGATTATAATTGAATCAGATGAGCTTAATCGATAATGAATCTGAATTTTGTTATCAGACATTAGTAGTGTCTGCGTCACGTCCATGAGTTTAAGTTAGTAGGAGTAAAGTACCATTGCATAGTAAAATCATGGAGGCAATTTGTTTTGGTGTCTTGATGCTTCAATGCTTAACTATATTGTTAATGCAATTTGTTGTAGAGTGTTTTGGGTATTATTCTTGGAGGTGGAGCTGGGACGCGCTTGTATCCTCTAACCAAAAAGAGAGCAAAGCCAGCTGTTCCGCTTGGAGCAAATTATCGTCTGATTGATATTCCTGTGAGCAATTGTATAAACAGTAACATATCCAAGGTCTATGTTCTCACGCAATTCAACTCTGCATCTCTAAATCGCCATCTTTCACGTGCTTATGCAAGCAACATGGGGGGTTACAAAAATGAAGGCTTTGTGGAAGTTCTTGCTGCTCAGCAAAGTCCAGAGAACCCCAATTGGTTCCAGGTAACTAACCTCCTTCCTAATGTACACCTTTCACACATCTTTATTTTGTAGTGATTTGATTTGAAGGGGAGCCTTGGAACAACGGTAAAGTTGTCTCCGTGCATGTGACTAATGCTTGTGTTGGGGTAGGCTGTCTACATCACACTCCTTGGGGGTGCGACTCTTCCCCGGACCCTGCTAATGCAGGGTGCTTTATGCACTAGGCTGCCCTTTTTTTCTTATTATAACCTAGAGATAGATATCAATCCGACAAGTATATAGCACGTTTGAAGCCACTATATGCCCATGAGCTTTTGAGGAGTTATTATGCTTTTCTGAAGCCACTTTACGGTTACTATTTGAGCTCGGCTCCTCTGATTTGCTTCTGAGATGCAATTTAGTATAGCCATTTAACTAGTTTTCTAAATTACCTGTCGCTCAGGGCACTGCTGATGCAGTCAGACAGTATTTATGGTTGTTTGAGGAGCATAATGTTCTGGAATACCTAATACTTGCTGGAGATCATCTGTACAGAATGGATTATGAAAAGTTCATTCAAGCCCATAGAGAAGCGGATGCTGATATTACCGTTGCTGCACTTCCGATGGATGAAAAGCGTGCCTCTTCATTTGGTCTAATGAAGATTGATGAAGTAGGACGCATCATTGAATTTGCAGAGAAACCAAAAGGAGAGCAGTTGAAAGCAATGGCGGTAACATGCTTGCATATTTCTCAATAAATACACATGCATATACATATATATCTGTCTATTATACGAACAGAAACACATACACAAATAGATGGTACAAATGTCTAGTTTCCTGGAAGAATTTAATCTGTGTTTGGTGCATTTCAGGTGGATACTACTATTTTAGGCCTTAATGACGAAAGAGCTAGAGAGATGCCTTATATTGCAAGTATGGGTATATATGTCTTTAGCAAAGATGTGATGTTAAACCTACTTCGGGGAAAGTTTCCTGCAGCTAATGACTTTGGTAGTGAAGTTATTCCAGGTGCAACTTCGATTGGAATGCGAGTATGTACATTCTTCACTCATTACCATTTACAGTTCTAATCACAAAAACTAGAAGAAATTTACTTTTTCTCATAAGAACTGAATTTAAAGTCGTATTGAAACTTTACTTCCACAGTACTCTAGTAGTTATAGGCCTTATTGTGCCTAGCTTCTAGTTTTTTCCTATGTTGCTTGGACTCTCCAAAAATGTTGCCGCACCCGTGTCGGATCCTCCAAAAATACACCACTGATGGAGGATACAACAAGCACCCGTCAACATTTTTGAAGAGTCCGAGTAACGTAGGTTTTTCTTTTTTCTGCCGAATATGATTTTGGATATTAGCCATCTTTCTATAGTCTTGTGAAACCATTATCAGGTTTTCCTCTATTTTTTTACCTTGTCTCTGTATCGTACCTTTTTCTCTTTTTTCTGGTCATCACGGAACTGCTTGAAAAAATGACGAACCAATCTGTACTAAAATGTTCAAATAATCGGTGGAAAATTTACTTAGTATTACTGATAGAGGTCTTACTCGTCTAAGTTCAGGTGCAAGCTTACTTATTTGATGACTACTGGGAGGATATTGGTACGATTGAAGCTTTCTACAATGCCAATTTGGGCATTACAAAAAAGCCAGTGCCAGATTTTAGGTAACGTCAACTGATCGATAGTTTTGTGCACTTAGTTACTATTGTCTGTTGTTCTGCTCTGGTTGTAAACACTAATATTATTATCTTCAATATTCCTTGAAGCTTCTATGATCGTTCAGCTCCAATCTACACCCAACCTCGATATTTGCCTCCTTCAAAGATGCTTGATGCCGATATCACAGATAGTGTCATTGGTGAAGGTTGTGTCATCAAGGTATTCCCTCCGTTTCAATTTGTTTGTCTTACTTTCCTTTTTAGTTCGTTTAAAAAAGAATGCCCTTTCCCTTTTTAGCAACTCTTTAATTCTAACTTTCCACATGGCATGTTTAAGACCACAACATTTAAAAATATTTTGGTACATTCTACGTATCTTTAGTTTAACACCACAAGATTCAAAAGTTTTCTTTACTTTCTTAAACTCCATGCCAAGTCAAAACCAAACAAACAAATTGAAACTAAGGGAGTTATTAATTAACGGTTTCTTCTAATTTTCATATTCTGTTCATTTTAGTTATACATGTCATGCCCGACAGCAGACATGTAGGACTTCACCTCTATCACCCGTTGGTCTGGCTGTCCACGAGGTGCCCTATAATTTTGGGACATCTCTAATACTTATAAAAAACTTTGCTGCTTGCATTTTCGGAGGGATATTGGACATCCTTGTTCCAGTTTCGTGTCATGTTTCAGTTTAATTTGTCCATCAAGCTAGAGAAGATATGTTCTCTATGTTGTCTCCTCAAATTTCTGACGTTGATTACCTAAGCGTTACTCCCTATTTCCCAATTTGTTTTTCTTAGTTTGAGTTATTAGTGAAGTTAACTTATAACAAAATATAAAGCAAAATGGCCACTATGTGTGAAGTTGACTCTTTGGTACTATCTATTTGGAGAGGGGGAGTGGAAGGAGTACTATTTATTTGGAATTTTTCACAACGTAAACCTCAATGGTTGTGGACATATGGTGAACCAGTACATACTTCTCAGATTACAGTTCTCACAGAGTTACTTTGTCGTGTGCAGAACTGTAAAATTCATCATTCTGTGATTGGACTCAGATCATGCATTTCAGCGGGAGCAATTATCGAAGACACACTTTTGATGGGAGCAGATTATTATGAGGTAATAGTTAAAAATTCACAAACTGTATGAAGGACTAATAATTCCCAGGAAACCTGACTAGACTTACTTTGTACGCGAGATAGCATGTGGAACAAATTGAAAAACAAAAGTAATTCTCAATAATTTTCTTCATGCCTCCTTTGATGTGTTGTTAAACTCACTTTTCTTCCTTTCTTGGTCCAGACGGATGCTGACAGGATGCTTCTGTTTGCAAAGGGTAGTCTTCCAATTGGCATCGGCAAGAACTGTCACATAAAGAGAGCTATTATCGACAAGAATGCTCGTATAGGGGACAATGTGAAGGTTGGCTACCTAATCAATTTCTTATTACCACTCAACTAATACTATGTTTGAAAATCTCATTCACTCAATATATGTACCAAGTGTTCTAGGCAACATCTAGTCGTAAGTGTCCTGCTAACTTCTCTTGAGCTAGAGTACTTAACACAAAAAATTTTGTATCGTCAGATCATCAATCGTGACAATGTTCAAGAAGCAGCCAGGGAGTCGGATGGATACTTCATTAAGAGCGGAATTGTTACTGTTATGAAGGATGCACTAATTCCCAGTGGTACTGTCATCTAAGGTGGTGAAACTTGGATTCCTCCAAATTTTTTTGCTTTTACATATCTTATTTCTGTACAACTATTCATCTCAATAAAAGCTGATCATTATTCATTACATAAACACTTCTTTTTTGTTTACAATTATTATATTTGTGTTCATTTTTGATTGTCAAACATTAGAAGGAATTCTTTTGTTCCTCAATGTTACACTTCTCCACTTCTTGCTTCAAGGGAAAAAGATTCAATTGCTTTATGTTGTTTGCTTTCTTCTTCTTCCTCTGTTGAATATAAAAGAAGAAGAGAAAACTAGAAAACTCAAATCTACCCCTATGAACAGTAACTTGTAGTATTCTTGCTTGTTCTTGGTCTGTTCATCGGGGGGATCAAGTTTCATGCCCATTGCCACCTATCGACCAATATTCACGAGTCATGACTAACTCTGCTATGCTATGCTAGGTTCTCTCTATGAACAGTGATGTAAACATTAACTTGTAGTGTTCTTTCACTTGTTCTTGGTCTGTTTGTCGGGGGGATCAAATTCCTTGCCAATAGCCACCTATCGGCCCCTATCATCGGGACTAACTCTGCTAGCTAGGTTCTCCCTGTGGCGCATTTTAACATAATTCTTCTTCGACTACTACATGTAATCTTGAGTATTGAACAAAAATTTATGTTCATCTACTTGAGTCTAAGTTGTTCTCTTTGCAGATTGACTTTAATCATGAACTCTTGAATTTGAACACTTTGTAGCAATGACTTTTGCACTCCTTTAAGTGACTTTTGAGTTTCTCGGTGATCCAAAGTCAATGAACCAAAAAAATAAAATGCTTTGTGTTCTTGAAATTTGAATATAGTTAGTCCTCGTGACTCGGCTACATAAATTAGCATATCATCCGAATAGATTTACAGAGAAATATTGTCAATCAAATCTAGTGTTTTTACCTTCCTACTAATAATAGATATGGTCGGTGATGCGATCCCCTTTCCTACCTAATCTAAGACTAATCTTAGTTTACAATATATTTTCTTATGAAAGAAAGTGGAGGCTTGTTTTTACTCAGTAAATGTTGCTGAATCTCTCGCTCTATAGGAGTAATAAGCGAAAGAGGATTCTTTAGGCTACTCCGCGGAAGAGTCTAACGCGAAAGAATGGTATCATACGTTTCGCTCTATTGTTATCCTTATAATAAGATGGAGGCGCTCTAGGCAGCTTTGGATGCTTATGGAGAACCCACCTGTGCTTTGTTCAGAACGGAAAGCTTAATGCAACCGATATAGGTAATCAAGCAGCAATCGAGAGCCGATGGTCTAATTCCACCTAGTGGCAAATTAAACCAACAGAGAAAGCACTGGATGAAAAAGGCTTTGTCAAGCATTCATGATTGTCACGTCGATCGACAATTGAGAAATACTATCTCAGGGGCCCTCACTTTAGGGCGATCTTTCACCGTTGACAGACACCGTGGAGCTGCTTTTTGCAAAAAGATGAGGGGGAAACTCAGTAAGATGTCGGTGAAGCGAAATATACACCAGTAATGGATTTTTTCTATTATTGGAGTTTGAATCCGAGAGCTCTGATTATAGGTGGAGAGATTTCATCCATCCCACCACACCCTTTGGTATTCTCAACACAAATTCGAGTTGCAATTGGTCCGAAAAGTCATGGGAAAGACAGGCCTAAGTTAAATTTCACTTTCATTGCTTCATATTTGAAATCTCATAAACACAAACAAAATCAAACAAAATCAAACAAAGTCTCCTTATTATAATCAGATGAGAATCAAGTCCACAACAAAATAGAGGTTAAGCACTAGTGATGCACATGATCGTTCACATTAGCTGCCGGGGAAGGATAGGCCCCACGGGGCGACGCCCTGGTGCTCCGGCGGTGGCTGCTGCTGCCCAGACTTTGTGTCACTGCCACTATAATTTTAACACATCAAATGTATTAAAAACACATATCCATAACATACTTTAGTACTTTCGTGGAGAAATTTTAATTTGGTACGAGAGGCGGATTCAGAATTTGAAGTTTAAGTTCCTACAAGGCTACAACGACCACAACTTAATAACAAGGAGAGATCAAGAGTAAAGAGAAAAGAAGGAAGAAAATGCAACACCTTGAGTAGTTGTAGAGAAGTCTATGAATATTCTTGTTGCTTCACTATATTCACACCAAGAATTCATGGAGAACACAAAGAAAACCATCAATAACATAGCACATGTAGTAGTGCCTTTGCAGATAGACATGCTTAATTTCCTTCTCCTCTTCAACTAAACAATATAAACATGGTTTCCCTTTGCCTCCAAATATGTTCTTTTTATAGCAAGTCTCATCTCAAAAGAGGGACTCAAAACTTATCTGTATCAAGTGTTTACATCTAATTGTATGCATTAGTTGTTACATAGACATTGACAGACTTAGCTATGAGATTTTTTCACTATTTTTCAGAAAATTATTTCACTTTATTCATAAAATGGTATTTGGCCATAAAAATTTCAAATACAACTCTGAAAACACCTAAAAGGTTGTTTTCACTTTTTTTCATCTTACTATTTCACATTTTAGTTATTTTAAACATATTAAATTCTAAAAAGTTTTTCCAAATAGGTATGACCAAACACAACTCTAACTCCAACTCCAAAAATTTCAAATAAAGTGATTTTTTTTTATTTTCACGACCAAACGCACACTTATACTCACTTATGCCGCATACTCCTTCCGTCCCCATTTTACGTCAAAGTATTTGACTTAGATACAAAAATTAAGATATTGGTGAAGACTTTAGCCAAATATATTAAAATCATCCCTTTAAATTGAGTAAGGGGTGAGACTTGAGAGTTCCCCATCTTTACAATTTCTCTCTTTATAAAAGAATGGACTTATTTTATATCAAGTGGGAACCAATAAATCACACCATTAGAGGTACAATGGGGTTTTTATTAAATAATTTCCAAAAAAAGGGGTCATTTTTTGTATAGAGAAAAAAAAGGAAAGTGTGTCAAATTAAATCAGACATATGAAGTATTATTGTCAAGTTTAACTTCTTTCCGTATGATTGACTAAAAAGAATAGATATTTATATGATTATGAATCATCTCATTAATGATAAAATGAACATTTTAAAGTTAAATTATTTATATATAAAAAAGTATTATACATTTTGAGACTGGTTAAAAAAATGTCAGGTAAATTGAGACAGAAGGAACATGACAAAATAATAGAAGCGACAAATTATATCCCTTAAAATAAGCAATTCTAAGTACTGGAAAGGGATTGGGTGAGGCAGAAAAATAGCACAATTAAGCACTTTTAGGCTGGGTTCGGTACGCAGAAAAATGTTTTTGTGAAAAATAAATGGGTTTCTTACTTATTTTATTGTATTCAGTATATAATTAAAAAATATTATCTTAAAAAAAATTATATATGATCTAGACAAATATTATGAATATGAGTGCAGGTGTGGGGTGTTGGGATCGAAATCGAGAGGGCGTCATGCGGAAGCTATTAATTACAAACCATTAAGGCGATAAATCAGATGACAAAGAAAAGCATACTAAAAACACAATATTATTATATGATTTGGCCAATTGGCCTACATATTAAAAACTAAAACTAAAAAGCATAAAGACTTATTGGGAGAATAATCTCCCCCTAAACGAAACTCTCTAAACGACTACATTGTGGATGCTATGTGTTTGATTTGAGAAGAGGGATCTTCAATTTATAGAAGTCTAAACTTCTCCTCCAAGAAACGGTTAACCAATTATGGAAGAGTTATTTTCCTACTAGGAAACCTTTTCCACCAAGAAAACCTTTTCAAGGTAAAACACAGTTATGATATAATTCAGTAAAGTAGGAAATTCAGGGCAAACCCTAACATGGGGTGGTGGAAATGGAGGCTACGGGGTATATGAAAATGAGATGTGTTGGATAGTGAAGAAGACACAATCAACATAAAATGTTACTTGTGAAATTATTTTCCTTATTTTAAGAAATGGAGTACAAATATACCCCTCTTCCACCTTTGGGCTCTAAAATACTCTTTCATTTAATATGTAACAACATTTTATTTATTGAAATTTTAATTAATCAAAACCTATTAACTCACCAACTCAATTCGGATCCCAGATTTAGGTCCTCTTCATTTCTTATCTCTCCATTTTTTTCAAGTTCTTATTTAGATTAGAGATATATGTCATAGATTTAATTTAATGACTGAGATTTAGTAAATTAAAAATAAACCTTAATTATGATTAAAATAATTAATTACTTTCATATATTTACTTTCAAAATATTATTTTAATCTCACAATATTAGTTGTACAAGATATCTTTCCTAAATATAAAAAAATATCCCACTTGCCTTAAGGCTTGAGTAAATTTTGTTCTGCATCATTTTTACTTTAATTTTTTGCTACTATTTTTTTTCACTCAAATTATTTTCAGCCTAATTTTGAATGTTGGAAAGGAATTTCAATGTTGGAAGAGAAGTCCTCCCGCTTTAAAAAAAAATTACAACTAAAATTTAGTATAACTTTTTTTTCTGTATTATAAATAATATAGCAATCAGATATTTAAATATTTGATAAAATAAATAATAATATAGTTAAAAATATATTTAATGGCTAGAATTGTGGAATTGCCTTATATTTTTGAGTAAATAAATGTAAAGTAATTAATTATTTTAATTATAATTAAGAATTATTTTTAATTTATTAAATTTTAGTCATTAAATTAAATCTATGACATATGTCTGTAATCTAAATAAGAACTTGAAAAAAATGGAGAGATGAGAAATGAAGGGGAGCTAAATCTGAGATCCAAATTGGGTTTGTAAGTTAATAGGTTTTGATTAATTAAAATTTTAACAAATAAAATATTATTACATATTAAATGAAAATCTTAATCATTTTTACTAAGGGGTTTTGTTAAGGGAAAGGGTAAAATAGGGCCCAAAGATGGATGAGAAGGGTATTTTAGAGTCCAAAAGATAAAAAAATGATATATTTATACTATTTTCAATACTTAAAGAGTAATTTAGGCCGTTGTCCGTTTAAGAAATTTGTTCTCCAATTTTTTTTCTCCCAACACACCTTAAAGTCAATCTTTTCTACTCTTTTTTCTACTTTTCCCCTTATTTTTCTTTATTAAGGGAACCTTCACTAATGGAATGTATAATATTCTACCCTAAATTGGGTCTGAAAATTTGACCAAGTCAAATCATTGTTTTCACTTGAAAGGTCTACTAACTTATGCTACATAATGTTATCTTTGGTTTTCATTACAATGTTCAAATTATACATATTATCAGTTTCCTAAAGGAATTTATAGGCAAGCATCTTTAACATATATGATTTATCATTTTGAAAATTAAACAATTATTTGTTATAACAGATTAAGGTAACTTTGCAAGCGGTGTTTAAAATAAAAAGGACTCATTTTACCAGTTAAAAATAGGTAACCCGCTCTTTATCTTGTTTTTATTATATTCTATTTCATCGTATCACTAATTCTTATGAAAGATATTAAATCTATTAGAATAGAAATTAAAGAAGGTGTTTACACTCATCATATTCTTTATATGAACATCTGAGAATGATAAAACTGAAGACAATTATTTCATAAATATTTGAAAAAAATTTAAGTAATTTTTCCATTGTTACAGGAGTGTTATCTATCATGAGAATAAATACAAGAGGAAAGCTCGTCTTTGGATGAATGAATTTAGGTATCGAAGTTTGACTGTTTGACACTCTATCTACCTCAATCTACTTTTTTTCTTACTGTAGCATAGGCCTTCGCCACTTCAAACGGGGGCTTCGCATCCAATCAATTAATCCCACAAAGCGCGGAAGCTTAAGCGGAAATGAAAGAGGAGTTTGAGGGGAAATGACCAAAGAACAAAAAAAAACAGCTAATCGTCTTACCTCAAAATACAACACGATAATAAAACTTTTATTCTTCGCAAAAAAAAAAGGTTAGGATATTACTATCTACAAACTAACCTCCGCACAAATAGAGACAAGTAAATTAGCTAATAAAAAATAATAACTTTGTCATATTTAAGTCTAATGGAAGGCATTTGATCTTTGTCCAAACAAAAAGGACCCTTAGTAAAATTGAGCTTGTAGTCGTGTTTCCAATTTCCTTGAAAATCATATTATTAAGATTGACAACGATTATCTTTTTTTTAAGTGAACTAGAGAATTTTATAACAAGTGATTTAATTGGTTGGTTAGTTGATCATATTTTATTTATAAAATGTCTTAGATTAGTATTAGTCTAAATACGGTAAAATGGTTCTATTATACTTGAGAAAAGGCTATAACAAGTATTATTTTTTTATATAAAAAGGTTGTGATAATGTTCAAGAAGCAGCTAGGAAGACGGATGGATACTAGTATATGTTTGGATATAAATAAATGTGATGATTAAAAAAAATTGCAGAAGATTAAAT
Source organism: Jaltomata sinuosa (assembly GCA_003996215.1). Lineage (NCBI taxonomy): Eukaryota > Viridiplantae > Streptophyta > Magnoliopsida > Solanales > Solanaceae > Jaltomata > Jaltomata sinuosa. The sequence goes on from QJPP01000040.1 coordinate 345,724, forward strand.
AGAAAAATATTTGAAAATTGAAATTATATTTAGACATGTATTTATTTAACTTGAAAAAATTATAAAATTTTGTGTGTGGAGAAAACAATTCACTTGAAAAAGTAATTTTGATCATTTTTTCAAACTTAAAACTCATTTTCAAATGTTTCTTTTCAAAAATCCAATCCATTATATATGACCAAATTTATTTTAAAAAAAAGCAATTAAAAGAAAAAAGAAAAAGAAATTCACGTTCAAATGGGACAAGGACACGTTGATTCCCAGTGATACCTGTCATCTGAGAAGGTGAAACTTGGATTTTCAAAGGTAAAAATTACCTTTGAATTAAAAAGCTTATTTTTCAATACACTTTTCAAAAATTAATCCAATATATGTCAAACAATGTCTTTTTTTTTAAAAAAAATAGAAAATATTTTCTCGACTAGTTCTTGGACATAGATGTTTTGAAAGGGAGAGGGCCAGGAAGAGATTGTTCGAGTTGGAGCTCCATGTCAACCCCAAAAAATAGTAATCTTTTTAACTTGGCCAAATCTGGGAGTAGTTCTGTAAGTGAGAAGGGGCAAATGTGGTCCAATTTTTAGACGGCAAAGGTAATCTTAATGTCAAACAATAACGGAGGACAAAAATGCTCTATTTTCAATAATTCAAACATATTTTTGACTTTTTCTTTATTCTTTTTTATAGCAAGTCTTGTCGCAAGAGGGCCATTAGTGGAGAAGAATATGAATGGAATCAGCTCATGCATAGACTTTGTTTGTTTTAGTTGAAAATGAATAAATCTGATATTAGTTATCTACGTAACCAAAATGCATTTATTTTGTTAAAGACATCTTTTGTGCAAGAAAAGACTTTCTAGCTTCATATTATTATTATTATGGGTCTTATGCAGTGCAAATCTATATTAGCCGAGCTTTAATGTAGATAATAAACACCGAATAAAAACAATAATATTACTATAGAGTTCGTCATAGTCCAATTATCTCCTTCCTCATTACCACGCATTTGTAAAATCTTCTGATCTAGAGCCGAGTAATTTCTCTAAGGTTATCTTCAACAAACTCATTTCGGTTGTTTTTCTTTAATTTTCATTCCAACAACAGTCAAAACTTATACCTTTAATTTTTCAAGAACTTGGCCTAATATTTCAGGGCTTTAGCTAATATTACTGTAGCAGTTTATCTTTGTCAATAAAATTTTTATAACAAGATCTAAGGTAGTGTCTTTAATAAATGATCACTATCATTTTGTTAACTTGAAAAATAACTCTAACGAATATAAATAAATACAAGCTCTTTGAATATTTTTGTCTCACTACTCAGGCTGCACCGTCTAAAATTGCCCTCTAAACACTTGGAGTATGCCCTACAATCAAATCATCTGTCCCATGCAATTCAAATGATTTGTCTATTAATATGAACTTTATTTGTTTCAGTTTGATATCTTATTTCACTGACCCATCAAATGCCTCACGACCAAGAACTTAAAAAGTGTTGGGCCACTTGAAACCTGTGGTGGTTCAACCTAACCCAATTAATACTATACATAGACCAAATGCTTTAACCTGATACCACAATATCTGCTATAACTATTGAATTTGAAGTAAATACTACGTAAGAATTACTTTGAAAAAATTTATTACTGTTTAATTTAACTGAAAAAAGAAGATGACTTCGAATGTCATGATCAAGTATCTGGCCTAAAATTTAATGATGTGATTGAGAATGGTAGAGTTTACGTGCGTAGGGCTGTTTTTACAACAGTGAGGCTCGTGATAAGGATGATTTTGGTTATATTTCTTTCTTATCTTGTTTTTCAGGTTTAGGAAAAGGAAAGGAAACAATTAATGACGGAGATTGCACGAAACAAACTAACTTTGTATGTAAAGTTAGATTCATGTTTGATTATTCTTATATTTCTTATAAATGTCTAGATTTATGAAAAGATGTTATGTATAATTAGATGACAAATTAAATTGTCTGAGTTGAGTATGATCATATGTTATTTTTTTTGTTATCTTGAGATCTCTTTTGCAAGTAGTGCAATCTATATTAAAAAGAGAATCACACTAACTAAATTTATCTTTTCACTAATAAAAATATTTTTGAAAGATATTTGTTATAGTGAAATTAAAGGTTATATTTTGTGAAAACATCACGATTTTAATTTTTGATATCAGATAAATATCTTAAAAATAGTCTTTGGTGTGAATTCAGAAAGAGTTTCCTATACAAATTTGAATTAGTTGGATTCTAAAACAGATACTAAACACTGAATGAAAAATCTTGAAATAAAAATGGAAAGGCAAACGATTTTGAAGTAAAGGCTCATAGGCTATTCATGCTAAATGAACATCCGATTTTTTTCTTTCAGGTGGAACAGAAAAGCTCTAGGTGCCGTAAGTTAATTTTGAACATCACTTTTTTTGAGGAAAAAAGTTTTAAAAATACCCTTAAAATATGCGAAATTAAATAAAAATGCCCTTTATTTATAGTTTGATCCAAAAATATCCATGCAGTTCATAGTTTGATCTGATATGGCAACACCATTTTATGAATACAGAAAGTTATAAGCACTTTGGGCTTGGCTATATAAAGAGTCGCATTTGCTTCTTAATCATTAGTTATTTATTTGATTATCTATGGAAGTAGAAATTATATATTTTTTAAAATATGGTAGGTAAATATTATCGGAAAAGCAAGTGATAATATTGCAAAGCTTGAGAGCTAGCTATTTAGTTACAAAGCTTGAGTGTATTTTCTAGTGAATGATAAAAAAATGAGATGCCTCACAAATGAAATATAAAGATACATTTATAGATAAATCCTAAGAAGCACCACCCGTGATTTTTGATCCCTTAATATCCCATTTACGCACGTTATTTCAATTAACGATCAAAGAAGATCTCGAATCTTTCAAAAATAGTTGGACTCTTGATCTTATCCCGATAGGTTGAAATCTGATGTTGGTCTCGTACTTTCGAAGCTAGGTAGGCTAATTGGCATGATATCGATGCTTGAATGTCATGACTCCTGAACTTTTTGTGAATAAAATTACTTTCATCGGCCACATTTTAAGGATGATATTCGATAGGAATGTCAAATAGGCGGGTTGGGCAAAAATTGAGAAAGTTAAAATGGGCTGAATTAATGAATGAATTGGGCTAAAATCAGTCCAATAACTACTTGGGCTAAAATGGTCTGGGTCATGAACTGCCCAATTTGACCCAATTTTTTTAATGGTCCATTTGACCCTAACCCTCGACTCGGGAATCGAGCTTCGATCCAACACTCAGGACATAAAGCTTGAGACCCAAATTGAGATCTAACACTGATCCGACACTACTAAAAAGTACCAAAAATCAATCCAACAATCAACATTAGGAGATCAATTTTTATATTCTTTAAATTTATATTTTTATAAAAAAAAGCCCCTCTGAGGTCATTTCTTTTATAAAAAATTAAAACATATAAAATATAATTAAAAAAATATAAAATAAAAAGCCAACCTTCAAAGGCCGATATCTTACAAAAAATATTACACCCGAAAACTTATCCCAGACTCCCATACTTTATCCAAGATTCGACCTAGACTCGAGACCCAAATTGACCGTAGCTCGGGACTCCAAATTCGAGAACCTAGCCTGACCTAAGACTCACATTTTAATTTAACCTTGATCGAGATCTAAGACATGATCCCCGACCCTCACTCGACCTCGAACTCTAAATTTGATCCAAAATTCAAGACTCGAACCTCGACCCTTACCTAGGACCTGACTCGAGACCCAAAAATTGACCCTGACCCTGACCTGAGATTCGAGACCTGAGATTGAAGACTCGAGACTCGACTCCTAACCCATAAAAAGATCAAAGCAAATCTCAAGTAATAAATTCAAATTAAAGTAAAACTTAAATATAGGCTAGAATTGGGCTAGTATTGGGCGGGCCATCAATATTTGGGCCATATTTGATACCCCTAATGTCCGATGCCATTTCTATATATGTTTTAACATAGTAAACTTTTGTTACTCTCACGTGTGTGTTCCAAAATAACTCTGTTTAGGATTTGACAATAATTATTACTCCATAGGGCTGTCCATTTTTTCATTTTACTATATCGATCTTTTAATATAATATTTTTTAATCTCCAAAATAAGTGTCATCTTAACATTTAATATATTAGTTTGATCCAAAAATATCCGCTCAATTAATAGTTTGATAAAAAAAATGCCCCTATTATTACTTGATTAGATCAAAAATACTATTTCCTTTAATAAAGATTATATCCTTCTAGATTTTTTCCTGTAAGTTGTTATTGAGACAATTGTAATGCAAATAGGGCTATCATCTGAATCACATAAACATAGAAAATAGGATGACTAACAAATGGCTTGGGGGGGGGGGGGGGGGGGGGGGGTTATTTTGAACATTTGGTCTTGCTTGCTCTACGCAAAGCTTCAAAGTTCATAAGATTTGTTGTTTGACCTTAAAGGTTTGTCCATAAGACTAGCAGCGATCAAAAGTTTAAGACCATTAATATTCAATCAATTTTACTGCCTAGATTATGCTAATGGGCCTATTATATGCCAACTTTTGTTTTTGATTCAGAACTTAATTGTTGCACGGTTGAGTTGTAAAGGTCCTACATGTATATCTATTGGGAAACATATAAATTGAAAAAAACTTTTGCTATGATTAGAATTCTACATGTGTAAACTAGAATCGAGTTCAAAGTCTAAAAGATAATTTTTTGAATCAAAAATATTAAGTCGGTCACTGAAATTCAAAATAAATCATAAGGGACAAAACATCCACCCTTAAAAACTTTTCCCCAATTGTGGGCCAAGAGGCTTTACTTTTTCAACCAAATTGTTGAAACATGTTGTCACAAAAATATTTAAAAGAAAATTTTCCAAACAAGAAAAAGAATTCCTTCAAGTATCAACAATTTTCATAGGGAATTTTTTTAAAAAGAAAAATCGTTCATGTTTGAACAATTTAGTTGAAAAATACGGCCCCACGTCTAAGGGTGGGCGTTTTGTCCCTTTTATTTTATTTTAAATTTTAGTGTATTTTATGATTTAAAACATCGCCCTTTAGACTTCGAACTCAACTGAACCTATACACATATGAAATTTGAAAAACAAATTGAATGACAAGGAAGATATTTCTCTAATCCAAAAATAATAAAAACAAGTGGTCAGTAACTTATTTATTTAATTCACAACGGAGAAAAAAAAGTAGTATGATATTTTTTGATTCACAATAGCCCTGTTCCAATCCAATCAAACAGGGGGCACGAGACACAGATTCTTCCTCGGTTCTTGAGTACAAAAAATATTGCAACAATGATGAGGTATAGGATTGCAGAAGCCAAGATATAGCAAATCATCATGCAATTGAATCTAGCAAATGACAACATATCCTCAAAACTCCTTACTGCATTGACTCGCAAAATAACTGACTCCGCTCTCACTATACTCAGTGGGACATTTTCTTCTTCTTGGCCTATATTACGGCATGCCGTCTCAATCCTCTCTTTCTTCGAGACTCCAATCTCAAGTACTTTAACCATCAGAAGTTCTTTTTTTTGTTCAAATCACGGATGAGCCCATCCATCCTCTTCAACCTCTCCCTTGCCATGTCAATGGCGACTGCCATACCAAATCCAGAGGTTATCATCACAGCGACAGTGATGAATCCGGCTCTCCAGCATCCAACCTTGTTTAATACTTGATGTATCAAACCTCCCACAGTATACAACAAAAAGAAGCCCATGTTGATCACCAGCCCATTAAGAATTCTGATGACATGCTTTTCATTCTCCAACATCTCCCACTGAAGAGCAAACCCTCTCTTTTCAAGCGATACCAAGGAAGTGACATTTGATTCCAGCACACATAAACCACAACGGGAGAATGAAAAATACATTTCGCTTCGAGCAATAACTCAAATCTCTTTCTGTTTGTGAATAGAAAACTGTATGAAAGAAAATATACACTCGAAGTCTCTTTGTTAACTCGAAGTCTTTTTTAACAGAACAATGTAAATTAAGGGTGTCAAATGGGCCGGGCCAGTCTGAATTGGGTCAACAAAAATTGAACTGGCCAGATTAGTTACCGGGTTGGCCCTATCTGGGTCCAATTGGTTCGATCCTAAAAGGATTCTAAGTGACTCTTTCGGTTTCGGGTTATACCGGACCAAATTATCTTAAAAAAAGTTTAAAAAATTATTTTTAAAAAATTTATTAATAAAATATAAATTACTTATTATTATTTTTATTTATCATTTAAATAATTAAGTCGGGTTGGGTCGGGCCGAATTGGTTAACTAATATCACTAACGATGTGATATCACCGATTTTGACTGATTCTGGATTACGAGTTCAAAAATTGAACCAGCCGATTTCAATTATAGTAGGTCACCCAAATTAACCCAACCCTTTAATTAAGTGTAGGGCCGGGTTGCATTTTTATTGGATCAAATCGAGCTTATTTTGGGTCAACCTAGTCCGATTGACACCCTTAGTGTAAAAAGTGTATATAAAGAAAATATACACAGTTGTGTCCATCACCTCAAAATCCCTAACTTTCTTCTCTACAGCATAAACTCTTCACTAATCTCAGCCTGTGTCCGCCCTATTTTTGTGCAAAAAATCAAGGGTGTTTGACTTCCTTTTCAACATAAACTCTGAAAAATTTGATTCAAAGAGAGATTGAACAAAAGGTTGTACCCATAAGCAGAGTCTTTGTCTTATACCAAATTTCAAATCAAAATTTGAAATCCGAATTCATGGATTTATTTATTTTTCTTTTGGGAAAATTACTTAAGAAAATTATTGCAAGACTAAAATTTACTTAAAATACCAGTGATTTTGAGTTTACCCGAAATTACTTTATAGATAATACCAAAACTAAGAATAAACACAATGTCATGTGAGGATTTTAAGGAAATCGTGAGGAGTGAATAAGGAAAAAACTCCTTAAAAGGAAAACTAATGATTCATATAAATCACTTAGTAGGAAATGTCCAGAGAGAAATGAAGAACTTGGATATTTTGGTAACATACCTTGTTTACATCACCAGTTGCTAATTAAACAACAAAGACAAAAAAGAAAGAAAAATTCACTACTGAGACTAAGTGATGATGAAAACTTGGATGCTTTTCTAATTGTAGTTCCTTCCATTACGATGCAAAAAAACTGAAAGGTTACCATGAACAATCAAGTAAACAAAAAGAATCTACTAGTCTTTTTTCAATCTTCAAATGTTATATCCTTGTTTCAATCAAACAGTAAGCATGGGACACAAATCCTTCCTGCAAAAGAACATAATACCTGAAAAAGAAGATTAATCAATTAAGAAATGTCACACACACACACACACACACACACACACACATATATATATATTATATTTATACTATATATATATATATATATATATATATATATATATATTATATATTATATATATATATCTTTCACTCACCGCAGTTATTGAATATGAAAAATATTGCAACAATGATGAGGTACATGAGTCGAGAAGCCAAGATATAGCAAATTATCTTCTCATTGAATCTAACAAATGATGACATATCCATCGAACTCGTCAATGCATCAAACTGCGAAAGAATTGACTCTGCCCTCACAATACTGATTGAGTATTTTCTTCTCTCAGGTCTTCCCTTACCCTATCAATCCCCGCTTTCTCTAAGTCAAAATGGCACGTTCTTCTTCCATCAGAAGTTCTTTTTTGTTGTTCAACTCATTTATGGATTCGTCCATCCTCTTCAACCTCTCTTTTGCCATGTTGATAGAGAGTCTCATACTAAATGTAAAGTTTAATTAATTAATTAATTTAATTTTACTCCAAATCAATCTAATTCGCAAAATGTATGAAATAAATTTTACTTGAAAATTATTTTGACGTCAATTTGACTATTTTATTAACCTCTTGGTAATAATACAAATGCAAAAGAGTTAGCCACTTCTCTACTCATTTCATTCAAACAAAATCCTAACTCCCTTCTTTACAATGCCGCTCAAAAACCCCTTTAGTCCATTTTGGCTAAGGTTTCGATTGATTTTCTCTTCTCATAGCTCATATTCACTGGTCTTCATCTTATGTTATCATTTCAAATTCAAATTTTGAAATCTGAATCTGAAATTTAAATTGATTTTTTTTTTTGCTTCTAGCTCGACCCTTGCATTTGAAATAGACATTATATTTGAACTCATATATTTTGCTATATCACTTAAATTTGCATATATGCTAGTTTCAGTCGTTTTTATTTGTTTGTACAAAACATCCATCTTGGAGTGTGTGTATAAAATGATATTTAAAAATAGTGTTTGATCAAGTACGCATTTTAAATTATTAATTAAAGTCATTTGTAACATGAATACGATAATTAGTCAATTTTTGCAAATTTATTTTAGTTTATGTGTTAAGAAGTTCAATTAATTAATTAAGTAATTTTACTCTAAATTAATCTAACTCGCAAAATTACGTGAAACCATTTTAAGGTCAATTTGACTATTTTATTAGCCTTTAGGTAACAATTGAAATGCAAAAAAGTTAGCCACTTTTTAAGCTCTAAATAAATCAGTCACATTTACTTTTGGCCCAAAATAGATATGTCCAAAGGCTCGATCCATTTTTCTTTATTCTCCAAGAGATCTTTTCTTTACTCACTTCATTCAAACAAGACCCTAACTCTCTTCTCCACAGTACAGCTCAGACACCCCTTTAGTCCATTTTGGCTAAAGTTTCGATTGACTTTCTCTCTTCATAGCCCGCGACCGTCCATTTTGGGCATAGATTTAACTTGATTTGTCTTTTTCCACAAACAAACGAGGCTTCTCAACGATGAACTCTATTTTATTTTTCTTACAATTTCATTTTCAGGTATAACCATAATCATAGACCATTAATGATCTTTGTCTTGTGTTGTGATTTCAAATTGATTTTTTCCCGCTTCTAGCTCGAACCCTAGCATTTGGAATAAGCATGCATGCTAGCTCCAACCATTTTAATTAGTTTGTACAAAACATTTATTTTGGAGTGTCTATAAAATGACATTTAATAAAAAAGTATTTGATCAAGTATGCATTTCAAATTGTCAATTGAAGTCATTTTGCGACACGATTATGATAATAAGTCTATATTTGTAAATTTATTTTACTTTGTGCGTCAAGAATCCTTATTAATTAATTGATCATAGTTTTATTTCAAATCGGTCTAACTCGCAAAATGTACGAAATGGATTTTACTTGAAAATTATTTTGAGGTTTATAATTTGGCTATTTTATTAATGCTTTGGTTCAAGGACACACATATTAAGATGACCAAATAATGAAATTATTGTATAATAAATGACTTGATTGATATAATATAGATAACTAAATAGATTGAAAGATAATATGCAAATAGATAAGTAAACAGAGCTTGTTCTCCGGCGTGACATCAAGAAATATTATCGGAAAAGCAAGTGATAATATTGCAGAGCTTGAGAGCTAGCTATTTAGTTACAAAGCTTGAGTGTAATTTCTAGTGAATGATAAAAAAATCAAATGCCTCACAAATGAAAGATAAAAATACATTTATAGATAAATCCTAAGAAGCACCACCCGTGAATTTTGATCCCTTAATATCCCAGTTACACACGTTGTTTCAGTTAACGATCGAAGAAGATCTCGAATCTTTCAAAAATAGTTGGATTCTTGATCTTATCCCGACCGGTTAAAATCTGATGTTGGTCTCGTACTTTCGAAGCTAGGTGGGCTCATTGGTGATATTGATGCTTGAATGTCATGACTCCTGAACTTTTTGCGAATAAAATTACTTTCACCGGCCACGTTTTAAGGATGATATTCGATAGAAATGTCAAATAGGCGGGTTGGGCTAACATTGAGAAAGTTAAAATGGGTTGTCTAGCCTTCTTGGCTCATCTCTGGGATGATAGTGTGGAGTCCTCGCCTATTGAGTCAGTTCCAGTGGTTTCTGAATTTTTAGAGGTGTTTCCAGCGGACTTGCATGGTATGCCTCCCGACAGAGATATAGATTTTTGTATTGATTTGGAGCCAGACACTCGTCCCATTTCCATTCCTCCGTATCGTATGGCTCCGGTAGAGTTAAGGGAACTTGAGACTCAGCTGCAGGAACTCCTAGATAAGGGATTTATTTGCCCAGTGCTTCGCCTTGGGGCGCTCCAATTTTATTTGTAAAGAAGAAGGATGGTAGTATGCGGATGTGCATAGATTATAGGCAGTTGAACAAGGTGACCATCCGGAATAAGTACCCTCTACCCCGTATAGATGATTTGTTTGACCAGCTTCAGGATGCATCAGTATTTTCAAAAATCGACTTGAGGTCGAGGTACCATCAGTTAAAGATTAGGCTTGAGGACATTTTGAAAACTGCTTTTCAGACTCGGTATGGACATTACGAGTTTCTAGTAATGTCATTTGGTTTGACCAATGCGCCGGCATCATTCATGAGTTTGATGAATGAAGTGTTTAAGTCCTACTTGGATTCCTTTATTATCGTATTTATCGATGATATTTTGATCTACTCTAAGAGTAGGGAGGATCATGCTAATCATCTTCGTATTATGCTGGATATCTTGAGACACCAAAAGATTTATGCAAAATTCACTAAGTGTAAGTTTTGGTTGACTTCCGTGGCATTCTTGGGGCATGTAGTGTCAGAAAAGGGGGTGATGGTGGACCCCCAAAAAATTGAGGCAGTCAAGAGTTGGGTTCGGCCTAGCTCTGTGACGGAGGTAAGGAGTTTTGTTGGGCTCACGGGGTACTACCGGAGGTTTGTTAAGAATTTTACTTCTATTGCTACACACCTGACAAGGCTGACACAGAAGGATGTACCATTCGTGTGGTCCGACAAGTGCGGAGAGCTTCCAAAAGCTCAAGACACTTTTGACCACAACCCCTATTTTGTCCTTGCTGGTTGAAGGTAAAGGCTGTGTTGTTTACTGTGATGCTTCACATTCTAGTTTGGGTGTTGTGTTCTTACAGGATAGGAATGTGATAGCCTATGCATCCAGGCAGTTAAAGGTGCATGAGAGGAATTACCCGACTTATGACTTAGAGTTGGCAGTGGTAGTTTTTGCATTAAAAATTTGGAGACACTACCTTTATGGTGTCAAGTGTGAGGTATTCACAGATCATCGCAGTCTGCAACACATATTCACTCAGAAGGATTTGAATTTGAGGCAGAGAAGGTGGATGGAGTTATTGAAGGACTATGATGTGACCATTAAGTACCATCTGGGTAAGGCTAATGTGGTGGCAGACACATTAAGCCGGAAAATTGTTAGCATGGGTAGCTTGGCTTGTTTGGGGGTGTCCAAACGACCACTAGTTAAGGAAATTCGGGCTTTGGATGCTAAGTTCATGCACTTGGGTGTTTCAGACCAAGGTGGGTTGTTGGTCAGCATTGAGGTCAAGGCCACCTTCATAGAGGAAATAAAGGCGAAACAGTTTCAAGATCCGAAACTGAGTAAGTTGCGAGGTAAGGCAATATTCGGGGAACCCAGAGACGTTATCCTAGACTCTGGTGGAGTGTTGCATTTTAGAGAGAGAATTTGTGTTCCTCGGGTAGATGATATGATTCAGAAAATCTTGGCAGAAGCTCATGGTTCGCGGTACTCAATTCATCCGGGTGTGACTAAAATGTACAGAAACTTGAGGCAGCGTTACTGATGGCCCGGAGTGAAAAGGGACATAGTTGATTTTTTGTCCAAATGTCAGAACTGTCAGCAGGTAAAGTACGAACATTAGAGACCTGCAGGACTACTTCAGAGAATGCCAATTCAAGAGTAGAAGTGGGAAAGGACAGCCATGGATTTCGTGGTGGGTATTCCCAAGACATTGGGGAAGTATGACTCAATTTGGGTCATTATTGACAGGCTGACCAAGTCCGCTCACTTTATTCTTGTCAGGGTAGATTATAATTCACAGCAATTAGCTAAGATCTACGTGAAGAAGATTGTGAGACTGCATGGAGTACCATTGTCCATCATTTCAGACAGAAGTACGCAGTTTACTTCTAAGTTTTGGGGCAGGTTACATGAAGAGTTGGGTACACAACTCACTTTTAGCACAACTTTCCATCCTCAGACTGATGGTCAGTCGAAAAGGATGATCCAAGTATTAGAGGACATGCTAAGAGCATGTGTGATAGACTTCGGGGGTCATTTGGCTAGTTTCTTCTATTCTGCGAATTCTCGTACAACAATAGCTACCACTCCAGTATTGGCATGGCACCATTCGAGGCATTGTATAGAAGGAACTGCAGATCACTGGTTAGGTGGTTTGAGGAAGGCGATGTAAAGCCTCTGGGCGTAGACTTAGTGAAGGAAGCGCAGGAAAAGGTAAGGGGCATTCAGACCAAGTTATTGGCTGCTCAGAGCAGGCAGAAGGAGTATGCAGATCATAAGGTTCGAGACATGAACTTTCAGGCTGGTGAACAGGTATTGTTGAAGGTGTCACTAATGAAAGGGGTTATGCGGTTTGGTAAGAAGGGCAAGCTTAGCCCTCAGTTTTTCGGTCCGTTTGAAGTTCTTGAAATTGTGGGGGCAGTGGCTTACAAGTTAGCACTGCCACCTAGTTTGTTGAGCGTCCATCCGGTATTCCATGTATCCATGCTTAAACGATACCATGGGGATGGGGATTACATCATCAAGTGGAATGAGGTACTTTTCGATAAGGATCTTCATTGCAAAGAGGAGCCAGTTTTGATTCTTGCTCGGGATATCGGAAGGTTGAGGACAAAGGTGATTGACATGGTAAAGGTTCAGTGGAAGCATCCTCCGGTTGAGGAAGCCACTTGGGAAACCGAGAAGGATATGCGGGACAAGTACCCTCAACTGTTTAAGGATTCAGGTACTACACTTCCCTCTTTTTATTTCCGCAAATTAGGTTTGATCATTCGGGGATGAACGATGGGTAAATTGGTATCTGTTGTAACCACTGGGTCCGTCATTACGGGTAGTCCAATCATGCCAAGTTTTAGAATTAGAAAACTCTGGGTTTAGGAGTTTGAAATTCTGGGATATGCTAGCCTCGGCTAGTTTTGGAGCGAGGTGGAGTCTAGCGAAATCTGAGTAAGGATTGGTCTATGTGTCTTGTGTTAAGCTAGTCTTTCGCGTAGCCAAGACATAAAGGAGTGCGAGGGAATTTCAGAATCGAATTTGGGTAAATAGAACTTCTAAAATTGTGTTTGACGTGAAGGGGTTGTCTCGGGTCATCGATGGAAGCAAGTGTGTTGTAAAATGGCCAAAACTGAGAGATTTCTGGACATTCTGTTGCGACGAGTGCAACTGTCCGCAGTAGCGGCCTCCGCTGTAGCGGTGGAAAATATCGCTATAGCGGTGGTCAAGGCGGTCAACACCACTTAAGACCGATATAACGGGAGTTGTCCGCTATAGTGGGACCTCTATAGCGGAGCGGAGACCACTATAGTGGGCCGATGGTATTTTGATGCAGAAACATTCCCCAAAATATTCAGTTTTCACAACTTCATTTTGGGAGAAGGGGTAGGCGATTCCAGGCGATTTTCCTCTTTTTTCCTTCGAATTTCTTCCCTAAGGTAAGGTTTCTACTCCCCAATCTTTATACTACATTTCCTATGCGATAGAATTTCTAGGAGGAAACTTGGAAAAAGGTTGGAATAACCTAGGAATGGTAGAATCCTGGGAAGAAAGGGGATTCCAAGCATGAATGTTCTTGGGCATTGTTAAAAGTATGTTATTATGATCATAGGTTGTTAAATTCTCTATTTTTATCTGTAAAAATGATAGAAGTAGGTGAATTAACGGTGGAAAAGCCCAAAAAAAGGGTGGGATGATCATGGATGGCCTGGGATTTAGGGATTTGATGTAATCCGGGTACTGTGCAGGCCTTGTGTGTTAATTGTATGTACTTGTGTATTATTTTAGACCAAGAAAGAGAAAGAAATCTGAAATACGGGAAAGCTCGGGTTGAATAGAGCTTGGATCATTTCAAGGTAGGTGATGGCTTACGATTTCTGTGAATGTTGTATATTCTTGTACTCATATCTGAGTGTTTGTATGAATTACATTGCTTAGGGGAGTTGTGTAGAATGTCTAAGGTTCTTGCTTTACAGTCTGTGATTGAAGGGTGTTTGCTTGTTGGTTTACAAGTTATTTGATCATCTATTTGACTGTGAGTTGTTGACATTTGGTTGGCTCGGGTATCATACCTGGTATGGGTATAACAAATAGCTGGCTCGGGTATCACGTCTGGTACGGGTATAACAAATGGTTGATTTGGGTACCATGCCTGGTATAGGAATACTAACTAGTTGGCTCGGGTACCACGCCTGGTACAGGTTTATTTTTGTTGCATCATTGCATTTTTATTATTGTGTTGCATTGACTGATATTGGTTTCGTAAGTGCGCTGGGCTGATTATTGAAATGTGATATTGGTTCGGTAGTCCTTGAGCGGCCGGGAATTTCTGTATAACTGTTGGGTCAGTCTTGGTTTAGGTCGGGTTGTTCATTGGCATTTTGTGTTATCTAGAGGGGATCCCAGGGTGGGACCGGGATAGACGGAGAGGTATAGTTATTTGCATATGGTTGTGGCTTAGAGTATAGGTGGTGGATTTCATGCGGGAACAAGCTAAGTAGAGACTTGTAGTCTAGGTGTGTCTGTTGATATTGTTGCATGTCTTCCATACTTTTACTTGATATTGTCGTACTGTTTATACACTGTTTATTTGAAAACTGGCTGATGATCCTACCAGTACACAGTGGTGGTGTACTGATACTGCACTTGCTTTTCTTTTGGTGAGTACAGAAAATCTTCCAGCGACTGAGACGCGACCACATCTATAGCACCGGCGATTTCTGATTTCAAGGGTGAGCTGCTTGATCAATCTACCTTGGATTTATCTCTAGAGTTTTAGCCCACTTATTTTGGGTTAAAACTACTTCCGTATTTCTTTTTGGGGTTGCATCCCCGTATTCTAGATATTCATAGTAATGTTTGGTACCACGACTTTCAGTTTCTAGGGAAATTTTCCGCAGGATGATATTAATGCTATAGTTCTTTACTTATTTAATTGCTAGTTTGCTTATGTTTGCTGGTTTTAGGCTGTTAGTCTAGGCAAAGGATTGAACTCTATTGGTTCGTTCATCCGGGGGTTGGGTGGGTGCCACTCACGACGGTATGGATCGTGACATTATGTATACGTTTAAAAATATGTATTTGATTACATATGTATTTGAGACTGTTTATACATTATACATTAAATGTCATGCATTATAAATGTATTTGGGACTGTTTAACACTTAAGAGTCTGTTCAAATTTATTTGTATTTAAATACAATTGTATTTTTATTCAAAAAGAATAAACTCTCCCAAACTATACAAATACAAATATAAAATAATGAAAAAGGGACTTTCACCCGATAACATGTGTTCCGTCAAAAGACTGTATTTAATACTTTAACTACGAATTTCTAAATAAAGTGTTCATTGATCTAAAAGTAGTTTCTCTTAAACAGAATTTTCAAAAATATAGAGAAATGAAAATAGAACTAAAAGACACATTGTAGCATCCACACTGGCATAACCTAATAGTATCCTATTCTATTAGAGTGTATTCACTGTTATCAATCTCTTGAGCTGGCCTGACTGGCTTCACTGAGGTCTCATTGTCACTTTCAGCGTTGTTCGTGAGTTTCCTCACCCCGTAGTCCCATATGAACCTGAACAACACATCGCTTCATGCGAGTGAAGACCCCGAATATAGTTTGATCACTAAAATGCTTAAACTGGTCAGTGGTTAGCTTAGCCTCCAAAGATTCAATTATCTTATTGTTTGTGTAACATCCCATGTGTGGTGCAAATCTATTGAGAGCTCTGTCCATAAATATTTTATCCCGGATAACCTATATGAGAAAATGATATATAATGGGTCAATATCAGTCAAAATAAATTTTATGTGATCATTTTTTTGTAAAAAAGTGCATATACCAGATCATACAAATTATTTATATTTTTTACTTTATCAAATCCATATATCTGGCCAATAAATACAAATACAAATGAATTATATTTTTTACTATAAAAATACATAATTCAGACCATTCAACAAAAAAAATACAACTTGAATCAATATCAGCCAAAATGTATTTTATGTTTTTCATTCTTTTGTTAAATATGCATATACCATATCATACAAATCATTTTTACTTTTCACTTTTAAATCTATATATAAGGACAATAAATACAAAATACAAATGAATTGATTTTTTGCTGTGAAATATATTCTATCAGAGCACTCAACAAAAAAATATAACTAATTTATATTTTTTTATTGTGTAAATATATCTATAAGATCACTAAATACAAATGATTTACATATGTATTTTACAACGTGTGAATATATGTATCAGACACAGTCAATCAAACATATAACTAATTTACATTTGTTTAACATTCATTAACAAGATACAACACGTTCGTATTTTACTGTGAGAAATACATATATCAGATCACCCAGGCAAATAAAAAATACAAATCTACTTCACATATGTACATAGTATAAGATATGTATTTATGTAATAATTATATGTATTTGTGATCTAGTGAAAATATGTAATAATTACCTCTCCTTCTTCTTCGCCAATTCAGATTCAGATGCAATTTGGATTTTTTCCCCCCAAATTCTTACTAACAGATGAAATGTCTTTTGCTTTTATTTTTTTTACTGCTTTAATGTCTTTTTTAGAATTTGGGGGAGGATGTATTTCGACTTTGTCTTTGGCTCTTTCTTTCAAATCTCTGCCATTTTACTGGATCATTCATGTGCTTGGATCTGAACTCTTGGACTAGCTTTTCCACGGCAGCAGCAGACCCTATATTTGTATTTAGTTGAGAAATACCCAAATTGAAAGATGGAGCATCGTTAAATTGATATTGCTATGTGGTGTACGTCTTGTAACCCTCTTCGTTGGTGTGTCTTCTGCCATTAGAGCATGTCTATTCTACTACTAAACAATTATAAATCGATTAAACAATGGTAGATAGAGAAAAAATTGATGAACTTGATTAGAATACAACTACATTCAAATGTATTTATGGATAAATACTATCATCAACTGATAATGGTGGTTACCTTAATTTGTGAAATACACGAAATCTAAATAGACATCAGTTGAAATCGTGGAGAAATCTGTAATGGGTGTAAATGACGAGATTTTTGGGGAGGTGAGAGAGAGAGGTTGAATTAAAAAGGGAAGTGACGAGTGATAATAGGAAAGAGTTAATACTCTTCTAAATGTATTTGGAATGGTGGATGGAGCCAACCAAAATATTGTTATTCTGCCGTGAATGGTAATTTTTTCAAAGTGTTGTTATGGATCGTAATTATAGGTTCAAATTTTTATTCTCTGTAATTTCTCTTTTTTAATGGTCCATTTGACCCTAACACTCGACTCGGGAATCGAGCTTCGATCCAACATTCGGGACATAAAACTTGAGATCTAACACATTAGGAGATCAATTTTTATATTCTCTAAATTTATATTATTATTAAAAAAATCCCACCTGAGGTCATTTCTTTTATAAAAAATTAAAACATATAAAATATAATTAAAAAAATATAAAATATAAAATAAAAAGCCGACCTTCAAATGCCGATATCTTACAAAAAATATTACACTCGAAAACTTATCCCCGACTCCCAGTCTCTATCTGAGATTCGACCTAGAGTCGAGACTCGGGACTCAAAATTTGAGAACCTAGCCTGACCTAAGACTCACATTTTAATTTAACCTTGATCGAGATTAAATACCTGATCCCCGACCCTCACTCGGCCTCGAACTCTAAATTTGATTCAAAATTCAAGACTCGATCCCCGACCCTTACCTAGGACCTGACTCGAGACCCAAAAATTGACCCTGACCCTGACCTAAAATTCGAGACCTGAGATTGAAGACTTGAGACTCAAGTCCTAACCCATAAAAAGATCAAAGCAAATCTCAAGTAATAAATTCAAATTAAAGTAAAGCTTAAATATAGGCTAGAATTGGGCTAGTATTGGACTTTAATTAAAGAGCACTTTAAAAAGAGTTATGCTGGATTGGCCTAAAATCAGCCCAATATGAAATTATCTTGAGCCCAAACCATTAAATTTTGGGCAGATTGGCCGGGCCATCAATATTTGAGCCATATTTGACACCCCTAATGTCCGATGCCATTTCTATGTTATGTTTCAACATAGTAAACTTTTGTTACTCTCACGTGTGTGTGTTCCAAAATAACTCTGTTTAGGATTTGACAATAATTACTACTCTATAGGGCTATCCATTTTTTCATTTTACTATATCGATCTTTTAATATAATATTTTTTTTATCTCCAAAATAAGTGTCATCTTAACATTTAATTTATTAGTTTGATCCAAAAATATCCGCTCAATTAATAGTTTGATAAAAAAAAATGCCCATATTATTACTTAATTGGATCAAAAATACTCTTTCCTTTAATAAAGATTATATCCTTCTAGATTTTTTCCTGTAAGTTGTTATTAAGGCAACTGCAATGCAAATAGGGCTATCATCTGAATCACAAAATGGGATGACTAACAAAATGGCCTGGGGGAGGGGTTATTTTGAACATTTGGTCTTGCTTGCTCCGCGCAAAACTTCAAAGTCAACAAGATTTGTTGTTTGATCTTAAAGGTTTGTCCATAAGACTAGCAACGGTCAAAAGTTTAAGACCATTAATATTCAATCAATTATCTTGCCTAGATTATGCTAATGGGTCTATTATATGCCAACTCTTATTTTTGATTCAGAACTTAATTATTGCATGGGTGAAGTGTAAAGGTCCTACATGTATATCTACTGGGAAGCATACAAATTGAAAAAAACTTTTGCTATGATTAGAACTCTACATGTGTAAACTAGAATCGAGTTCGAAGTCTAAATCAAAAATATTAAGTCGGTCACTGAAATTCAAAGTAAATCTTAAGGGACAAAACGTCCACCCATAAAAACTTTGCCTCAATGTTGGGCCCAGAGGCTTTACTTTTTCAACCAAATCGTTGAAACATTAATGATTTTGTCACAAAAAAAATTTTAAGAAAAATTTTCCAAAAAAGGAAAAGAAGAATTTCTTCAAGTATCAACAATTTTCATAGAGAATTTTTTTTAAAAGGAAAATCGTTCATGCTTGAACAATTTGGTTGAAAAAATACGTCCCCTAGAGCCCACAATTGTGGCAAAACATCTAAGGGTGGATGTTTTGTCTCTTTTATTTTATTTTAAATTTTAGTGCATTTTATGATTCAAAACATCACATTTAGACTTCGGACTCAACTAGAACCTATACACATATGAAATTTGAAAAACAAATCGAATGAGAAGGAAGATATTTCTCTAATCCAAAAATAACAAAAACAAGTGATCAATAACTTATTTATTTAATTCACAACAACGGAGAAAAAAAAGTAGTATGATATTTTTCTGATTCACAATAGCCATGTTCCAATCCAATCAAACAGGGGGCACGAGACACATATCCTTATTCGGTTGTTGAATATGAAAAATATTACAACAATGATTAGGTATAGGATTGCAGAAGCCAAGATATAACAAATCATCATGCAATTGAATCTAGCAAATGATGACATATCCTCAAAACTCCTCACTGCATTGACTTGCGAAATAACCGACTCCACTCTCACTATACTCAGTGGGGCATTTTCTTCTTCTTGGCCTATATTACGGCCTGCCGTCTCAATCCTCTCTTTCTTCGAGACTCCAATCTCAAGTACTTTAACCCTCAGAAGTTCTTTTCTTTCGTTCAAATAACGGATGAGCCCGTTCATCCTCTTCAACCTCTCCATTGCCATGTTGATGGCGACTGCCATACCAAATCCTGAGGTTATTGTCACAAGGATAGTGATGAAGTCAGCTCTCCAGCATCCAATCTTGTTTAATATTTGAAGTATCAAACCTCCCACAGTATACAACAAAAAGAAGCTCATGTTGATCACCAGCCCATTAAGAATTTCGTTGGCATGCTTTTCATTCTCCAACATCTCCAACTGAAGAGCAAACCCTCTCTTCTCAAGCGATACCAAGGAAGTGACATTTATTCCAACACACGTAAACCACCACGAGAGAATGAAAAAGATATTTCGCTTCAAACAATAATCAAATCTCTATCTCTTTGTGAATAGAAAATTGTACGAAAGAAAATATACACTCGAAGTCTCTTTGTTAACTCGAAGTCTTTTTGAACAGAACAATGTAAATTAAGGTAGTCAAGTGGGCTGGGCCAGTCCAAATTGAGTCAACAAAAATTGAACTGGCCGGATTAGTTACCGGGTTGGCCCTATCTGGGTCCAATTGGTCTGATCCTAAAATGATTCTAAGTGACTCTTTCGATTTTGGGTTATACCGGACCGTATTATCTTAAAAAAAGTTTTAAAAACTATTTTTTTTAAATCTATTAATAAAATATAAATTACTTATTATTGTTTTTATTTATCATTTCAATAATTGGGCCGGGTTGGGTCGGGCCGAATTGGTTAACTAGTATCACTAACGATGTGATATCACCAATTTTGACTGATTCTGGGTTACGAGTTCAAAAATTAAACCAGCCGATTTCAATTATAGTAGGTCATCCAAATCAACTCAACCCTTTAACTAAGTGTCGGGTTGGATCGAGTTTTTATTGGATCAAATCGGGCTTATTTTGGGTTAACCCAGTCCGATTGACACCCTTAGTGTAAAAAGTGTATATAAAGAAAATATGCACAGTCTGTGTCCATCACCTCAAAATCCTTAACTTTCTTCTCCACAGCATATACCTTTCACTAATCTCGGCCTGTGTCCGCCCATTTTTTGTGCAAAAACTTAAGGGTGTTTGACTACCTCTTTAACACAAACTCTGATAAATTTGACTCAAAGAGAGATCGAACAAAAGGTTGTATCCATAAGCAGAGTCTTTGTCTTGTGCCGAATTTCAAACCAAAATTTTGAAATCCGAATTCATGGATTTATTTATTTTTCTTTTGGAAATTATTGCAAGACTAAAATTTACTTAAAATATCAGTGATTTTGAGTTTACCCGAAATTACTTTATAGATAATACTAAAACTAAGAATAAACACAATGTCGTGTGAGGATTTTAAGGAAATTGTGAGGGGTGAATAAGGAAAAAACTCCTTAAAAGGAAAACTAATGATTCATATAAATTACTTAGTAGGAAATGTCCAGAGAGAAATGAAGAACTTGAATGTTTTGGTAACATATCTTGTTTACATCACCAGTAGCTAAATAAACAACAAAGACAAAAAAAGGAAAATTCACTACTGAAACTAAGTGATGATGAAAACTTGGGATGCTTTTTTAATTGTAGTTCCTTCCATTACGATGCAAATAAATTGAAAGGTCACCATGGACAATCAAGTAAACAAAAAGAATCTACTAGTCTTTTTTCAATCTTCAAATGTTATATCCTCAATGCAATTTATTCAACGATAAATTTAATCTGAATTATAGAGCTATTACACAATCAAATTCGAACGAATAAAATATTGAATTGAATCGTACCAATCTTTATTGGGGGTTATTACTCATTTTTGTACCTACTATTTTATTTTGCAATTATTTCTTCAATTAAGAAAACAAAAGAGAATAAAGAAGATTCTTTTAGCTCATTCAGAATTTGGTCAATCTCCTAAAATCAGTTTAAAAGTGTTTTTTAAAAGAAGTATTTTTATGGAGAAGCAATTTGCATTTGATGAATAAATTTAAAAAAACTCCTTTTAACAGTAATTAGTGTTTGATTAAAATTGTTTTTTCAAAAAAATGCTTTTAAAAAATCTTTTTAGCAGTAATTAGTGTTTGATCAAAAAAGTATTTTTAGAGAGAAATTATATTTTTTAGCTTTTGAAAAACAACTTCTACTACTATTCAAAAATAACTTAGCTGAACACATCCCTTTTTGAAAAAAATAAGCACTTTTAGCCTCCTAAAAGCTTAGCCAAACAAGCTACTCTCTCCGTTTCAATTTGTCCTATTTTAATTTGACATGGAGTTTAAGAAAGTAATTTTTTTTTTGAATCTTGTGGTTAAAAATTAAAGATATGTTTTTTTAAAAAAAAATTGACCCAATGGGTCAGATTTTATTGATGAAAAAACAAAAGGCTACAATGGAAAAGGCTGGCCCAAAACAAGTAAAACAATGGAAAAAGAGGATATGTTTCCATAAGTGATTTGCTCCGGTCTCTAAGGGCATTTTTAACTTTCTTCAACTTGTGGTGCACTACAACAAAAGGATCTCCAATAAAATCTGCCACCCAGTTCTCGTTCACTACAGTTTTAAAAGTCGCATGCTTAATCCAAAAATTTAAGAACTTGAAAGGTTTTGCCATTGGGGTAGTAAACTGCGAGAGATCTAATGATAAATGAGCATGATCTGACCCTTTCTTGATAAAGTGAATTAAATAGAGAGTAGGAAAAATATCTAACATCCTTTAGTTGCTCAGAACTCAATCCAACCTTTTGAAAATGCAAGCATCATCAGTTCTCCCATTCCAGCAAGTGTATTGCTTCCATTGAAACTTATGTCCACTAATTCACAAGTATTAATACAATCCTGAACTAAGTTGTTCGGACTCTTCACTTTAGGTGTCACACCCGTGTCAACACGATATGGGTGTGGGTGTGGGTGTGGGATCCGTACCCGATCCGGTCAACCAATATTGGGTACTTTGACCAAGATTGTCGGAGAAATTCCTAACAGATTCAATGATTTCTGTAATTAAAACAAAAGCTAAGGTGAAATTGAAGAAAGTGAAATACCTTGTATATAGAAATTTCTATGTCATTCCTTTTTCTTTTATCTCCTTCTAGGATTCTCCTCAAGTTCTCTACATAATATCTCACAATTAAGGTTTTATACCTCTATTTCGATATTTGAATTATTTTTCACCGAATCCCCGCACCCGTATCCATAGTTGGATCCGTATCCCCAAATCTTAAAATTTAATCTTAAAATTTAGATCATGAAGGATCCGACCTCTAGATCCGTACCCGTATCGGACACCCGCACCCGAGTTCGAGCAACTTTGATCCTGAAAGTCAGCAGTCTCATTATGGTAAACTGGCATTCACCCCAATTTTTCTTCATCATTGAGAATGACATCGAAATCACCTCCCACTAAACAAGGTACTTGCCATTGGTCTGCAATTGTACTGAGAGAATCCCAAAGGTCTTTTCTAACTCCTTGATTGCATGAGGCATAGATTATAGTGATTATCATTTCTTCCCTTTGTTGATTGTGTACCACTTTTATAGTCAAGTGTTGAGTAGTATCCATCACCAGATCCACCTGAACTTCATCATTAGCAAATAATCAAATTTTACCATTACAATTAGACATGGCTGTAGATGCCCCCAAAATTCTTCTATAGTGGTCCAGACTAGCTGAGTCTTGAAAAGGCTCCATTAGTCCAATAATACAGTAATGATTTCTTCTGTTCAGATTAGTTAATATCTCAAAGGCTTGTTGAGAATTAACTGATCTGATATTTCATAGTAATGCCTTCTTCATCATTAAACATTGGATTTTGAGGTTGCTAGCCTTTTTGGTAACTGTCTGGTTGGCTGAATAGAGTCCTTACTGTTCTTACCAATTTTGCTCTTTGTGATGGTGTTTTTAACCTTCTCTGTTTGTCTAGGAGATAAACCACCACCTGTAGCAACCTGAGTAATTAGATTGTCCAAGTTTTCACTGATGGTATCCTCAGAGTCTTTGTCTATTTCATGCTTCTGCAGACCTGCTTCATTATTGGTTTATGGTAGAATACTCTCTTTGCTAGTGACCTCTTCTTCTCTGCTCACCCTATCTGCAAGTATCTCATTTACTTGAATTGGAGCCATTGATCTATCTCCTTCTGTGTTCTCTCCTTTGTCATGTTCTTGTGATTTACTTGTGGTAATCTGCATTAGCTGGAATTCTTTCTTTCCAGACTGTTCACTATTCTTGTGTTGGTTTGGGATGTCCATTTTGTCTGCATTGTTCTCATTGTGTGCGTCTTTTTTTCCTGTGGTGGTGTTCTTTAAAACATTACTCTCTGATTGTTGGACACCCTCTTTTGGAAAAACCCTCGATACCCAGTCCTTTGCATTTTCATGCCCATGTTGTTTGTCTCTTATGATAGAGACATCTGCTTCTTTCTCTTTCTCCACCCCAGGTATTTCTCCATCTCCAATCTCTACCTGCTCTAGTGCTGCAAACTGGTTAGCAGTATTTATCATTTTGTCACGATGTTCTGACTGCTCCAGTTCATTTATAATTCTACCATGCTTATCTTTTTTGTATTTATTTCTTCTTTGCATCTATTCTTGCCTCCTCTGTAGATTTCCAACCACTTTGCCACTACTCAACACCTTTCTATTGTTAACAGTTGTTCCCATTTGTTGGTCTGTTGGTTCTTTGTGCTTTTGTTGTGTTTGTGTTATTTGTTTCACCGTTCAGTCTGACCCAACTCCGGATGTATGATCCAGCATTCCCTTCCTGAGTGGCCCTGAAGACAACATTCCATGCAATATTTTGGGAGATAGTCATATTTGATAGTAATCCATTTAGAAGTCTATTCTCCTGTTAACTTGTTCTCTTCACTTATCTTGATTCTCTTTGGCAGGTCTGCTATCAAATCTACTTTTATTTTAACCGTTGCACAACTTGGCCTCGTTTGATTCTTTGTGGCCATGTCTAGAGTTAAAGGTCTCCCAACTGCAGAAGCAATTGAAAAGACCGCCTCCTTGATGAAAAAGTTTGGCGGAAGGTCTGGAAAACTGATCCAAGCAACTGCATGGATGTCTCTTCATCAGGTTTAAACCAAGGATCCCACTTGAGAGGTCGCATCTGCCAGTACTTATTCTGAACTTTGAGGTAATATGCCGGAGTAGACAACATCTTAATATAATCCTCCAATAATGTCAGCTTAATCAATGCGTGTCTGTTTTCAATTAATCCGATACTGCATTCACCTTTAATTTCACATTGTGAAGGTAATATCTTGCGCAATTCATGAATATCAGGCTTGCAGTATGAGAACTTTCCAAGAACTGCGTGGTAAAGATTCTGTTGAGCAATCAATTGCTCGACTTCGGATGACTTCCATACTACATGGGACTCCCCATTGATGTAACTCACAGGTTTCATGGGAACTGGGAGCTGATTCTGAGGCAGAATGGATTTTAAAAAATCTGTATGAGAAGGGCTAGGATTTTGTTCTGATGGTAGGAGCGTTTGTGGTGATATCGTCTTCGTTGAGTGTAGGTTTATTTATGGGAATGGGGGATATTTCAGAAGTGTTTGGGGGGGGGGGGGGGGACTGGCCCCCATCGGAGGCTGTCCACCGGCCATATTGGCTATTGACGGACCTAGTTGGTGATGAAAGTCGTATTTTCAGGCTAGATTTTAGAGAGCGTTTTTTCTCTGTATTGCCAGTTCTCTCGGATATGTCAAATGTACCAAAATACTCTTTAATATTGTGATCTTAAACATGCCATGTGGGAAGCTGAAATTGAAGAGTAGTTACTAAAAAGGGAAAGAGACATTCTTTTTTAAACGTACTGAAAAGGAAAGTAGGCCAAATAAATTGAACTGGAGAAAGTATTAGTCCTAATAAAAGCTCAATAAGTAATACATAGTCTCCTAAACCTTCACTATATTCAATACAAATACAAATCTAACTTTGTATTTGTAAAAATCGGTGGAAGTGTACCAACAACTGTTTTTTATGTTGTCATTTAATAAATATCTATTTTATAATTTTTTTTAGAAGATTACCCATTTTTGAAAAGAAATCTTACATTCACGTTTGAAGTTTGATAACTTTAGACATTCGTGTCTGAAAGTTTGTCCTTGTGAAGGCTAAACATTAAACTCTTTGCTTGATGTTTAGTATGACTTGCAAAGGTATAAGGATTTGGACATTCATGCATACATGACTAAACCATGTCTGAAATTTTTTTTCCAAAAAAATAATATATTTTTCAAATTTAAACACCAAAATCTACTCTAAATAAGCTTAAATTTGAAACATAAATTCCATGTATCATAAAAAAGAAAAACTTCAATCATCAATTTGATGATATAACAATAAATATAACAAACACATTTACTGCTAGAAATCTTTCATTATATTATAACAGTAAGTACGAAAAAAATGATAACGAAATCCGTACTTCCGTAAACCAGGATTTGGCATAGGCGGAGGATATGGTTTAATTGGGATCTGCCTGTTACTGCGACCTCTGATTAAACCCATATTCGACAAGTTTAAGAATAAGAAATAGTATTACAATAAAGATGAATGCAGTAGTAGCAATCTTCTTCATTTTTAAATTGAGTGTGTTTTTTGAGATATATGGGTTGTAAATTTGTAGTTGTAAGCAAGAAGACTCACACTACTTGGGAATTATTCTTATTTATACATTAAAATAATATTTTCTCCGTTCAAAATATTTGTCCACTATTGGCTTTGCACACTTTCGCCCTTTGAATATACTCCCTCCGAGAGAATTAATTATTTTTTTTCAACTTTGTCCTTAACATTTATTATTCTAGAACTAAGAGACACATAAATAGAAAAAGATTAATAAGGGGTATATGAGTCAAATTACACTCCTAATTTATTTTTCGTAATGGTTGTGTAAAATCTTATCATGACAACTAAAAATGAACTGAGGGAGTAATAAATATAATGTCTTGAAAATGTAATAGGGAAATGACTATAATTAATAATAAGAATAAATTAAAAACTAAGTGTAAAATTATTTCTCGATTTTATAAATTAGATAAATATTATTGAACATTTATTTTTAATTAATAAACGGAGGAAGTATTAATAAATATAGTGTATTAAGATTTGAATTCGATGTTTTATCCATATGAATGTGTGTTAGGAATTAGGATTAGGGGTGGATATAGGGGAGGGTGTTTATCCAAACCTCTTCAAAAAGTTTACACTATATATATAAGTTACTAATGTTTCTTTTATGTACATATATAGATTTTGAATCATGTGAACATAAAATTAGAAGTTAATTTAGTAAGGGTTTAAAATTTACTTGAGGCTCGAAGTTCAAATTCTAGGCACTGCATTTTTGTTTTTTTGCAATAATACATAAAAGTGTCCCTTAACTTGGCATCAATTGACATCTATGCCCTCTAATTATTTAAAATACATGCTTATGTATTATGTCTTTTGTTTTTCGAACCCTTTTAGTGAAAATCTTGAGCTCGCCACTGGTTAAACAATAACTTACTGGGACTCAAATCCATCATATTATAATTACGATGCATCAACACTTGAACCTGATGTCTTACCCTCTTAATCATGTTATCATCATGGTGAATTAGAGACTTATACTTGATGTCTTACCGTCTTCATTCTATTATTATCACGATGCACCAGAATTCGAATTTGATGTCTTGCCTTTTTAATGCGATATAACTTGAATTAACTTGAATCATCTGTCTTATCCTCAATTAATGGCATATAGGCCAACCAATATAATCTAGATTTTATATCAAATATCATAAACAATAAGTTTCATTCTCTATCAATTTAGCACTATGCTATATTTTAAAGGGGAGGGGAATACAATCATTTAACAGAAATTGTGTGCTCCATACAAATTTTCCAAAATGGGGTGGTGCCTAGACCATGATTATACACACCACTATCTCAAAACAAAATAAGCGTGACAAGAAAAATGTACATACACATGAATTAATAATTTCAAAGATGATGAAAAATAAAACCTTATTAGTCTTTCAACTTTTCTTTTATTAATCTAACCCAGAGAGAAAATTTATTTCATTAAGGGTGTGTTTGGTATGAAGGAAAATATTTTTCATGGAATTTGTTTTATAGAAAATAAGTTGATTTCTTACTTATTTTCTCATGTTTGGTTGGTGAGTGAAAATATTTTTCGAAAAATATTTTCTATTGTTTGATTTATGAGTGAAAACACATTTTTCAATTTTTTTTTTTTGATTAGAGAGTAGAAAATATTTTCTAGGGAGTAGGGCTGACAACGGGACCGGATTCGGGACTGCCGGACCGATATTAACCGGAACCGGATTCATCTTCGGCCGGATGGACGGGAACCGGGACGGAATCAGTACTGAGAGTACCGGGATTTTTACCCGTACCCGTCCCGGACCGGGACCGTACCGGATTGGTATACCGGGTCCCGCCCCATTTTTTTTAAAATTTTAATTAAATTAAAATTTGATTATTTATAATTGAAAAGGTTTCAAAATATATAACTTATTTTATATTTCTTTTAAAAGTATAACTTAATAAATTAGACTTTTTTTAGAGTTTAAATTTTAAACTCTAAAAGTTTAAATTTCATATTTTAAACTCTTAAAAACTTTTCAAACTCTTAAGTCTCAAGTCTTAAAATTTTAAATTTAAATTTTTAAACTATAACTAACTTAATAACTTACTTACTTAAGTTTGAAACTTTTTAAACTATATCAAACTTTTAATTTTTTAAAATTTTAAATTTCAAATTGTAACTTAAGTTTGAAACATTTAAAGTTGAAATATATAAAAAAAACTTGTATTAAATTGAAGACAATAATTAAAAAAATTTAAGCCGAATAGCCTATAACTTTATTCATAAAAATTAAAATAGTAGAATACTACAATTTGTATTACAAATATTAGAAGATGACCTAATCTACGCAGCCACCTTCTAGGAAGGGTTCTGTTTGAATTAGGCCTCGAATTATCATACTAATATTTGAAGCTTTGAAAATAGTCTTGACGTAGAGATTCTAACATTTCCTTGGTAACATTTTCTGGAAGTGGTTGTTGTGCTTGATTCTCCAATGCATCCATGTCGTCTTCACTAGAATTTACCAAAATATTATCTATATCATATTCAAATTGGGCAGGTAAACTAGGACGCCCATAACTCCTTCGCTCGGCATTGATCCAATCTCTAAACAATACCGATATCTCCAAGCTGTCTGATGCTAATGAATACCTATGCTCCCCAATTTGAAATCTTGTTGCACTAATAGTCCCTCCGAAGCTACTGAAGATACTTGAATAGTTAGCAAATCTCGAACCACTGGTTAAAGTTTTGGAAATGACTTACTGCGAGGCCTCCACTATTCTAAAAGTTGAGGTTTGCCTTGTGCATCCTTAATACTTTCCGTTCCCTGATTAAGATATTCATCAAAATCATTCCTTTCATTAGAAGTAAGACCAAGATAATTTTTCATCATATCATCTTCATTTGAATATCTACGCCTAGAACTTGTAGGTTCTACATTACGTACTACACATTTATTCTACTAGAATTATACAAGTCATACAATTTTCTAACTTCAATTCTTATGTTATCTTTAACATCGGACAAACTAGGTATTTTATCAGCTTCATCAACTTCGTTATTTTGATTATTTATAATATCTAAAATATCTAAATTTGAATATATTTTTTCAACCATTCGTGCTGCACCTACTTCTTTGTAAGTTGGGTTTAATAAACAAGCAGTTAAATAAATTTGAGGAATAGAAAAAAAATATTTTCTAAATTTTTTAATCATTGCCTTAATGGACTCTTTAAATCGTGGAATATTTTTGTTTTGAAAATTTTTATCAGAAATAACACATATATTTGGTAAAACTGAACAAATAGTTGGATAATAAAGTCCAGATATTTGTTTTGTAGCTAAATAAAAAACTTTTAAAAATTCTTTAAATTCATATACGTCATCCCAATCTTTTTCAGTAATTCTGTAATCCATATTTGAATTATGAGCATTCCAAACCATTTGTAAAGACTTTTTATATTCATAAGCAACTTTAAGTATTTCATATAAAGAATTTCATCTAGTAGACACTATTTTTGAAATTTCTAGGAGGGAGTTCTAATTCACGACACCCATTTTCAATCTTTACACGTCTAGACTTTACTTGACATTTAAAAATAAAATGACATGCAGCTTCACATTTTATACAACCATCATTATACATTGTTATACCATCTCTGACAATCAAATTATATATGTGTGCAACACACATAATATGAAAATCGTCATTATAAATAGGGCAAAGTGTCAGTTTTAGTTTATCAACAGCATTTGTATTATTAGAAGCATTATCAAGGGTGACACTAATTACTTTATTACAAATTTCATAAAATTATAAAACATCTATAATAGTTTGAGCTATGTAACTACCGATTTTCAACATTTCACAACATTTATAACCTAAATTCTTTTTTGCATGTTTCAATTTTCATCAATCCAATGGCCAGTAATAGTGAAATAATCGTTACCATTAGGACTATGACCTATATCAGAAGTGATAGTCATTCTACAAGTATTATAGTAAAATAAACAACGAAGATATTATAAATGTTGTCCTTGATAATCAAAAATAGATTTTTAAATTGTATTTCTTGTAAAACCTGTGAAAGATGAATTATACACTATTTGAATATAATGAATAAAATTGAGATTTTCAGTAAAACTAAAAAGCAAGCCACAAACAACAATCATTTTAGCTAATTCTTCAAGATCTCTTTCTCTACTATAACTGCGATGTGTACTAGGGCCAGAAACATTAGAAGGGTTTAACTGTGTTTGGATCATGTTAGAGGCCCCTACTCCTACAGATGCATCGGGAAGGGGAATACCATATTTTATTACATTGGCTATAGCCTGAGCTTGCAAAAATTCATTTTTACAACATCCCAACAAATGATTTCTTAAATGTCCTGTCCCACCAACTTTTCCGTAGTTTTATGATTCAAAATATGTTTACATTTTTACAAATAGCTTGAGTTTTATCCTCACTTTGAGTCATAAATTGCCACACAATAAATTTTTTAGGACGTTCATCCTTGGGCTTAGCCCTAGTAGGATGTACAAGGGGGAGCGAGAGCGGGAGGGGGAGCGAGAGCGGGAGTGGGAGCGAGACTAGTAGTCGTAGGCGGCTCTGTTTCATCATCATCATAAGTATCATTATCATCATATTCATTATCATATTCTATTTCTTCATCTAGTTCTTCATTAAAATTACCAAACCTTATTTGTAAAGATTCATGATCTAATTGAGTATTACTATCAATATTAAAAGGAGTTTCATCAACATGTGTAAAATCATCCGTATTTATTCTTAATTGAGGCACTTGTCTAATTTTAGATTTAAATTTAGAAGAACTACCGACTTTACTTTTTCCGGTTACTGCATTAATCAATCTACCCATAAATAATTTTTTATCTCTGACAATATTTTTATCACTGAATTCCATATTAAAATATTAAAAGTAAGAAAATAAATTAATATGAAAATTAAATGCAAAAAAATAAATAAGTAAAGAGATGAAAGTTGGAACGAATATACCAAATGTTTGCGTAAAAACAGACGTGTATAACCAAAAGCCAAAATTGATAGATGAAACTTGAAGCTTGAAGATTGCTCCAAAATAATTCACCAAAACTTTCAAACTAATAAAATTAACAATTTAATTGAGACTAGAGAGTAGAGAGTAGAAGACTTGAGAGTTGAGAGAGTAGATGAAGAAGAAGAATATTTGTGTAGTAAATAATGAAGGGGTGGGGGGTTTTATAGTTAAAAATTAGGACTAAAATATATTTATTTAAACTTTGGGGTATTAAAAAAAAATTGGGGGGCAGGGGGTGTTTTGGGTGAAATAGCCGTTGGGTGGGGTCCACTAGCCGTTGCCAACGGCTAGCCCAACGGTCACTTGATTAAAAAAAAATCAAAAAATCCCGTCCAAAAATTGAACCGGAACCGATACCGGTATCGATACAAATTGGACCGGGACAGTCCGATAGAAATACCCCTTTCGTCCCGTTTCCTATCCCGGTACCCTCTACCCCAACCCCAACTGAAAGCTACCGGACCGATACGAAATCGATAATGAACCAAGATGGACCGATACCGATACCGATAACTCCTGATCCCGTTGCCAGCCATATCTAGCGGGTAGGTCGGGGATTGGAGTGTGATGGGTGGATGGGTGGGGGTAACTTAAAAAATTACTCTTTTTTTTTTAAAAAAAAGATTTTTTTAAGAAAATTAAACATTAAATTTTTTTTAGGAGGTGGGGGGGGGGGGGGGGGGGTGTGCGGGGGAGGTAGGGGGGACAAAAAAAATAATATTTTTTTTAAAAAAGTAATTTTTTTACAAAAAATAAAAAATAATTTTGGGTGGGGGAGGAGAGGGGGCTGGGTGGAGTGGGGGGAAGGGGCTGGGGGCATAGGGTGGGGGTTGAGTGGGATGGGGTGGGAGTTGGGTACAAAAATATTATTTTTTTTAAGAAAAAATTATATTTTTTTTGAAAAAAAATTTAAAAAATTAAATTTGAGTGGGTGGAGGTGGTGATGGTGGTGGGGTGTGTGTGGGGGAGGGGGTGTTAAAGTGAGGTGCGTGAATGAGTGATGTGGGATACAAAAAAAAAAAATTATTAAAAAAATTAATTTTATTTTTTAAAAAAAGAATTGAAAAAAATTTAAAAAATTGATGTGGGGGGAGGTGGAGGTGGGGTGGGTGGGGATGGGGTGAAATAAATTAAAAAAAATTAAAAAATTGTATGAGGTAGAGGTGGGGGTGAAGGTAGGGGTGATAGTAGGAGGGTGGAGTGAGTTGGATTGGAGTGTTATGAAGGTGAGGACTTGTTTTCCCATACTTTCATTAGAGGAGTCATTTTCCTTATTTTGGAGGAAAGGAAAATATTTTTTTTAATTTTTTTGATCAACCAAACACAAAAAAATTGAAAAATATTTTCCAAAAAATATTTTCCTCCATACCAAACATACTCTAAAAAGAAAATGCGCATGAATAAGGTGGAATACCTATTCAACTTTCTTGCGGACAGTTAAATACATAGAGTAATCCAGCAAGTGAAAGCCTTGTCGGAGGCAACACACATGAAGAGTTTTGGAATGGTAGATCTTTTATTGTGTCTTTTCTTTTCTTGCTTGCAATTATGCTTCCAATAAATATATATATATATATATATATATATATATATATATATATATATATATATATATATATATATATATGGCTTAAAAAATACATTAATTACAGCAATTTAAATTATAATGAATATAAAAAATTTATCTTCTAAGAACCCGTTTGATCATAAAAAGTACAAGGTATTTTTTGAAAAAAAATTGGCAAAAATTATTTGGTCATATAATTTGTCAATTTTTGACAAAAATATTTGGCAAAAAACCAATTTCTAAAAACTATAGTTTTTGGGCCTTCATTCTATTTTTTAGGAACTTTTAAAATTTAAACTTTACCCCAATTTTTATATTTTATAAAAATACCCCACCATTTATTAATCCCAACTAATATTTATCTGTCAATCAACCGTATTAATAAACCTTGTTATTTGACTCTCAAGTATGTAATGGTATTGTTGCATAACACTCGTTAAAAATAATATAAATAGAAAAATTGAATGCTCCTTTGTGAGTTGAGAAAACTTCAGTAGCTCCTACATTGATCTGTGAAATTGTTTATAAGCAGGTTGGAGCTTATAATCTATGAGTTTAATTTTTTATCGTGGAACATGTTCATTATAAAATGATAATACAAAATTATAGATATTTTTAATAGTTTTTAGAACTTAAGGGTATAAATATATTTCTTAAAAAGTCAAATACTTTTTCCAAAAATTATGACCAAACACCTAATGAAACTTCATTCAAAACTCCACCCAAAAATAATTTGCCAAAAATATTTGAGAATCTATGGCCAAACACCAGCTAAGACTAACATATTTCCATCCTATATTATCATGTCAATGATAAAATACTATATACCTTGTGATAAAACAATTCAAAGTACTCTTAACTAAAATGCTCATCAAATATTTAAATATTGACCAAATCAATAAAAACAATGAACAATCTTAGGAGTTAGGAGCATGGACATAACTTTTAGAATCAATACCTATGATTTAATTAATTAAAGATACACAAATATCTAATGTGTTAGGGGTAATTGAAATGATGATAAATTAAATACCTTTTCAAATAAAACTTATAATTAGTTCCAGATATAGCATAAACAGATAAAAATCATTCCCTTTAAATATTAACAAATGAATAGACAAATTCATTTGCACCAAAAAAAAAAGAAGAAGTCAAATTCATACCTTTTCCCTTTTCTTTTGGCCAATATAGAGCAGTCAACATATATAGAACATATTATACGTCAAATTAATACCACAATTCTTTAAGGGTAGAATAATCGCATTGATAACATGTTATAAAAGCTAAAAATAATAACTAAATGTCGACAAAAAATGTAGAGAGTAAGAGAGTTTTTTTTCATATGTTTCAAGTGTGTATAATATAAACTCTTATGCCTTTACTTATAGTACTTATTTTAGATTTTTTACGCTTAAGAAATCTAAAAATAACAAATAAATAAGAATATTTTCTTCTATATAAATGACAAAAGATTATGTTCACCCAGTTCCAAAATTACATAGAAAGTACTAAGTACAAATAAAAAGGTTTACTTATATCATCCAATCATTAATTTTCGCTAAAACTCAATAATTTATGCCTTAAGATGTATGAGTAATTTCTTAAAAACACAACAAATTGTATTTTTTAAAATTCAGAACTCATAAATTTAAAATTCTAAGTCTCTAATCTAACACGATGCCTTTAGAAAGTTGCCCGAATATTGGTTCTTCGTGATCAGCTTCTTCCTTATTTCATGATAATTGGTGGCGGCGGACTAGATCCTCTGTGTACCAACAAGAAAATAAATATACCGTTAGAAATCTTCGTTAAAAATAACAAGTATGTAAAAACAAGATGAGGAAGAAGAAATAAGTAAAACTAAAGGGGTCTTATAATAAAATCCATATAAATGACTACGAGTAGTTGCCGTAGGCGAAGGATTGGGTTTAATCGGGGTCTCCCTATTACTGCGACCCCTGATTAAACCCATATTCGCTTCGAAATTGATAGTGAAGGACAAGTTTAAGCTCCTCGATTCGCTTTGCGCACACAATAATAAAATAAGAAATATAACAAGAAAATTGTATGCAGTAGTAGAAATTTTCTTCATTTTAAATTGAGTGTTTTTGAGATATATGGGTTGTTGTAGTGGTAAGGAAGAAGACCCACATAGAGAATTATTAATATATAGGAGTATATCTTAAAAAATACCCATTTTTTTAATTACGTTTTGTTGTACCTACCTATAATTTTAAGTCAAAGCTCTATGTGTGAATGGAGAATCTCCGGTCAAACAAGGAAAGGGAAAAAAGTATTGATAAAGATTTTTTTTTGAATTTGAGCTATATTTGAGTATTAAATCGCGTGTTGAATTGTTGAAATTCGAAGAAAAATTAATATTTTTGTTCAAACGCACATGTCTGAAATCTCAACTTATTTTTGTTGTAAATTCTTACGAAAAATATTTTATCAGGAACAATTGTAGGGATTCTTCATCACATTCATTTGTAGGGATTCTTCGTCACAAACGTTTGTAGAAATTCTCATAGCTTGAGGCATGCCAAGTGACATTGTCCTTAAAGATATTTCACCCGGTATAGGTGTATCCCCCAAGATTCAACAAGCTCTTCTAGTATAAACTAGAAGCCAGAATCTAACAAAGATTTATAAATACAAAAAACTCAGCATACTCAAATATATGAGGAAGTATAATACTCTCTATGTAGGAGGAAGAAATCTCATTTCCTCTACCTCCTCTACTCACTTAGTATATATATAGAATGAGATGATAAGAACACTAAAGATAGTAAAAGTGGTCAAAGAAATAAAGAGGATTAAAGGGTAATTATGAGGCTAATGAATACTCTTTTAAGAATGGAGTAATTGTCAATGAATGACAAAAAAATTGTTACAAAGATCATGAGAAATATTATGGTTATACAAAATAATGATTCATGAATAGAATTGACTAAGCCTCATAAATGGCTTGTTATCATCTCATAAATGGCTTGTTATCATAGTCAAAGATAATAATATTAGAAAGTAACAATTTTTTTTTGAAATATAAGATTATTTTTCAACAATCCCCTCCGTATTTCAAAAAGAATGTTAAGGAATATAATAAAATAAGAAATTTTGTTGGGTCTTCACATATGGGAATAATGTGTCGAATCTGGTGTCTCGTAGACTATGAACCAGACCTAGATAAAATAAGATTAAGCTTACAGAACAATTGGTGAAGTATAAAACTTCTATGAACCAAAAATTCTTTTTATAAACTTAGGGTCTTATTCTATCACATTATACTCGCACAATCTTTGTCGTTATCGCGGTTTTGCGCTAAGAGGCCATGCGCGTATCCTGGTATTCATGAGTGCTCTAGAAATCTGTAACAATTTCATAGGAGCGGCACCACTCCACACTCATATAGGTCCAATCATCAAGTGTATTCTGCAGAGCAATACACCACCTATAAATGATATGATTTGGATTAAGAGTATAACTCAACCCTCACTTTGCCTTGCAGCACTTGCACTACTATATTCACACATCATAGGAGGGACAAAATATAATAGTGCACTTTTGATTAACTAATGACTTGTTATTACCCATATGAACCTAATTCATGGGATCTCCAATCACATATGTTGGGTTACCACCATTGTTGATCTTCTCAAATGACTAAAGTCTCACTCCCCTCGATGTTTCTTTTAGTCTGTGAATTGATCATATTCACCTCGAACTACACATAATTTATTTACGTAAATAATTTCATCTCATAGCAGCTGCTTTATCACATTATGTCTCAAACACATGTATCTAATTTTACCATAGAAAGATTATTTTCCCACAATAACTAATGTTGCATGACAATCACAAAATATATATAGACACATGGATTTTATTTCAACCTATATACTCACTAATTAAGAGGTCTCTTAACCCTCTAGCCTCATTACCAACCAACTCCAAATCAATAAGTTTAGATTTCATGTTATGACACCCCCACAAAGAGTAAACACATAATAACTTGTGAATATTATCTCATTTAAATCAAAGATTCAAATTTGTATCACTAGTACAACGAGAAGTACACTATATTTAATCTCAATATTGTCATCAATAAAATTTAAAGCTCATCAAAGATTTTTCTTTTCCTTAAAATCACCACTTTTCAAAATAATTTCAATCAACAAAAGCAAGATAAATATTATCACTCTTTAAAAGAAAATATTATTCTTCAACAAACTCAAATATTTAGCACTATCATTAAGACAAACTATAAAAAGTTTTGGACCCAATATTTCTTAAAATCATGTAACTTAACATTAGTTAGAATCCCCATACTTTCAAATATTTTAGCATAAGAGAAGACTTTTTTCACAATCCATAAAGTTTTTCAATCTTGTATTCACTTACAATTTATACACTAACATATCAAAAACTACCACTGTAAAATAATGGTGTGAAAGACTATTCAAACCATCAACTTCATTCTCACAAATGACCAAAGCTTATAACGTAAAGAATATGCAAACAACTATTATAAAGATAACTAATTAATGGTCAGAAGCAATTTCCTAGAAAGCTACCATTAGGAAAATATTCAAGTAATTAACTTTTAAAGAATATTAAGTACAAACAAAATAATGGCTATAAACTCATCATCCACAAAATTATTATTTTTGTTAACACTTTATAAAACTCAAATAAAATCTTCACCGAACTTTTTCAAGTGATCTCATAAACATCAAATTGGTTTAAATATTATCACATCCATACCACCTCAATTAATTCTAATATTTTTTTTATGTGAATTTAATAAGAAGAACTTAAGTAGTTCTAGAATCACCAACATAAATAAATCATTCTTCTTTTCAACTTGGGTACACAAGGTTAGCTTTGTTACTTGGAAGCACCAAAGCTTAATACCCAATCTTTTACATATTAATCACAAGATTCATTTTTGAAAAACTATCACAATATTTATATCATCCGCTTACTCAAACTTATTTTAATTAGTGGAATTATCATTTCTCCAAATCTTCTTCTTCATTGAGGAATATGTAGCCTCAATTTACCACACACAAATATATTCAAATATAGACATGTAGCAACGTCACATATGTATATTATTAGCATAAGCAATCAAAATGGGGTATTAATTGTGCAAATGTACTTACAATAGCAAGATCAGTAACTTATGTGACTTGTTTCTTCTCAATAGAAGTATCACCACGTATAAACAAACCACCAGGCGTTTTCAAATTTATTTCCTGATCATCCAGTACACCAAAGGTCTCCTCGTTTGTGGCCAGCAACTAGGGCTATTCTAGGACATTCATTAGCAAAACTATGAATGAAAATTTTTGGAGAAACTTTGAAGAAAAAAAATATCCATAGCTTGAGGCATGCCAAGTGACATTGTCCTTAAGGATATTTCACCCAGTATAGGTGTATCCTCCAAGATTCAACAAGCTCTTCTAGTATAAACTAGGAACCAGAATCTAACAAAGATTTATAAATACAAAAAATCCAGCATACTCAAATATATGAGGAAGTATAATACTCTCTATGTAGGAGGAAGAAATCTCACTTCCTCTATCTCCTCAAGTCTTCAAACAACCATAAGATGATAAGAACACTAAAGGTAGTAAAAATGGTCAAAGAAATAAAGAGGATTAAAGGATAATTATGAGGCTAATGAATACTCTTTTAAGAATGGAGTAATTGGACAAAAAAATTGTTACAAAGACCATGAGAAATATTATGGTTATACAAAATAATGATTCATGAATAGAATTGACTAAGCCTCATAAATGGCTTGTTATCATAGTCAAAGATAATAATATTAGAAAGTAACAATTTTTGTTGAAATATAAGATTATTTTCCAACAGGTTTTACATGTATTTCAGTCATGTATGACTGGAGCAAAAACGTCTGATATTTAGCTTTCTTAAGGCTACACTTTCAGACGTGAGTGTCTGAAATTATCAAGTTTCAAATGCGATTGTCTGACTTCTTGCTCAAAGCAGATAAACTTACAACAAAATATAAATAAATATGAAGCAGATTAGTTAAATAACAACATCAAAAGCGAATATTTGTGCACTTCACCTGATAGAAGGTATGAGAAAATTTGTGGTTCTCAGGCCAAAATTATAACAAGGAGGGGTGGATCCATTCAGGGCCGAGTTCTTAAAGTATGTGAAGGAAATTCATTCGGGAATTGAAGGAAAATTTTTTAAAATTTATGATTAAAAGTAAGTGATAAATATTTGTGTGATTATAAATTATCTCATTAGGGATAAAATGAGAAGTCTAAAGTTAATTATTATCAAATATCGAAATATATTATTATTTTTTAACTAAAAGAAAAAGTGTTACTTTCTCCGTTTTAATTTGTTTGTCTTACTTTTCTTCTTTTCTTTTGATAACTCTTTAATTATAATTTTTCAAGTGACATGTTTAAGATGACAAGATTAAAATGTCATTTTGATACATTCTGTATGTCTAAGATTAAGACTGCAACATTTAAAAGTCTATTTTATTTTTTTAACTCCATATTTTTTCAAAATTCTAGAAACAAATTGAATCGAAGGGAGTACAAATTCAAAACAGTTCAACTATTGATTTCACAAATTTTCCAAAAGAATTTAAATTTACACAGTACATTCCAAAAAAAATAAAATTGAACAAAACATTTTTTTTATACTACTATATATCATCCAAGGACCAAGGTTTTGGTTCTTCAAGATCAACTAATTCTTCCTTATTTCATGATCATGGGAGGTGGACTTCTAAATCTGCATTCAACACCAAAATAATATTTACTGTTAGAAATATATCATTCATCAAAAAAGTACTTCCTTCGTTTTAATTTGAGGGTTAAATTTGACTAATCTGTGAAGTTAATTAAATAAGTTAGATCAACTTTTAAAAATTAGATATTCAAAAATTATACGTACTGACGATCAGTAGCATTTGGCATTGGCGAAGGATTTGGTTTGAGACTCTGCCTGATGCTACGACCTCGTACCTGACTCGTCTCTACAAAATCGACAGTGGACAAATCTAACATCCTCGATTCGCTTTGCACACACAATGATAAAATAATAAATATTACAACAAATTTGAATGCACTAGTACCAATTTTCTTCATTTTTTTTCCTAGACCCTCGGCTCAAGTGCAATCTTGTATATATGTGTCTCACACAAATAATGTTTGTGTTAATTTGGTGTCTTTGTGATTTGATTTGGAATTGTAGAGAAGAAATCCAATATATATATACATACCTCTTAAAGTACCCATTTGGCTATTTTTATTACGCGTTGTTGGACTTGACAAATCCATAGCTTAATTTGAGTCAAACCTCTTATGTTTTGAATTGAAAATGTGCGGTCAAATATCTTTAGTTAGGCACAAAAATAATATTTTTTCCTTGAGTTGTAAAACTCCCAACTTGGTACTAACGTGGGTTGTGGTGCTGTAGTGAGATTGCTCTACCCTTAATCAGAGATTTCGGGTTCGAGCCTTGCATATGGAGAAAATTCTGTTAAAACAGAATGAGCTCTACCGTGCGCGATTCGAATTAATTGAGGTTTCAATGCGAGCACCGAACATCGAACGAAAAACCCAAAAAAGAAAGAACTCCCCACTTGGTGAGAAACCTTGTCCTTGAACTCTTGAAAAAAGCTAATGATTTCCGATTGGTGGATGGTGAGATGGAAATGAATTTTTCTTTCTTAGAAAAAAAGGATGTTTACAAAATTAATTAATAAAAATCTATATAATAAAATATAAATTAATTAAATTATATCTCTTATATTAGTAATAGTTAGGTTAAAAGAATTATTACAATAAAAATAAGATAAGTGAGATAAACATAATGTCATAAAGACATAAATCACAAAGAGAGTAATTTATAAGTATTACAAAATCAAATTTGAGATAAGGTTTATGTAACCCTTAATTTTATTTTATTTGGCTATAATAATTTTAATCTAATTTAAATGACTTTATCAATACAAAATAAATATAAATAATATAATAAATGATTTACTATAGTTCAATGATCATATAAGTTATTCACTCGAACAAGTTATCTCCGACGATCAACGATCCATTCTTGGTTCTTCACAAGCTTGAAGCTTCCCTATTTACTTATCATCGGTGGTGGACTATAGTCACTGCGTGCACATTAAAAATTTAGATATGTTAGATTAAATCTTTCATAAAACAACAAGGATAAAATTAATTTTAAAAAAGAAATGATGAAGGGTGTGTTTGATATGGAGATAAATATTTTTAATTTTTTTAAATATTTGATCGATCAAAATATCTCTAGAAAAATAAGTTGTTTTTAAAAAAAAAAAAAAAGGAAACAACTTTTTTAGCGAAAGTTAGTATTTCACACTAATAATTTTCTCCCAACATCATCGTAGCCCCCCCACCCCCTCCCGCCCCATGCCTCCCATTGTATTTAAAAAGATTATAAGCTAGACGTTTTTAAAATAATATTTTTCATCTTACTTACCAAGTACATCAAAACTAAATAAGAAATCCTCTTATTTTTCTGAAAATATTACACACCCAAATTGTTTCTCAAATCCGTTTCAATTTATATGTCTAACTTTTCTTTTTAGTCAATTAAAAGCTTTTACTTGTCTTTCGTTGCTACTTTCAATCAATCAGAAAAGACGATTGAGCAGTGGCCATCACCTCTCCGTCTTAAAAAAAGAAGGCTTTTTCCTCTTCTTTTTTTTTTTGGCAACTCTTTAATTCTAATTTTTCACCTGACATGTTTAAGATCACAAAATTAAAACACATTTTGGTACCTTCAATATATTTTTAGTTTAATAGTTTGTTTAGCTAAGCTTTTTTTTTTTTGGCCAAAAGTGCTTATTTTAAGAAATTAAGGTGTTTGACCAAGTTTTTGGGGGAATAAGTGCTTCTGCGGAGTAACATAAGTTGTTTTTCAGAAGCTATAAAAAAAATAGTTTCTCACGAAAAGAACTTTCTAGAAAATTACACGTTGAAACACTTTTTAAAAGCTTGACTAAACAGACTATAACATTACAAGATTCAAAAGTCAAACTCCATACATGTCAAGTCAAAACCAAACAAACAAATTAAAACGAAAAGAGTACGTACTAATGGCCACGAGTGTTTGCTGCTGGAGAAGGGTTGATTTTAATGGGAATCTGCCGATTACTGCGACCTCGTACAACACCTTTGAATTTGACAGAAGACAAGTTCTCCAAGTCCAAGATTATCCTGCCTTCATGACTTTGTAGACACCATGATAAAACAAGAAAATTTATAACAACAAAATAGAAAGTAGAAGGACTAGAAGCCTTGTTCATTTCTAGATTACAAAATTGCTAAACTAATTTTTGTGTTAATAATGTATAGAAGTAGCTAGATGCATTTGTCATATATAAATGCTTATATGGTTACATCATCACGTATATATTAAATTAAAATACCCATATCATTTTGTGTTGCAGTTGTGTTGCATTTGCCGCCCATAATTTAAGTTGCGGACTCTTCACTTTTAATGTCGCACCCGCCTCGGATTCTTTAAAAATATATTACTTTTGGAGAATTCGACACGCACCTATTGACATTTTTGAAGAGTCCGAGCAACATAGCCCATAACTTGGTTTTAAAGGGGAAAAAAAGAATGATTTTACCTACTGATCGTCGAGGAATTAAGATCACTTGTCCATTTATAGAATGAATGGAAAAAAATAATTGATTGTCAGATCTCTTATATGTAAAAATAAAGATCTTTGATAAAAAAGACATAAAATTTTACAAAAATTATAAGTGGACTACAAAACTAGTTCTACCGTTGTTGTTATTAGCAGCAAAAAATACAAGATAAATTTGATTTTATAGTCTTTTATAAATTTATTTTTAATTTTATGTCACAAGAAATTTTCATTTTTACATAAAAAAATTAAAAAAAAATCAATTTCTTTAATTAACTTTGTAAATGATCATAAGAAATCATTTTGAGAATATTTTTTTGGAAAAACTACATAAATAATCAAACATCCTTACCCTAATTACTAAATATCCCAATACTTTAAAATAATTACATTTATCCCATTAAATTGAAATTACATGATTAAAAAACTGTATCCACCACAATCCCTAAAAAATGGCCTAAAATCACTCAACTTGTATCTAAATAAATTTTCCCAAAAAGAATTACAGACATAATACAACACATTGGAGTCAACCAAAGGGGTTGGGGTTATACAAGAAGGGGACTTCTAGCACCGTAAGCGGCGGAACTATGACTCCTATTGATAGGAAGGTGCACATAAACATCATGAACCTCCTGTTTACATACCTCTCCTCTGTCACTATCAATCGCATAGCAAACATATACTGTGTCTATAACGTTATCCAAAACAAAGACGAAGAAACCAAGAACCACCATCAGCAGCAGCCATGCCAGAACAACAATAAGGTATGCTTCAATAAGAGCAATTACTTGATAACGAATCAACGATTGCCTTCATAGATAACGAATCAGATAACTTGATAATACCAAGTAACCAACAATGGCCTTCATTTAATTTAGGTATATCTCAAATGGAAAACAATGAAGTGCCTTCTCCGACCTTTGTTCCGGCTGTTAGAGACTTTGAAGAAGAAGACTTTGCTGAAAATATATCCAAATTTAGAAACGATCAAGTCAAAATGAATGAATTGCACAAAAAATTGAAATCAAGAACAAGGGACTCAAACCCAGATGTTATTTTCCAGTGTTACCAACTTGTTACCATGTATCCAGTATTATTTTCCATGTATCCAAGTATACATATATCTATCTGAGTTGTAAATGTGTAACTTTTGTAAATTTAAAGTTTCAAATCAAAACAAAGCAATACGTATCCAGGGATAACA
The DNA here is from genome assembly GCA_003996215.1 of Jaltomata sinuosa. NCBI lineage: Eukaryota > Viridiplantae > Streptophyta > Magnoliopsida > Solanales > Solanaceae > Jaltomata > Jaltomata sinuosa. Next base: position 389,716 of record QJPP01000040.1, read on the forward strand.
TTGTAAGCAAATCTTGTGTTACATGTATCCAGGATTAATTCATGTTAACATGTATCTCAATACTACTGCAACCTGCTATTTGAGATGTTGGTAACATGTATCCTTAACACTGTTACAATGTATCCAAGCTTACAAACTTGTATCCAATATTAACATGTATCCAAGTATACCTATATCTATTTGCTGTTTAGATGAGTATCCTTAGATATTGGGAAGTATCCTTAACACTGTTATAATGTATCCAAGCTTATAATCTTGGATACAGTGTTAACAGTGTATCCAAGTATACCTATTGTTGTTTGCTGTTTAAATGTGTATCCTAAGATATTTGAGATCTATTATTACCTGTATCATGTATAATGGAGTTACTTGCTGGTTTGATGTGTATCCAAGTAATTTTAAATTAAAATTTGAATTCTCCAGTTGTTTGTGGAGATGAGGATACTGCAGATGCATTTCAAAGTGATTGACGCGTGATTTACTCCTCATTAATTGTAAATCTGTTATATCCTTTTAAAGCGCCCTAATAGTAATAGATTTACAATTAATGATTTACTCCTCATTAATTGTAAATATTTTATTTCCTTTTAAAGCGCCATAATAAAAACAAATTTACCATAAATGAAGAGGTTATATGTATCCAGGATACACGAAAATACAAAGGATACACGTCTTTCCTTTTTTAAACTACCGGGAAAAATGTAATATTTTAAAGTAGTGGGATAAAACGTAATTAGGGACCAAACTACTGTGTTTTATGTTGTTTACACTATTTTTTTTGTCATCTTATTAATTATAGAAAAGTTGGACCCTACAACCCTACATATGCAAAGTTCCCAAAGTTTGATTTTTGTTTGTTTGAGGAAAAACAAAGTACGCGGTTTTGATTATTTCTTTTACGTGTACGTTGACATATTCCGTTGTCACCGTACGTGAACTTATATATAATATTGTTAATCACTTTCATAGTAATTAATTTCACTTAAAAATTATTCGGGGTAATAGAATTTCCACAAAGAACATGTATGAAAACATGTGTTTTTGTTATAGGAGGAGTGATACACAGAGAATTCTTTCGTAGCAGTTACCACAGATGCTCCCGGAACCTGTGCCAAAGCAGATCCAGTCACTAATGCCAACATTAAAGCATGTATGTCGTCAGCTATAACTATTGCGTTGGTGACCAGAGTTGCAGGGAAGAAACTAAAAGATATAGTCATATAGAGTAATTCTTGGTGAGAAATCAGTATAAATTGTAAAATATTATTATGTTTATAAGTTAGTTAAAGATATTGATAAAAGTGGTAACTAAGAGCCCTTTTTGTCGGTGGGTGAAAAAATTTTAGGTGTGTAATTGAAAATTCGACTATTTGTACATGAGGGATATTTATGCATTCTCCCTAGTTTGATCTTGAAATACGATGGAAAATGTCAAAAATCTAATATTCTAAGGAAAGTTTGATTTTCTAGTCTAAATTAGTGAGATAAAATGTTATTCACCCAATTATAAATAATTTTAGTTTGGAATTTTCATTAATGAACAATATAATCAAGACACTGCTTCCCTTATATTTAGTATAATTTTTTTTTAAAAAAAAACTAATGTACCTAAGTATTTATGGCCGAAAAAATGAATTGGAAGGAAATAAAAACCGTGGAACAACAAACATTTAATTAGGTTGGGTCAGTATTAATTTAACATTCAATTTCCACAACCATAGCTTTCAATGATTGTTTGAGAAAAGTTTTAGGGGTTTTGCCTTCTATCAAGGTTTGTCTTAACAATGTGATGTTAGAAGTTTATTAGAGAGCGGAGAAATCTCAATCACTGAATCACACTTCTCGATATATAATGGCATAGTCTATCTAAGAGATGTTAAACTGACGTTCCTTCACTGAAAAATTATATTGTATAGTAAGTAAAGAAAAAAAAGTATGCATATATATAATAGGCAATATCCATAAATAAACACTTTTATTTGGCCTCAACTAACAGCTCAACATCTCAACTTTCTTTTTGACCATCTAGACACCTTAACTTGTAGTCTGTATGGCCAAGCTTCTAAAATCAGCTTATTTCAAAAAGTGCTTATTTCAAAAGTGTTTTTCATAAAAGCACTTTTAGTGAGAAACAATTTGTGTTTGACCAATAAATTCAAAAAACACTTTTGAGCAGCAATTAGTGTTTGACAAAACTTTTTAAAAGTGCTTTTAAATGTATTTTTATCAAAACTGCTTTTCAAAAAAATGTTTTTAAGGAGAAGCTATTTTTTTAGCTTCTGAAAAATAGCTTTTGCTACTCTCCAGAAGCACTTATTTTCTCCTAAAAACTGGGCCAAACGCCTTAATTTTTTAAAATAAGCACCTTTAAAAAAACACTTTTGACAAATAATAAGCTTGCCCAAACAAGCTATTGGTGTGTTTAGCTTTTTCGTGTGTTTTTTTTTAAATATTTATTTTGACTATCCTCAATAAAAATCCTAGTCCTGACACTACATTTTGGAGTTACCTAAACATTGAATAGTAGCACAATTGTACAAGATAATTCAATAGTCAATACTCCCCCGTCTTATTTTATGTGAATGTGTTGCTGTTTAGAAAATTAAATAATTTTTTATTGTTATAATATTTTCAAACTTTTTTAAAAATATTTTGAATCATTAGCTATGTTATCTTTCACTACTTTCATATAATATTTTATTTTACAAATTTGAAAATTTTATATTTGAATTCATGATTAAAATTAAATATTTCGACCCTCGTAATCCGAACATGTTCACATAAATGGTCATAATTCAAATCTTTGTTGTCTTTGGTAATCAATGAATAATCAACTATTTCCGCTAATACCAACTGCCCTTTCAAACCGCAAACTGCGCCAACCAACAAAGTAATAACTAACAATAAAAAGAGAAAAACCTTGCAAGAAAAAAAAAAGTTTCTGAAAAATAAATAAATTAATAACACAAATTGATGAAAGAAAAAAAAGAATTTTTTTAATGAATTTTGAAGATTTGTAATGTCAATGCACTGAAAATCTCCAAAGATTTCCTTCTGAATTGAGTTTTCTAGCAGAAGTTTTTGACTCTTTCATTAGGTGATGTGCAATCCAATGAATTTGTTAGAAATGTGTGTTCTTGTTTTAAGTTTTTTGTTTGGAAATTTATGTGTATTGTATTGTTGTTGATGCAGAGAAAGAACCATTAGTGGATGATCATTCAAAATTTCCAGGGGCAAAGTCCCATCTTGAAGTGAGTTTCTTTCTTTCCCTCTCCCACTCTTTGTATACCTATGTTGCTCGGACTCTTCAAAAATATCAACGAGTGCGTGTCAAATTCTCCCAAAATAGTGTATTTTCTTAGAATCCGTCACGGGTGCGACATTGAAAGTGAAGAGTACGCACAACTTAGTTGAATGAATGCCTTAATGGAATGGAATGAGGGATCCAAGTAGATTAGGTTAAGACAACTATGAGTTCAACCCTTTTGTGGTCAGATCCAGAATCCCCAATCTCTTGGTTTTTACATTCCCTTCTAGTGCACTAGTTTATGGCATTACTACCTAGTGGGATGGTTGAGATCTCTCCAACCCTTTACCAGATGTCTCGAGTTTGAACCCTTCCGAATGGAGAACCCTCTTGGTGAGGAGGACTGTACCCTTATTGGGCATATCTGGTGCCACGTATCTATGGATTAGTCACCTTAGTGGTTTTCGAACACGGGATGCCTAAAGTAGTAAGAAGGAATTATGGCATCAGAGAGGGATTCAGGATTTGAAGTTTAGGAGTTCTGAAGTTTGTTAGACCAAAATTACTAGGTTCTGTTGAACACACAGTACTTCCCATACTAGCTTTGTCTGCCAATGTCCTTAATGATTATGCAAGCGGGAAAAGAATGCACTGATGATGAGAACTTCTCATTGAGAAGCAAATACACAGTTGTTGGTTAGAATTGAATGTATGAAGAATCATTATCAGTTAATTTACTTTGCATTTTTCAAATCTAGGGATTGCTTGTCACTGGCTAAGTTTGAACGTAAATGGTCGATAAATTCTATAAGGTTTAGGAGAGGTGATCACAACATTGAATAACAAATTCTGTCTTTTGTCTTACTCTCAATGGCAGCACCAAGATTTTCACTAAGGTATACAAAATATAAAGAAGTAAAACACAAAGAAACCAGGATGATTCAACATATTGTATACCATAAAATTAAAAATTGACCTATTTATACTGTGTAACTTTCGGCAAAAGTGTCAATTGACTCCAATTGGACAAGGGTAGCTCCACCCCTGCTTACTCTCCTTTCCCCTAGCACTCTCAGCCACTCATTCACTATATCAAATTTGCCTCCTTTGGAGATTAATCGAGTTGCTTTTTGTTCATGTCTATTAAATTAATTCGTTTCATGATCAAAAGCTTTATCTTTCTGTATATTTATGATTGCCTACGAGTGAGTAAAAATATCTTTAATAGAATATGATGTGTCCCTCTTCATCACATCTAATGAAGTGACCTTGGCTGGTTCAGATGGGATCCTCAGACGGAAGGGCAGTACTTCAACTTGAGGATGAGAACCTTGTCAGATTAGAGAATTTTGATAGAAAGACATCTTCTTTGGGTGCCACTCCTCAAAGATCTTCTTATGTTCTCGAGGCAGATGATGACAGTCGTAAAAGTATATTATATAGCATACGAAGGAACATTCAGATTGTTTTTTTCTCCAACAAGTTAAACATACTTGTACCTTGTGGACCTTTAGCCATTCTTGTCGATGAGTTAACTGGTCATCACGTAAGTTGTCAAACTATTTTCGGACCAAAAGTTTTTTCTGCTATTTATATGAGCTTGCTAACATTGTTTTCTTGTCGTTGAATATTTCAGGGATGGATATTCATACTTAGCTTGTTAGGCATCATTCCCCTTGCAGAGCGTTTAGGTTGGGCCACAGAGTAATTCTCAACAACCAATGTCTACAATATGTTGCATGAGTAAATCATAACAATCAAAGAGGAATTAAATGTATAATCGCCAAGGACATGCCAGCATTTCTTGACTTGTTCAGGCATCCTGCATAGTTCTTAACCGTGAAATGGAAGTTCTTTTGAGCTAGACAAGATCACATTTATTTATATCCGTCCTTGAATGTTGCATAATATGGAAAGACAATAGCTGATTTTTTTCTCTGTTAAAAAATGTTAACATACACATCTTGTTTGGAGCATAATTTGAAGACTACTTACTTGGTTTTTCTACAAACTATTTATGCTTTTGTACATTTTCCAAAATGTAACTAATATGTTTTCGGTTTCATTCTTTGTATAGGCAGCTGGCTTTTTATACTGGACCTACAGGTAGTCTTATCTTTACCTGTGGTTGTGCATAGATATATTTCTATAATTAACTCAGGTCTTTTCGTTCCCCTTTATGTGAAATAATTTTACTGGAGTTGCTAAAAAGAAAACAGCAAGATTCTTTATCCCTCATCTCCGTATCATTAACTTTTACTCGAGTAAACTATATATAAAGGAAATAACTCTTTGTATCTTCTTTTCTTTTGGTCTGTTGATCTTCTCTTGGGATGCCAATTAATATGTGCGATAAAATATGCTGACCAGCAAGAAGGAATAGGCACTAGTTCATTTCTCGTTATCACCCTAATGGTAGAAGACATGAACAAATATTATGTTGTCTCTCACAATATAATGTTTTCATCACATATTTTCCAAAACGTGATAGAAAGATATATCAACCTGTTTCCCTTTTCCCTGTAGTTGCAGTCTATTTAGCCAATATCATCTCGATTAATCTGCAGTTAAAAACTTTTACAGTCGGAGGACTTCTAAATGCCACTTTTGGAAATGCGACAGAGTTGATAATTTCAATGTATGCTCTGAAAAGTGGCATGATTCGTGTAGTGCAGCAGTCACTATTGGGCTCAATTCTGTCCAATACTTTACTAGTGCTTGGATGTGCATTTTTTGGCGGTGGAATTGTTCATTCTAATAAGGAGCAGGTTTTCAACAAGGTATATTTTTATCACTCTCCATATATATGTGCTTTATGTACACGATATCAATAATAATTTTGTTCAAGTTGTATAATGGTCAAAGGATAACGCTAGGATAATTGGATTTTTTTATCCAAATTTTCTTTGTTAGGGAACTGCAGGGATGAATTCAGGGTTGCTTTTAATGGCTGTTATGTGCTTGCTGTTTCCTGCTGTCCTCCACGTTACGCACACTGAAGTGCATTTTGGGAAGTCAGAGTTGGCGCTTTCCAGATTTAGCAGCTGCATTATGCTTGTAGCATATGGAGCATATCTATTTTTTCAGCTGACAAACCAAAAAAGTCTTTACATGCCAATGGCCGAGGTTTGGGGTTCTTCATTTTCCAGCACAGTATGTATTAAATGGTGCCACCCTATATGCATAACTGATTGTTATGTGTCAATCCTATATTTTTTGCATGCTTATACTAAATTCAACAAGAAATTTGAAGTGGAAGTTTTGAATGAAAAACTGGAAAAGTTAAGATAGTTGTGGCCAAGATATTCTGAAGGTCCGAATATGCATTAGCCTAATTCTTCCTGTAAATTTTCCGGTTTCCCTTCTGATAATATCCCATAAGAATAGTCACTACATCTCTTGTTTCACAGTCGAAAAGTTCCAACTTGCTTATTGTTGAAGTGTGTGACCATCTCATTTAACAACTTTAAGTTGTTTGAGAGAGCACATTTTATTTACTGAATCATGTCTTCAACATCCCCCTCACGCGTTGGCTTGAATATTTTTCAGCAAGTAGAAACTCTTTTTGATAATGTGTGACGATGAGACTCGAACCCACAACCTCTTCTACTTTGATACCAAGTTGAAGAGCTTTAAGCTGTTAGAGAACACACTTTTATTTACTTAATCATGTCTTCCACACTTATTATGTTGCTTAGTGGACTATAGATCTAGTCTTCTGTTTTTAAGCTTCCAATAGTTCAGAAAATATTTGACCTTTATTCTTGTTCTTTCCACCTTTAAAACTTGCTATTGTTAAGGCAAACAACGCTGTCTTGAGAACATCTAATGGAATTAGAGAAAATAGAAATCCTATCTCTGTTACTTTCCTCCTTTATTAGCCCTTAAAGGCTGCAAAGAGTTATAACGTTTGCATCCGATCTTCCTTGATGAATTTGCTCTCCTCTGAGTTTAGTACAATTTCAGGAAGCGGATCATATTGATGGGAGTTTAGATGATGAAGAAGCTCCGGAAATATCAAAATGGTGGTCAATCCTATGGCTCTCTGTTATGACACTATGGATAGCAGTCCTGTCAGAGTACCTAATTAATACCATAGAGGTAAACGCATCCTATTAAGCTTTTCGTCTTTGATGGTTTTGCAGCTTCGTATCTTTCTGTAGAGCCGTCTCACTTTTTTGAAAATCAAGAATCTTTTTTTTCTCCTTGTTTGTTTAAAACTTAATGCTATGAGATTTATATGATTGAACTAATCCAGGTTTTACTTTAGCGTAACTCCACAAAAAAGGTCCTTTTATAAAGAATATGTCAAAAAGGAAAAAAAAGAAAACTATGTAGAAACTATGTTGCTCAAACTATCCAAAAATGTTGCCTCACCCGTGTCAGATCTTCCAAATATGCACTACTTTTGGAGGATCCAACACGTACTGTTGGCATATTTAAAGAGTCCAGCAACATAGCTGTACAGAGATTCTCCTCTATTTTTAGTTCTCTTTGTGATAAACAGGAAGGTATTTGAACACACTAAGAAATGTGTTATTTTTATTTGTGTTCTTTGAGCCCCTAACAGTAAACATAAATGACAAATGTTTTCAGGGGGCATCCATTGCGATGAATATTCCTGTAGCATTTATAAGTGTGATACTGCTCCCCATTGTTGGAAATGCTGCGGAGCATGCTGGAGCTGTCATGTTTGCTTGCAAAGACAAGCTTGTACATTCTTCACCTTTCTGCGTTACAAACCTAACGATTTCCAATCACCATCCTTCATTTACTTAGTGGCTGTGCAGGACATATCTTTGGGAGTGGCAATAGGCTCATCAACACAGATAGCCATGTTTGGGGTAGGTAATTAACACATCAGAGTTTCTGTATCATGAATTACGCCAATAAGGAACTTTAGTCATTACTTTTGTTCTATTTAATCAAGATAGGAATGTATCATCCTAGCTGCTTCGTAGTTACTTAAGACACTTCACTTTTTCACTTCTTATTTCAAGAAATACAAAACGTAACTTGTCGTTTTTTCCATGTTAATATCCATGTCAAGTGCAAGTAAAGAAAGATACTACCCGAGTTTTAATTTTGACTCCTCTCTTTTTTTTCTTGCTAGTTTATGCCTGTTTTCAACTGTTCTCTTGCTGCAGATCCCATTTTGTGTTGTAGTTGGATGGATAATAGGCTCACCGATGAGTTTGGACTTCCAAATGTTTGAAACAGCCACACTTTTTATGACTGTCCTTGTAGTAGCATTCATGCTGCAGGTACCCTATTGTTCTTGATATTTTAATAATTTTTTCATTTCTGTCCATTCATCTTCAATTTAGAAATGTTGGTGGAGAATTCAACATTTAACATTGTTCTTCATAAATTGCTCGAAGACTAAATGTCTTGGATCAGAATTTACCTTTACGATGCTGTATCCTTGCAGTTAAACTATTTCTTTTCTCAACAGGACGGGACTTCTAATTACTTCAAAGGACTGATGCTCCTTTTCTGCTATCTGATAGTTGCTGCAAGCTTCTTTGTACATATAGATCCGGAGTCTATACGTAAGTCACCTCCCTCTCTTTGTGCAATTATTATATGGTGGCTTGTGATATTTGTTGTATTTACGCTTTTCTATATTTTTTTAGTGTAGATAATATCTATCACTAGCATTGGTAATCTAATATATCTTGCTTTACTGTTTTGTCAGATTAATTGAGCACCTCTTCTATTGTTCTATTTGTGAAATCTTGTTTAGTAGTACATATTTTTGGTTATATGTGCTCTCTGTTTTCGACTTACGATGAGAAAAACCTTAAAATAATTGATGGGGTATTCATGAACATTATAAACCTTTTCCGCGACCTTTATATTACTAACATGAGACATTGTATATCTCTAACACCCTCCCTTTGTGAAGCTTGATTCCAAGATTCACACTAAGAAATAGAACGGATCCAACAGGCTGAGAAGTAGGCCCGAAGTAGGCTTGAAGCTATTAATGTCTCAATGACATTCGGGATACGAAAGTTCAATGCCATAATATGAAATTAGAGTAGACCGGTGAGAACAGGTTTGCCAAAGTTCAGCTCTGATACCATATGAAAGACTTCAAAAATATTCAACCCAAAATCTTAAGCAGTGAGTGGAGTTGCAAAGACCTTTATATGCTACCAACTACCAAGTTAGATACTTTTTATATACCTGATACGGGATATTGTATGGATAAACAGTAGCTACTATATAGTATTTCTTTTACCGTTTTAGCAGCTTCAAATCTTAACATCCTGATAGCTACCCACTACGTCAAATCTTCTCTCTCATACTGTCGCACACACACCCACTCTCTTTTATTAGTGTATTGTAGCAGCATTAGATAGTTTTACCTATTGATCCTTAGAGTAATTAGTTACAATAAGATATCTCTTCCTGGTAGATTATCGATAGGACACTTGGAGAGTAAGTATGCAGCAAAATTCAGTCACAATACCAGAATATACATAGATCATTCTTGACCAGATTCCTAGCCTTTGTGGAGATGTTTGATGTTACTAGCAAATCCAAGTTCAAATCTAGCATTTAGCTTAGCAGAGCTTAGATATTCTAAATTATATATGTAACTCTATCTATACTTGTTTTCTATGCTGCTCGGACTCTCTAATATGTTGCTACACCAGTGTCGTATCCTCCACAAATGCACTACTTTTGAAAGATCGACATGCACCCTCCGACATTATTGAAGAGTCCAAGCAACATAGCTTGTTTTATGCACATGTACATATAAAAGTAAAGCATCTGGTTCTACAACGAGTTGAATACTAACCAGGGATCATAGTAGAGTTGGAAAGACAATACATGTAATTGAGAGTTGATGCTTAACGGAACTAATTTGGTTCCCTTAGAGTGGAACCACTAAAGGTGAATCTTTATATCTGATCCTTCTATGATTTCTCCTATTTTTTCTTATTGTGAATTAAGTACATAGACCTGAATTAAGTTTACATGATATTATCCATTGGACTACCCTGACAAAAGCAGTTGTTGAAACTTGAAAGACATAAGGAATGCAAAATCTGAAGGGATTTCGTTCATTAGAACACTTGAACAGATACAATCTTCAATAAATTAATCTAAAGAAAGAAGAAAATAGAAAATAAAAAATAAAAGGAAGAGCGAAAGAGAAAAACAGAAGAAGGTTATGAATTCAAGTAAATCTTCGATAAAAACTTAATGTCGCCACGTCCCTCAATATAATTCACTTTCTCTCAGGTCACCTCCAGAAAAATAGAGAAATGAACAGAACATTAGTTGAGTAAAACGTTGACTGTGAAGTACCAGAATCACATGGAAGATGGCTCACCAAAATCCCTATGTGTCTTGCATTTATAACATTCTGCTCTACTGGCATAGTTGTGCATACCACATCCTAATCTGGCAGAAAAAAAAGGCACTTATGTCAGCCAGTAGTAAATATAGAGGACTTCTAGTGCTTTTTCATTTTTATTTTCAATCTCTTCATACAATTTTGGAATGAGATGAGCTCAAATGGAGTCAGTCACACGCAGAGTTAGGATTTTGAGTTTATTGGTTCTGAATTCTAGAAAAGATAGCTTATCGGATTCTAGATAAATTACTTATACATATTAAGTTGATCTTTAGACACAAAAACAGGGTTTAGACCAAAGCTATTGGGTTCTGCCGAATCCGTAGACGGGCTTGTAGCTCCGCCTCTAAATGGAACGACATGGACAATGAGGATTCATATAGCCAACCAAATTGCTTTACTCATATATTGTTGTTGTAGAGTAAATGTGAACTCACCTGCTGCAAATCCAATCACCACTCTTCCAACCAGGACGAACACTTGCATCATATCCATAACCTTTTGATGCCATCATTCCTACCCCAATACCATAATAATCACTTTTTAGGGCACCACATCTATAGCAGCTTGTTCTGCTTGCGTAGTTGTGAGAACCACAGTTTATGGCACTGCAATACCAGTCTCCAGCTAGGACTTCTGTTTTGTTTAGTCCATACATGGAAACATCAGTCATTGTTGCATATTTAGGGCAGCTACATCGTTGGCATGCATCCCGTTTCTTGAAATTTAGGTGCTGGCATGCAATACACATCCAATCTCCTTCCCTGCTCATTTTCTGTCCGGAAATCTGAAAGTGAACATGAAAAGATTATGAGAGAATTTTAATATGGGAAGCAAAATAGGCCATTGTAGTAAGAGGCATGTAATAGGCCATTGTAAGTGGCATGCAATAGGCCATTATTGTAAGAGGCCTCATTCTTTGCATGGTTATAGTTAACAAGATATCAGGTGAACTTAAATATATGCTACAATTACATTTTGCTTACACATGAACAATCATTTCATTCTAGAAAATTTCTTGGCACATGAATCTTGTATAGGAGGCATAATTTTATGAAAAACTTGCATTAAAGACAGTAGCTTTTTTGTATAGAAGCTGGAACAAGAGGAACTTTAGTTCCAATATGAGATAATGAAATGAACTACACAGGGGAAAAACATAATGAATTCCCCACCTAAAAAGAGTGAAGGATTTGAAGAACTGAGCTTCTCGACTAGACGTAAACTTGAAGCTCAAGAAAATGTTTGTTGGAGCTGGTAGTTTTGGTGAATGGTTCAGGGAGGTTTATATAGTTGGAAAAACTCATTATTGGGTCCCAAAAGTTCTGTTTGATCTGTTGTGAGCTTTAGACAGTTTACTTAAAATGGGATCCACAAGATAGCACAGATTTTCCAAAAATGATTTGGATGAACCTTCTACTTTCCTCAAAGACGGATACAACATTGGTGTATCGGGTTCATCTGAATCTAGTAATTTCGATGTAGAGCATAAATTTGTGTTTAAAATCCATTAAGATTGCGTCAAATAATACATAAACCCATAACTTTAGAAACACATTTAGTTCAATGCTAAGAACTTTGAAGTTGAACTCATAGAGTTAAAATCCTGGATTCGCCTACGACTTTTCTTACTTCTTGAGTCTAGAGTTATGGCTTCCTGAATTTGTCAACTGTTAAATTCATGCATTGAAGCACTGTTTTCTTGAGTATAGAGGTATGGTTTGACAAATGCATATGATGCTAACATCCCTCTTTTCCTAAATATTCTTCAATAATTTGAACTTTCTTTCTGGATTGGAAAAAAAGTAGAGAAATTTAGGGAATAAAATCCTAAGTGATTTTTTAAAACAAAAAATGACTTTTTATCAACAGAGATATTTGAAAGAAAGGGCCACTAATTTTTTTTTTTGATGACCGTGGTGTCCGGGGTAGCTTTCGCGCACCTTGACTAAATCCACGGGATACCTGTCACCTCCCACCAGCAACAGTACCAGGTAACTCTCTGTTCACCAAGGCTAGAACGGGTGGGAAGAATCACCTAGTGTTTTTTGTCTCCGCTAAAGGCCACTAATTTTAGACAAGAAAGATAAAAAAACATTATTAATTAAGAATTGGTTCTGGATGTCTGGACCCTAGGAGATATGCCATGGATCGGAATTGAAACTACTTCACCATGAACTAACACACTTATCTACCATTAAAAAAGGCATATATATAAATAATTTTGCATGGAATGTGAACCTTTCCAAAATAATGGATTATTCCTACATGGAAATCTAGCAGTAGAATACGTTGGAATACACAGGCGGATCCATAATTTAAACTTGACAAGTTTATCTTTAAGGTTTCGAAGAAAGTACAATCTTTAAGGTCCTTATCGCTAAGTCCATTGCATTTTTGGAATTGTTGTTTTGAAATATAATGTTTGTTGATATTTTAGTGATTTTTCACATGTATATTTATTGGTTCATCTTGAAATGATGGGTCAAGTTGAACCCATTCACCTCTGGTTGGGGGTTTTCTCCTCAAAACCGATAAGGGTTTAGAACGAGTATAGTTTAGTATATGCATATACGTTTAGTTTTATTCTTTTTACTCGCACACAAATACATATATAATTCAAGCAAAATCGTAGCTATATAGACCCGCCTTGCCTTCTCGTTATGGGGATTTTGGGACTTAAAATGAGGGACAGGACATCATATTTGCCATGATCAGGTCCAGAACCTTCAAAATGTTCATATACTTGCATGGATATTAACATTCTCATAGAATAGTACTATAAGAACCAGTTGAAAATGAGAAACTTTAAAATGCATATCTGAATTTTCATCATAATACTAGATTAGAAATACATATATACAAGCATCTCTATCTGTTCACTAACATACTAAACTATGAAACGCCCTTTCAACTTTCCCAGAATTGGTGTTATTGCTCAATCTACACAACGAACATGATTAGGGAATACCGTGAGACAATGCTCAATAGAGATTATAAAGACATGGTATTATAAGCCTTCGTTAAGTCCAGTCTCTAGTGTCAGACACTGACTTTCCTTCTCTTCCATGTCATACGGCTCTTTTTACTTAAATAGACAAGTTTCTATCTTGAATTCTTTGGTATCTCGTATCAACAAGAAAAGAAGTCAAATGGACACACATATCCGTTGAAATTTGATATGCTTTGTACGTTCCTTCTTACCTCATTTGATTCAGTTTTCGTTACAATCCAATGTGTTGTAACTGACTTTGCAGAGGATAAGCCACAAAAACATATAGGATAAACGAGTAATTTGGTGCTAAAGCTGAAGGGATAACGAAGAATTGCGCCTCTTTGAGCAATGATTTTGATAGAGAGTTCGTCAAGGTTCAGTTTTCTCCATCGCAACTTCTTGCTTTCGCAGTTTTGATATGCCTAGCCGTGTCATTAGGTTTATAGTATCACCCAATGCTGAATTGTTTTTTCTTTTTGCCTTTGAAATGGCTGGATGGATGTAAGTAGTATCAAATTAGATTGTAAGCAAAATGTAAGATTCATTTTTATTTTTTTTAACCATTGCTAAAGGAAGTATTATGTTGTCACATAGACAAGATATTGAAGACCTTTATTCAAATATGAATCTCTCTAGTGTTAAAAACCTCTCTACCACATAGCACAATTCGATTCTGGTCGATTTCTTTAGTCACAGTTCGATTGTTGAGTTGCAGAAATCTTAAAATTCCGATTCAATATCAATTTTTCATTCTCCCTGTGTTGATTCTTGAGTTACTGATTTGAAAACTGTAAAATCAATGGGGTAAACAATTTTTAAGCTATATAATTTCTTAATCAATTATCTCCCAAATTCTTATTCGTCGATCACCACACATTTAACCCGTTCAAATATGAGCTAAAATGAATTGAATATATTTTTCGCACCACATTTTAATTTTCTTTTACAAAAAAAAATTAAAAAAAGTATTGTTAACGTTGTTAGTAAAAAAAATACATAAAAGAATGTGTTGGGGAAAATAACAATGTAGAAGTGTCTCATTTTTTTTCTTGATGAGATGTTTATCATGTATTTGACAATGACATACATGATCTTTTTTTATCATATTATAATAGAAAATTTCATAAGTTGATTAATACTACTGTATATTACAATTACTAAAATAAGTAAGCCAACACCTCCTAAGACTGAGCATCACCAGCAGGTGGACCTCCATGACTGTGACCGCGATGAGCAAGACCACTAATGGCACCTACACATGTCCCAATCGCTGCACATGCTCCAACATGTTAGTAACATGAACAAAGCATGTTTTTGTCCGATTCCAGAACCTGGTTGCTGCACTTGATTGACCTCCAGTAGTAATGTCTGCTTGATCTCCGACAACATTGGCAAGCTCAGTCAAAAAATACATCTTTTGACTATGTTTTCTGAAGACTACATAAGCATCTCAATAAAATCAGTGGCCTAAAGCTAAAAGCTAAATTTTAATAAGAAACCTTGAACTTTTTAAAATAATATATATATTGTCAACTTCTTTTTTTTTCGTAATTGTTGTTTTAGTGTACTGTTGTTTAAAAAATATAAAGCATTTAATTTGACAAAGTAATATTACAATTTACTTTTGGCAGAGATTAGTTCAAGTTAATAAGATGTTAGTTATATATTTGAAATACATGATCTTGGATGTTATTGTAAACAATTTTATTTATTAATATGAAGATTTGAATAGTTTAATTTAAATTTTTAAAATATTTTTACTACTAGAAAAATAAGTAGTGTCGCACTGCAACCAAAATAAATGCCCTCCAGAGTGATATATGATGCTAAATCGAGATCGAGATATACAGATGATTGTCCTTTTGTTTTGTTGTCATTATCGAGAAAATTTTTTGCTTACTTAGTCTTTCTTGTTTTTTTAGTCTACTTAGGCAGGGTTCCTCTAAGAATGGAATAGTGTTCGTGTTCAGCTTTCTTTTTTCTTTTAAAAAATAAAATTTTATACTTATTATTTTTATTTTTCTATGATTTTTAATATTGTCTAACCGAAAAAAGATATTATAGTACTTGTTTTTGTGTCACTTTATAATTTTACATTTATAAGTTTATTATTTGAAATTAGATTTAAATATTAAAAATTATACAAAAAATATTATAACATACCAATGTTGAATAGGTTGTCCACAATTGGTTGCACATTTATCAGAATGGTATTCACCACGATAATCACATTTACCAATATTATTTCCATTTACCATATTGTCTGAATCCCAAAGAAATTGTACAAATTTAATACTAAGAAAGAGACCAAAATCACCAAACAACACATTACACATGATTAGCATAAAATTAAATCATAAGATATGGTGTGACCATATAATATAATCTAAATTTTCGTTGCTGGGATAATAAGTGAAATAACAAATACATGCAAGGAGGAATGTATTTCATTTATAACGAGAATAATAGAGGCAAACATTCTGAAATTAAAAATATTTTTTTAAAAAGGTGTGTTTGGTACAAGTAAAAAATATTTTCCGGATTTTTTTTTGAGAAAGAATTGTCTCGCTATACAACACTCTTTAAAATTTTAAAACTATTTCAAATAGACTAACTCATTAAAAATTTAAAATTATTTCAAATAAACTATCAGAGAAAAACAAAAGCAAAAAAAGTTGGTTTCCCTTTTAAACTGCAAAAATGTGTCCCAAGGGGTTACTCAATTGCCAAAGATTCAAGTACTTGTATTTTAGGTCACAATTTCAAGCCATGTATTAAGCGAACTAAGTAGATGAATGGGCACGTCCGTCGTCCTTGAGTTTCGAAAGTTGTGTTTGCCCAAAAGGTTGGCTCCAAATAAATTTCTGAAAATTTATTTTCTAAAACTCCAAACATACACAAAAAGATACATAATTTTCCACATACCATATAATCCTATTTAGTATAATTTCATTTTCATTTCATCTTATAAAATTGAATTTAATCATCCTGAATAATACAACAATAATAATAATAATACCTTGTACCATACAAATATTCTGTTTTTTTAGAGAGTTTGAGGTGGTTTCCATTTTCTATTTTCATCTTCCCAAAGCTTTCTTTCAAACCCTTCTAATCCAATCTTGTATTCCCATTCATTATTACTCAAATCTTTCACATCACCATTTGGTGATTTCAACTTAACTGGACCAAAAATTCCATTCTTTACCTTATCAAAATGAGCCCCATAATTCTAAGGCAAAAAAAAAAAGTGTAAGCAATTACTAACAATGTGTAGAAAAATGTGTGGGTCTCAATTGCATTAAGACCTCCCTCCTTAGCTTTCTTTTATCAAAGATGGTCACATCTATAAATAAATAAAAATATTAAAAGGGTATATATGTCATGATTTTTTATATTTTATACTTCGTTTTCTCGATTCACTACTATATTAAACAAGCAAAAAAAAAATGAAAAAAACTCTATGTACGTTACGAGAAATTAAAATATCATCTTTTTTCTATAGAAAAAAAGGTGTAACGATAGGCCTCAGGTGATTTAAGATTGACAATACCACGCATGGTTGATAGATTGAAAAGGTGACGTTGTTCCAAGCAATGTCACGGGACATCGCTTCATCAAAAACTTTTACTTAATATATATGTATGTATAAGCAAAACGAAAATATTGAGTATAAATTTAACAAAATAAGACTACTTATATTCATTATAGTAATTTATTGATTCGTTCACTTCAAATATTGACATTAGTCACGATAAAATCTAATAGGACGGCGCTTCATCTAAGCTTCTACCTCATACATAAATGTATATATAAGAAAAATGAAAATATTGAGTATATATTTAACAAAATAAGACTACTTGTATTTATTATAGAGATTTATTGATTTGTTCACTTCTTCAAATATTGACACCAGCCACGATAAATTCTAACAGGACATCCTTCATTGAAAACTTCCTACTTTTCTTTTTTTTTTTCTTCGAATACTTCTACTTCATATATTAATGTATATATAGGAAACATGAAAGTATTGAGTATAAACATAACAAAATAAGATTATTTGTATTCATTATAGTGATTTATTCATTTGTTCAACTTCTTCAAAATATTGACAACAACCACGATAAATTTTACTTACGCCATTGAATAATTAAAACACACATGGTTGATTGGTTGAAAACGTGATCATAGAAATATCTCCGGGGAGAGAATATGCCAGCCCCAAATGGTGTTACGTGACACAACTTCATCTAAAAATCTTACTACATATGTATATATAGATAATAGTAATAATTAATATACATACATATATATATATATATATATATATATATATATATATATATATATATATATATTTCTATTATTTGTTAAGTATTATAATATCATAAATATTAAGATAAGCATTTTGATTTATTTAATTTTTACTTTCATATTTGATTATTTTATAAATTTATAGTAATTAAATAATAAAGAATCTGTTAATATTCAAAATATTTTTAAAATTCTATCTACGCTCTTTGAAAAGAAATTTCAAATTGAAATGTTCATATATCTAAAAATAATTTAAGAAGTAAGTTTTGTTAAATCTCAATATATTTAATTATATTATTTGATACTCGGTATTTCAAAAATTTAATTCAACTAATGAGATTTGTTTATATTATACCATGAGGATAGAACTTAAAAGTTTAATCGATGTACTAATATATGCTCCCTTCTTCCACAATAAATATCCAACAATCAAAGAGGATTGTATATATGTAAATTCAAAAGTAACATATTATATACATCTCTTATTTTCTTAAAATACATAATTTTATTTATATTTATATACTCTTTAGTAATATTTAGTTATAATTAAGTTATAATTTATATCATGTTAATAATTGTTAATGTCTTTTTGTCTCTTTGTTGTTGTCTCATTAGATATGGAAAAAAAATGATTTTTTTTCTTTTATTTACAGTAGTAAATTATTATCTTAGTTTTAATGTACACAAGACACGAATTAAAGAAATCATAATTTTTTTCTTTCCATCTTGTACATCACATATTATTAGTTTCGTTTGAAAATTTTATTAATACATATGACACTTGCATTTTTAATCTATTGTCTAAAAGGCTAAAATACAAAGTGTGAAAAATATATTACTTAAATTAAGTGATCAATTCAATGTTTGAATTTAATCCTGAGTGGATATTGAAATAAGCAATAAAACATGTAATCTTTTTAAGTTATCTGGGAAATTTACAAATTATAAGTTGTTGCTAAGTTTGATAAATTAGAAAAATAATTTATTAAAAAGTATAAATGTAGAATATCATTGTTCTTTGTGTGCTTAGATGAAGATGAGAATTGATTAATTTAACATATATAATATAAAAAATAAAGAGATTTTTACGAGATGCAACACATTTATAGAGGTTAATTATACAATTGGCATAACTTTTGTATTTTTTCATAAATAACAGAGTTTATTTCAATTTTAGCATGATATAAATTTGGCATGATTAACAATTAAATGAGAACCCACTAAATCAAAAAATTTATATTTATTATTTTTTTCCTTTTATATTTATTGCATTTTTTCCTTTCTCATGGGTTTTTTGGTAGTGATGCACAGGTAAATTGAAGGAAAAAGATTGTAGTTATTTCATATAAGAAAATCACTACATTAATTTTTTTAGTATTTTTTATTTTTAAGAATTACTGGTTTTGATTAAAATTAAATTAATTAAATTATGTATAATATTGATATACTTGTTGACTTAAAATATAATAATTTAAATTAAATTAAAATATTATATTATACTTAATATATATTGCTACTATACCATTTACATTTGTTGTATCATTAGAAATATACGATTTACATACATATAATATTTAATATATAATTAATATATATTGCTACAATAAAATTATATTTTCAATATTATTTTAAATATACAATTTACATACATGCAATATTTAAAAAAATATATATAAAAAAAAAGGTAATAGAAAAGGAAAGGAGTAAGTGCCAGGCTACATTGATGACAACCATTTTATAATTTCTGGTGAATTAATTTTTGGCTAAATACGTAATTATTTTCTGGCCATTAATGTTATTTTGAGAATAATGTTAAAAATTTAAAATGTGTTTTTTAAGATTGTATTATTACGTAAAAAATTTAAAACTAAACTTGTAATATTGGACCCGTAAACGAGTCTTTTCACATCTAGTATATATATATATATATATCTCAGTAGTGCTACGAGGATAGTGAATAGATGAAAAGATTGAAAGCTCGAAATCGGTTACGCAACAGGCTAAGCCAGAAAGGAAGAGACAAATATCTGCCAAAGGTAAGTCCAGATCTGACTCTCTCTCTTCCTTTACCTTGCTAACAGCCCCTTGGACTGCTACGAAAAACACCATCGGATTTCAAAGTAGCACGATCTAATTCGAAAATTTCACCCACACGTCTAGCCCCAAAGGGATAAGGAGCAGAGCAACTGGCGTAAAAAGAAGGGATAGGGGGTAGAGATGACCTTTTCAGCATCGCTGTGAGAGCATCCGAGTGAATAATTTCTTCCAATGGCATGCAACTTTTCTTAGTGCTTCCCTTTGTTCTTGCAAGAGATCAAGACTGGTAGGCAGGCTAAGGCCAGAGATTCAATGCCCGAGGTCTTTCCTCTCCTTATCAGTCGAGTTACTTCATAACCTAATATAATATGTCTTTCACCATCAATTTTTAAAGCTCGATCATCATATGTGACTTCATGAGTAGCACAAGAAGAAAATAATATAACCATGAAAATTATTAGAAATAAAAAACTTTTGTTTGTAGCCATAGTTGCTCCTAAATTGAAACTAATTGACTTAGAAAAATTAGTGAGAAATGAACTCTATTTATAATACATAGTTACTTGGGCTATTAATTAGATACCTATTGGACATTTTTGTTTTATCTTGTATTTTGTTATGGATAAATATGAATATAACTTATTGTGTTCTATTCAAGTACTTCTAATTAGTATAATTCTATAGAAATCTAGTTTAATTTAGTGCTAACTTTCTTCCATTTTTTTTCTCTTTTTTAATTCTATTTGGGGTAATTCGAGTAACCTTTTGGCTTAATTTATTTTTCAGATTTTGTTTTAAT
Organism: Jaltomata sinuosa; assembly: GCA_003996215.1. NCBI lineage: Eukaryota > Viridiplantae > Streptophyta > Magnoliopsida > Solanales > Solanaceae > Jaltomata > Jaltomata sinuosa. The sequence goes on from QJPP01000040.1 coordinate 410,480, forward strand.
TTATTGTTCTTATCCTGTGAAGCATACTAAATTTTATAAAATATCTCCTACTTTTTAAGATTCTTTTTAGTTTATCTATTGGGTAAAAAAGAGATGGATATATTTTACTATCTAAGAAGAGGGATTAAGCGGAGCGTCAACATGCATGCTTCTGCTGTCTGCTTATTCATTTGTGGGCCTGATTTTCATTTTAATTTATTTATCTTTTTTAAAAATTTGTTATATATTTATAAAATACGCAAAAAAGATAAATCACAATAACTAACAATTTAAAATATTTAAAAGATATAAAAAAATTGATTGACTCTCGAAATTTTATCAGCGCCACATAAATTGGATAAAAGAAGTAACATATATTATTTAAAAATAATATAAAAAGTGCTATAAATCACAATAATTAATAATTTAAAATATTTAAAAGACATAAAAAATTTAATTGACTCCAAATTTTGTCAATATCGCATAAATTGGAGTAGAGGGAGTAACATATATTAATTGAAAATTACGTAGAAACTACTATAAATCACAATAACTAACAACTTATAATATTTAAAAACTATATAAATAAATTAGGGTGAATCTCCAAATTCCATCAGTGTCACATAAAAAAAGGTATTATAATTCACAATAATTAACAACTTAAGATACTTAAAAATCGTACAACAAAATTTTGATCGACTCTCTAAATTTAATTTACGTTATATAAATTGAGACAAAAAAAACGTAACGTATATTGGGCCCGTGCATAGCACGGGCTGTCGATAACTAGTCAATAGTAGATGCCTTAAGCCAATTATTTATTTATCTTTAAAAAAATAAATTAAATGTGTTTCCAGAGACGTAAGGAAAAAAACAGTTTGATGCACAAAGTATTTCATTTCAAGAAAGGATCGCACTCTCGCATCTCAAAGTGTTTGATGTAGATAATCTACCTTAACGCAACCATGATGGTCTGACAAGATGAAAAATAATTGTTATGTGAACATCAGGGGCTTATCTAGGTGGGGTCACCGGGTTCACGTGAACCCACGCTCCCCTCCCTAGATCATATATAATAGTGTTATATTTTTCTAAAAATATATAAATATAGATGTGTGAACTCACGTTCGAAGTATTATATAATGCGATGATGATTGTGTGCATCTCTTTAAGTGAGTTTAAAATTTTAAATCTTGTATCTATCCTTTTTTTCTTTCTAAATGATTATTGATCACACTTTTTACGTTTTAATTAAAAAAAAACTTTAATCTTCCAAAATTTTCAAGTCTATCACATTGGAAATTTCTAACCTTTTTATCACTGTAAAATTTTATATAATTCAATCAAATGCATATAATAAAACTAGTAATAGTGGATGATATAGCATATAGTCAATGGGTTCAAGCGATCTCAATACCTTCGACACGAAATATACCAATAATTTTAAAAATTTAACGGGTTCAGTGGAAAGAACCTAAAGGGCAAATCGATTAAATTTATATCTTAGATACACCTTTTCGTAATAGTGCACCCATCCTCTCGAAATTCTGGATACGGCTCTGGTGAACATGGACTCAGTAACTTCTTTTTCTTCTCCTTTTTTTTTGGTTTTGATAGAAACTTCTCTGTCTGTACACTCAATGGCTTAAAAAAGTAATGCCAAATATAAGCAGTTTAATGCATTTCATATTATATCGTATAGAAGTAACGGATTGCAAGCTGTATGAACATTTTGATCAAGTTTGATCAAGTCTACTTAATTTTGATTTTGACTCTTAACAGAGAGCATTAAAATATAGGTATCAAAAGTGGATGATAGAGACTGATGATTTTTGTGATGTAATTTAGATAGTACTATAGTTGGATAGTGGAGATACAGTTTCCGTCATGGAAAAAACTTATTCGCACCTGAATTTAAATCAATCTTACAAGTATATTACACAGGTGTTTAATATACACTTTATTACTTAATTATGATTAAGTTCTAACCTCAATATATCACTTAACCATAATTCTAATGTGGTTTGGCATTAATATAAAAGATGAACAAGTTTTTTTCCATCACAGCATAGCTCCTTGGATTATTTACAAGTGGTATTCAAGCTCTTATTCTGGTAACTTTAGCCACGGCTTGTATAGTGACTGATCAAATCCATTATGAATCCTACTCACCGGAATATGGAGGTACTTGAGGCCAATCTGATCTTTCACAATAAAGCGAGCATATCGACTATTTCTAGCTCCTATGATTCGTAACTCTGACCCCCTGTTAAAGGGCACCTATACCTCCATAATTAGAGGACTTTCTAGGTTGCAAAATCATAATATGGTTAATGTACTTACCTTCTATATGACCTGATAGTACAAAAGAAATTATGCGTAAAGTGAAACGAGCTACACCGTCTTCCGGAGGGGAAGTTAAAACCCATGTTTCAAGTAAAGTAGATACTGATTTATTAATGAATTTTTACAGGCAAAATACCGCTGACAATGTGTTAGATTGACAGGTTACTTAATGAAGGGAAGGTACCAACAGCCTGTGTGGTCAAGATATTAGCTGAGAGAACTTAATGTTCTGTTTGTTTATTTAAGTACTGGCTCAATTTATCCTCAAAAGCAAAGTGTATAAAATGTCCTCCATATTTTATCACTGAAATAAGGAGTATCATATCCAACATTAATACTCATCAACAAAGAAATAAACATAAAAAGGACATTTCTATAGTAATGGCACAATTTTTTGCACTCGAAATCACAACTAGTCTAGAACTACATATCAAACCATTTGGAAGAAAGCTATTGAATGACAAGAACAAGTTTGAAGAAAGTGACAGATTTGGAGGAACAGAATGCCGCAGTAAGTTTCTTAGCACTAGGTCAAGTTTGAAAGTACAGCACGATGAAGACACTTTTCGCATATATGAATGCATCTAAATACATACAGTGATTATTGACCTCCTTAAGTACATATTTCCTCATGATTGACCCTGTTGAATTTGATGAAGAAGAGCTGCTGCCAACTGCAATGTTGCTTGCAAGCGTTTCTGTGGGTCTGTTTCCTCATCTGCTGCAGTTTGCAGTTGGTTCAAGTTAGTGCCATGCTGAAGCTCTCTTGGAGGTGGGCCCGGCAAACTCGTCATTGGCTGCTGCTGCTGCTGCAGCTGTTGCTGAAGCAATGGCTGCATTTGACCAAACTGTGATGATGAATGATCAACAGGCTGATTGTTTGAGAATGGAAGATTCTGCTGTGGCCTGTATGAATTGTCAGGCAGGTAAGCAGTGCCTGGTTGTCTAGAATCTTGTCCTGTTGATGCAACCCCTGATTGCCTCTGCTGCCCAAGAAGTGATGAGGCTAACAATGCAAGTTGTTCTGATTGAAAAGGTGCAGCTGGTGTTTTTGCCTCCGGAGGAGGTCTATTATTACCATTTGAATGGATACTTGAAACTTCACCCCTATAGATGCTAGAACTTTCCTGCCGCGTACCAGGCATGGACGGGTTATATCCCTGACCGATGGTAGGATCATTTCTTCCACTGGATGATTGTGAGATGATATTCTTGACACTAGGATTTGGGTTCTGCATATCATGGGAAGACCAGTTCAGTCCCGGGGCAGGGTACTGCTGATTGACCATGTAATTGTGCCTGTCTCCACTAAATGACTCAGAAAAGTTACCAGCTGGCTGAAGAGAGCCTGAAAATGAAGCAGCTGGAGGTCCTGTATCTACCCCAGGAAACGACATATTGCTGATACCTGGTCTCTGAGTGGCTGCGTAAGATGTAAGTGCAGTATTAGGCCCAGAAGGCGATATCGGCTTGGCAAACGATGTCATGCCCTGGAAACCGGTAATACCAGTTTCATTCTTCTCAGGCTGAGACCCATAACTGGAAGCAGGAGGTTCTAATCTTAAAACAACACCAGAGATGCTCAGTTTTCCTGGTACTTTAAGGACCTTCTCGGAGAAGTCAGAAGGAGGTACAAGAAACATAGTGGTCCTATCATCCAATTTAGCCACAGCAGCTCGCTGCTTCTCACCAAGATAATTCATGAATTCATTGTAAAATGCCATGTCAGCATCACTAGCTGGAACAAAGAAGACAACCCAAGAACCAGCTGCTTGATAGTAATGCTTTGCAAGCATGTCTAAACTAGTCCTTGCTGTGCAGTCCAAGTATACAGGTCTGTGGAATTGAACCATTGCGAACTTAATGAAGGAAAAAAAATTCAAGTTCTATTCACAACACGTGGGATGAAAGGTTCTCAACCTAAGATGAAGAGAGTTAAAACAAGTCTTGCAACATAAGTACTGTTCTAGATCCTTCCCATGTACTTGATATCATGAACAAAAATTTTCTACTCCATACAAGAGAAATGATGATTGTCCTCGAAATGTCAGTTAAACACTAACCATTTTCTATCTCGGACTCCTATGATAAGAAATATCTAATCAAGAAAATTCACTTCTACGTAACAGGGATGTAAAATGCTGATTTCTCCAATGAATACACTTTATCAGAGTTATATTACAATTCATTATCAATCATATAGATGCATAATGATTATATTTAACTTGACCAAAGCCTAAATATTTGTTATTAAAGCATCGATCAGCTAAACTTTCACTGATTAACAATATAAGTCTTGTATAAAGTTGCTCTAAAGTGCTATGGACCTGAATATTGAGCTTACCAATCCAAACGTACTACAACATACCCCAGTGTAATCCAAACATTTTAAAGTTTATTCAAAAGCACGTAGAGAAAACTACAACTACTATACAACATGAGCTTCATGGACTAACATGATTTTATCAGTTATACCAGAGTATATTTGCATTGAGAAATTTCTGTGTTAGGAAGGGCTTCAACTCAAATGTCTAAAGGGAAGGATCCCTGCAATTCAAAAAAGCTTTCATTTCTAACTGAAGTCGGCTATCAGTTTTTAATTTCAACTTCTTGTCACATTAGATCAGAAATTAATGTCGATGGAATGATTAACTTCCCATAAAACATGTAATTACTTACAAGATCATGTCTAGAGGTTTGCCCACAGGAAAGCATCGAGCCCGACAGACAACAGTTCCTCCCTTAGCAATAGTACCTTCCCATTTCCACTCAGTACTCTTGGATGAGGGATGTGGTTCAGGAGTCAACCTTTTCTGCTCAGCATTTGAAGCCAATTGACCAGAGCCCACCTTAAAACTGTCAAAACGTGAATTCCACCGGTCGTTATCTTCCGGATAGGGTACATTGGAGGTCATCATCCGCTCAGGAATCTGTCTATGAACAAGAGATCCAGAATCGAAGTTTTTATCAGGGGCTTGGGAAAATTCACGGTACCCCCTCTGCCTTGCTGGTTCCATATCATTGAAAGGATATTCTGGAAGCTCATTTTCAGGAAAATAGGAGCTGGTCTTCAGTTTCTTAGCTTCATGAAAGACAAAAGGATCTTCAGGCAAGTCCCATGAATCATCATAGAATGGATCTTGTCTAGGGAACCGCTGAGGAGAAAACTCACGGATGTCTACACCTCTTTTCCTTGGAGGACTACGCTGATTGTAAGCATTGTCCCCATGTCCCAGTTCAGAATCCAGTACGGGAAATCTCCTTCTATCAGGTGTACCATCTTCACCTGCCCATGAATTACCCTTTCTGCCAAAACTAACAAGACGAGAATCACCAGGATCCATATCTGAGTTAAACCTTGGAGACCTCATGCCATGATCTCCAGGAACATTACCAAAGTCCCTATCATGTCGAAGGTTCTCAGAAGAACCAATGTGCCCATATGATCTCAAATGTGAGGATGGTGAATCATTCATTGAACTCCTTTCCTTGTTAGAGGTTCCAGATTCCGCCCGGGCAAAACAAATATGTACACGAGGATTGTCAAATAATTTTCCTTGTAATGTTTCTTTTGCCCTGCAAGCTGCCATCACATTCTTGTATCGAACAAAGGCATAAGTTCTACCTGGAAATGCAGTAATCCTATCTATCTGTCCAAATGGGGAGAAGGCTTTTCGTAAAATGAATTCATCTACTTTCAGTTGTGCAGGAAACCCAATCCATAAAACCTCACTGGGTTCTCCACTCTTATCATCTAACCTTGATTTGTCTGGATATGGTGGAAGGTCAGGAGTAGAGTGGCGAGTCCTCAAATCCCTTTGTGGAAGTGGAGATCTTCTTATCATGGGGCGTTCATCTCGACGTGGAAAATACTCTTCATCCCGTGGTCGTGCTGGTGATGATTTGTCCTGTGATATAAGACCCTATTTAGAGCAGAGCTGTCGCCATTTTTCTTGATATATTTTTAGAGTACGAAAAGAAAAAAGATGTGAATTTGCTGGCATATAGATTAACTTTTTCACCAGAAAGTAATAAGCACTAACGGGGAATTGCTGTATGAATGCTGAGAAGTACAACACCAAGAGAAGTAACCCATTAGTCGAAGAACATAGCAACACATATCTCTCTAGTTGTGACCTACATTAAGCATCAATCAAAACCCACAAAATTCAAACTGATCTCTGTTCTTGCTTAAGGGTTTTCTTTTCACACTCTTATTACTAGTAAACACTCTCCAATGCTGTAACACTACATTATCTTCACGAAAGTACTCTGATTATTGCAGCAAGAATCTGGAAGTAAGATGTTGAAGCGGACACATACAAAAACAAACATACATATGTATAGGACAGGACAAATGCAATCATCTAGACAGAAATAGTCCAACTACAATTTAAACAAGTTGGGAGTAGCCTAACTTCCAGGCTCATATCCTTTACAAGTGCAGAAATCAAGTCCTTTAGGGAATAGGATTACAGCATCATGACTTTAAAAACGAATGCACTTCATTTAATGGACCCTCTCTTTTAAGTACAAAGACAAAAAGAGAAGTCCTAACCACTGAATTAGATCAGTCTTAACATAAGCCAAACATTCTTCTGGTAGAACAAATGCAAGATATTACTGATGCAGAAGTGAAGTAGGTTTGCGATCACTGATTATATAACCAATTCTTACAGAAGATATGGTAGGAATACACACACAACTTCACTTGTGAGATTCACTCACATACAGCTTTCAATTACCTTTTTGATACTCGACCAACAAACTTATAGGAAAATTGCTAAAGCACAAGTTTATCGCTAACACACAAGCCACAAAAATGTTCATGCATTTCGAAGAAGACAAAACCCAACAACATATATCTCTATTTTAGCCCCTAGATTATCATGAAAGGAAGCTCTAGAGATGTTTCAAATTACAGAACAGCAACACATCCTTTGTAGACATATTGAAGGCACAAATTCTACTTCAAAAGCATATACTTTGAATGCTTTAAATACCTATTTGATCTTCCCTGGAGTAAATCAATAGTGCACTTGGATAAACACCTTAGATGCAACCAATTACTAAGCTAAGCATCAATTTGATAACCTCCACCTGCCCTAAACTGAAATGATCTGTCGGAGAGGGCCAAAGGGCAGCCGGGGAATAAACAACTATGAAAACCTCTTCTTCTCCTTTGCTGTGTGAAGCAATAGTGATGTCAAAAGCGAAAAATGAAAAAAGGTGCCAAGATCAAGACACTAGGCAATTTCTTCTCACCAGACTTGGAGGACAGAGTCACTCGGCACTTGTGCTGGTGGGGCAGGTAACCTATAAGACTAGTCAAGGTGCGCGCAAGCTAGCCTGGTCATCACAGTTATCTCAAGAAAAGGGGGGTATCAAGACCAGCAAGAGCTCTAAGCTAAAGACGTCATTAAGACTCTTTAGCAAAGATATCCATGAGACAGTAATTGGACTTATGTACATATTAAAACACACACACACACACACATATATATATATCGAGAGCAAGTAAAATAACCCGAACAGTGATTATTTGGGTAAAGGAATTGAAAAGACCACAGTGAGTCAAATATAAATGAAGCAACACGACAGTGTCAAATCAAAACCATCTTATATTTTTGGCTAATATCAGAAATGCAGTTATTAAAGATGTCTATTGAATGGGTAGGAGATATCTTTTAGAAGAAGCTCTTTTGATTGGGAACAGGAAAGGATAGCAACACTACTGCAACCTCAACCAAGTTCACTTCGACAACACTGAGCAATAGTAGATAAGCACAACAGAGAAAGAGGAGGATCACTGGATCACGGTCATATGCATATTAGAAACAAAGAAAATCCTAAAAAAACAAGGAAAAATCTATACATTTTGTAAGGAAAACTAGTACAGTTCTTTGAATTGGTTCCAGAAGAACAAAGGGAAAGATATAAAGAAAAAACTGGATCCATTTCACAAAACCTCCCCATAAGTTACCGATCTATAAAAAACACATAAACAATTCCGAAACAACAATGAATGCAAGCAAGATCTCAACTTAATAAACAAAAACAAGAAACTGGGATCTTAATAATCATGAAGCATGCACATAATAGTACAATTATACGCATGACTCCAAAAATTACTGTACCTACTTGAAAAAGGATAGAAGTTTGAATAGCTTAGAAATTCATGTAGCATATGAGTCTTATTTTTTTTAATTAGTAAAGGTATTCTATTACGAGCCTTATTCAGGTTCAACCACTTAGAGAGAGTATAGATCAGAGACTGATCAAGTTTGAGTTGACAGGCAGACACATATCCCACATAAACTAGTCAATGACACAATTCATGAACTAGTCGTCCAGGGTCAGGTGAAAATGGACACTGAATGGAGCTCGAGAAAACAGCAAGATCGGAAGAAATTTCATGGAGATATTTGTAATTTCAGCAAGAGGATAAAAATACAAGACTCTTTCTGAGAATGGCTAATGCCCATAAAAGATATTACTCTACTGATAGAATAGAAATTAACGGGGAACTGATTGAAGATGCAAAGAAAGAGCAAACACTCTATCTCAAAGGAGTTATGTTGACATTTGAAGCAGTTACTGGACTAAGGATAAATTTGGATAAGAGCAGTATGTTTAGTATAAATGTGGATGATAATATTGAGGAATTGGCTAACATTCTCGGGTGTAGGGTGGAGAAATTTCTACAGTATATCTAGGGATTCCTTTGGTGCAAAGAGGAATGATCAGAAAAGTTGGCAAGGAGTTCTGTTTAGGTGTGTGCTAATAAGCTTATTCTATGGAAGAAACAATACCTATCTATGGAGGCAAGACTCACACTAATACATGGTGTGTTAGATGGAACGCCAACCTACCTGATGTCTCTATTCTCTATGCCTGCAGAAGTGGAGAAGAAAGTAAACTCTTATGAGAAAATTGTTTCTCTGGGAAGGTAATGCGAGTAAAATAAAGATGCATTTAATCAAATGGAAAGTGGTGCTGAATCACAAAAAGAGTGGAGGCCTAAGAGTGAAAAATCTGAAATTACACAGTAAGAGCTTGCTCTCAAATGGTTACGGAGATACATGTTGGAAGGGGATGAAGTTAATAAGGGTGGGTGGAGACCTCCTCCTTTACATATGAATGCTACGGGAGGCATATGGAAGTTTCATTAGCAAAGGGAAGAATTTCTAAAATATACTAAATTAGAAGTTGGAAATGGACATAGAATCAACTTCTGGACAGATCTATGGATAGGGGAGGAATGTTTGAAGTTTAAATTCCCTAATCTGTTCAATTGCTTTGTTATCAGGCTGGAAATATTGCTGACTTACATTCAGATTCAGGATGGCAGATTGCACTTAGATGAAACTTGAATGACTGGGAGGTTGAAGACTACTGTGTTTTACTCCAACAGTTAAATTTAGTCTCAATTGATCACAGTAAGGTGGATGCACTGATCTGAGAAACCGGTGATGGAAGAAAAAGTTCAGTCAATAGCTGTTGTAACATGGTAATTAAAAAGTCAAGCCATGAAGTTGTCAATTGGCCTTGGAAAATGAATTGGAAGACAAAAGCTCCAGCAAAGGTAGCATGCTTTTGTTCGATAGCAACTTGGGAGGCTTCTTTTGCTCGAGATAATTTGCAAAAAAGGGGATTTAAATTATGTAATAGATGCTATCTTTGTGAAGGAAATCAGGAAACAGTGAATAATCTTTTTCTCTATTGCAGAGTATCTAGACAATGCTGGGATTTATTCTTAAGCATCTATGGCATTTCTTGGGTGATGCCACAGACTATAAAGAGTTTGTTGGTAGAGTGGCAGTCCCAAAGAATATCCAGAAAGCTGAAGCAGATATGGAGGACCATTCCATTATGCATATTTTGGACTTTATGGTTGGAAAGAAACAAAAGCTTGCTTCGAAGGGCATAGGGATCATATCCCTAGAAGTAAGAATAGAGGTACTCATGATTTATATTATTGGTGTAAAAGCAGTTCTTTAGTGGATTTAGAAGTTTGGGGATAAAAGCTTGAGTGCAACTTTCATTGTTCTCATTCCAAGAAGGCCGAAGCAAAGTAAACTTAAGGATTTCAGGCTAACTCCACAATCTGTAAGCTTGGCTTTAGACAAGCTCCTTTTTTATGATGGTGGTAACCGGACCAAATTGCACGCACCTAGACTATTTCACCAGTACCTACTACCTCTCACTAGCACAGATATCGGGTATCCGCTAATCGCTACCTCTCACCGTACCAGATAAGACACAAAGGCTTAGGGAGATGAGAAGAAATCGCCTAGTATTTTTTTGCCATCCCTAGAATTTGAACCTAAGAACTTATGGTTCTTCTCTAATTTCATTGAACAATAGGTCACGCCCCTAGGTGCGATTTCCGAGCATGTAAGTTGATCTTTTCTTTTGGAAAATGATGGAGAAGTTGAAATCTCGAGAAAGTTTGATCAAATAGGTTAAAATATGCATCAAACAATAGGAACATCCTCTCTAATTATACATAGTTCTCTTGAAAGTTTTTTCTAGACGGGACGATTTCTTATCAGCTTATCTTTTTATCATAGTGATGGGACTTTTAATCGAATGTTATCCAATGTTGTGGAGAGGAATAGGTCTAGAGAATACAGAATATTTCAAAAAGATGATAGATTTATGAAAAAAATTGCAATTTATGGAGGAGGGTGTGTTTCCATGTGATGCTATTTGGATAGCACACGTGCCGAGGAAGGTGTGCTTTTTCTCTTGGCTTGCAACTAGAGGGGTGATTCTGACGGCGGAAAATCTTAGAAAGCGGAAGGTTGTTTGTGTCAGCTGGTGTTACATGTGTAAAGAGACATGCGAAGAAGTGGATCATCTTCTCATTCGTTGTGTCTTTACCATGAGATTATGGTGGGACATGCTTTGGTGATTCGGAGTTTCTTGGGTGATGCCAAAAACTGTGAAAGATTTGATGTTTTAATGGAGAAGCGGAAAAAAAAAAGGAGAAGGCATAGGGCATGGAACTTGGTCCCTCTTGCGTTGATGTGGGTTATTTGGAAACAGAGAAATAGAAGAGCTTTTGAGGGGTAGAGTCGAGTTTTTCTCAATTGAGGAATAGCCTCTGGTCACTTATTTTCTTTTGGTGCACCCATAAAGTTCCTTGTTGTATAGAAAAATGGGTGAATTTTGTAGAGAATCGGATTTTGTAGATTCTTTACCTTTTGATTTATCCCTTGTATACGGCCAACTCGACCATGTTTATGAATGAAATACATTTACCTTATCAAAAAAATAAATGAGAATAAATGGTCATAGTATAGCCACACTGATATATTTGATCACATAGGAAACATAGTCATAAGATAAAAGAACCCGTGTTTGCATAGCTAGATATCATGTTTAAGGAAATTAAGTGTTATATAGATATTCTACTTGAGTGGCTAAACGATCTTTATCGTAATTTACTTGTATAGGCCTTTAAGGCATTATGTGATAAGTTACTCTAAGCAATGGGAGGTATTCATAGGTTTTACTTGACACACTTGCGCGACGTGATTCGGCGCACAGGGTTGAAACCAGACCATTATAGTGAGCCGGAAGATTGTGGCATACCCGCCCTTGTGGCATCATTTGCATTTGGTAGTCAGCTGGAATGTCATGCACTAGTTCCCTTAACTCGAGACAATATATGGCATATATGGCCTGCGGGCAAGACCTCATAGCGAGCCTAAAAAAGGTGCACCTTGTATTTGACCGCAATTATAGTTAGTTGTATAGAATAGCTATGAGTAATTGGGCAACATATGTCTTACACTTGACATAGATCGCCTTCGGTAGGTCATCATATGATCAATTGTATTAAGATAGTCATAATACATCACTAGGCAAATTACTAGGCGCTTCATAATAATGCACAACTCATAAGTCGTTATATGATAAGTTAATACGGCTAGTGCATAGGTTATAGTTTCATATTGTGTATCTATTACTTGTATGCACATAAATTATTCACTTCGATAGCTGATTCACATGAGCATCCGAACTTGTCTACTTGTTATTCTCTCTGCTTTACATACCAGTACATGTTGTATATGTACTCATGTCCCTATATTCGGGGGCGCTGCATTTCTGTAAATGCATGATCAGGTATACAGGTTAGCAGACCTTCACATTAGGCAGTTGTTGCATATTCACAAAGCAGCTGGTAAGCTTCATTCTCATATGGAACCAAGAGATGTCTAGTACTCTTAGTCATACTTATAGCCATAGTTTGGGTATGTCGCAGCCCTGTCCGACCATCTTACATTGTACAGTTACAGATTCTATTAGAGGCTTCATAGACAGTGTAAAGTTGTCATATGTAACTATAGTTTCAGTTGTCCACTACATTAGTGTGGCCAGTTGGCCAGTATTGCTCATGTACAACTCATTTATTGTCTTATGAATAGTGGCTCATCCATTTAGTGCAGGTCATTTGTTACTTATCCGCCCCGTTCAGGCTTGGAGCGTGACACAACCACCAGGTTTTGTTGCTTAGGGGGAGTCTAGTAGCATGGTATCTCGATTGCGCCCGTCACTCAATGGTCTAAAACAGTCTCCTAGTTTGGGAAGTTAGGCATAGTAATTTAGGAGTTTGGTATGACTCGTAATAAAGTTGATCATTCTGCGTTTATCGGCACTCTGCTCCAAATCTGTATATTTATTTGGTGGTGTATGTTGATGATATTGTTATCACTGGTAATGATTAGAATGATATCACTAATTTAAAGCAACGTCTCTTTCAACATTTCCAGACTAAAGACATCAGCAAACTAAAGTATTTTCTAGGTATTAAGGTTGCTCAGTCCAGATCAGGTATTGTTATTTCACAACGGAAGTATGTCATAGACATTATTAGGAGACAGAAATGATGGGATGTAAATCCATTGACACTCCTATGAGTCCGAATACTAAACTCCTGCCATGACTGGGGGAGCCACTCAGTGATCCAGGAAGATATAGGCAGTTGGTTGGTAAGTTGAATTATCTTATCTCACGGTGACTAAGCCTGTCATTTCTTTTCTTGTGAGTATTTATGGATTCTCCCTGTGATAGTCATTGGGATGCAGTTGTCCGCATTCTATGATATATAAATTCAGCTCCAAGTAAAAGACTACTTTTGAGGATCGAGGCTATAAGCAGATCGTTGGATATACATATGTTGATTGGGTGAAATCACCTTCTCATAGATGTTCTACATTTGAATATTGTGTTTTAATAGAAGATAATTTGGTTGTCCTAGGAGAGTAAGGAACAGAGCGTGGTTGCTCAATCTATTGCAAAACCACTATCGAGCAATGGTTGTAGCAACTTGTGAGCTAAGTTTAGATTAAACAGTTGCTTAGAGAACTAAAATTTGGAGAAATTAGTCCAATCGAACTTGTGTGTGATAACCAAGCGACCCTTCATATCGCATCAAATCTGGTATTTCATGAGAGAACTAAGCACATTTAGATTGTCACTTTGTCAAAGAAAAGATACTCTCAGGAGATATTGTTATAGAATTAGTGAAGTCGAGTGATCTGGGTTCTCGTATTAGTTACATATGTAACAAGCTTGGCACATATGACTTGTATGCACCAGCTTGAAGGGAGTGTTAGAATAGGAATAGGATTTGTATAAAGTATCCCTACAAGGAAAAGGCTGGTAGTGTAGTGTCTATAAATAGGGCTTATTATAATAATGTAGAAAACACAATTCAATAATATTTTCTCCGAATGAAATTTTTTATGTGAAGTCCCATTAGCTACTCGCAAGGAACTCCCTTAGACATAGTACAAAATGGCCATGGAAGACGTAGTCCTTTTTCTCTATACTTTTTACACGGTAGCCTCTTTACTTCACCTCTGAGGTAAAGGTACGGTCTACGTACATTCTACCCTCCCCAGACCCCACTTTGTGGGAATACAATGGGTAGTATGTTGTTGTTGTTGTTTTTACACGGTAGTGGTTATTAACAAAATTACCTTAGTTTGACAAAAAAAAGTAGTACAAAATGGCTATGTAAGATAATCTGGAAGCAAAAAGCTTCGTGCAAGGTAGCATGTTTTGGATGGAACGGATAGATGCACATCAAACTTGCTTGACACAGGAAAATTTGCAAAAAAAAGGCTTAAACTTATTAGTTGGTGCTGCTTATGCACAGAGAAGTCTGAGATTGTGGATCATTAGTTGACATTGTAAATATGCCTAGCAGATTTTGTGATTGGTCATAACAAATGTCTTGCAGATTTTGGTTTATGTTCTGAATCTTTATGGGATTCAATGGGCAATGCAAGGTGGGATCATTAATGCCTCGAAGACCCCAATCTCGTGGGATATCAAATGGTATCATCTGCCAAAGCTGGCCACACTGCATTGGGAGAGTTAAGACAGCCTAAATACATAGGTGGAATACAAAACTCCAGCTGATAGCAGAGCCATGCTTTCACGCGTTCCCAGATTGAGATGCTAATTTGAGATGGAACGGGCAAGTCTGCAAGACTAAGGACATAAAAATAGGCACGCCCTGGGGCCAATTTCACATAAATGATAAGCTTCAGGGTGCCACTATAAAAGCAATGTAGAATCGGATCATCCAAACAAAGTTTGTCAATATTTCAAGAGAGCTGGTTAAAAATATGGGGGAAACAAGCTTATGTTTAAGGATATCATTTCTACATACTGCTACATTCAGGAGTAGGATTTTAATTAAGTTTAAGGATATAAAGGGAGCAAGCTGAAACCATTTTCTGGTAGGCAAAGTAAAAAAATGCTTCACTTGCAAATACATAAAAATGGATCACCTTTCCAGAAAGAGCTGATAGAAATAGGAGCAACTTAGTTATAAGCACTGCATTCTGCTCAAGTGATGATAACACTGACAAAAAGTTATAGTTCAGTCATTTACTGGCTGGTATTTGCATCTAGGTAATGTTGGCAGCTGTAAAATTTTCTGAATTGAAAAATTAGCACTCTTTCTGAGCATAACCCAATTATCCAACTCAGCAGTCTAACTTCTATCATTTTATTTCAGAAGCGAGGGTGTTTCTTAGGTACTCTCTAAAGTAACAGATAACAGTACACCAAAGAAACAGATAACTGTGTCACAATTTCAAAGCATTCAAGTAGGACACGTATGAGAATTGCTGCTTATTATACTTATACATAAACCAGTCATTCAGGTCTAGTATGTGAATTTGATGCATGATAGAATGCATCCTGAAAGAAAACCGAGAAGTCTTTCTTATCTAGAAGGTGCTTCAGCTGATGAACTATCAAATCAGGTGAGACATGTTTTTGTAGAATGTCATGGATCATAAACTTCAATTTGGATACATCACTCACAGTTGTGGATGGCCTTTTGCTACATTGATTTTTTCATTTTTTGAAATGGTAAATATTATATATGTTAAAAATCAGCACTAACCTTGAGCCAAGGGTCTATCGGAAACCGTCTTTCTGCCTGTCAAGTGTCAAGGTAAGGGTAAGGTCTGCGTACACTCTACCCTCCCCAGACCCCCCTTGTGGGATTATACTAGGTATGTTGTTGTTGTTGTTGTTAAAAATCAGCACTAAGAAGGTGCTGCTACATTAGGTCGTCTCATTAGGTGCTTATTTAGTCCAAACATATGGTTGAGAATGAGAATCCTTATCATTTGGACTGTTGCAATGTCAATCATTAACACCATAATAATCTAAGAGATTGGGATTTACTTAGTTGGAGTGAACTCTAGAAAAAATTATTCTCCACGTTTCCTCTTAATTTGGTTCATTGATTCAAAAAGGCAATAACCAGAACTCTGTGGATAAAATCAGGTGTACTTCTACTTTGTGGCTTTAGAAGGCATCTCACCTGATATCTTGCTTGTGAAGGACTTCCGTTTTATATGAGATATAGCTCATAGGAATTTATTTAATGGTGATGCCATGATAAAAGTTGTTTGAACTGGATCACAACAACTAAGTAACAAGGCAATTTCGAAAATAAAATTGTGATGCCGATTCTGATAAGTCTGATATTAATAACCTTTACTATGGAAACATACCGCACTGCTGCCGATGTAATTTTTACTGTAGATAGCAGTAAAATACAGATGGTTAGATTCTCAGCTCTTGAGAACTAACAGCTCTACACGATGGTCCCTCAATACCAACTACGTGCCATATAGAAAGGTCTTAGCAATAGGTGTTTTCCAGCTTGAAGAGGATCTAATTTTGATGGTTTTACTCTCACCATATACCACATGCTGCATATGTTGTTGCCTTTGCAAAAGCAACTGAAGATAAAAAGGAAACGGAGAAGAACACTCTTTATCAATACCACAGCTTTTTTACTTTGTCATGGAACTAACAAATAATGATTTAAAAAATGAAACAATTGCACTATCTCAATAACATGTCCAGATAAGTGCTCTGCCTTGGGAACAAATCGTCTCTTCAATGCATATGAATATGAAAGAATCATGTGCATTCAAGCATGGGCAACTGCGTATATAGTGCTTCCCCAGTATGAAGTTTGTGAGGTGCTATCTAACGCTATCCTAGAACAGAAGTAACCATCTAAGATAAAGAGTTAACAGATAAATGCTGCCACTGAGCAGCTTGTATGGTCCAGGTCAATAGCAGCACTAAGAAGCTGGAGATTGATTGAAGAGAGAGTCTGCCTGCTATTTAAAGCATCAGACAGACTGACACCCGCATCTATGCTCTCAATGGTTATTAATTTTGAAAAAGTGCAAGAGTAATGCATTGGTTGTTCCCCTAGCAGCCTAGCCTTGATTAGTGTATTTTCATATGTTGTTGTTGTTCTTACTGCTTATTGTTGTTGTCGTCTTTTTCATCTGTTTGGAGCCGAGGGTCTATTGGAAACAGCCTCTCCTCCTTTTTAAGGAAGAGATAAGGTATGCATACACACTACCCTCCAAAGACCCCACTTGTGGGATTACGCTGGGTATGTTGTTGTTTTTGTTGTTGTTTAGTAATGCATAGCCCAATACAGCCACATGACTCTGATGGCATTTTATAATGATCGAGTACAGATATTGCTTGAGCAAGGAGCTTGCATCCTGATAATTGATTATGATGACAACAGAGTAAAAGACACCGAAATGAAGGAGTTGGTGCAACTTGTACTCAGACCATCCCATAACTTGTGGATTGAAGAGCAAACTTGGTGCGGAGTAAATCTTCTCCTGAAGCCTGTGATATTTCTCATCACTACCCTCACAAACTGAGGCTAAACAATCGCTTGGGGAGCAAAATATAAACACGTTCTACTATTTCAGATTTGTAAGTCACTGCCACATCCTACAGTTTGCAATACCTTTGGAATTTTGATCTGCTGAAAATTTTGTAGAATTGTCTTTTGATTCTTCATGTCTTCACCTTCTTTCTTTCTTTCTTTCTTTCTTTCTTCTTTTTTGTTTTGACAATTTTTCCCTTAGGTTTCAGATGATTAAACGTTTGACTGCTTAGACCAACCGTTACGATTCTTTCTTTTTCTTTTTCTTTTTCTTTTTTTAAAACTTTTTGGAATAAGCAACCAACTGTTATAATCTATAGTGCAAGTTAATAATGTAAGTTTTGTTGGAGCTTTGGACTATGCTAATTGATAACTCATCATTATCTTGGGATCAATTGCAAATTACAAACTAGTAAAAAGGGCCTGACAAACACTCGATGATAGATGGATTGGGCCATGCTTGGCATATGAAGGAATTGGAACCCCTTGAGCTTGAACCAAGTCAGATGACTCAGATCAGTTAGACACACAAAGTACTTACCACCCCCACACCCCTCTTATTGGATAAGTACACACTAGAAGTCCATTCATAGTATATTTTATTTTGCTTTTGTTGAAGGAAATCATGCAGGAGCTATAGTAAAAATTATACCACATTGCTGCTCATCTGTAATATTGCTCGCTTTTGGAGGTTGCTGGAACAATTGCTGCAAGTATTTTTGCTTAGACTGCTGAATTTCCACTATTTTCCTTGGTCCAATGGCTAATTGTTGGATTTCCAGTTTTCCACTACTTGCATTGATGGTAAATTCTTCCATAAGATTCTACACAATCACACCAATGTTTGTACATCTACAAATTTATAGTTCAGATAGTTTCTGCTTATATTAGTCTAGTCTCTAATTCAGTCCAAGAAGTGATAACATTATGTACCTAAAATCTAATCGAGTTACAGAAGCACTCAGTGCGCCCTACTTCCTAGTGTCTGAAATAAATTTGTATGACCTCAACGATACTGAGTGAAGGCGGAGAAAATCGCAAATGGAAGATCAAGATCCACATCGAACTTGGGTAGGTGCATTAATATTAACAGCAGACGTTTATGAGTAACAGAATGCATCTCATAGAAACTTTTTAGGGAAAAATATAGTACTGTCATGTGGTCTGCCAAGAATTCTCTATCAGCAGACAATAATGTCACAAGGAAAAGTAGGCAAAGGTTAACAAAACTAACCGCCTTTGTAAACTCAATCCTAAGTGGATTGCCAGCAACAACATAACCTTGGAGATGTCTTATAGCAGCAAAGGCCCCTTCCACATCTTTAAAATTAATGAAAGCATAACTTCGACCTGGTTGAAATGCAACACGGTCCAGGTCCCCAAAACGTAAGAAGTGATTGGCCAAAGTACTTTCTGAAAGATTATGCGATAGATTTCCAACCCAAAGATGTCTGGAAGGGGGATTTTCACGACCATGATGGCTCTTCTCTTCAGATCTTGGAGGATGGTCCCTGCGATGTCTGTCTCTCCCTCCTCTGCCAGTCTGCAAAAGAACCATGTAGAAGTTGTCAACCAAATAGCATGAAATATATCATAGGAATGAAATTGGCCCCAAATTGAACTGACTAAATACCAATATTCACATTACCAAACCCTACTCAGGCGGCAAAAAAGAAATTGTACTAACATCAAATTAAAGGTTCACTTACAGGTCTCCATAAGAGAGGACCGAAAAACAAATAAGCAATTAGACAACCAGATTGTACATTTAGCAAACAGAGACATTTAAGTTATCTGGAAACATCCTCTCTACCTAGGTAGGGGTAAGGTTTGGGTACACTTTACCCCATTGTGTGGGATTACACTGGGTATGTTGTTGTTGTTGTAGACATTTACATTACATTTAGAGAATGACATTAGAGAATCAATCTTGGTGCTCTTTGGGAGTTGGATGATTTCAATGAAATTCACAGTTGCTCCTTGGAAGGGAATTACGGTACATTTCAATGAATTCTGAAGTAGTGGTACGGACTACGTACACTCTACCCTCCCCAGACCCCACTGTGTGGTAATATATGGTATGTGCTCACTCTCCTCAACAACAACAACCCCCTTTTTTTTGATGACCGTCGTGTCCGGACCAGCTTTCGCGCACCTCAACTAAATCCACGGGATGGACTGGGATTTGAACCTCAGACCTCAGACCTCATGGTTCATTAACCCACTTCATCGACCACTGGGCCACACCCTTGGGTGCTCCTCAACCCCCTTTCCATCCCCCGCTATCCGGAAAACACTAGAAGCACAGGGGTGTAAGTAGTCCTTCTAACAGATTGACATTTGAGGCTCAAAATGTTCCACTAATCAATTGAATGTAAAGTCAGGAGTTTTATGGAACCAAACAACTTGTTTGATCACCTTTCTCCCAATTTTGACACATAAAGAAAAAAAGGCCAGCCCAGTGCACTAAAGCTCCGCTATGCGCGAGTCCAGGAAAAGGCCGGTCCACACAAAGGTCTAATTCTGTGAAGCACCATTATTACTACATCACCAGTAAATGGTCCATAAATCGGTACAGAAAACTCAGCAAAGAAATCAACAGAAGTAAAATTCGTAGGCAGCGAAGAAACTTACCGACATCTGGGCGATTGGAACCAACTTCGGTATAGCAATTAGGGCTTGAAATTGCGAACACAAAAATGAGCGGATTAGGGTTTGAGCAATGGGGGATAAACCACTTAAGATAGCTGGGTCACGTATCGCCCAGCAATCAACTATAAAATGTTAGTACTATTATTATTCCATCCCCCTTTTTAAAATTAATTAAATTTTTGGAAAAGAAAAATAGCATAAACTAAAAAAAAAATTGTCAAGTGATAGAAGTATATATTATTACTAGATATAGAAGAGTCGGTACTAGCACGGGCCCAATATATATTACTCTTGAAAAAAGGACATTGCGTGACTCTTTTTAAAATAAATGGCCCACGTTTATCCTCTTGGACAGAAAATGAACTTTCGGCCATTTTATTGGGACAACTAGATAAAATGCCTTTACATTTTTGCCCCCATAAGAAAGGTCTTACAAAAATAGTCTTCCTAGTTTTTATGTATAGAACAACTACTTTTTTTACCCCTCTATACCTCAAATATTTTAAACAGCTCTCCATGCTCATTTGTTCTCAACTTATATATTTATTTCTTTTTCTCTTTTTTATTTTTTTTGATTTTTATTTTTGATTTTATTTTTCCCCCTTTTTTCTTAACCTTTATTTTTCTTTTATTTTTTCTTCTACGTTTTTTTTCTTTTTTCTCAATCTTTATTTTTTTCCTTTTTCTCCTCTCAATTCTATTTTTTTCTCCTTTTTGTTTTTTCTTTAATTTTTTTTTCATTTTCTCAACCTTTATATTTTTGTTTATTTTTTGTTTTGTCTTTTTTTCTTCGTTTTTTCCTTTTTTCTCTCAATCTTTATTTTTTTCTTTTCTCCTCTCAACTTCTATTTTTTTATTTTTCTCTTTTTTTCGTTTCTCTTTTTTTTCTTTTCTCTTTTTTTTAATCATTTTTCACAACCTTTATTTTTTTATTTTTTTTATGATATATTCTATAACTCTTGCTTTAGAGGCAAGACTTAACCCAAGGACTTCCAAACAACAAATTACGCCCCATGAGCAAGATTTGACACTAGCACATTGTGTCTTGATTTATGAGATGCTTTATAATACTTGCCTTAGAGGCAAGACTTAGCCCAAGGACCTCTCAAAAAAATAAGTTACGCCCAATGGGCAAGAGTTCACACGACTTCATTGTGTCTTAATTTATGAGATACTCGATAACTCTTGCCTTAAAGGCAAGACTTAGCTCAAGAATTTTCAAACAACAAGTTATGTCCCACGAGCAAGGCTTGACACTACCTCATTGTGTCTTGATTTATGAGATATTATATAACTCTTGCCTTAGAGACAAGACTTAGCCAAATGACTTTCAAACAACAAGTTACGGTCCAGGGGCAAGAGTTGAGGCTACCATATTGTGCTTGATTTATGAGATGCTCTATAACACTTGCCTGAGAGGCAAGACTTAGCCCAAGGACTTCCAAATAACAAGTTACACCCCATGGGAAAGAGTTGACACTACCACATTGTGTCTTGATTTATGAGATGTTCTATAACTCTTGTCTTAGAGGCAAGACTTAGCTCAAGGACTTTCAAATAACAAGTTACACCTCATGGGCAAGAGTTGACACTAGCACATTGTGTCTTGATCTATGAAATGCTCTATAACGTTTGCCTTAGAGGCAAGATAGCCCAAGGGCCTCCCAAAAAATAAGTTACACCCCATGGGCAAGAGTTAACACTACTTCATTGTGTCTTGATTTATGAGATACTCTATAACTCTTGCCTTAGAGGCAAGACTTAGCTCAAGAATTTCTAAACAACAAGTTATGCCCCACGAGCAAGGCTTGACACTACCTTATTGTGTCTTGATTTATGAGATGTTCTATAACTTTTGCCTTAAAGGCAAGACTTGTTCCAAAGGACTTCCAAACAACAAAGCACGCCCTTAAGTTTACTTCGATGTCAAAGAAAGAAAATTCTCTTTGCGGATTATTCAACTTTTTATTCATTAAACAAACAATAATAGAGGTTAAGAAAAAAGAGAAGAAAAAAAGAGAAAAGAAAAAAATAAAGATTAAAGTAAAAAGAAAAAAAGAGAGAAAAAAGAAATAAAGATTGAGAAAAAAGGAAAAAAAGAAAAAAAAGAAAAAAAAGAACAAAAAAAATAAAGGTTGAGAAAAAAAAGAACAAAAAAATAAAAGTTGAGATGTTATTTTACTTCAGTAAGAAATGTTATTTTTTCAACTTTTGAAGCGTTTACTTTTTCTTAAAAACTAGCCAAATATCTCAACTCTTTAAATAAATATTTTTTGCTCATACTATATATAAAGTTGAACAAATCGGTGAATTCTAGGAAAAGTGATAAAAAAAAAACTATCATTATAATATGTGGTAGAAGCGAGAAAAAACGTAGATAAAATTCTCAAATAATTATTTTTCAGCTATTCGAATTTCATTAGTGAAAGGTTGAGAAAAAAAGAACAAAAGAATAAAGATTGAGATAAAAGAAAATTGAGAAAACAGAAAAAAAATGAAAATTAAAAGTTGAGAGACAAATGAACATGGAGAATTGTGGTGTAGAGGGACAAAAATGTATTTGTTCTATACATAAAAAGGAAGGAAGGATATTCTTTAAAGACTTTTTTTATGGGGGGCAATAATTGAAGATCACTCACTTTAGGGGACACCCCATGTAATTTCATGTATTCTATTTCCTATTTTTAGCCATTGATTAAGATGGCCCACATTTGAACTATTAACCCAATTTGAGCGCAGTTTTTGTTGACTTTTTCATTTGCGTTTTTTCATTCTTTTTTTCACTGATTCTTTTTTTTTTTCATTGCTCCTTTTTATTATTATTTTGATGCCTTTTTTTTTTGTTACTCTTTATTTATTTATTTATTATATAAAGTGTATAATAAATATATTAGCATATAATACTCTTATCTTATTTTTTTTGGCAAGTTCTAATTAAGTTATACTTTTATAATTAAATACAATTATATAAAAATTGTATAGTTGTAGCATAGAATACGTATTTGTATAAGATTTATATAGAAAATGTATAGGATGTGTATAGAAACTGTATAATTATTGTATAAAATATGTATATATATAAGATGTGTATAGAAATTGTATCATTGTTTGTAAAAAAAATATGTATATGTATAATTATTGTATAAATATGTATATAAATGTACAATTATTGTATAGAAATTGTATTATTGTTGTACAGAATATGTATATGTATAATATTTCTATATAAATTGTATAAAATGTGTATCAAAACTGTATAATTGTTGTATAGAATATATATATATATATATATATATATATAAGATTTCTATAGAAACTGTATAAGATGTGTATAAAATGGTATAATTATTGTATAAAATATGTATCTGTATAAGATTTCTTTAGAAACTATATAGGATTTGTATATAAACTGTATAATTATTTTATAGATATATGTATCTGTATAAAATATGTATAGAAATTGAATTATTGTATAGAATATGTATCTGTATAGGATGCGTATAGAAACCATAAAAAAAAAAGAACAGAAAAAAAAAAAAAGACGATACATTTTTTTTATTGTTTTTGAAAAAATACACTCTTTTTATATTTAATTGTTATAAAAGCAACAAATAGAAAAGCAAAAGAAGAGTAGTGGGAAAAAAATCTTTTTTATAAAACTATATCTGATTGTTAAAAAAATAAATAAGAAATTTTTAAAAAAAACAAAGCTGCCAAAAAAGAAGAAAAAAAAGGCGAAAAAAGAAGAATAAGAAAAAGCTAAGCGACAAAAAAAAAGGAAAGAGAAGAGGCGCAGGGGAAAAACCAAAACAGAAAGGCCAAAATGGCTAGAATTTGGGAATTCAAATTTAGTGGCTATTTTGTTGGCATTTATTTTGGCCGAGTGGCTATATTTGTCCTTATCTCATTACTTTTTTGTCTCAATTTATGTGATACAAATAGAATTTAGATAGTCAATCAAATTTTTATATGATTTTTAGATATTTTAGGTTGTTAGTTATTGTCATTTATAATATCTTTTACTTAATTTTTAAATAATACATGTTACTCCCTCTGTCCCAATTTATGTGGCATCAATATAATTTTGAGAGTCAACCAAATTTTCTATATATCTTTTAAATATTTTAAGTTGTTAATTGTTTGCGGTTTATAGTACTTTTTCTTCTATCCCAATTTATGTGACACTAATCAAATTTCGAGAGTCGATCAATTTTTTTATGTTTTTGAAATATTTTAAGTTGTTATTATTGTGATTTATAGCGCATTTTACGTAATTTTCAAATATATAACATATTAAAAAGAAAAGTAAGATAAACATATTAAAATGGAGAAAGTATAAAAGGAAATATCCAAGGAGGCAAAAAATTGCATGTCTTTTAAATATTTTAAGTTGTTAATTATCGTGATTTATACTACTTTTTACATAATTTTTAAATATATAACAGATTTAAAAAAATATATAAAATAAATAAATTATAACGGAGAAATTATTAAATGAATTATCTAAGCAGGCAGTCCAAGCAGGCACGTCGACCAGTTGCCTGCTTATACTCCTTTATAAGTAAGGTAATTATATAAAATAAATATATCATGTATTTATTGATTTTTGGTGATAACATTGGTGGGGAGTATATTTTATTCGTTCAACATATTTAAATTTTAATATAAATATAATAATATTTTTTAAAAACTAAAAGATAATGTAATGTGATCAAAATTGTTATGAAATAAAGACTATAAAAAAATATACTAGAAGCAAGAATAGAAAGAGACTGATATATTGTTCGATCTTTGAACTCCATTATTTGTCAAGTGATAAAAGTATATATAAATTAAATGTATCATGTATTTATTGATTTGGTGTTAACATTGATGGAGACTGGGGGATACATTTTTTTCGTTCAACATATTTAAATTTTAATGTAAATATAACAATATTTTTTAAAAACTAAAAATTAATGTAATGTGATCAAAATTATTATGAAACAAAGACTGAAAAGTAAATAAACATGAGACTAGTAAAGAGAGACTAATATACTATTCAATTTTTTTGAACTTTATTATTTACAAAAGGAACATAAGGGACCATTCATAGAAATTTTTCATGTCTAGATTTGGTTTTCATTTTTAGATTTGATTTCACGTCTGGATTTGATTTTCATATTTAGATTAGGAGAATCACTAGTTGGATAAAATTTTCAGGACATCCACAAATCGATTGTGTCATAAACACACATGTAATTATATATTAAATGCATCTATTTAAGATATCAAATGGCAGGTAAACGGGTTTATATTCACCTTTGTACTTTTCATAATTTAATAGATTCAATCCTAACATTATCAGGGATAATTAACTTATCATGAAAACAAGCAATACAAGTGAATTCTTGAAGATCGCTTCTAGTTCTTCGATGTACTTTGAATATTCAATTAACACATTATATTTAAATCAGGTCGGTCAAAATGGTCATGTCAATTGGTTAACTTATTTGTACTAGTCAACTTTAAATTTACCATGACATAGGTCACGATCCAAAATTCAAAGTCATGATGGCAGCTATATTATTTCATCGATAGGTAAGTCAATCCTCCACCCAAACAAAAATCAAACAATCATGCGAAATAATAAGATAAGGGGAAATAAGTCTCGAACCCAAAGCTTTCACAGATAGAACAAAAGTGCGAAAATAACGAATACACCAAATTTAGTGTCACCAGTACAAAAGTGTCTAAAACAGAATACAATTGTTTCAATAGCTACAAAGTTGTCTGAAATAATAAGACTAGAAAAATAGGATTTGCTTTGAATGTCAGGTAGCTCATCAAAGCTTTTGAATAGACTCTGCCTCAGACAAACTGAATAAGCGGGGTCTGCTAATACTTGGATCTGTAAACAAAGTGATATGAGTACGATAATACGTATACTCAATAAGCATTATTGGTCGACTGAGTAAGAATTGACAGTTAAATCATAAAAAGTATGAAATGTATCCAAATCAGATTATATAAATCAATTAATTACTCCAAATAAACGAGGATTGTGCATCTAACCAGAATCATCCGATAAGTAAATACGCAACATCAAGTAAAAAGACAGTAAGAAAAGTACAATCAACACAAATAATAATATGCGCAATGGCCAATGACCCTAGCGGTATACACCTGCTCCATAGTGGCATGATGTGAGATAGGACCTGTGGGGACTTGCGAGGCCCCTATACCACCGAACGAGACCTTAGGCTATCCGGTAAAGACCTCGGATTTGAAAAACAAAAAAGACTTTGGCTTTAGCCAAAATATACCTCGGCATAGTCACAATACCAAGTTCTCGAATACAACTCGGGTTTTCCTCATTCTATTATATCCATCATACCATATTTATGATTCACGACAATAAACATGTAAGTATGATCACAATAATAAGGAGAGTTCAAATGTAATAATAATACAAATATCTCTTTAAAATGGTGCCCTTAGGCTACTACTTTTTCAAATAAGCAAATTGCTTTCAACACAGTGCCCTTAGACCAATACCTTCCTTAATTTAGCAGATTGCTTTCAATATGAGGCCCTTAGGTCAATAAATCATCAAGGTACGGGTAACACATAAAATAGAGTGATGCACAACATTTAAGCATTTCAACTTATATAATGTCTATCAGCTAGGTCCCACCTAAATTACACACATAAAATCAATCTTTCAAATATCCGAATCCACCACTAAGCCTAACCCAGCACACTTTATACAATAAACTATCGCTCAAGCCAAGCCTAAAAGAGCAAGTCATAACCTACCTCAAAGACCAAGTAAACGCATATGAACCTTCACAAAATCGCGTTCCCTTTTCGAATTGCCTCAGAAAGCTCTGAATCTATCAATATCATACTCTACGTAAGTATACAAGTCTACCGACGCTCATATTACTATATAAAATTTTGATTCAAAAATCAAGTAAAAAAGTCAATCTTGAGCCCCTGAAGTCAAAACTGAAATTTATTTCAAAATTGATTTAACCATGATGTGAAAAGCCTATGCGCCAAAAATCAGTCAAAACCGAGTCTGAATCAAACCTTAAATCGAAAAAAATATCATTTTAGAAGCTTAGGGCAAACCCCTCATTTTTTCATACCAAAACTCGAATTAAAGTTCAAAATAAATGATATATCAGCGAGAAAATACCAAAATAATGATTAGAATCTTACCCCTTTCGAAAACGAAGAAAACTGCACAAAACATCACCTCAAACCAAGCTCTAGAGAACTCAAACAATGGTGAAATAAAGTGAAAATCGTGCGGCACCCTTGCTGGCGTAGCGGGTGGCTCAGTGAGGTACCCTTGGTGGCGCAATGGGTGACTCATTGCAACACCCTTGATGGGATGATGGGTGGTGCACCCAGCCTTCTAAATTTTTATCAGGTGTTTTCAATGCGCCACCAATGCGATTTTGACTTACGATACGACCTCAAAATTCTCCAAGTCAAATGTTATCCCACGGTGATGCATGGTTGCAACACCAAATTATTTTTGGTGGTTTCCTTGCTCGTTTAGCTACAATTTAGCTCCAAACACTTGAAGCTCACCTAAGCATCAAAATACACCAATATAAGCACAATCCTTAGAATTAATACTCAAGAAGACGAAAAAGTATTAAAATGTGAGGCAAATAATGGCTAAATATATACAATTTAGGTTGAACATCAATGACGATGAGAAAATGACACCGCAAACGTGACAATAAGGGCCACGGATGCGAAAGCTTGCCAAGTTAACCCAACACAATCACGAGAAGGACTTCACAATCGCGATGAAGGACGTGTTATTATAAATAGAGTTGCGACAAAAATAGCAGTCTTGCTCATGGACTTTGATGCTCTCGCATTTGGGATTCCAAAAGAAAGATATTCAACGTACAAATTCAAGGTATAATCTCCTATGCTAGTCCTAACATATGCTTAATTTTTACGCGATTTGACCCTTTAAAACATGAGATTCAGAGGTTAAGTTGGATATTTTAGACCGAGACCTAAAATCAATAAAATAAGGATTTGAACTAGTAAATCGACATCAAAACTGAATTTTGATTATAGAGTTGGACTCACAAGCTTATGAATAACCAGTTTATGTAAACGACTGATAAATTATGTAGTTAAATAGTAATTAACAATAAATTCCTGACAAAATTCGTAACTAATTCCATTTTTTTTAGAAGAGGGGGAAACAACAATGGATGTTTCGGAATACACTTCACAAAACAATAGTAATTCATCACAATCAAGATCAAGTAGAGGCATCTACTACCAACACCTCATCTTAGATGCTCTTTGACAATAACATTGAATTTAGGGTTATTCAAACTTATATTAATTTCTATCTTTCCTTTTTATAACGACATTTTAGAGTTATGTTATGGATTATTCTTATTATTGTTTGCTTTCTCAAGTTATTGAAATTGGTACACCCGGGGGTAGTGGCTCTTCATGTGCCAGTCATGGTCTATGATTTTGTATCGTGGCAATAGGTATAGAAAAAGATTTGAAAAAGAAATTTGAAAATAGGTGTAGAAAAAAATATAAGTATTCTAAATTGTATATGTAAAATTTCAAATAGAATTATTCGAATCTGATCACAGACTAAAGTTGGTAAGCAATCGCGCTATATAAATGAATTCTTAATAAATCCAAGTACTTAATGAATTGTAAAGGATGAGAGATTTCATTTTCATATTTATATTTTTGACGTGTCATCGTGATCTTTTTTTCTTTTGTTTCCTTCCTCTTCCTTCACTTACTAAAATCACACCCCACGAATTTTTGGTTAGCGGTTAAGAGTATTTAATACTTAATCAAAGTTAAAAGATTGGTGATTTGACTCATTATAATATTTTAAAATATTTAAATAGTTTATAATAAATCATATTTTTTTAGTTTGAAGTTTTTGAATTTAAATAATTTACCCATAAATTACAAAAAAACAGAGGAAAACTGAAGTTAAAACTTATACATTTTACCAAAATAAAAAATGATTTTGAAGCTTCCTTATGCATAGTTTTTTTATAAGGAGTAGAGGTGTACATGAACCGGGTTGGTTCAGTTTCTTTAAAAACCAAATCAAATTACTAGTGCCGGGTTATTAAATTTATAAATCAAATCAAACCAATAAAAGTCGGGTTTTTCAACCTCGAGTTTTTTCGGGTTTTTTCAGTTCTCTCGGGGTTTTCGGGGTTTTTTGGGTAAAGTCTTCATATAAATATATAATTAATTTGTGCTTTAAATATTTCTTTAGTCCTAGCAAGATACAACTATCTAAGGTATTCCTTTAAAAAAAATAACACAATATATAAATGAGTGATGACATTAATAAAATATTCAACCAAAAAAATAATGAAATCGCATAGAATAAATATTCCATATTAATAAGTCAAATAATCATAATTTAAAAGTATCAAGTCATACTAAAATTAGTCTAATAAGTATTAACTACATGACTAAATATTAAACAAAAAAATAAAATAAGTTTATGTATTTATGTAAAATTAAAGAATATATATCTAACATGATTGTCATTCCTAGTGTTGAATTGAATATTTTTTTGTTAATATTAGTATTGATTTGAGATTTATTTGAGTTACTAATATCTATGGGTTATAAAAACTTATTGGACCATTTAAAATTCTAACTTTAAACTTGAAATAATATGTTGAATGATAAAAACTATGAAAAATTTAAGAAATGTTTATAAATTACATCACAATAAATATTTTTATGTATAAAATATTTTTAAAAATAGTATATATATGTAATATCGGGTTGGTTCAATTCGGTTTGATTTTTTTTAGTTAAAATCAAACCAAACCAATTATAGTCGGGTTTTTTTTTCCAACACCAAATCAAGTTAAACCAAACCACTAATTAGGCTTTTTTTTACGGTTCAGTTTGGTTTACAGTTTAGTTCGATTTGCGGTTCGATTTTGTTCACCCCTGATAAGGAGCCCACAGCCTCATCAAAAACTAGAATTTGAAGGGCATTATATCCCATATTCTTGATAATTGTTTGCAAAGTTGATATTTGACTGCTCTAAGTAACTATTTAGTCAATAAATTAAAAATGATAATAACAGTAAAAATTATAATAAGTAACAATAAAAATTTATTATTTTTTATTGTTTTACTTTAGTTATTATAATTTAAGATTGTGAAAATTCAACTGTGATCATCTTTTTAATGAGAATTCACCTATAAAAAGAGGTCAATAGGTTTCTCCAAAATATCCCAAATTCATAAAGCGCCGAGTATTCTTTACTTTCTTAATTCTTTTTTCTGTAGCTCTGTGACAATGTTTCCCCATCCCCCTTCCCCTGTTGCCAAGAATGACAACTCCGTCATCCCCATTCTGCACCCATTGGAAATTAATCCTCCTGTTTTAAATTCTATTGTGGCTCATCAAGTCCAAACGAAAGTTGTCCTTTTTTTTAAAAAAAATTAGCGTTTTAATTAATTTGAATTCGTGTCACATAAGGTTATTAAAGGGAAAAATGCTCTTTACCATAATTTTTATTTTATTTTTAGAGATTAAATTCAAAATTCCGGCTCAAGGATAGAGGGATCCTATTCATATCCCATCACAACATTTAATGATCGCATGTGTCTAGTAACTAATACATATAGATTTGTCTTCTTTTTTTTAAAGCTTTTTAAGAAAATATTTTGACGAAATTAAAGGTGAGTATTCACTACTCACATGACCTTTTAATCTATTTTGTTCCTCTTTTAAGGAGGGAGTGTTATGGAATTCCTTTTGAAATTCCCCAAGTGCAAATCGAGAGGTCCCGTTAATTAATTTGTTTCTAGTTAATGAATTTTTTAATCAGAATCATTCAGATCTCAATTTATTAACAACATTTTTTATAATTACTTATGTGTTTCGAGTAGGTTTGATTCATTCAGATTTTATACTTAATCTTAAAATTGTTAAAAAAAATTCATTTAAAAAATTTCTATGAAGATAATTTTTAAAATCGCTTTATCAACGACCACCGGTCAACTACACAATTATTGATCTTTACATCACATTCACCATTGTTGACCACAACCAGTAATCACCAGCCCTATTTGATACGATGTGATGTTTATATATTGGATTTAACTTATATCGATACATAGTGGATAGTTATAATGAAAATTCTCATTATCGATGTAATTAGCATGTTATAAAAGTATACTCATTTTTATTTTTCGCGTGACTAATTTCACTTGCTATGAGTAATTACATATAGTTATATTTTAGTTAAATGACAAATTTTATATTGCCAGTGAACAAAAGATAAACTCCTATTTATTTCATGACATTTTTATTATACCAAAGTAGAAATAGTCTCTTGAATTTTTCTTAATTAGTGCTAATTCTAAGCAATATATATACATATTCTTCTTATAAATCTTAATTCGTTGCAGAAGCTAAGCCAAGAGATATTATGATGATCATGGAACTACCTTGCCACCAAATGAAGGGTCACTTCCAGGTTTTGTACAACTCTTTTTCATTTGCAGTCCTCGTAGGTTGGGTTATGACTCGTTATATAACCTACTGCAGCCTAAGTTATTTGATCCTACGCGCAATTTTTGAATGGGCCATTGATTCGTCCATTTATTGACACATTTGACGCTCTTAATAATAATTCAATCTGATATTTACTCAAAATATGTTATTGATTTTCTGCAGAAGTATAAAGCAGAGAGGCGCAATATCCAAGTGACGGTTGAGGAAGAAAACCTATGTTCTTGTGGAAGGTGCTTTATCGGATGAATATCAATTTGGATACATCACTCACAGTTGTGGATGTTCTTTTGCTACATTGTTTTTAATTTGGGATTTACTTTGTTGGAGTGAACTAGAGAAAATATTACTTTGCTTGTGTTTTATATGAGATATAGCTCATAGGAATTTATTTAATGAACAAAAGTTGTTTGGATTGGATCACAACAACTAAACAACTGTTGATGGTTTAGTCTCACCTTATACCACATGCTGCATATTAGTAGTTGAACACTTCTGATTTATTCCTGATGATAGAATCCTAACTATTACTTCAGCAGCATCTAGGTTGCAGTAAAAATTTAGTTCGTCACTTAAGTTGTTCCTTTGCTTCAGCTGAGTAAGTTGTTAAGGTATGCAAGATTATATTCTTTATGAAACTTGATATATTCCTTTCCGTGAATGATATGAGGTTTCGCCTTACCTCAAAATGAAGTGCACCTTCCGCAAATTGTGAAATAACTAGTTAACATAGTGTCTATCTAGTATGTTGCAATTATTATCAATGTTGAAGTAACAATTCCCCCCGTGGTATTTTCTCTCATTGAAAGCTAACAAGAACTGATTAAATATGAAATTTTTTAATCAGGACGGTATTGCTAATTGCATTCTGTGCAAGCCATAGATATCTGAATCATCTAATGGCAAGTGGTCAAATGCAGCATTCATGAAAGTGCCCCTGAAGCCCTGCTAAGTGACGAGCGCAAAACACAGTGTAAATTAAGCGCTTCGCTAGTCAAAGATAGTATAGTTTTAAATCGTCTCTACAGGGATTGGTTAAAGTAATTTGTCAATATAATCTTGCGTTGTATTATTCAGGAAATCAAACTTGATAGTTGGTGTGGTGAAACCATGAGTATAGAAACAGAAAATTAAAGGAGTTTATGCAACACAAGTTACTAAGTTCTTTCCAAATGGAGAAATAAGGGAATTTAGCGATCCACAATCCACATATATGCTCTCGATAACTAGAACATTCCTTCTCACTCTTCCTTCAACCCTGAGTTATAATTGATTCTTACGAATTCAATCCTTACTTATTATGCCCGAGAAGAATGAGATTTTCCTTCGAATAATCTATTCGTCTTTGACACAATAGTATAAGAGCCGGGAAGGTTAGCCTCTATATTGCCACAATGGTCTAAAGAAAACGTTTTCCAACTATTCTCCTTGAACAATTCTCGCACTAAATCAACAAGCTTCCTTCGATTATTTAAGAGAAATAAGCAAGAAAGTTCACCTCAACATGTGAATTAATACATAGAGCAATCCTTCTTCCGAATAGAAAGTTAACATGGGAAAATCCACATCTAGAATAAACTATGATAATATTCGGCTATTGAATGAGAAATTTACACTAGTTAACGATTACATATAGTTCACGCCAAAATCCCTATATAACGTCTACTCCATGGAGGAGAGAAAGTTCACAAAAAGAAAGAATAAGCAAGAAGACATTACAACCAAACTCTCAATCCCAACTTTCGTTTTGGATTTCAAGTTGTGTTTCGTTCTCGTTCTTCGTCGCTCCTTTCCCTTTTCTTGCTCCAAGGTTTGATACCCTAATTGCTGGGACAGGTTTCAACTTATAAAGCCTGGGGTCATGTGCAAAATACCAAAAAAGACCTCAACTTTTGAATTTCTGTCGCAGCGCCGCGTGGCCGCGCGCGCCTGCCAGTAGCTATGTTTCCTCTGTCGACTTCGTGCGGTGGCTTGGCTTGGCCGCGCAGGTGCGCACGCCTTCCAGTGGCATTTCATGAGTTCTTTAGCACCTTTTTTCTTCCTTTAGCTCCAACTCCCGGCCTAACTCCTCCTGAACACATTTCAACAAATAAAGTGCATAACATCTGTATAAAAAAGGGCTAAAGCAATCACACAATGCATTAATTCTCTCAAATAATTCAACCATTTTGCACCCATCACTAAGTAAACGGCCAGATCCATGTTCGACAGGATTTTGTTATGGCCGTGTAAGATGACTATGGGCCCTGATGAGACTGGTCGGTGCAATGTCACATTAATTGGCTACACACCCTATTGCATTCAACATACATATATCTCGCTGCTTCCTCTCAACGAAATTCACTAAGCTTTAGTTCACATCACAGCCTGAATTCATCTCCATCGCATAGCATTAGCACTATCCATTGAAATGATGATTGGTCTGCCATGAGATCTTCATATGAACAAGCTTGGGCTTGTTCTGTATTTCTAGTCTGTAGACTCTTTGGTTGCAACAGCAGGGAGAGTGGTTGTTTGTGTTGGGAAAGGCAAGGCACTAACAAAGAATGCACAACAGGGTAGCAGCGGAAGAATACCCAAGTCTAAACTTTCCCTTTCAATTTGAACCAAGAGAAGACAAACAAACCAAGCACAATGGTAATAAGGCAGCAAGTATATCAACCAAAAGAAATACGACAAGACAAAATAAACCAATCACACGAGACACCAAGATTTACGTGGAAAACCCCTTCGGTGTGAAGAGTAAAAACCACGGGACCAAAACCTCCACTATAATCACCAAGAGTTACAATAATGTTCTCCAAAATGGCCACCAAAGAAGTGCCAAACAACGAGCAACACTACATAAATCACAACACCAAAAACAAGAGAATAAAAGGAGCAAAAGCACCGAAAAACGCAGCTACTGTTCACGGATGCAAAACTGGAGCTACGGGATACCAAATCCAACTCTGTCAGTTTCTAATCAAAGATTGAGATGAGAGGAACAAGCTGTCCAAAAATCAGATCAATCGGATAAGAAACGAAGCGGGAATCGCAATTTGAAGTTGGCAATTTAGGGCTGAAATTGGGTGCGAAAATCTGCTCTTTCTCTCTATGTGTGGCTGCTGAAAAATATTATGTGGATTATGAAATAAGACCTAAAAAAGGTCTATATATATGCCCCATAGAATTGGGCCTATGGGCAAAAGTGGGTTGGTCCAAATTGAGCTTTATTTATCCACATAGGAAGGGAAAAAGACCCATAACCCCAACAATTCTCCCCCTCACGACTATGTGGAGGAGACCGCCATCCCGGCGATCATGCAACAATCTTCAAATTTCCATCTTGGCAAAGCTTTAGTCATCATATCGGAACCATTATCATCCGTATGAATCTTCTCAAGTTCAAGCAACTTAGAATCCAACACATCTCGAATCCAATGGTATCTCACATCAATGTGTTTAGACCGACCATGGAATGTAGAATTCTTGCCAAGATGTATAGCACTTTGACTGTCGCAATAAAGCACATACCTCTCTTGAGCACAACCAAGTTCCCCCAAGAATCTCTTCATCCAGAGCAACTCTTTACAAGCTTCAACGGCAGCAATAAGCTCAGCTTCTGTAGTAGATAGAGCAACACATTTTTGCAACCTAGATTGCCAAGACACAGCTCCCCCTGCAAAAGTAACCAAGTACCCTGAAGTAGACTTGCGAGTATCAACATCACCAGCCATGTCTGAATCAGTATAACCATAAAGAATAGGCTTCCCTGTACCAAAACACAAACTCAGACTAGAAGTGCCACAAAGATATCTCATGATCCACTTCACAGCATTCCAATGTTCTCTTCCCGGATTAGAAAGAAAACGGCTAACAATACCAACAGCATGAGCAATATCTGGTCTTGTACAAATCATTGCATACATTAAACTACCAACAGCTGAAGCATAAGGAACTTTCTTCATATCTTCCTTCTCATCATCACTGGAAGGACACTCTTTCGTGCTCAACTTGAAGTGCATAGCTAAAGGTGTACTGACAACCTTAACATTATTCATGTTGAACCTTCGAAGTACTTTCTGAATGTACTTCTCCTGTGATAACCACAACTTCTTGGCCTTTCTGTCACGGACAATCTGCATGCCAAGAATCTGCCTTGCTGGTCCTAAGTCTTTCATAGCAAAAGACTTACTCAACTCTTGCTTCAACTTTTGAATCCTGCAAGCATTATAACCAACAAAAAGCATGTCATCAACATAAAGCAACACAATAATAAAGTCACCATCAGAGAATTTTTGCACAAAAACACAATGATCTGAAGAAGTCTTCTTGAAGCCCTGCTGACTCATAAAAGAACCAAACTTCATGTACCACTGTCTAGGAGCTTGTTTCAAGCCATACAAGCTCTTCTTCAATTTGCAAACATAATTCTCTTTTCCCTTAACTTCAAAACCTTCCGGCTGCTCCATATAAATTTCTTCATCTAAGTCACCATGGAGAAAAGCAGTTTTAACATCCATTTGTTCAATCTCTAAATCTAGACTTGCAGGTTCTCCCCCACCAGTCAAGAGTACATACTCATTGGGAGAATAACGAGATGAAGGTAGTTTCTCTCTAGTAGATCTTCTGAGAGAACTCTCTGGAGCATCAATAGCAGCTGGTTGCTGGCCAACCACATCCTCTTGCACTGGAGCATCAACAACATCCTGGTCATTCTGAACATGATCATCATCTTCATTATCAACTTGATTTTCATTATTATGAAGATTTTCTTCAGGTGCAGTAGTCAAAGGAACTGGATCAATATCAACTAGGCTCTCACTACTCTGAGAATCAACCTTCTCAGTTTTGTCAAAATCTTCAATTGTTTGGTCTTCAAAAAACACAACATCACGGCTTCTAACAAGTTTCTTCTCAACTGGATCATAGAAACGATAGCCAAATTCATCTTGACCATAACCAATGAAGATACACTGTCTAGTTTTAACATCCAGCTTTGACCTTTCATCCTTAGGAACATGAACAAAAGCTTTACACCCAAAGACTCTAAGATGATCATAAGAAACATTCTTACCAGACCAAACTCTGTCAGGGACATCACTATTCAAAGCAACAGCAGGAGATAAATTGATAACATAAGCAGCAGTATTAAGTGCTTCTGCCCAAAAGGAATCTGGCAGCTTAGCATCTGAAAGCATACATCTAACTCTCTCAACTAGAGTTCTGTTCATCCTCTCTGCTAAACCATTTAACTGAGGAGTCTTTGGAGGAGTTTTCTGATGCCGAATACCCTTCACTCTACAATATTTATCAAAAGGACCAATATACTCACCACCATTATCTGAGCGGATGCATTTCAATTTCTTCCCTGTCTGTCTCTCAACCAAGGCCTGAAAACCCTTGAACACATCAAGTACCTGATCCTTGG
This sequence comes from Jaltomata sinuosa, assembly GCA_003996215.1. Taxonomy (NCBI): domain Eukaryota; kingdom Viridiplantae; phylum Streptophyta; class Magnoliopsida; order Solanales; family Solanaceae; genus Jaltomata; species Jaltomata sinuosa. The sequence goes on from QJPP01000040.1 coordinate 447,677, forward strand.
ACTTCAAAGGAAATACCCAGAGTTTGCGAGAATGATCATCAATAAAAGTCACAAAGTAAAGTGCATCGCCATGAGACCTTACCTTAAAAGGACCACACAAATCAGAATGTACCAACTCCAGCAAATCAAGCTTTCTTGAAGGCGGATGACTCTGAAAGGAAACTCTTTTCTGTTTACCGGCTAAGCAATGAACACATTTCTTCAACTTTGCTTGTTTCACTCCAGAAAGCAAATTTTTCTTAGCCAAATTGTCAATCCCCTTCTCACTCATATGACTTAGCCTTCTATGCCATAATTCTGATGAAGTATCATTCTCCACCAAGTTTACTAAGCCTCTAGAGATGGAGCCCTGAAATACGTACAAGTTAGACAACTTGTCACCACGAGCCACAACCATTGAACCTCTAGTAAGCTTCCACTGGCCAGCACCAAGGGTGTTAACATAACCCTCATCATCAAGGTTCCCCACAGAGATCAAATTCAGGCGAACATCTGGAGCATGCTTGACATTGTTGAGAACTAATCTCGAACCATTGTTACTTTCTAAGCAAACTGTTCCAATGCCAAGAACTTCAACTTCATCATTATTACCCATCTTCAACATCCCAAAATTACCTGGAGTATAAGAAGAAAATAATTCTTTCTTGGGCGTGACATGAGAAGTAGCACCAGAATCCACAAACCAGCTAGACTCATCACGAACAAGATTAATGGCATTCTCACCACAAGCAACAAGAAGATCATCATTAGCAACAACAGCAACACGATTCTCATTATCGCCTTCTTTCTTTTGTCGTCTCATATCTCTCTTGTGCTTGTGACAATATTTCATGATATGTCCATTCTTGTGGCAATAGTCACATGTAACATTCTTGTATCTGGACTTTGACTTGCTTCTACTTGTACCTCTATCATTCTGACCTCTGAACTTATTTCTCCCCCTATCTTCAGTAACCAAAACATCGGAGTGTGAAGCTGAAGAAGATGAGGCCTGTGATCTTCTTCTCATCTCTTCATTCAAGACACCACTCTTAGCATATTCCATAGTTACAACACCACTGGGAGCAGAATTAGTCAAAGAAACTCGAAGAGTCTCCCAAGAGTCTGGCAGAGTATTGAGAAGCCAAAGTCCCTGAATTTCTTCATCAAACTTTACACCCATTCCGGACAGCTGGTCAAGGACACCCTGAAAATCATTTATATGATCAGAAATAGGACTACCCTCTTTGTACCTGATATTTATCAATTGTTTCAGCAGGAACAACTTGTTGTTGCCAGTCTTCGAAGCATAAAGTGTCTCAAGCTTATCCCACAAACTTCTGGCATGTGTCTCATTCACAATATGATTTCTAACATTATCTTCAACCCATTGTCTGATATAGCCACAAACCTGCAGATGCTCAAATTCCCAATCCTCATCATTCATAGATTCAGGTTTGTTAGAAGCAAACACAGGTAAGTGCATCTTCTTGACAAATAGAAGATCTTTCATCTTGCCTTTCCAAGTATGATAATTACTACCATTCAAACACACCATCTTGCTCATATTTGCCTCCATCATTCAAATTGACTATCAACAACAACCAATGCTCTGATACCACTTTGTTGGGAAAGGCAAGGCACTAACAAAGAATGCACAACAGGGTAGCAGCGGAAGAATACCCAAGTCTAAACTTTCCCTTTCAATTTGAACCAAGAGAAGACAAACAAACCAAGCACAATGGTAATAAGGCAGCAAGTATATCAACCAAAAGAAATACGACAAGACAAAATAAACCAATCACACGAGACACCAAGATTTACGTGGAAAACCCCTTCGGTGTGAAGAGTAAAAACCACGGGACCAAAACCTCCACTATAATCACCAAGAGTTACAATAATGTTCTCCAAAATGGCCACCAAAGAAGTGCCAACAACGAGCAACACTACATAAATCACAACACCAAAAACAAGAGAATAAAAGGAGCAAAAGCACCGAAAAACGCAGCTACTGTTCACGGATGCAAAACTGGAGCTACGGGATACCAAATCCAACTCTGTCAGTTTCTAATCAAAGATTGAGATGAGAGGAACAAGCTGTCCAAAAATCAGATCAATCGGATAAGAAACGAAGCGGGAATCGCAATTTGAAGTTGGCAATTTAGGGCTGAAATTGGGTGCGAAAATCTGCTCTCTCTCTATGTGTGGCTGCTGAAAAATATTATGTGGATTATGAAATAAGACCTAAAAAAGGTCTATATATATGCCCCATAGAATTGGGCCTATGGGCAAAAGTGGGTTGGTCCAAATTGAGCTTTATTTATCCACATAGGAAGGGAAAAAGACCCATAACCCCAACAATTCTCCCCCTCACGACTATGTGGAGGAGACCGCCATCCCGGCGATCATGCAACAATCTTCAAATTTCCATCTTGGCAAAGCTTTAGTCATCATATCGGAACCATTATCATCCGTATGAATCTTCTCAAGTTCAAGCAACTTAGAATCCAACACATCTCGAATCCAATGGTATCTCACATCAATGTGTTTAGACCGACCATGGAATGTAGAATTCTTGCCAAGATGTATAGCACTTTGACTGTCGCAATAAAGCACATACCTCTCTTGAGCACAACCAAGTTCCCCCAAGAATCTCTTCATCCAGAGCAACTCTTTACAAGCTTCAACGGCAGCAATAAGCTCAGCTTCTGTAGTAGATAGAGCAACACATTTTTGCAACCTAGATTGCCAAGACACAGCTCCCCCTGCAAAAGTAACCAAGTACCCTGAAGTAGACTTGCGAGTATCAACATCACCAGCCATGTCTGAATCAGTATAACCATAAAGAATAGGCTTCCCTGTACCAAAACACAAACTCAGACTAGAAGTGCCACAAAGATATCTCATGATCCACTTCACAGCATTCCAATGTTCTCTTCCCGGATTAGAAAGAAAACGGCTAACAATACCAACAGCATGAGCAATATCTGGTCTTGTACAAATCATTGCATACATTAAACTACCAACAGCTGAAGCATAAGGAACTTTCTTCATATCTTCCTTCTCATCATCACTGGAAGGACACTCTTTCGTGCTCAACTTGAAGTGCATAGCTAAAGGTGTACTGACAACCTTAACATTATTCATGTTGAACCTTCGAAGTACTTTCTGAATGTACTTCTCCTGTGATAACCACAACTTCTTGGCCTTTCTGTCACGGACAATCTGCATGCCAAGAATCTGCCTTGCTGGTCCTAAGTCTTTCATAGCAAAAGACTTACTCAACTCTTGCTTCAACTTTTGAATCCTGCAAGCATTATAACCAACAAAAAGCATGTCATCAACATAAAGCAACACAATAATAAAGTCACCATCAGAGAATTTTTGCACAAAAACACAATGATCTGAAGAAGTCTTCTTGAAGCCCTGCTGACTCATAAAAGAACCAAACTTCATGTACCACTGTCTAGGAGCTTGTTTCAAGCCATACAAGCTCTTCTTCAATTTGCAAACATAATTCTCTTTTCCCTTAACTTCAAAACCTTCCGGCTGCTCCATATAAATTTCTTCATCTAAGTCACCATGGAGAAAAGCAGTTTTAACATCCATTTGTTCAATCTCTAAATCTAGACTTGCAGGTTCTCCCCCACCAGTCAAGAGTACATACTCATTGGGAGAATAACGAGATGAAGGTAGTTTCTCTCTAGTAGATCTTCTGAGAGAACTCTCTGGAGCATCAATAGCAGCTGGTTGCTGGCCAACCACATCCTCTTGCACTGGAGCGTCAACAACATCCTGGTCATTCTGAACATGATCATCATCTTCATTATCAACTTGATTTTCATTATTATGAAGATTTTCTTCAGGTGCAGTAGTCAAAGGAACTGGATCAATATCAACTAGGCTCTCACTACTCTGAGAATCAACCTTCTCAGTTTTGTCAAAATCTTCAATTGTTTGGTCTTCAAAGAACACAACATCACGGCTTCTAACAAGTTTCTTCTCAACTGGATCATAGAAACGATAGCCAAATTCATCTTGACCATAACCAATGAAGATACACTGTCTAGTTTTAACATCCAGCTTTGACCTTTCATCCTTAGGAACATGAACAAAAGCTTTACACCCAAAGACTCTAAGATGATCATAAGAAACATTCTTACCAGACCAAACTCTGTCAGGGACATCACCATTCAAAGCAACAGCAGGAGATAAATTGATAACATAAGCAGCAGTATTAAGTGCTTCTGCCCAAAAGGAATCTGGCAGCTTAGCATCTGAAAGCATACATCTAACTCTCTCAACTAGAGTTCTGTTCATCCTCTCTGCTAAACCATTTAACTGAGGAGTCTTTGGAGGAGTTTTCTGATGCCGAATACCCTTCACTCTACAATATTTATCAAAAGGACCAATATACTCACCACCATTATCTGAGCGGATGCATTTCAATTTCTTCCCTGTCTGTCTCTCAACCAAGGCCTGAAAACCCTTGAACACATCAAGTACCTGATCCTTGGACTTCAAAGGAAATACCCAGAGTTTGCGAGAATGATCATCAATAAAAGTCACAAAGTAAAGTGCATCGCCATGAGACCTTACCTTAAAAGGACCACACAAATCAGAATGTACCAACTCCAGCAAATCAAGCTTTCTTGAAGGCGGATGACTCTGAAAGGAAACTCTTTTCTGTTTACCGGCTAAGCAATGAACACATTTCTTCAACTTTGCTTGTTTCACTCCAGAAAGCAAATTTTTCTTAGCCAAATTGTCAATCCCCTTCTCACTCATATGACTTAGCCTTCTATGCCATAATTCTGATGAAGTATCATTCTCCACCAAGTTTACTAAGCCTCTAGAGATGGAGCCCTGAAATACGTACAAGTTAGACAACTTGTCACCACGAGCCACAACCATTGAACCTCTAGTAAGCTTCCACTGGCCAGCACCAAGGGTGTTAACATAACCCTCATCATCAAGGTTCCCCACAGAGATCAAATTCAGGCGAACATCTGGAGCATGCTTGACATTGTTGAGAACTAATCTCGAACCATTGTTACTTTCTAAGCAAACTGTTCCAATGCCAAGAACTTCAACTTCATCATTATTACCCATCTTCAACATCCCAAAATTACCTGGAGTATAAGAAGAAAATAATTCTTTCTTGGGCGTGACATGAGAAGTAGCACCAGAATCCACAAACCAGCTAGACTCATCACGAACAAGATTAATGGCATTCTCACCACAAGCAACAAGAAGATCATCATTAGCAACAACAGCAACACGATTCTCATTATCGCCTTCTTTCTTTTGTCGTCTCATATCTCTCTTGTGCTTGTGACAATATTTCATGATATGTCCATTCTTGTGGCAATAGTCACATGTAACATTCTTGTATCTGGACTTTGACTTGCTTCTACTTGTACCTCTATCATTCTGACCTCTGAACTTATTTCTCCCCCTATCTTCAGTAACCAAAACATCGGAGTGTGAAGCTGAAGAAGATGAGGCCTGTGATCTTCTTCTCATCTCTTCATTCAAGACACCACTCTTAGCATATTCCATAGTTACAACACCACTGGGAGCAGAATTAGTCAAAGAAACTCGAAGAGTCTCCCAAGAGTCTGGCAGAGTATTGAGAAGCCAAAGTCCCTGAATTTCTTCATCAAACTTTACACCCATTCCGGACAGCTGGTCAAGGACACCCTGAAAATCATTTATATGATCAGAAATAGGACTACCCTCTTTGTACCTGATATTTATCAATTGTTTCAGCAGGAACAACTTGTTGTTGCCAGTCTTCGAAGCATAAAGTGTCTCAAGCTTATCCCACAAACTTCTGGCATGTGTCTCATTCACAATATGATTTCTAACATTATCTTCAACCCATTGTATGATATAGCCACAAACCTGCAGATGCTCAAATTCCCAATCCTCATCATTCATAGATTTAGGTTTGTTAGAAGCAAACACAGGTAAGTGCATCTTCTTGACAAATAGAAGATCTTTCATCTTGCCTTTCCAAGTATGATAATTACTACCATTCAAACACACCATCTTGCTCATATTTGCCTCCATCATTCAAATTGACTATCAACAACAACCAATGCTCTGATACCACTTGTTGGGAAAGGCAAGGCACTAACAAAGAATGCACAACAGGGTAGCAGCGGAAGAATACCCAAGTCTAAACTTTCCCTTTCAATTTGAACCAAGAGAAGACAAACAAACCAAGTACAATGGTAATAAGGCAGCAAGTATATCAACCAAAACAAATACGACAAGACAAAATAAACCAATCACACGAGACACCAAGATTTACGTGGAAAACCCCTTCGGTGTGAAGAGTAAAAACCACGGGACCAAAACCTCCACTATAATCACTAAGAGTTACAATAATGTTCTCCAAAATGGCCACCAAAGAAGTGCCAAACAACGAGCAACACTACATAAATCACAACACCAAAAACAAGAGAATAAAAGGAGCAAAAGCACCGAAAAAACGCAGCTACTGTTCACGGATGCAAAACTGGAGCTACGGGATACCAAATCCAACTTTGTCAGTTTCTAATCAAAGATTGAGATGAGAGGAACAAGCTGTCCAAAAATCAGATCAATCGGATAAGAAACGAAGCGGGAATCGCAATTTGAAGTTGGCAATTTAGGGCTGAAATTGGGTGCGAAAATCTGCTCTCTCTCTATGTGTGGCTGCTGAAAAATATTATGTGGATTATGAAATAAGACCTAAAAAAGGTCTATATATATGCCCCATAGAATTGGGCCTATGGGCAAAAGTGGGTTGGTCCAAATTGAGCTTTATTTATCCACATAGGAAGGGAAAAAGACCCATAACCCCAACAGTTTGCACCACTGGTCATTTGTTTTTCTTTGACTGTTGCTAGCAGAAACAAAATACAACAGAAGAATTTGGACTCTGTGTTTAAGTGAGAATTTATGTAGATAGGAATGAACACAAATCAATTATTAAGCCATTGGTCTTTTGGTACATCCAACCAATTCTTAACTCTCAACAGATCCTTCTTTTATGTTGATTGCCTTCACCAACAGATCAACTTGTCCCTTATATTCTAGTGGGGTCATTTTTGACAGCAGTTTTTTGATAGTCATGAAATATCTGCTGACAAAATTTTATTAATTATGTTCCTCTTAGTTCTGCTGTCATTTCATAAAAGGTAGTGATTGTGTACAATGGCTCTAAGTAGACGGTAAATTCCTAAATGTTTCTAGTGCAACATCAAAGAATATATGTCATGGAACTCAGAATCTAACTTCCTACCAGAAGCAAACTCATGAACTTCTCCATTAACTTCTACTGAACTGCATCCCAGTTCTTTCTCTATCTGTTTCTCTTTCCTTGAAATTCTTTCATCCATAGCTTCTTTGAACTGTCCCGAGGCAGCATACATATTTGCCATCAATACATAGCCACTGCTCTCATTTGGATCCAACTCAAGCAAATGCTCGGCTGACCATCTTGCCAACTCCATGTTCCCGTGGCTCCTACAAGCTGATAACAAAGAACCCCATATGACAGCATCAGGTTCAATTTTCATACTTCTTATAACCTCTTTTGCTTCTTCAACTAGTCCTGCTCGGCCAAGAATATCGACCATACAACCGTAATGGTTGATTGATGGTTCAATACCATATTCTTCCTTCATTAATTGGAAGTAGTCTTTAGCTTTATCTACCAATCCTGAGTGATTGCACGCGGTTAGTACACCGATGAAACTCACAGAATCCGGTTTGAGATTTGTGCATTGTAGCCTCGTGAATAGCTTAATCGCTTCATCCTCAAATCCATTAGTTGCTAAGCCCAAAATCATAGAGTTCCAAGAAGACAACCCTTTATTTGGGACTCTCTCAAAAACTTGCCACGCCATTTCGACGTTTCCACACTTGCAATACATGTCTATAACTGCTGTAACAACAATAACATTCAACTCAACATTGTTCTTCTTAATATACTTATAAATCCAATGCCCTTGTTCAAGTGCTCCTAAGTGTCCACAAGCATTCAACAAACTCACCAAGGTGAATTCACTTGGCTTAATTTTTTCCTCTTGCATAGTGCTAAATAGGTCCAATGCTTCACTCCACTTCCCATTTCTGACAAAACCACTTATCATACTGTTCCAAGAAACATCATTTCTAGTTGGCATTTTACTAAACAACCTCCAAGAATCATCGATTTCTCCCGATTTAGCTAGGCCCATGATCATAGAATTCCAAGCGACAACGTCCTCAACCTCATCCTCATCAAACAATTTCCTTGCTTCAACCAAAAATCCACAATTTACATACATATGTAACAGAGTATTTCTTATGAATGTGTCAAATTCTAGGCCTTCTTTGATTATCCTCCCATGAAGTTGAGCTCCATCTTTCGCAAGTCCACGTCGAGCATACGCCTTAAAAACTGAAGGATAAGTAAGCAAGTGTGGTTGTACTTCTGAAGTGTTCAACATTTCAATGAAGAGATGAATTGCATATTGTGGAGTTGAACTCTCTGAGAAACCTCTAATGATAGTGTTCCAAATGAAAAGATTTGGATTTTCTATGTGAGTGAAAACCAAGTATGCATAATTGATGTCACCAATAGGGGGGGACTTTGCTGAAAATGCAAGGACACGGCTAGATGCTATTTTGTCCTTAATTAGACCACTTTTTATGAGATGAGCATGAATTTTTTTGAGGTCTGTCATGGTGCTACATTTGGTTTCTAGCATATGAAGATATGGTTGCTCTGAAATGAACTTTGAAATGGAAGTTGATGAGTGGTTGGATGAGCAAACACATAGTGGCATCTCTGTTTTTGTTTTTGATGTGTAAAGAAGTGGAAAATTTATCAAAGAATGTGTTGAAAGCGAGCAATTTGTTTAGTTTTCTAGTTTGAGAAACAGTTCCCCATCTGGCCTTATGGATAAGGTGTGTAGGGTCCATTGGTTCTCAATTCATTCACTTTAGTCTTTAGCACTATTTTTAGGTGGTCAGTTATATTTTGTTACTATTTTTAAAAGTCGCAAATATAGCTCTTTGAAAATTATCCTTTTAGACAACGCTAGACTTAGGGTGTGTCTGATATGGAGAAAAAATATTTTTCAATTTTGATATGTTTGGTTAGCCAAATATTTTGAAAAACGCTCCCTAGAAAATTAAGTTCCTTAAAATTGAGGAAATGAGTTCCTTAATAAAAGTATGAAAAACAAGTTTTCAAGTTCATTGTCTCCTCCCAACCCACCCAATAACCCGAATTAGACCTCCACTACTCACCACATCCCACCTCTATAGTGTTTTGTTAAATTACATATAAATGATTTTGAGATAATATTTTTATTTTCCAAAAAACGGTCATTCTATTTAACAGTTGAATTTGTGAAAAGAGGTTAAAGGCAAGTGAGTCAAGGCCGATCAAGTTTATTTTCTTTAGGCTAAAACGCCAAGGTCGTGATTTCTTACAAGTAATCAATAATTTATAAAGAAGGAAAATGGATAGTACAAATAGGGGAGGTTTTAAGGCCTCCTTTGTAAGAGATACTAAAACAGGGAAGAACTAGAAACTAAATGAAGCTTCTTGGGATTTTTGTGATATTTTATTTCTGATGCCTTCTATTCCCTATAAAGCCTCCTTTTATAGGCCCAAAAATTGAATTATCACTTCAATGTGAAACGATAATTAACACACTTGGGTACTGAAATGACTATCTCGTAGCATGTGTCACGTTTTGACGCCTCGTTTGAAGCTGATTGGAGCAGGTGATGAGTGTGCGTCTCGAGTTGATTGTTGGGTTCCCGAGAGTCAATATGACAACTCCAGCTGTAAGGCGATCTCCCGGGGGTGAGACTTCTCTCCGGTGTTGGTTGCGAGTTGGTTCTGCTTGGGTAGATGTTCAAGGCTTCTTGTGACATATCGGGGAGAGTCTTCTTTGTTCTCCCCGAATCGCCTGCAGGTTTTCGTCGTTCATGAGCCCCCTACGTATAGCTATGTGATTTGTTCTTTTAACTAGATCCGATTTTGCCCTATACAATTTCTTTATGGCTGAATACATACGAAGACACCTAAATTAGTCTACACGAAATTTCACTTAGACACTTGAACTAAGACTTGTACTTTTTATACAGCTGTAGTAGGGCCCAAGTTTGCCATTTTTCAATGACTTGACAACTTGTGTGATTTTCACACAAGTGCGTGAAAAAGCCAAATAAATAGATTTTTTTGTTTTTCTTTTTCAAAAATTATTCCATTAAAGCCTAAAAGTTGCAAATAAAATTCCAAAATTTTCTTCGTCAAATATTTTTCCATTTTTTTTTGTTTTTCCAGAAGCTGCGAATTTTTTCAATTTTATTTTAAGTTTGTCCTTCTCTTTTCGAGAATGTTATTTTTGTTTTGTTTATTTTAAGTCATTTCTAACACATAAAGTGCATTTTTGACCATTTTTCATTCATCAAATACTAAAAGAAAAACACATCGCTTGAATGCCTTTAGTTTTTTGTGACAGTTAAATGCCAGCAGTTGTCTCCAACAGACACATCATTTCTTCAATTTCACATTTCAACACTATATATAATCAGAGATTTTCATTTCTTATTACAAATTATCAATTTCCAGTCACTACTTTCAATTTCTTAATTAACGGATTTTAGTCGAATATTGTCCAACAATTTTCAGGTTTAACTATGGCGGTTGAGAATGGGGAGTTTGATGATTTGAATCAGAAGATAGCCTCATTGGAGCGCGAAAAAAATTTGCTGATGAGGAAAGTTGAAGAGTTAGAAGCTAGTGGTAATTTCCAAAGAGTTATATTAGAACTGAAGGAGAGGGAAATTCGGGGCCTAAAGCAAAAGCTTGAGGAACTAAACCGCGTTGTGGAAAAATACAACGAGTGGAAAAAGGAGAAGGACGCAATTATTAATGTGAAGGATGAGTTGGAGGAGAGGGTAAGAGAAATGCTCACCAAAGTCTCTGAATTGGAGAAAAAATTGGAGATTCAGGAAAACGTGATTTCTGAAATGAAAGAAGAAGTTGGTGGTTCTCGTGTAAACGTAAAGTGGTTGATGGTGGCTGCATTTGCTATCGGCATTTTGTGCTATCATCGAGATGGAAGAAAACCATAAATTAAGGGGTTTTTTCAGCATATAATTAAGTTGATTTTTTTTGTATTATCAAGTTTTGGATTTTACAATTTTGATGGCTCTATGGTTATATTGGGCATTATATTACTACTTAGATATACTTAGATTTTTTTTTCTTCCAGTAATAAAACAAGTTTTGCTGGTGTAACTGCTTAATCATTGAATCAATTGATGTGTACTATTGTTGTATTTTATCGATTAATAGAATTCATATCTTACTGCCACTCTTTTAGTAGCTAGATTGCCTAAACTGTTGATGTTGTATCACTCTGAAGCACATGACTATTGCTGTTGCAATCGTACGTATAATCAATATTATGGTGATTTTCACTTAAGTTGCGCGAACTCTTCATTTTTGGTGTTGCACCTATATCAAGGAATGTGGGTGTGACATCCATACTGGATATAGTCAAACGATTTTGAGTGCTTTTGACCAAAATCGATAGAGAAATTCGAGATAGATACAATGATTTCTGATTTGAACTTAATGATAAATAGTAGTAAGGAGATGCTTTTGTACTTGATAATAATTACATATTTGAACACTACTATAAATAGAGGTTTTCCCCACCGCATCAATGGAAAATTTGTGCCATAAAACATGATTTTTTCACTCATTTTTCGCCGAACTAGCTCACTAGGAAATTGCATGATGGAATACTTAACTAGTAATCAGAAAATATGTCTCATGAGCACTTCATGCTACATGTGAAATTGTGTAAAAGCCCAAATTATGTTTCATATCAATGGAATAATTAACAAGAACCTAAAAATCCTAATGTTGCATTAACTCTTATTATCACATGATGAGAAACTTAATAGCACACTTCACCAAAAGCACTCCCATCACGAAAAATTCAAAATTTGATGCCACAAAATAACGCAACCATCCATTTTGTTCATTAATCGGAAATCTTCAATCTCCGAGAGCACGTGGTGAAATTGGAATTGAGGTTCTCCGAAAGAAACTCATGAAGATGAAATTGAAGAATCGAATAACATTCCCCTCTCCATCCGCTCAACGCCACCCCAACCCAAAAAAGAAGAAGAAAAAAGAGGGTTGGTTGATTCTAGGGAGGACAAAGAAGAACAATGGATGGGGGAAGGGTTTGGTTATGCAAGAACAGTGGAGATCATGGGGTGGGAAGAGAGAAAACTCTTATTATATATATATATATATTTAAATACTTTTGCCACTTGACATATTTTAAAATTGTTTTCAGAGCGTGAAATACACACATCGTCAAATTTTGAGTCGAGGTTTTAACTCTTAAAAATTATTGTTTAAAAGAATATATAAAACTAAGAAAAATGTGATAGTTTAGGGAGCTTATGCTTCTGCATCTAGGCCCCCCTTACTTCCTCGTATTTCGTGCACCTCAAATACTCACAGACAAAAAGAAGGAATAATTTTGATTTTTGAAACTGTCTCTAAATGAAGAAACAAAAAAGGACATATAAAATGTAGCTGTCCAATTGATGTAAGATTAAGAAGCCAGAAGAAGAGAGATAATATTTTGGAACAACTTAAGTGAAAACCACCATAATATTGATTCAGTGAAAGTTCTTTTAGTGTGAAATTGGGATTGAATGTGGAACTCATAGATCAGTAGTAGTAGCAATGTTTAACACATGGAGTAATTAATTCTTTGTTTCACAATTTCCAAACAATAAAGACAAGAGTGAAGTATGAGGCCAAAAAAAGGAGGACTCAGAGAGCATATATAGTCAACTTAGGAGTTTTAGAAGAAGTAGGCATCACATGTATAAGATGGTTAGGAGGTTAGCCCCCAGGGCTTTGGTCTCACAGGTTCGAACCTCGATGCAGTCAATATTAGAACTTTTATGGACTTGCACATATGTTGTATTAAGAATAATTGTATGTTGGTTGCTTTTGTTAAAAGGTTGACCCAAATTAATGGCGATCTTATAAGGTTCAAAGTTAATGAGTTTAACAGACACCTCACAAAGTATGAGGTCTTATGTGTCGGTACCTAGTTGTAATTTCTAGCTTAATGATGGGCTAAACTAGAAATACAAAATTCGTGCTATTATAAATATAGGGTTATGGCCAGTTTTTCGAAAAAACCTGCTAGTGAGCCGGCTACTTCTTAGTTTGGAAGACCTCAAACCTCAAAACGAAGAATCGCTATGGGGCTTCATGGGTTCAGGTACACTTTCACATTTAGTTTTACATTTTAGATAATTTCACATGATAGTTCTTGGGTAAAGACGATAGTCTTTGTCTCTTCATGTTTGTCCCTAATAAATGGTATCAAGAGCTTATATCATGTTGAATTATTGAGAATTAAGTTCACTTCAATTCTTGTATAATATGAGTTTCATGTATCAAAAGGATTCGGTAGGCGGCTTCTGCCAAAAGACCACGAAATCCACCATTTTGAGGAATTGTAATGTGAAATTAGCAATTCATTCATTGTGGGTGCATTAATTATATTTGTTTTCAATTTGTTATTGGTTGCTAATGGTTGGATGGAGAATACAAACTTGTCTATTGATGTCGCCGCTGGCCAGCAAAAGATTTGGAATCTTTAAAGGCATCTTTTGATTTCTTAAGTAAATATATCCATATTTAATGCTTGTTTGATTGGTTGCCTTTATTCTGATGGTTTGTGGACTAAGATTCATTTAGATTATGTTAATCTCAATTCAAATTAATAACTAAACAAAATAAGAGAATTTCGGGATAATTTTTGATTTATTAACTCGACAGAAGAAATAACAGAATTGGAAATAGCAAAATTGAAATTCTATAACTACATTATCGAGTAGCCATGATTGATATGAGAACCTGTAGATAGAAGAGAATTGAGATCATAGAGGCATCTGTAGTATCTTGTGCACTCATCAGAAAGAAATGGTCTATCATTCCTTTCCCCTTTCTCAATATCTTACTCGTTGAACTACTGCTGATCATACAAAACTGTTCATGCTTAGGAATTCCCTTCAACACTACTTTGTATCACTTCTTGCCAATAGTCACACAGTTCTTTTCGTGATCAAACATCACAGGATTGAACTTCTTCATCTAGTCATTGCCCAAAACTATATCACACCGTCCTAGATTAATGATTCCAAGGTCTTCTTGGAAGGTCTTTCCCTACATAGTCCAAGTAGTACCTTGAAAGTGAGAGGTACAATAGATATAATTTCCATCTGCCACTGTCACTCTGATGGGAAGAGTATAAGTGGCTTCAAATTCAGCATCCTTGATAGTTTGTGCATCAATGAAATTATGTATACCAGAATTAATCAACATTTATGAGGTCTTATTCTTTGTGTTACCCTTAACCAAGATAGTGCATGTTAACTCCTTGGTCATTTCCAATCAATGCACTCGAGCATATAGCCTCTTGCATTTCAGGCAAGCCCAATTCATTCACAATTTTAGTGACTGCTAATTCCTCCTCAATCTCCTGTACTTCTCCTTGTTCACCAATCTTCTTCTCAGTCTCACCAATAATGCAATTCAACTTCTTGAACTAACACAGGTGACCATGGCCATATTTCTCCCCACATCTATAGCATAGGTTGTTTGCCCTTCTATGATTGTACACTTCCTGGCTGACTCAGTAAGTTAGTGTTCTGTTGGCAGGACCTCTGGAGACCAACACTGTTGTACCGCCCTTGTAAGGGTTGTTAGCAACACTGGGGTGAGTATTCCTTGCCTGGTGCTTGTTCTTCCTTTTCGCAGCCTCTAAGACTTGTTCCTGCATCCTAGCTTTCTCAATAGTCACCTTCAAAGGGGATTAAACAACTTCACTGTTATTTTAATTTCATTTTTTAGGAATCCCATAAAACTAGATAAGAAATGAGACTCATTCAAATGGAGATTCCTAATCAGCATATGTGCTTTCAACACCTCAAATTTCTCTAGGAACTCATCAACAGTTCCTGTTTGTCTCATTTTTTTGAAGCTTTCCACCACATCCTCTATTGGTTCCTTCCCAAACTTATTGCACAACTTTGCCTTAAATGCTTCTCATTGATCCAAACCCCCTTCTAGGAAGCTACAGTACCAATCAAATGAGCAGTAGCTATTTCGATCCTTTGTTCCTCATTGGTGTGGAGCCCATTAAAAAACTTTTCACACCTCTTAATCCATAGCCTTGGATCTACCCCATTGAACACAGAAAATTCAAGTTTTGCGATAAAATTGTCCCCACCTATTTGTCGATTATTCCTTACCTCATAAACTAGATTATGAATGAACCTAGCATTTTCTTCAGGTCCATGTGGTCTAGGACCCTTTCACCCAATCCCTGGCACATGTAGTAATCCTTCTTGCAAGTCGACGGCATCTCTACCTTCAAGCGGCTAATTTTGTTCAATAGCTGTTAATCGATCCGCGATCTGTGCTAAAGCCTAAGCTACTCCTTGGTGTTCCTGTGTAAGTAAAACATGTGATGTAGCAATTTCCTCAATTTTCGCGGTTAATTGCTCTAGTAGCTGCTTGACCATGGTTTCTCCATTTCTCATAGTCCTTTCATCTAATACTTCAAACTTGTACCTTCTTTCAGTCATGATCGCAGGAAGGATGTACCAATTGTTATGATCTCAATTCAAATTAATAACTAAACAGAATATAAGAGAATTTTGGGACAATTTTTGATTTATTAATTCGACAAAAGGAATTATAGAATTGGAAATTACAAAATTAGAATTCTATAACTACACTATCCAGCAACCATGATTTGTATGAGAACCTGCAGATAGAAGAGAATTGAGTGAGAGGAAGAAGAGAAGAACGGAAGAAGAGAGAAGAAGAGGAAGAAAGAAGAGAGAAAGGGTGAGGAAGGAATGATACCAGATATTCGTTGAACCTATAGCAGGGTCATTTAGGAGGTTATATCCTCCATTCACTAACTCAATTTGGGTCGTTCAAGCTCATTAACCTTTAATTAAATCTACACCCTCCACGTGTTATATTTCATTGATCGTCGCTGTTTATTTGCTAAGTACTCCTCAGCTCAAAATAACTAACTCCTCAAGTCATAACATATTAAGTTCTAAATATCTATCTTATGATCAATTCAGTTTGGATTCCTATTTTACTCCAAGCCGTGAAACATTGTTGCTTGAGGTTTAGGTGTCGACCGAAAAGTGCTATTTGGGTCCTTTGCTTATTTATTATTACTATCATTATGGAACCCATCTTCATGCACACCACTGTCTATTTTTGGTCTGAGAATTAATATATCCCTTTTGAAGAATTTAAATTTAAATATTGGTATAATTATATATATATTTGAGATGAATAAATTAAGTTAGATGTCGTCAAAGTGACATCTCTTGTGAAATTTATTTGTTTTAAAATATAAAAGGTTTTGTGTGTTGTTTCTAACTGGTCTCTTGTTTATATTTTCTTCAGGTCAGATGGAAAAGTAGGACTACTAAAGCTAGTCGAGTTTGCTGTTATGCTTTCCTGAAATATGTGAAGTCATAACTACATTGTTACTTAAGCTGGGAATGAAGCCATTGGTCCGTTGAAGTATAAGCATATCATTGTTTGTGTCATATTGACAATACATGTAGTTGGATTCACAGTGTATGAATTTTTTTTGGCATATTAAAGCTACTGAGATTTTATATTTCAAGATATTTACCTTTCCATTCTTCCAAAATTCAAATTTCAATCCAGAATCAGTGCCAATTAGCTTGTATGTTTATGAACGCTGGACAGGATAATGTCTGAATACACTCCGGGTTAGTCTCTTCATTGATTTAGTTGACGTGATTGACATACACTTTTTGTATCACCTAATTTATGACTTTTTAAACGAAAAATTTCATCTATTTATGCTATATTTTCATTTTGTATATATCTTACGACAAAATAATGTGTTTTAAATGTTGAAAACTTCCCATTTAGACAGAAATATTCATGTGCTAACTCCATAGAGCACAGTGTCTGCTCTGCAACCATCGGAGCCTATTCCTGCCCTTAGCATCAAGTTCATGAGTCTGCCATGGCTTCGCATTGTTCGCTGAAGCAGTGGACTTATATGTAGAGTATGTAATATTATAGCCGTACTAATTTCAACATGATATTGAGTTGAATTAGAATCTTTTTGCCTTTAGTTTTTAGGTAAATTTATACCACTAGACAAAGTGTGTAGCGATTTTTTTATTAATAATAAAATAAAAATCTCAACGTGAATAAATATATATAAGAGGGGAGGGGGGAGCTAGGCCTTACTTTACCAATCCTAATGAGATAACGAACTTCTGCTAATTAGCAAGCATGAAGAAAATAAGAGTTAGAGAAAATTAGGTATTCTATGATCATCACAGAGTCTATAATACACTCTATGATGATATTACAAAGAGAAAAAGTTGGACGTGATTTGAGTGTAGACACCTAAACTTCACGGGGGTCTTATTACTCACTCAACAATTTTAAATTGATATTATTACATCCATTTTGGGTAGCCCCAATTTTTAAAAGTAAGTGTTAGTTACGCCCCAATCATCAATCGACACGTGTTAATTTAATTTTAAAAAAATCATTTTTCTTTTTCTCTTTCTTACTTTTGACTCTATAATTTTTTTATTCTACAACCCACCCCACCCCTCCTCCTCCTCCTCCTCCTCCTGCTTCTGCTCCTGCTCCTCCTCCTGCTCCTGCTTCTCCTGCTTCTTCTGCTTCTTCAACTAATCTTCCCTTTTTTCAAATATAAATAAAGACTTCTTCTTCATTCTTTTTATAGAACGTGCTTCTTCTTTTCTTCCATATTCTTTTGTTTTTTGTTTTGAGCAAATTCAAAGTTCTGGAATATCATTAATTAATTTATCTTTTTTTTTTATATAACTTTAGCAAAATTGAAAATGAAGATTTTGAAAAGAATTAATGAGTTCTTCAAAATTTGTAAAGGAGTTGCATTTTCTCTATTACAAATAAGGATGCTTAAGTGATGCAAAAATATAAATGCCAAGAAGAAGGTTGAGTGATCAACCTCAAACTTCCTTTTATATATGTGTGAACTAAAAAAGATAGTTTGTCCATCTAAAGTAACGTGGAGTATTTTTTTTTCTCTTGTCTTCTTCTTCAAATTTGTCCAACAACACTTGATAGTTCATCACTTCTTAGATTTATTGGATCTTGTTGATTTCGTTGACATTGTTATACGATTCTGCTTTGCCATATGCATTGGTAGGTATGGGTACCTTGGATCAAATTTCTCAGCCACCACCATCCCGACTATGTTTCCTTCCCTGTGTCTTCTTTGTTTGCTTTTGTTGCTACCACTTCCTTGTTGCCTAGGTGAAAGATCTCCATCCCTAGTCACTTTATCAAAACATATATGCAATATATTATCTTCCTCGTCCTTATCAAAAAAGTCCACGCGCATATCAATAGCATAAGTTGGACCAAGTCCTGACGCTAAGGCCCCTGACTCATTCTTCTGCAATCTAACTTTTAAGCACAAATACTGAAGCTTCTGGACTTAACTTACTATTCAAAGGAGTAGGTAAAACCTTCTCTCCTTCATCAACCAACTCGTATGTTTTTTTTAATTGTTTGTTGCACGACCTTATGATTGGCATGCAACAACATCTTCCCAGTTGCACCTTTTTTCACAGCCCGTAGACTTATTTGGACTAGCCAATGAAGAACCAGCCAAGTTTTTATGTCCAATCACTTTCCAATATCCCGTTGCATTATCATTTTCATCTTACAAACCAGAGTGTTCAGAAGTTTCAGAAGCCTCAACATCAGTTGGTTTCTGCCCCAAGTAAACTTGCGACGCCCCTGCAACATTCACAAATTTTTGTTGCAATATCTTTTCAGTTGGTGGAACTAGAGCTAACTCTTGTTCCCTAAAATATTCTACTGCAATATCACCTATAGCATCGTTGTTTTGAACAGTTGTTCGTTGCTCAGTTTCAACATTCAAACAATACCTGGTCTTCAACATCACCTTGTGTGTCAGTAGTATCTTGTTTCATGCTGTCCTGTAGATTCTGTAAGAACGTCTATAACTAATTGTTTAGTGGCATTCAAATAGTCTCTTGTATCGCCTTGAAGTTTTTTGACTAAGCATCTTTTCTCCTCCGATGCACCATCACTTTCTTTTTGTTCAACCACCTTCTTCTCCAAAAGCACACGATATTTATGTTCATCATATCCATGATGCTTACCAGTTTGCCTTTCGTTTTCAATGACCAAAATAACCAAATTTATTTCGTGAAAATGATAATAAAATGGTCGTGAATTCCCTTATATATTTTGAGTAGTTTCCTTATTTTGATTTGTAGGTGATGTGTTTGCCTTTAAAGCATTGCGGTCTCAACTACAACAACAACAATAGTGTAATCTCACAAGTGGAGCATTGGGGTCTCGTGCAAAAGAGTTTGTTACAAGTCTGAACAGACTAAAATTTTTGAGTGCAAGGATGTGATTCTTGCACAAAGGCTTGTATTGTAGTCAAATAATTTATTAGTAATGTTTTGTCACATATACATTTATTTTCAAGATTCAGTGTTAGAAAATTTTTATATTTATATGCAGAAAAATTGGGGTATCGTCCATGCACGATAATTTCTTAAGGAGAGTATCACCGGCCTTCATCTTCAAGACCACAAATTTTGCACACAAAATGGAGCTGGTGACGAATCAAAAGGGGATTTCTTTTGCTCTTTTCTTTAGCCATGGTGCATTTTGGCTGCACCGTGGCATTTTTTTTTTTTTGGGGGGGGGGGGGGGGGTTATTTTGAGTTGTTGTGTTTCTCTGGTGGTGTAGCCACGTGGCAAGTTTATGTGCTAATCTAAATAATTAGGGAGTAATCAGTGTATGATTGAAAAAAGGTTCAAATTTCTCTCGTACATAGTTAAGAGTTTACTTCAGCTATGACCCCGCCGTTATTGATTAAGGAAAATTTTCAAGCCGAAATTTAATGGCGATAACATAGTGAACCAAACTTCTAGCAAGGAGCAAAGTTAGACCTTTTCGTAAAGTATAAGGGCAATTCTTGACCTTTTTGCAGATTTTATTTTTCCTATTTTATTATTATTAACATAATACTTGTTAAGTTGTTATATGTCCCACTGAATAAAAAATTAAAGTACTTTTTGCAAATCAAAGTTAGTCTTGATAATTGAGTCATATTCACTTTGAGTCAAAAGATTTCCTTTTTTTTAAAAAAATAAATAACTCTTTTGCTCCTAAGCTGGAGATTTGTTTTAATCCTCCACCCTTATCATATTATATTCTATTGACTTATTAGTCCATAAAATATTAGTGGTAGACAGCTAATATATATACAAAATTTGTGATTGATACAACAAATTGAACATGATTATTTTTAATATATGAATGAGGTATATCTCTACATAATCATCTTTAGTTTTATTTTAAAATATAAATCTTACGAGTGAAGTCTGGGGAGGGTAGAGTGTCTGCATATTTTATTTCTACCTCGTGGAGGTAGAGAGACTGTTTTTGAAGGACCCTCGGCTCAAATGCAACAAATCAAAGTAGTTATGAAAAAGGAAAAACGGCAATGAAGAAAACATGACAACTAATAAGGAAAACAATATAAAACATTCAGAAAAGAACAATAGCAACAAAAAGAATAGTGCGATATAATTGAAACACAATATAATCGTCTTTAACTTTATTTTAAAAATATAATTAAGATATATATCTACATAATCATCTTTTAATAACTTTTTATTTTAAAAATACAATTGATGTACTCCTCCAATAATTGAAGTTCTCATCCCAATTTATCAGAAGGCAACTCTTTGTAGATAAATCCACTTTTTCTCAATTATCTCTTGCAGTGATTTTGAAACTGTATTATCTGCTATTGAAAGGTTAGTTTCCCTTACTTACTCTGTCATTTGATTAAACTTTTAGAGCAAAACAACACTTGTAGTGGCTTATCAATGTATAATTTAGCTCTTTGCACTATATATAGTTATGTTGCTCAACCTCTTCAAAAATACCGCCGATTATGTGTCGGATCCTCCGAAACTTGTGCATTTTTTGAGGATCTGATACGAGTGTGGCAACTATTTTAAAGAGCCCCAGAAACATAGATATATAGTACAAGTTTGTATTCAGGATAGATGGAGCCAGGCTTTTTAGTCTATGGGTTTTGAACCACAATCTTTTTTGCTTAGTGGTTAAATTATTTTTACACATTAAATGAGCTAAGGCTACTGAGTTGTGCTGAATCCATAGCTTTAAGGCTGGCTCTGCTGATGTTTTCCTGATGTTTTCTTATATCTGCGATGAAATTCTAGTTCCCTTCTTGATCATTTATGTGATCAAAAGCGAACCGGATTCCAACTGTGATAAAGAAATGAACCTTAGGACTAACTCAACCGCAAAAGTTAGTTGAAGGGTGGGGATTGCCCACCCGATTTGGGACTCAACCCACTGTGATAGCCATGATTAAGACTAATAAATTACCTGATCTTATTTAGTTAATGCCTCCCTTTTTGCAACTTTGCAAATAATGTTATCTGTAATACCATTGACATATTGCAACCTGCAGCTTTCAGGTCATAATCGCAAAGGACAAAAACGAGAATACAGTAGATATGGCTCATGCAAGTGTGGCTTCTCTTATGAGAACAATAGAATCACTCTTGACATCAAATTCACCAATGCAATCTCTAATCTGTAATCACAGAGAAGAATTTTGCGCTCTGCGTGAAAAAGTTAGTTCCCTGGAAGTATTTCTCAAGAACTTTGACAAAAACAATGTCTCTAGGGAAATGACAGTTGTGGAAGTACAGGTTAAAGAAGTTGCAAATGCTGTTGAGTACACAATTCAACTGAGACTAACAGACACTGTAATGGGAAAAAATAAAAGCCAGAAAAAAAAAGGCACGTCGAAGTTTCGTCAATGCCTGCAACAAGTAGCAGAGGACATTGATCGTGTCTGGAAAGAGTCGACAAAGGTTCAAGATAAAGGCAAACAAGCATCAAAGGAATCATTGGTTCAAGATTTTTCAAGTTCAGCAAATGATATTCTGAAGGTTAAGAACAATATGGTTGGACGTGATGATCAAATGGAACGGTTGTTAGAAGATCTGACTAGAGGCTACTCTGGTGAAACCAAAGTCATCCATATCCTCGGGATGGGGGGCATTGGTAAAACAACTTTAGCAAAACAAGTTTACAATGATGAGTGCATTCGTTCTCGTTTTGATGTTTGTGCCTGGGCTACTGTATCTCAACAACACAATGTCAAGGAAATCTTGTTGAGCCTTCTGCGTTCTACAAAAGGTGACACATTTAACATGGACAATGAGTCAGAGCTAGCAGACATGCTGCAGAAAAGTTTAAAGGGAAAGAGGTACTTAATTGTCATGGATGACATCTGGAGTAGTAAAGCATGGGATGACGTGAGGCAATGTTTTTCAAGTCAGAACAATGGGAGTCGAATACTGTTGACTACCCGTAACAATGAAGTGGCTTGCTACGCTGATACCGAGAATCTTTCTTTGCAGATGAGCTTCATGGATCAAGATGAGAGTTGGAACCTTTTTAAAAGTGCAGCATTTGCAAATGAAGCATTACCATTTGAGTTTGAGACTATTGGGAAGCAAATTGCAGAGAAATGTCACGGGTTACCACTAACTATTATCGTGGTTGCTGGGCTTCTCAAATCTAAAAGGACAATAGAAGATTGGGAAAATGTTGCAAAAGATGTCACGACATTTGTCACAAATGATCCTGATGAACAATGTTCACATGTGCTTGGGCTGAGTTACAATCACTTGACCAGTGATCTAAAAGCATGCCTTTTGTATTTCGGAATTTTTCCGGAAGACAGTGAGATTCCAGTGAAGCAGTTGGTCAGATTATGGATGGCTGAGGGGTTCCTGAATTTGGAAAATGACTTGGAAGGCGAGGCTGAGAAGTGTTTACAAGATCTTATCAACAAATGTCTAGTTCTCGTCAGCAAGAAATGTCTGGATGAAACAAAAATTAGATCATGTAAGGTTCATGATCTAATATATGACCTGTGCTTGAAAGAAGTTCAAAGGGGAAACGTTTTTATCTTGAACGACATTGTGTTTGAACGATCAGATGCAATCACATCTGAAAGTCATGTTATTCGTTCAGAATGCCAATCTCTCTGTAGCCATAAAATGAAGACCTTTAAGCACTGGACTGGTGATGAAATTCATGATTTTCCCTATGGTCTTTATAGGGCTCTTCTTACCCCTGGATATCATCAGTTGACAGATGATGACAACAACAATCTTTTGAAACGAACTCGTTCTATTTTCTTTTCGGGTCAATATGTTTCAACTTTTATTCTCAAATCAGAGCTTATTCATTTCAAATTACTCAAAATCTTGGACTTGAGTCACATAATGATTTATAGCTTCCCTCTATAAATACTAAGCCTCATCTGGTTGAGGTACCTATCATTGCTCTGCCGTGAGAATTTAGACATACCTCCAGAAATTTGCAGGTTATGGAATCTGCAGACATTCATTGTTAAAGGGGATGATATATCACATACAACTTTTCCTGAGCAAATTTGGGGACTAATGCAATTAAGGCATTTCAAAGTGGACAGATTTTATTTGCCAAATTGCCCAAGCGGATCTGTTGACAAATGGAGACACTTGGATTTTTCAAATATACAAACTATTTCTTACTTGTCTCCACGTTGTTGCACGGAGGAGGTTATTTCGGGGATTCAGAATGTTAAAAAATTAGGAATCAGTGAACTTGATGATGATGAAAGTTTTCAAGAATCTAGACTTTTTAACATTCTTGTCCATCTGCAGAATCTTGAAACATTGAGTTTAAGATGTAGTATGTCAGGCATTCCAAGTGCAAAAGCTTTTCCAGCAACACTCAAGAAGTTAAAGTTGTTCGGAACTTATCTAAGTTGGTCGTACTTGGACATCATAGCTGAGTTGCCTAACCTTGAGGTGCTTAAGCTGGTGTTTAATGCTTGTTGTGGAGAAGAATGGTATCCAGTTGTTAGGGGATTTACTCGATTGAAGCTTTTGCTAATTGAAGCTTATGTAGAGTACTGGAAAGCCACAAATGACAATTTTCCTGTCCTTGAGCGCCTCGTGCTTGAAGCTTGCTTTTGTTTGAAAGAGATACCCATTGAGTTTGCAGATATCCACTCACTACAACTGATTGAGTTAAGATGGTGTAATCCCGAACTCGAGGAGTCTGCTGCACGAATTCAACAAGAACAAGAAAACCTCGGAAACAAACCCGTGGATGTTCGTGTCTATCCAGGTGCATATAACATTACTCCCTCCGGATCACTTTACTTGTCACATTTTTGCTGTTAAGAAAAACATTAACTAGAGTATAATTTGACTAGATTACCCTTATTTATTACTTCTCAATTCTTAATACTTCTCTTTTTTTGCACTACATTAATATCTTTCCATATTTATGACTAAGAGTAAAGGTGAAAATAAACAACTAATTATACCTTGATTTTTAAAATGACAAATATTTTGGACCATCTATTTTTAGATAAAGACGACAAGTTAAGTGATCCGAAGGGAGTACATAAACAATATTTCAAAGTTGTAGTATGAGTTATAAAATACTCCATCCGTTCTTTTTTAATTGTCATGTATATTAAATATAGTTGTTCCTAAATATTTGTCAATTTAAAAGATCAAGAGATAATTAATTATTTTTTTCCAACTTTGTCCTTAGCATAAATTATTCTAGAATTAAGAAACATATAAATAGATAAGATTAAAGAATTAAATAAGAGATATATTAGTCAAACTACACCCCTAATTAATTTTTTCTTAAGGAGTTGAGCAAAACCTTATCATGACAACTAAAAAAGTACGGAAGGAGTAGAAAATAAAAACTATGGTATTCAATGCATTGAAATAAGCAACTTTAAGGCAATGCTACAACATTTTGTGTACTGATTCATCTCAAGATAATTTTTGCCTGTATAAAGAAAAGATCCCAAGATAATTTACTTCCCTGACTTCATTCAGCTAATGATTATGATGATGATGATAATAATCAAGATTCAAATGACGGCGATGGCAGTGGCAGTGGCAGAGATAGTGGGAGCGGCAGCGGCGGTGGCAGTGGCAGTGGTAGTGGTAGCGGCAGCGGCAGCGGCAGCAGCAGTGGTAGTGGTAGTGACGACGAATAAGAAGAAGAAGATTGATGATAATATTTATTACAAGTTATAACAAACAGAAAATCTTATTTAATATGGAGAAATAAAGAGCTTGAGAGTTGCCAATTTAAAATATAGAAGGCTGAAGCTTACATCTTGTTTGGAATTTGGATGGTTGTTACATGTATCATATTATACTGTATTATTTTGTGTATATAACATTTGAATAGATTGTGTTGTAGCTTATAAATAATATTTTTATTGCTTGGTTTGAATGTATCGTATTGTACGATAACCAATAAATTTACTGAAATGCCCTTCATTTTTGCAAATATTAGATTTAGTTATCTATCATTACTATAATAATACTAATAATAATTTAAGACAACTTCATTTTCATAATTTTCCACCAGTTATAAAGCGTAGGTGAAGTTAAATAAAAAAATAGGATAAAGGAAAAAAATAGGATTATAAAAAAATAAGGCTATAATGGGAAAGAGAAATAATGTATCGATTCAACCATACCAAATCAACAACAACAATAACATACCCAGTGTAGTCCCACAAGTGAGGCCTGGAGAGGATAGTGTGTAAGTAGATCAAACCCCTATTTTGGGAGATAGAGAGGTTGTTTCCAATAGATCCTCGGCTTTATATTCCTATCTTATTATTAACATAACTTGTCTTGTGTCTCACTGATTCAAAAAAAAATTAGTTGGTACAAAGGTTCTTTTGATAATTGGTCATTCAGATAATGTGTCAAAAAAATTCCTTTCTTCTAATTTAAAAAAAAACTAACTATCCAATCATTGGAATGAAGGAACAGTATTTTCTGGCCTCTCTTAGTTTTCCTTTTTTCGTTTAGTCAAGTTTATCTGATTCCAACGCTCTGATTAAAGATATAGGGATCTCATCTATTCCACAATACTCCTTGATTTGACTTATTATGACTTATGAGAATGTACACGCGGTAGAAAAGATACATCCATCCATTGAAATATGGTATGCTACAAGACAATATTTGATACAAGAAAGGAAAGGACGACTGTCGACCCTTTTAATCCAGTGCATATAATGCCTTTATCGAAAATGGCAGGTAAGCCAGCTAATGTGAAAACAGAATTTGTCATTTGTAATTGTCTACCTAGTATGAAGTTACATGCAATGGTTGGTATACCAAACATGGTTCTCTTTTTTTAATATATATATATATATAAATAATTTAGTGGTATGCAAACGTTAAAGAAGTTTGAGAGATTGTTTCCTAAAGAACATGATTGCAGACACCATAATAATATGTATTAACACTCATGTGGCATTACATAATATTTTCTTAGTTGAAATTGTCATCCAATTTTTTAAAAGTCAAGTCTTCCTTAAATTTAAATATAATTTAGTGAAATGGTCTCTTAAATAAATATAAAGATTGTCATTTCTTCTATCCTTTTCTCAAATATCTCTTGCAGTGATTTTGAAGCTGTATGATCTGCCATTGAAAGGTTAGTTTCCCTTAATTACTCTGTCATGTGATTAAAGTTTTAGCAAAACAACACTTGTAGTGGCTTATCAGTGTGTAATTTAGCTCTTTGCACTATATATAGCTCCAAAACTTGTGCATTTTTTGAGGATCTGACACGGGTGTGACAACTTTTTTAAAGAGTCCCAATAACATAGAAATATAGTAGAAGACTCTATTTGGGATAGATCCAAACATCACCCTAAGAAAACATTACTTAAGTAAGCAAGGCGGCGCCAAAATTTTTAGTCTATGGGTTTTGAACCACAATCTTGTTTTCTTAAAATGAGGTAAAGCTACTGAGTTCTGCCAAATCCGTAGCTTTAAAGCTGACTCTGCCCCCGTAAGTAAGGACCATTTAACGCCGACTTCGCCGCTGCAGACTGCAGTGCAACTTGTTGGTTAGCAATTAAGTTAGCCTCTCTGTGACAATGATTAACAAGAATATTGTCGTACATGCTCATTTGTTGTACCTCCCTGATGTCTTCTTATA
The DNA here is from genome assembly GCA_003996215.1 of Jaltomata sinuosa. Taxonomy (NCBI): domain Eukaryota; kingdom Viridiplantae; phylum Streptophyta; class Magnoliopsida; order Solanales; family Solanaceae; genus Jaltomata; species Jaltomata sinuosa. Next base: position 474,934 of record QJPP01000040.1, read on the forward strand.
TCTCCGCTGAAATTCTAATTCCCTTCTTGATCATTTATGCGATCAAAAGTGAATCGGATTCCATTGTGATTCAGAAATGGACCTTAAGCCTATCCCAACCCCGAGAGCTAGCTCAAGAGGTGAGGATCACCAAAGATCATATAAAGAGGCCAAATGCTCCTTAACCCACTGATTTGGGACTCAACTCACTCTTACCCTGTGATAGCCATGATTAAGACTAATAAATATAGAGTAAAACAACACTTGTAGTGGCTTATCAAAGTATAATTTAGCTCCTTGCACTATATATAGTTATGTTGCTCAATCTCTTCAAAAATGCCGCTGGTTGCGTGTCGGATCCTTCAAAAGTCGTGCATTTTTTGAGAATCTGACACGGGTTTGACAACTTTTTTAAAGAGTCCGAGCAATATAGATATATAGTACAAGTCTCTATTTTGGAGTAGATCCAAACATTATCCTAAGAAAACATTACCTAAGTAAGCAAGGCGGAGCCAGGATTTTTAGTCCATGGGTTTAGATCCAATCTTTTTTGCTTACTGGGAGTTAAATTGTTTTTACACATTAAATGAGCTAAAAGCTACTGAGTTCTGCCGAATCCGTAGCTTTAAGGCTGGATCTTCCCCTGTAAGTAAGGACCATTTAGTGCTGGCTTCGCCACTGCAGACTCCAGTGCAACTTGTTAGCCTCTCCGTGACAATAATTAACAAGAATATTGCCTTCTTATATCTGTGCTAAGATTCTAATTCCCTTCTCGATCATTTATGTGATCAAAAGTGAATCAGATTCCACTGTGATAAAGAAATGGACTTTAAAAGGTGAAGATAGTCTTAAAGAAGCCAAATGCTCCTTAATCCACCTATTTGGGACTCAATGCACCATGTGATAGCCATGATGTCTTCTTATATCTGCGACGAAATTCTAATTCCCTTCTCGATCATTTATGTGATCAAAAGAGAACCGGATTCCTCTATGATAGCCATGATTACGACTAATAAATTGCCTGATCTTGTTTAGTTAATGCCTCCCTTTTTGCAACTTTGCAAATCATGTTATCTGTAATACCATTGACCTCTTGCAACCTGCAGCTTTCAGGTCATAATCGCAAAGGACAAAAACGAGAATACAGTAGATATGGCTCATGCAAGCGTGGCTTCTCTTATGAGAACAATAGAATCGCTTTTGACATCAAATTACCAATGCAATCTCTAATCTGTAATCACAGAGAAGACTTTTGTGCTCTTCGTGAAAAAGTTAGATCCCTGGAAGTATTTCTCAAGAACTTTGACAAAAACAATGTCTCTAGGGAAATGACAGTTGTGGAAGTACAGGTTAAAGAAGTTGCAAATGCTGTTGAGTACACAATTCAACTGAGACTAACAGACACTGTAATGGGAAAAAATAAAAGCCAGAAAAAAAAGGCACGTCGAAGGTTTCGTCAATGCCTGCAACAAGTAGCAGAGGACATTGATCGTGTCTGGAAAGAGTCGACAAAGGTTCAAGATAAAGGCAAACAAGCATCAAAGGAATCATTGGTTCAAGATTTTTCAAGTTCAGCAAAAGATATTCTGAATTTTAAGAGCAATATGGTTGGACGTGATGATCAAACGGAAAGGTTGTTAGAAGATCTGACTAGAGGCTACTCTGGCGAACCCAAAGTCATCCCGATCATCGGGATGTTGGGCATTGGTAAAACAACTTTAGCAAAACAAGTTTACAATGATGAGTGCATTCGATCTCATTTTGATGTTTGTGCCTGGGCTACTGTATCTCAACAGCACAATGTCAAGAAAATCTTGTTGAGCCTTCTGCGGTCTACAAAAGGTGACACATTTAACATGTACAATGAGGCAGAGCTAGCAGACATGCTGAGGAGAAGTTTAATGGGAAAGAGGCACTTAATTGTCATGGATGACATCTGGAGTAGTATAGCGTGGGATGACATGAGACTATGGTTTCCAAGTCAGAACAATGGGAATCGAATACTGTTGACTACCCGTGACAATGAAGTAGCTTGTTACGCTGATACAAAGAATCTTTCTTCACAGATGGGCTTCATGGATCAAGACGAGAATTGGAACCTTTTTAAAAGTGTAGCATTTTTAAATGAAGCATTACCATATGAGTTCGAGACTACTGGGAAGCAAATTGCAGATGAATGTCACGGGTTACCACTAACTATTGTCGTGTTTGCTGGGCTTCTCAAATCTAAAAGGGCAATAGAAGATTGGGAAAGCGTTGCAAAAGATGTCAAGTCATTTTTCACAAATGATCCTGATGAACAATGTTCACAAGTTCTTGGGTTGAGTTACAATCACTTGACTAGCGATCTAAAAGCATGTCTCTGTATTTCGGATTTTTTCCGGAAGATTGTGAGATTTCAGTGAAGCATTTGGTGAGATTATGGATGGCTGAGAGGTTCCTGAATTTGGAAAATGACTTGGAAGGCGAGGCTGAGAAGTGCTTACAAGATCTTATCAACATATGTCTAGTTCTCGTCAGCAAGAAAAGTCTGGATGAAACAAAAATTAGATCATGTAAGGTTCATGATCTAATAAATGACCTGTGCTTGAAAGAAGTTCAAAGGGGAAACGTTTTTATCTTGAACGACATTGTGTTTGAACGATCAGATGCAATCACATCTGAAAGTCATGTTGTTCGTTCAGAATGCCAATCTCTCTGTAGCCATAAAATGAAGACCTTTAAGCACTGGACTGGTGATGAAATTCATGATTTTCCCTATGGTCTTTATAGGGCTCTTCTTATCCCTGGATATCATCAGTTGACAGATGATGACAACAACACTCTTTTGAAACGAACTCGTTCTATTTTCTTTTCGGGTCAATATGTTTCAACTTTTATTCTCAAATCAGAGCTTATTCATTTCAAATTACTCAAAATCTTGGACTTGAGTCACATAATGATTTATAGCTTCCCTCTACAGATACTAAGCCTCATCTGGTTGAGGTACCTATCATTGCTCTGCCATGAGAATTTAGACATACCTCCAGAAATTTACAGGTTATGGGATCTGCAGACATTCATTGTTAAAGGGAATGGTCAATCACATATAACATTTCCTGAGCAAATTTGGGGACTAATGCAATTAAGGCATCTCAAACTGAAAGGAGGAATTTATTTGCCAAATCACCCAAGCGGATCTGTTGACAAATGGAGACACTTGGATTTTTCAAATATACAAACTATTTCTTACTTGTCTCCACGTTGTTGCACGGAGGAGGTTATTTCGGGGATTCAGAATGTTAAAAAATTAGGAATCTATGGAGATGTGGAAGACTATGAAAGTTTTCGAAATTCTGGACTTTTAAACAATCTTGTCCATCTGCAGGAACTTGAAACATTGACTTTAAAATTTTCTCCTCTTTGGGTTACATACAACTAATACTTGCTCTGCTATTCTACCCAAGCCTGGCTGAGGAAGAGTTACGGGGCGTAAAACAAAAGAATACGCCGCTCGGGCATACTATGTGTAATGATTCCCCCATTCACGATAAATAATAAATAAAAAGATAAAAAGAAAAGCCATTCCATTTCGACAAAAGACCCACACCCAAGTTCCATAGCTTTTGGTTCGCTATCCCGATCATGATTTTCCTACCCCCAGAGGGAAAGGTACTTCCCTTTTGGGCCGGTTGTGGGCGAGGAGGGATTCGAACCCCCGACACCGTGGTTCATAGCCACGTGCTCTAATCCTCTGAACTACAGGCCCCACCCCGTCTCCACTGGATCTGTTCCCGGGAGTACCCTAAAAAAAAGGAACCTTTCCTCTCCCCAGCCATTTCGGGTTCATCAATGACCATTCCAAGTGCAAAATCTTTTCCAGCAACGCTCAAGAAGTTGAAGTTGGAAGTAACTTGTCTAAGCTGGTCGCACTTGGACATCATAGCTGAGTTGCCTAACCTTGAGGTGCTGAAGCTGATGCGTGCTGCTTGTTATGGCGAAACATGGTATCCAGTTGTTAGGGGATTTACTCGATTGAAGCTTTTGCTAATTGAAAATAATCATTTCGAGTACTGGAAAGCCACAAATGACAATTTTCCTGTCCTTGAACGCCTCATGCTTAGATATTGCCATAATTTGAAAGAGATACCCATTGAGTTTGCAGATATCCACTCACTACAACTGATTGAGTTAGGAAGCTGTTTTCTCCAACTCGAGGAGTCTGCTGCACGAATTCAACAAGAACAAGAAGACCTCGGAAACAAACCCGTGGATGTTCGTATCGTACAATTATGCAGGTGCGTATAACATTATAAAATTTGCACTATGTATTAATAAAATCTGCACTATGTACTATGTAATGAATTATAAGTGTCTTAAAATTTTTTATTTGTTTGGAATTATTAAGATACCAATAAAATCTGCACTATGTATTAAAAGTGAATTATGCATGTAATATAGATGTATTAGTGTTCTGGAATCATCTCGTTGAGGAGACTCCGTTGGTGGTCATGGTTCGAGAATTCTAACTTGTTACCGGAGTTGACTTTTTGGGTCAACCTTTGACTGTGAATTTGACTTACTTTAAAAATTAAGAGGAATGTTCACCTAAGAATTTTTGATTATTCTAAATCCATTTTTGTGTAGTTTGTGGTGATTCGGAGATCCGAGAGCATAATTCTGCTTTATTGGAAAGGGTGCTGGCGTTGCAAATGAGGTAAGTGAAACTTTAAGATTTGGTGCTTGTTTTTCAAACCGGCTTAGAAAATATGTTTTATTTGCCTTGTCCATGTGTTGGGACAAGCGTGTGTTCGGCAAGATCGATGGTCTCTTATCAGCCGTAGATATGTTATTTTTGTGAAGAATACTTAAAATTATTTAATAAGTGATATGTGGTGTGACGTAGTCTCGTACCCTGGCGTTAGGGCCCAAGACCTAATTTTACACAGATTAACAAATTTGAAAAATAATAGACTGTTTGGGCAAACTTACAAAATTTGCTTATTTTCAAAAGTGTTTTTTTTCTTGTTACAAGTGTTTTTCATAAAAGTACTTTTGAAGTGTACCAATTTGTGTTTGGCTAATCAATTTGAAACAATCACCTTTTTCAATATTTAGAGCAGTCATATGTATATTGGCCAATCTAAAGTGATTTTGGGGGAAAAAATGTTTCTTTTTTCAGCTTCTACTATTAATCAAAAACACTTACTATTTTTTTCATCTAAGCTTTGGCTAAACAACTGAACTCTCTAAAACAAGCATCTTTTTTTTAGAAAAATAAGTATGGAAATATTTGGTTTGCCTGGCCCTGTTGTGTGTTGGATGCCAATCACGTCTAGGAGATAATTTGGGACATCACGAAACATCCCACAATTGCTTATATATAACACTTGAGGTTATACTTTTCTATTCTTGATTAATACACGTAACATTTGGATGACAGAATGCTTCGTCTTTCTTATGTAAATAAAACATACTGCATAATAGTTAACAAACAGTTATCAAGTTGTAGTTGTAAAAAGAAGTTTTTTCTTTTAGAATGACCAAATAATTATTGATATAAGCAGAATTTATTTAGTAAAAAAATGATAATTAAATAAAATGGTCGTGAATTCCCTTATTTAGATTTGTAGGTGATGTGTTTGCCTCTGAAGCATTGGGCTCTCGTGCAAAAGGATTAATTATGATATCTGAACAAACTAAAATTATAAGCACAAAGACTTGTGTTATACTCAAATAATTCATTAGTACTGTTTTGGAGGCATGTCTTGAGTTTTATAAAAATTAAGTAGTTTTGAAAAAAAATGTTACATATACATTTACTTTCAAGATTCAGTGTTAAAAATCTTTTATAATTATATGAATAATTGAGGCATATCTCTGCATAATCGTCTTTTAGTAACTTTTTAAAAAAAAAAATGTAATTGATGTACTCATGAGCTAAATATTCTTGATATTTCTAGACCTTAATTGACATGATTTGATTGTAAATGGGAGAATTTATATTTCTATTTTATGTTGGTTTGTTATAGGAACACACAAGAGTGAGAAAGCTTGAGCTCGTCCTAATTAGGGTATCTTGGGTTCTTGGAGCAGCTTTTGGGATAAAGAACGCAAGGAGAGAGGACGAGCAACAAGAGCATTCAATCGGTTTCAATTCAATATGAGAGTTTTCGTTGGATAAATTGATTGTAATGTATTCTAACTTGTTAGTTCTTATTATGTTGTACTTCTCCTCCTTCATGGAGTAATTTATATTATGGGAATTTGATGATGATTTAATTTAAACTTTAGTTTCTTGGTTTAATACTTATTGTGTATATTTAACGGTATATACCTTGGGATCAACTCAAGTACATTCGAGAGAAGTAATGTCATCGTGTTCTTGACATTCAATTCACCAATGCAATCTGTAATCCGTGTTCACAGAGAAGAATTTTGCGCTCTTCATGAAAAAGTTAGTTCCCTGGAAGTATTTCTCAAGAACTTTGAGAAAAATAATATTTCTGGGGAAATGACAGATGTGGAAGTAGAGATAAAAGAAGTTACAAATGCTGTTGAATACACAATTCAACTTAGGCTAACAGAAATTGTAATGGAAAAAAAATAAAAGCATCAAAGAAATCATTGGCTCAAGATTTTTCAAAAGGAATCACGAATATATGGACATGTTTAAAGTTTCGTCACAGCCTGCTACAAGTAGCAAAGAACATTGATCGTGTCTGGAAAGAAACGACAAAGATTCAAGGTAAAGGCAAACAAGCATCAAAGGAATCATTGGTTCAAGATTTTTCAAGTTCAACAAAAGATATTCAGAACGTTATGAATAATATGGTTGGACGTGATGATCAAAGGCAACGGTTGTTAGAAGATCTGACTAGAGGCTACTCTGGCGAACCCAAAGTCATCCCGATCATCGGGATGGGTGGCATCGGTAAAACAACTTTAGCAAAAGAAGTTTACAACGATGCGTGCATTTTTATTCTCATTTTGATGTTCGTGCCTGGGCTACTGTATCTCAACAGCCCAATGTAAAGAATGTCTTGCTAAGCTTTCTACGTTCTACGATCAAAATAGATGATGCAGGTAAGATGAATGATGAGGCAGAGCTAGCAGACATGCTGAGGAGAAGTTTAATGGGAAAGAGGCACTTAATTGTCATGGATGACATCTGGAGTAGTATAGCGTGGGATGACATGAGACTATGGTTTCCAAGTCAGAACAATGGGAATCGAATACTGTTGACTACCCGTGACAATGAAGTAGCTTGTTACGCTGATACAAAGAATCTTTCTTCACAGATGGGCTTCATGGATCAAGACGAGAATTGGAACCTTTTTAAAAGTGTAACATTTTTAAATGAAGCATTACCATATGAGTTCGAGGCTATTGGGAAGCAAATTGCAGATGAATGTCACGGGTTACCACTAACTATTGTCGTGGTTGCTGGGCTTCTCAAATCTAAAAGGGCAATAGAAGATTGGGAAAGCGTTGCAAAAGATGTCAAGTCATTTTTCACAAATGATCCTGATGAACAATGTTCACAAGTTCTTGGGTTGAGTTACAATCACTTGACTAGCGATCTAAAAGCATGTCTCTGTATTTCGGAATTTTTCCGGAAGATTGTGAGATTCCAGTGAAGCATTTGGTGAGATTATGGATGGCTGAGGGGTTCCTGAATTTGGAAGAAGACTTGGAAGGCGAGGCTGAGAAGTGTTTACAAGATCTTATCAACAGATGTCTAGTTCTCGTCAACAAGAAAAGTTGAGATGAAACAAAATTAGATCATGTAAGGTTCATGATCTAATATATGCCTGTGCCTGAGAGAAGTTCAAAGGGGAAATATTTTCTTTGGACAAGCAGATGCAATAAGAGCTCAAAGCGGTTGTAATTGATATTATGTTCCTTCAGAGTGTGCCTATGTCTCAGTAGAATGCAGCCCTTTAAGCGCTGCACTGATGATGACATTTATGATTTCCGCTTTGGTCTTTATAGGGCAACTCATTACCCCTGGACATCTTCAGTTGACAGATGCTGACAACAATCTTTAGAAACGAACTCGTTCTATTTTCTGTTTGTGTTATCATCTTTCAAATTTTATTCTCAAACCAGCATTGCCCCCGCCCTAGAATTTTTGACTTGCCTCTAGAAAGTTGCCGGTTATGGAACCTGCAGACATTCATTGTTAAATGGGATGTTCAGTCAGTTAGTATTCTTCCTACCGAAATTTGGAGACTAATGCATTTTTAAAGGATCTGACATGGGTGTGGCAACATTTTTAAAGAGTCCCAGCCGCATATATTTTAAGAGAACATTACCTAAGTAAGGATCATTTAACGCCCGCTTTACCGCTGTAGTGGCCAAGAAGTTGGCTGCTACAATCTTCAGTGCAACTTGTTGTGCTCCCCCAAAATTTGCAAGTTGGTCAGCAATTAAGTTAGCCTCTCTGACAAACCATTCTCGTTTGTTGTACCTCCGTGATGTCTTCTTATACCTGTGTTGAATCAGATTCCACCGTGATAAAGAAATGGACCTTAGGCCTAACTCAATCTCAAACGCGTATAAAGAGGCTACTCATTATCCCCTGATATCTATGATTAAGACACCAAAGTAGTCCAATTTGCAAGGCTTGAAGTTCACGTTAATCATTACTACAGCATCCAAATAGGCAGTGAATGCCATCAGTAAATGTTCTGCACTTCTCGGATTGCCCTTACTACAATCATCAACATTCGTGAGTTACGCAAAAGCTTCATCCAATTGAAAACTTGATCTGTAACTCTACTAGCTGAACTTCTGATGGTAAAGATTGCAAAATCAGCCTGAGTGTAAATTCAAAGCGTATTTCCCTAATCTTTAACCAAATTCAGAGCGTATTTCCCTAATCTTTAACCAAATTCAAAGCGTTAGAGATTGAAAGATTATACCGCAGGAGTGTAAATTCATGTGCTAACATAACTCGGGATTTTTTTTTTAATAAGGTCACTCAACTTAAGAATATTCTCTTATAAAATAACTCAACTAAATTTATAGTTTAAACATTTGACATGACAAAATAATTTTTTTTTATGTCATGTAAATATGGATCCTATAAATTTGTGAAGATGGCAAGTAATAACAAGAACTTCGTTTTTGAAATTCGGTAAGATATGATTTTTCATGGACATTTAAAAATATAGATTGTGTTTTTTAAATTAAAAACATAACACATAATTAGATATATTGTTTTAAAACATAGGGTGCCTAATTAAAAAGTTAACGCTATTTGACCCTAAATAATTCTAGTGTTTGCTGTGGATGTTTAAGCTTAGAATTCAGGTCTTGATGGATATCTTGAGAAGAGGGTGTAGGCTTTCTCCCTCTTAGTTTTGCACTTGGTGATTAATAAAAGACTCTTTTAATTGCCAAAAAAAAGATTCTTTTATTTTTGAGAGTTCTTTTTATTTTATTTTTTCTAATCCAATCAGCAAACCAAACGACCCCTAACAATATGCAGAAATTGAGATGGTCCAACAAATTACTATATATTACACAAGAGGAAGAGCATGTGACAAGATTTAAACTATCAATCCTCATAATTCCCTAAATTCTCAATAAACACAAATAACTATACTACAAGATCAACAAGAAGCTTGGCATGTCGCAACGGGAAAGTTTGCAACAAAAGGATCTAAAGCAAAAACCAATGTAGTGGACTCAGTGAATGTTTATAAGGCGCTAAACTTGCTTGCTCAGATAGTAGAAGGAGGCCATGGTCCAGAGGTGCACAATAGTAGAGGAGAAGGTAGACGCAGACCCTTATCAATCCAATGAAAGTCATAGCTTGGAATGTTAGGGGGGTCAATAAGGTGCATAAACAAATGGTTTGAGGCAGTTTTGTATGACAAATAAAATAGCCATCCTGGCTGTGCTAGAGCATAAAGTTAAAGAACGGAAGGCAATTACAGTTATCAATAAACTTGGGGGTAGGTGGAAATGGGTGGCAAACTACACTAAAGATCCAAGAGGTAGAATATGGATACTGTAGGATCCCAACTTAGCATCTTTTCGGCTGGAGAAGACTCGTCAACAATTTATCTCTGGTTGGGAAACACTTCTCCAGGATAACATCAGATTTACTTAGCTACTCTATATGGGTTCCATACTGTCCAAGATAGGAGAAGACTTTGGATGGATTTAGGGCTGGCAATCAGCAATGCGAATATGCCCTGCTCTTGCTTGGTGATTTTAGGTGGGAATCCAGTAGTAGATGGTGAAGTGGTAGACTTTCAGAACTTTAACCAGACCAATGATCTGATTAAGTTGAAGGCTATAGGCAGAAGGCACACATGGTCTAACGGGCACATACATAGCAAGATTGATTCGCTACTAGTTAATGACAAATGGCTCCAAAACTGGCCAGCACTAGAAGGTATTATCCTGAACCCCCAAATGTTTGATCACTGTCCCATAAGTATAGAATTTGAGGCAGGTCAAGTGCAAGGAGGGAGACCATTCAGATTTTATAATTACTTAGCAGAACACCAACATTTTGACGCTGAAGTAAAGCAGGTGTAGAAACATAGTCATCAGCATTCATTGCAAGCAATTTGGGAGAACCTCCAAAGGTAATATGCTATGAAGGGCCTCACTAAACAATATTATAGCAACGTGAAGCAAAGGGTGGAGGATGCTAGAGTAAAGTTGAAGCATGTCCAAATAGAATGACAACCCCTACTGATTACCAAATCCTGAGCTCAGAGGAGGAGTGCAAATTACAGCTAGCAAAGTGGCTGAATATTGAAGAGAGTATTACACACCAACGCTCCAGAGTTCAATGGCTCAAGCTAGGAGATTCTAACTCATCCTACTTCCATGCTTGCCTTAGAAATAGGCAATCCCCAAAACATCCGAACTCTAATGAATGAAGCTGGGCAACTTACACAGGACAGTGGGGAAATAACTGCTATTATATTGGGTTTCTATAAAGGGCTATTAGGTGAAGCTGCATTCGAATTACCTGCTGTGAATGCCAACATAATGCGACAAGGGCCGTTGGTCACAAGAGATCACCAGCTGCAGCTAATTCAACCAGTTACCAGAGAAGAAATCAAGGATGCAATAATGGGAATTGACAACCATAAGGCACCAGGTTGTGATGGTTTTAATGCCTTTTTCTTCAAAAGAGCCCGGCATATTATAGGGGATGACATTACCAGTGTAGTACAAGACTTCTTTGCCATAGCAACTATGTGCAAGCCTGTCAATTGCACAACACTTACGCTTGTCCCAAAGATAGAGCATCACATTTCTGCCAAAGACTTTAGACCAATCTCTTGCTGCTCTGTTCTATATAAGATCATATCTAAAGTTATGACGACCAGAATACAAGGAGTAATGGATGGCATGACAGATAAATCCCAAAATGCTTTTGTGCTTGGCAAACTTATTTCTGATAATATTCTTATGAATCATGAACTTATAAAGGGTTATGGATGAAAATGTGTCTCCTAGATGCATGATAAAGGTGGATATGCAAATAGCCTACGATTCTATTGAATGGCCTTACATGGATCAGATCCTATGTCTCATGAGGTTTCCTCAAACTTTTGTTAAATGGATAATGGCCTACCTCACCACTGTCTCATATATTCTATTTAGATTAATGGAAAGCCATCACCTTCTTTTAAGGCTAAGAAAGGACTAAGACAAGGGGATCCTCTTTCCCCTTTCTTATTCATCCTAGCTATGGAATACTTGTGTAGATTGCTGAAGTCCCTCAAGAATGATTCAAACTTTAAGTTCCATCCAAGATGTGCTAAGCTAGATGTAACACGCTTAGGGTTTGCAGATGACCTTTTACTATTCGGTAGAGGAGATGTTCAGTCAATAGCAACTCTCTTTGATAAATTTCAAACCTTTTATGTTGCGTCTGGGTTGGTTTCCAATCCTAACAAAATCTCAGTGTACCTAGGAGGGGTCACAAAGGTTGTACAACGACAAATCCTGGAAGTGCTTGGGCTTTCAAAAGGGGATCTCCCATTTAGATACTTGGGGGTGCCCCTCAGTACCAAAAGACTTTTCATAGTTCAGTGTGAGCCATTGATTGACAAAATGCTTAGTAGAATCACTTCTTGGACATTCAGGTACTTGTCATATGCTGGAAGGGTTACTCTGTTGAAAAGTGTGTTGTTTGCTATACAAACTTTCTGGAGCCAAGTGTTTGTTCAGTTTATAGACATAATATGTAGAAGGTTTCTTTGGACTAGGTCAGCTGAGCCATCCAAGAAAGCCTTGATCTCATGGGACACTATATGCACACCTATGGTATCTGGAGGACCGGACATCATCAGGGTGGAATGCTAGAATAAATCTACAATTTGCCAACTGTTATGGACTGTTTGCCAAAAGAAAGATAGGCTTTGGGTAAGGCGGGTGCACATATATACTACATAAAAAGAGGAAATTAGTGGGATAATATGCCCAAGAGTGCATCATGGATGGTGCAAAAGATATTCAAAGCCAAGAACTACTTGGAGAATGTTGGGATCACATGCGAAGACATCACATTGATGCCACAGTTCTCAATCAAACGGGTTTACCACAAACCACAGGGGTTCTGCCTAAAGTAGCATGGAGAAGTATTGTTTGTTGCAACCAAGGTTGTCCTAAATGGTGCTTCATCTTATGGCTAGCTTCTTAAGGAAGGTTGCAAACCAAAGATAGAATTGCCAAATGGAGCCCACAAATTGATCAGACTTGTCACTTGTGTAGAGGAGAATCAGAGACCCTCAATCACCTTTTCTTTGCTTGCCCCTTCACTGAAAGCATATGGATACATCTACTAGTTTGGCAGAGGGTTAGTAGAGATAACAAAGGTTGGCAGGAGGAGCTGCAATGGGCCCAAATATATTGCAAAGGAAGTAGCACAGGCGCGGCAGTATACAAAATTACTCTGGCTGCAGCAATATATTTTCTCTAGCAGGAGAGGAATGACTGATTGTTCCAGAATAAAAGTAGAACAGGAGGTGTGGTATTGCCACAAATCATCCAGGAGGTTTATCATAGGGTTAGTCTTATCTTAAAATCTGCACAATATGTTACTAAGTTGGATTTCTATCCACTCTCTGATAGATAATAGGTGTTTGAGGTGTAGCAGGGAACTGAGTAGTACTATTTTGAGGCATGTAACTGGTCCGTGTTGGACAGTACACTGCCAAGCTTAGATTATTTGCTTAGATTTTGTTTTCTTTCCTCTGTGTTGATATGTACAGATTATCCTATTTGGTAAATAAAAATTGGTCTACCAAAAAAATGTTTAGAATATACTCACTGGCCCAACTTTGGAGGACTGGTGGAAAAAGTGGGATAGTTGATTGGGTAAGAGGATATCATATAATCAAATAGTCTAGTAAAATGATAAAAGATTTTTTAATTTTTAATTAATTAGAAGTCTTAAATTTGCATTCTGGCAATGAAGTCCAATTGTCAGCAAATAATTTTACTTTGATGGATAATATTTTTGGGGTAGGTTTATCATTTGATTTCTATATAATTAAAAACTAGTTAATTTGTTCGCACTTCACGCAATTACATATATTCTTTTTTTTATATATATAATATTAGTTGTAAGGGTAAAAACTATTTTATAATACCAAAAAATTTAAAACAAATATATTGTGAGAAATGCAGACGAAAAAAATTCAAATTTAGAAGGAAAATCCATATAAAAAGTTAAACAGAAAAAAAAATCCAAATAAAAGTGTTGCATATAATTGTTGGAAATTTATGATGATAAAATTCTTGCAAAAATGAATTATCGATCATTTGGTAAAAAGAAGTTGATGATTTTATTAATAATTGTATTTAAATGTAGTTTTTATTCATAATGTACACTTTTTTTATTTTACGTAGCTGAAAAATAATACATTGTTAAATGCTTACTTAAATCATACCTAAATTTTGATGCATATCATCAAGTATGTTGTTAATTATTTGATGAGTGGAAAGAAATTGCGGGACTCATATTTACCTGACATAAAAAATAATTTATTTATTCATGTTAAAAAGTTTTATGACAAATTTAGTTGAGTGATTTTACAAGAGAATAATCCTAAGTTGAGTGACCTTATTGATATCAAACAAAGTTCAATGACTTTACAAGATAAATTTTCATAGTTGAGTGACCTTTTGAGATATTAACTCTTCAAGTTATTATACACTCTTTCAATTTACGTGGCATTTTTCATTTTTTCTTAGTCAATTTAAACTTAATATTTCAAAACTAAAGGTTAGATATTAAAAAAACTATACAAAAAATACTATAATTATTTTTAAAAAAAATTAAAGATAGTTTGTTTTGTCCTAATACAACTAAGTGGCTTATTCTTGTACCTCCACTGAGATTTTTTCCCGCTCTTTTTAATAATAGTAATAGATATCTATTATACAGAAGCAGGTGAAGGTCGACATGCCTGCTTTAGGCCGAAGACATTTTTTGTAATTTTCGTATTTCGTTCATTTTAATTTATTTATCTTATTGTTTTAATAGTTTATATATTCAAAAATTACATAAAAAGTACTATAAATCACAATAATTAACAACTTAAAATATTTAAAAGACATATAAAAAATTTGGTTAACTCTCCAAACTCTATCAATGCCACATAAATTGGGATAGAGGGAATAACATATATTATTTGAAAATGACGTATAAATCACAATAATTAACAACTTAAAATATCTAAAAACAATATAAAAATTTGGTTGACTTTCCAAATTTCATCAGTGCCACATAAATTAGGACAGAGAGAGTAACATATATTATCTGAATATTATGTAAAAAATATTATAAATCATAATAATTAACAATTTAAAAACCTTATAAAATATTTGATTGACTCTCAAAATTCGTGTCAAGGACGACGGAGAAAGTAGCATACATTGGGTAAAAGAATAAAATAGGAAGAAAAATAAAGCTAAACGGTACGGTAATTCTGTAAAGGCGCGACCTTTTGAATGGCGCCAATTCGAATAGACACTTAGAAGGTTTCGTCAATATAAGTATAAGTAGTAGAATATCTATCCATTACTATTCACCAATTAACTCCTCAAATACAAAGGTTTCTTTGAAGTTGCATTCTAATAATTGAATCGAATACGATTTTCAGGTTAAAATATGGCGGACCAGAAAAGGGAGATTGACCACAACACGGAGATTGATCTGAACAGGGAGTTTGATCTGGACGAGAACAGGGAGACTCATGATCTGAACGAGGATATTGATCTGAACAAGGAGTTTGATTTGACCGAGAAAATTATCACATTGGAGCGCGAAAACCATTTGTTGGTGAGGAAAGTTGACAAGTTAAAAGCGACTCACAAAGTTGAATTAGAAGCCAAGGAAAGTGAAATTAGGGGCCTAAAGCGGAAGCTTGAGGAGCAAGACAGCCGGTGGGAAAGTCAGAAGGATTTGCATGGTACGGCGAAGGACGAGTTGGCTGAGAGGCGGGTTAAAGAATCGGTAACTGAAGTCTCCGAATTGGAGAACAAATTGGAGATTCAGGAACAAGTTGGTGGGGCTTCTGGTGTAAACGTAGATTGATGTGCCTATTCTGCTATTAGGAGTTTTGTTGGCAATTGTTTTTTTCTTAAGAGTGCATTTTTTATTGAACTAAATCATTGAATAGATATGTAATTGCGTTTTTATTGTACTTGAATTATTATTGAATGTTATGTTGTGTCGATTTATTGAAGTTTGTTGATTTATGGTGTATTTCTCGTAATTTAGATACTTGTGTTCTATATATGTATTCCATGTTTTCGTTCTAACAAAGTAGGATATTGTACAATATTGTGTGCATCTCTGATTCTTTATCCTTTTCATTGGCTATTCAAATAATCGATTTAGTGGATGGAATAGTAGTAGTAGTTGGAAACTTGAAGAGTTATCGATCTATGATCATCTGGTTGGAACAATGTCTCGTTTTTTCAGGTCAAAATTCAGTAAGCTTTCACTCACATTACAGCCTAAATTCGCTTCCAGTGTGTTCGCTCCCAGGGCATTAGCAGTGTCCCTGGTGACAATGGTTGGCAGTTTGGGCTTGTTCTTGAAGCCGGCTGGCCAGCCAAGAGGTCTTCTTATGGAATGTTCTTCTTGTATAGAGGAAGGAACTGACAAATTTAGCAGTCACTACTAAGCAGTATACTCCTTGGTTGCAATAGCAGAGGGTTGCACCGCTGGATATTTCTTTTTCTTGAATGTTGCTCGCAGAAACTAAACAGCGCAGAAATATTGTTGCATTTGGACCATGTGTTTAAGTAGGGGTTTCGTGGATAAATTTATTACGTAACCCAAAAAGAAATGTCTGCAAAGTAGGAACTGGTTAAGTATCACTAATCAATTATATAGCCATTGGTCTTTTGGTAGATTCACTCAACAGATCCTTCTTTCATGTTGGTTGACTTCACCAACAAACCAACATTTCCCTTATTTTCTACTTGAGTCGTAGTTATCAGCAGTTTTCCGATTGACATCAAATTTACGAGATTGCAGCCTTAGTCTGCTAGATATACTGCCAAAAGTTGCAGATTTGATTATGTTCCTCTTAAGTCTGCTGGCATATATAATGTGAGTGTCAAATGAAGTAGCTTAGTCTGTGTACAACAAATTCCTAAATGTGTCTACTGTCTAGGGTAACATCAAAGAATATGTATCATGGAACTCAGAATCCAACTTCCTACCAGAAGCAAACTCATGAACTTCTCCATTAACTTCTACTGAACTGTATCCCAGTTCTTTCTCTATCTGTTGCTCCTTTATTGATATCCTTTCATCCATAGCTTCTTCAAACTGCCCCGAGGCTGCGTACATATTTGCCATCAATACATAGCCACTGCTTTCATTTGGATCCAACTCAAGCAAATGCTCAGCTGACCATCTGGTCAACACCATGTTCCCGTGGCTCCTGCAAGCCGATAATAAAGAACCCCATATGACAGCATCAGGTTCCATTTTCATACATCTTATAACCTCTTCTGCTTCTTCAAGTAGTCCTCCTCGGCCAAGAATATCGACCATACAACCATAGTTCTTGATTGATGGTTCAATACCATATTCTCTTTCCATAAATTGGAAGTAGTCTTTAGCTTTATCTAACAATCCTGAGTGATTGCATGCGGTTAGTACACCGATAAAACTCACAGAATCCTGTTTGAGATTCGTGCATTGTAGCCTTGCGAATAGCTTGATCGCTTCATCCTCAAAGCCATTAGTTGCTAAGCCCAAAATCATAGAGTTACAAGAAGACAACCTTTTATTTGTGACACTCTCAAAAACGTGCCACGTCATTTCAACGTTTGCACACTTGCAATACATGTCTAAAATTGCAGTAACAACAACTTGCATACATTATGTAACAAAGTATCTGTTATGAACGTGTAAAATTCTAGGTCTAGTTTGATGATTCCCCCATGAAGTTGAGCTGTGGTTGAATTTCTGAAGTGTTCACTCAGATTTGGTTTCTAGCATATGAAGATATGGTTGGTCTGAATTCTGAAATGAACTTTGAGATGGAAGTTGAATGTGCAAACACTTGGTGGCATCTCTGTTTTTGATTTATGATGTGTAAAGAATTGGTACTCAATTCAATCACCTTTGCACTGGGCTGGAACTATTTGCCATACTTGAGATGATTCCAGTGGAGACCAGCAGGCTCATTTAGGCAAATGTCCCTCTTTAGGTTAGCATTTATAATTTATCCTTATTTTTAAAAATTTGTGCAAATGTAATTCTTTGAAAATTACTTTTCCAGAAAATGTTAGACTGGTGTCTATTATTTGGTCATATATTGTGTTACCTTACGAACAAAACATTAGATTGTCATTAATATTTGTAATAATTTACAAGATTTTAGACAATGATCTAAGACTTTCTCATGTGTAACATCCCAAACTTTCGAGCTAGGATTCTAATCGTTTTTCGCGTGTAATTAGACCTGAACCCGGAAGATTTTATTGTAACTAGGTGTTATGGTCAAGTACTATATGTGGGAAGAGTGTTGGATGTGAATTAAGGTCTTAAGGAACCTCTAGCACAAGTTAAGTTGAAAGTTTCTCTACTGACTAATAGGATCAACTTCAAACGATCATTTCTCCTATTATATAAAAATTTACGTGGCCCATGACCCACCAAATTAAAGGTATTTGAATTTTCTTTCCAACGCCACTGACCGCTTATTAATCCGAGTCCGGAGTTAAAAGTTATGGGCATTTTAGTGAAGCACTGTCAGGCTGTCAGGCCATTGCAGCGCACGGGTCTCTGTCGTGCGTTGGACCGTGCGAAGCATGGTGGGGGGCCGTGCAGAGCACCCCCCCTCCCCCCTTTTTACTCGAGGAGACTTGTTTTCTTACGTTATTTTGGGGGCCTTTTGATACTTTCCTTACCCAAAACCATCCCCCATCCATTTAAAACGTTCCTAAGTCCCTAAGAACGCCCCATTCATCAGAACATATGATACTTTTCTCTCCAAAGTTCCTAGAAACAACAAAGCCTACGGTTCAAGCTTCAAGGGTCAACTTCAAGTCCTTCTTGAGTTTTTTACCGTCAAAAGGTACGCAAAACGATCCCTTTTCAAAGTATCTTATAAAGGTTATGATTTTCAAACCCTTTGGTGTACATTTATACTATTTTGATAATGAACTTAAGGTTACAAGTATGGCTTTACTAACTTTGATGAAAACTCATGAAATCGTCATCCCCTAACTTTTATTTGAAAATACTAAGGGTTATATGATGAATGGTACTCAAAAAAGGGGATTGAAAGGTTTTTACTTGTTCTTCCTAATATCCAAACGACTTCAAACAGTTTGTTGTTTTCGGAAGGTATTGTTTTTTTTACGGTCTTTAAGAATGGAATGGATTGAGATAGAAATCATTGTTTTCTTATATAAATTTTAGGAAATGGGCATAATGAATTATTGACAGACCCTATGGGTTCCATATTGATGAAATGAATGACTTGCAAGTCTTGGTATGATATACCAATAATGGATTGTGCTCCTAACGGAATTATGCTATTGAATGTTGTTTTAATGATATTAAAAATGGCAATAATTAATTTGGGCTATAAGAGAATTAGATGGTTAACCGAGAAGGTGTGAGTCTAAACGTCTCAACACCCGAAACCTGTGTTTTGCCGACATTGGAATGGTTCGATCCTAACTTTGGATGACCTTATCATTCCCTCTACGTACGAGTATGATTATACTGGACTTATTGTATGAAAATCTCGACTCATGCGGCAAACATGGGTTGGGGCTTAGCCGATCGAGCGTTGATCGGACCCACATAGCCCGTGATGATATATGGAAGTCGGTGATACCATCTCGTTCAAAAGTAATGGATAGAAAGTTTATTGTTTTCTCAAATTGGAATTTTCTTCGGATATCTATTTTTTATTGTATTAGATGTATTTTAAATGTCAACTTTTCATATACAGTATATTGTATCTATTTGACTGTTCTGTGTACTACTATATTCCACGTACTGACCGTCTTCGGGCGGCTACATCATTTTATAATGTAGGTTCAGAGACAACTTCTTGTGGTACTGTGCAGCGCTAGACTCGTTCAGACAGGTTCAGCTTTTGGTGAGCCCTCGATCTTTCGGAAGGTGGTTTAAATCCTTATTTTTAGACTTTGATTTCTGTTCCATGGTATTGTCGGGGTCATGTCCTGGAATAAATATTTTATTCTTATGTTAGAGGCTTCGTGGACCTATGTCAATGTTGTTTAAATGTTTTGTTCCCAACACTTGGTAAACTTCAATTATGTTTTAAATGATGTTCTCAAATGAATCCTTTTTTCGCAAATGTTTATTTTAACGCTCATAATATTATGCTAAGGGGTCTTCTCGGGCCTTCGTTGGTCTGGGTTGCCCGTTACATCCAGGGCCTGGTCTCGGAGTGTGACAATATGTATTTTTGTTTGTTCAAAGGGATCTTTAGACAGTTTTTAGAAGGTACGAGAAATTAAAAAAACGTCATTTAGTAAACAACTATCCCAAAATAGAATAACCGGTGAAAATTTCATAGACCAGCAACAGATGTGGACAGATCTCTACTTCTATGTGGTCCTTTTCGAATTTCGAGAGTCAATTTTTTTTAATGTTAATCAAACAAAAATCCACATATAATCTCTAAGTTGTTTAACCCAAAAATAAATGTCAAGGGTAATTGAGGTCCAATATGTGGAAGGAGGGCAAATTTAACCCTTTTCTAATACATTAAAAACATCTTTAACCATTTTCCGTTTATAAAATTCTGTAAAGGTGCGACCTTTTAGGAGCAGTTGAATGGCGCCAATTCGAGTAGACACTTACAACGTTTCGTCAATATAAGTAGTACTATTCAGCAATTCACTCCTCAAATACAAAGGTTTCTTTGAAGTTGCATTCTTATAATTGAATCGAATACCATTTTCAGGTTAAAATATGTCGGACCAGAAAAGGGAGATTGGCCAGAACACGGAGATTGATCTGAACAGGGAGTTTGATCTGGACGAGAACATGGAGACTCATGTTCTGATCGAGGATATTGATCTGAACAAGGAGTTTGATCTGACCGAGAAAATTGTCTCGTTGGAGCGCGAAAACCATTTGCTGTTGAGGAAAGTTGACAAGTTAAAAGTGATTCACAGAGTTGAATTAGAAGCCAAGGAAAATGAAATTAGGGGCCTAAAGCGGAAGCTTGAAGAACAAGACAGCCGGTGGGAAAGTCAGAAGGATTTGCGTTGTACAGCAAAGGACGAGTTGACGGAGCGGCAGGTTAAAGAATTGGTAACTGAAGTCTCCGAATTCGAGAACAAATTGGAGATTCAGGAACAAGTTTGTGGGGCTTCTGGTGTAAACGTAGATTGATGTGCCTATTCTGCTATTAGGAGTTTTGTTGGCAATTGTTTTTTTCTTAAGAGTGCATTTATTATTGAACTAAATTATTGAACACATATGTAGTTGCGTTTTTATTGATCTTAAATTATTAAACTATCCCTTTATCCTATGCTCTTAACTTCTCTGTCAATTTGCTTTAAGCAAACTTCCTAATTTGTGAAATTTTTTCTACTTCATGTCGAATTACTCAAGTACCACACTTGGTGGTAATACTTTAAAAAAAAAAGCACGAAAGAAAAAAGAAACACCACACTTTAGTTCACGTGTAAAACTGAGTAATTCCACTCGACTCTCTTTCCGTTTACCTTCAGTTTCTGTCAATTGTGACAACAGAATCTTCTTGTTCAAGGTAGTACATAAATTTCACAATCTTTATGGAGCTATTTTAAGGACTTCACGATCGGAGATGTCTAGCTTTCAGCATATTCCTTTAAAGTTTCACAAACTAATTTCACAATCTTGTGTATTTCTCATAAATTATATCTCTGTGTTCAATGTTTTCATTCTAGAAAACTAGGATATTGTGGTTATAAACCCATTTTGCCTTTTGGATCAATTGATGTACAAAATCATGTGCATCTCTGTTTCTTTATCCTTTTCATTGGCTATTCAAATAGTCGATTTAGTGGATGGAATAGTAGTAGTAGTTGAACACTTTGACGATAAAATCTAGATTATGACTTCAGCAAATAATGCAAGCCTGAAGCTATCTATAACAGCAGAGAGGTCGCAATGAAACTTAATGGGATAAAGTTATTTTTGCTTTGCTTCAGCTGAGGAATTTGTTGAAGTATCTAACATTATAGTCTTTACAAAACTTGATAGAATTCCTTTCTGTTTCTATCCATCTGCGCCTTAACTCAAAAAGGGAAATGATAGTTAAATATAATGTTTGTCTAGATGGTGCAAATGTTGTCAATGTAGGGCTTTCATATGATTCCGTTTGATTATAAAATGTCCAAAGGAGTTTTAACTCTCTAACAAATCTCGGACTTTGACAGAGTCCTTCCAGGTGCCCAAGAGTAGACCTCAGGATGCAAAGCACCATTGCTAATTGCATTCTGTGCAAGTCGTATGTATCTGAAACTTCAACCTGGTGACACTGATGATGCTTTTGGCATTGTTGGTTTTATGTTGCAGCAGCAACCATTTCATCATCTAATTGTAAGTGGTCAAATGTTGCATTTATGAATTTTGGTGCACCAATCACACCCCTTCCCACAACATGGCCCCTGCTATGTAAATGGTCAGCCCTGTCACCGCGCATTAACAGGATTTAATTGGGACATGGAGGGTGACAATGGACCCTGATGACGCTGGTTGGAGCAATGTAACATACCCTGTTGCACTCAGCATTACGCCTTGATGCTTTCTCTGGGTGAAATTCACGAACCTTTGGTTCATATCACAGCCTGAATTTACCTCCATCCAGTGTCTTCTGAGATGATGATTGGTGGCTTAGGCTTGTACTTGGAGCCGGCTGGCCTGCCACGAGATATTTCATATGGAATAGAGGAAATCAATTGCATTTTAGGCATCACTATTAAGCCATTTTCAGCAACTCCTGTGCTTCTAAGTCTGTAGTCTCTTTGGTTGTAACAGCAGGGAGAGTGAGGTTTGCCCCACTGGTCATTTCTTTTCTTGATTGTTGCTAGCACAAACAAAACCGAGCAGAAGGTTTCTTTGAAGTTGCATTCTCATAATTGAATCGAATACCATTTTCAGGTCAAAATATGGCGGACCAGGAAAGGGAGATTGGCCAGAACACGGAGATTGATCTGAACAGGGAGTTTGATCTGGACGAGAACATGGAAACTCATGATCTGAACGAGGATATTGATCTGAACAAGGAGTTTGATCTGACCGAGAAAATTATCTCATTGGAGCGCGAAAATCATTTGCTGTTGAGGAAAGTTGACAAGTTAGAAGCCACTCACAAAGTTGAATTAGAAGCCAAGGAAAATGAAATTAGGGGCCTAAAGAGGAAGCTTGAGGAACAAGACAGCCGGTGGGAAAGTAAGAAGGACGAGTTGGCGGAGAGGCAGGTTAAAGAATCGGTAACTAAAGTCTCCGAATTGGAGATTCAGGAACAAGTTTGTGGGTCTTCTGGTGTAAACGTAGATTGAACAAGTTCTGCTATTACTCCTACAGGAGTTCTGTTGACAATTGTTTTTTTTCTTAAGAGAGCTTTTTTTATTGAACTAAATCATTGAACAGATATGTAACTGTGTTTTTATTGAACTTAAATTATTAAATTATCCCTTTATTCTATGCTCTTAACTTCTCTGTCAATTCGCTTCAGACAAACTTCCTAATCTGTGAAATTTTTTTCTACTTCATGTCGAATTACTCAAGTACCACTCGACTCACTTTCCGTTTACGTTCAGTTTCTGCCAATTATGTCAACAAAATCTTCTTGTTCAAAGTAGTACATAAATTTTACAATTTTTAAGTCTTTATTTCTTTAAAGTTTGTTGATCTATGGTGTATTTCTCATAATTTATATACCTGTGTTCAATGTTTTCGTTCTAGACAACTAGGATATTTTGGTCATAACCAATTTGTCTTTTGGATCATTGATGTACAAAATTGTGTTCATCTCTGTTTCTTATTCTTTTCATTGGCTATATTCAAATAGTCGATTTAGTGGATGGAATCGTAGTAGTAGTTGAACACTTTGACGATAAAATCTCAATTATGACTTCAGTAAATATAATATGTTTGTTAGTATGGTGCAAATGTTGTCAATGTAGGGCTTTCATATGATTCCATTTGATTATAAAATTTCTGAAGGAGTTTTGACTCTCTAACCAATCTAGGACTTTGACAGAGTCCTTCCAGGTGCCCAAGAATAGACCTCAGGATGCAAAGCACCATTGCTAATTGCATTCAGTGCAAGTCATTTATATCGGTAACTTCAACCTGGTGACACTGATGATGCTTTTGGCATTGTTGGTCAAATGTTGCATTTACGAATTTTGGTGTAATGAGTGCACCAACTACACCCCTTCCCACAACCTGGCTGAGCTGGTGTAATGAGCCCCTGCTAAGTAAATGGTCAGCCCTGTCACCGCGCATTAACATGATTTCATTGGGACATGGAGGGTGACAATGGCCCGTGATGACGCTGGTTGGAGCAATGTCACATTGGTCACATACCCTGTCGCACTCAGCATTACGCCTTGCTGCTTTCTCTGGGTGAAATTCACGAACCTTTGGTTCACATCACAGCCTAAATTTACCTCCATCCAGTGTCTTCTGAGATGATGATTGGTGGCTTAGGCTTGTACTTGGAACCGGCTGGCCTGACACGAGATATTTCATATGGAAATCAATTGCATGTTAGGCATCACTATTAAGCCATTTTCAGCAACTCCCGCGCTTCTAGTCTGTAGTCTCTTTGGTTGTAACAGCAGGGAGAGTGAGGTTTGCCCCACTGGTCATTTCTTTTCTTGACTGTTGCTAGCACAAACAAAACCGAGCAGAAGGATTTCTGACAGCAATACCAACTTTTTGACGGCAGTTTTTTGATTGACATGTCCGATGGCTCTAAGTAGACAGTAAGTTCCTAAATATGTCTCATCAAAGAATATACATCATGGAATTCAGAATCTAACATCCTACCAGAGGCAAACTCATGAACTTCTCCATTAACTTCTACTGAACTGCATCCCGGTTCTTTCTCTATCTGTTTTTCCTTCATTGATATCCTTTCATCCATTGCTTCTTCAAACTGCCCCGAGGGTGCATACATGTTTGTCATCAATACATAGCCGCTGCTCTCATTTGGATCCAACTCAAGCAAATGCTCGGCTGGCCATCTTGCCAACTCCATGTTCCCGTGGCTCCTACAAGCTGATAACAAAGAACCCCATATGACAGCATCAGGTTCAATTTTCATACTTCTTATAACCTCTTCTGCCTTTTCAACTAGTCCTGCTCGGCCAAGAATATCGACCATACAACCATTGTAATGGGGTCAGCTCTCTCTAATTCGACATCACTAGGCAGCCACGCCCCTATGGCTTCAGCCCTTACTTTTTCCCCTTAATACTTAGTTTGCCTAGGCATACGGAATTAGCAACATAAGCACGTTACAGAAATTGCATCCCAACTTTGTATTAAACTCGCGCTACAAAGAAGCATACAAAACAGCCTTTACAAAATTTAGCTAACACAACCAAATATGGCTTGTGACTGGCGTGCATGTGCCTATATATAGGTCACATGCCCCAGTCACATGCCAGGCACATGGTCTATCCTAAAACAGTTGACATCCCCAACTTCTGGTCCGATTCAAAATTCGAATTACAAAATCCAGATAACAAGTCAACTGCCTTGCTAGCATGGCCACTCGATCGTGTATCACTATATTGACTTTAAGCTTTGATTAATCGATATTTTAACGATTCTTTAACGGTTTAGAATGTCTAAAAATCGATAATCGATAAGTCGAATCGAATAATTTCCCCCAAATAATTTAGGTGAAAATACCAAACTTTTTTTTGTTAATTTTTAAGAAGGAAGAATAAAGTTTTGCAAAGTACGTGCATAAAGCTATACAATGTGGAGGGTATTTTTGTAAACAAATAATTTCTTTTTAGAAATATAACAATGCATATTGTTTTTAATACATCAAACCAAGAACTACAAGAAATAAGCTCCGCATAACTAATTCTAGGGGTCGTTTGGTGTGAGGGATAAAAACAAATAGTCCTGGGATAAAATAAATAGTCCAGGGATAAATTTTGGTTTCTTGTTTGGTTGCCAAGTTTGAGATAACTTATCCCACCATTTATACCACAGTGAAGGGATAAGTTATCCCATATACATGGTGGGATAAGTTATCCCGGGATAACTAATTTCGGGATAATTAATCCTGGGATAACTTGTTTCCAACCAAACGACCCCTCTTAACTACTAATCTCAGCACTACTAATCTCAGCATTACTAATTTCAGCCTTATTAATACACCATAATTCAGTACCATTCTTATACATTCTACCAAATCCACCACCTGCAAATTATCATGAATTCTCCTCTTAACTTCTTTTTCTCTCTTTTAACAAAATTGAAAAAAAAAGAAAAGGAAAGTTAAACCGGTATTTCTGAAAAATAGAAAAGAGTTAAATGCTGTGAGTTCCAATAGACACATCGTTTCTTCATTTCACTATAAATACAAAAATGAAATAATTTCCTTTCATTCGTTATTCCTCAGCAATTCACTCCTCAAATACAAAGGTTAATTACTTCCTTCTTTTTCATTTCATTTCTTTTATTTTCTTCTAATAAATAGACGCATCAATTTTGAACTGAAATTATTCACACTAGATTTGAAAGCTTTAGAAATTTGCCAGAAAACGATAGCAAGTACTAGACTTTTATAAAGGAATACTGGAATCGTAATCGTAAAAAATAGCACCTATTATGTTTGAGTGACGGAGGTTAGCTAGTATGTATAATTCTAGTTAATTTGTATTGTGATCTCATGGTCCTTGTACTGTCGATCTCGTGATGAGTCAAACAACTCCTAGTCTTCGACACAAGAAAGGGGTGTAGAAAAGTCCTTTTTTCTTGTATTGAAACGAAAGAGTAATAATTCTTGCATTGTAGTAATTCTCATCATTGCTCTAATTTCTTGAGTTTCATTTCTTAGTTCTGTTCCCCTCTCTTATAATTGATAGCCAGTATTGTTGTCTCATGGTCATTTGAAATTGCATTGTAATAATTGGCAATTTATTGATTTTCAACTACTACTTTCAGTTTAGTTTATTAATTAACAGATTTGAGTTGAATACCATTTTTAGGTTAAAATATGGTGGACCAGAACAGCGATATCGATCTAAACAGGGAGTTTAATCTGGACGAGAATAGAGAGATTGATCTGAACAAGGAGTATGATCTGATCGAGAATATTGTCACATTGGAGCACGAAAACCATTTGTTGTTGATGAAAGTTGAAAAGTTGGAAGCGACTCACAGAGTTGAATTAGAAGTCAAGGAAAGGGAAATAAGGAGCCTAAAGCGGCAGCTTGAGGAACAAGACAGCCGGTGGAAAAGCAAGAAGGATTTCTTTGCATGGCGAAAGATGAGTTGGCGGAGAGGCGGGTCAAAGAATTGCACTAAAACCTCCAAATTGGAAACAAATTGGAGATTCAAGATAACGTGATTTTTCAAAGGCTTATTGATGAGAACGAACAAGTTGATGGGTCTTAATTCTGGCGTAAACGTAGATTATTGTTGTGCTCGCGTATTCTGTTGTTATAACTCCTGCGGGAGTTCTACTGACAATTGTTTTATTTCTTAAGAGAGCATTTTTATTGAACGAAATTAACCTTGAGGGGTAGTTCGGCTGGTAAAGGCCTGGGGACAAAGTCCTTCAGGTCGCCAGTTCGAGCCCCAGCAAGGCCACTGGGGGCATTACAAACCGGCCTCGTCTCCAGGGCCCCGTGGAACTAACCGTGGTGGTCGTCTGAAACGCGGGACCCGGTGGGTACAACTAGTCGGGTTCGACAAAGTCGGCGCCCGGAAACCACGGTAAAAAAAAATAAAAAAATAAAAAAATTGAACGAAATTATTGAATAGATATGTAATTGCGTTTTTATTGAACATAATCATTGGATGTTATGTAGTGTCGATTTATTGAATTCATATTTTTAAAAGCCACGTGGCAATTTTCTAATTAAAAAACAAAGAAAATGATTTTTTTAATTCAAAAACGGAAGTCCGTTAGAAAGAAGGGCAAATGTGCTTTATTTGTTGGACGGTGAGGGTATATGTATGTGAATCACTTTTTTAACGAGAAGTATATCAGCTCTAAATCACAAAGTTGGGAGATATATCAAGACCTTCTAGATCTACTTTCTCATCGGCATTCTCTAAATGAATTACGTTATGCAAGCAACATGTGGAAACGGAGTCGACTCCTATGTGTTACGTACGCCCTCAGAGTTCAACTAATATGACCAACAATGTAAAAACAATTACTCTAATAGGTCATTTTGGTAATTAGTTGTAGTAGGTAACTTGTCTTAGTTTTAAGATTATACATCTTACTTTTTACTGAGAGTTACATGTAAATATCTTTTGAATGACTTAATAGCGTAATTTTTTTTAGACCGTCAGTATATATACATTCAACTCATACATATATACTCCATCTGCTCAAATTTACGTGACATAATTTGACTCTACACGTAGTTTAAAAAATAAATGAACACTTTAAAACTTGTGGTCTTAAATACGTCACAATATTTGTATACTTATAAGACTTTTGAAAGTTACTAACATTTCTGTGATTATAAAAGCTTTTCATTAACGGTAAAATAGGAATTTAAACTCAACTTATTTTTAAATTTAAAAATATTTAGGAATTTGTCAAGCTTTTCTGGAACACATTAATAAGGTAATTATGTCATAAAAAAAGGCTATAGTACCGTTGCAACCTTTTGGGAGAAATGAATTGCCGCCAATTCGAACAGACACAACGTTTCTTCAATATAACTACACAATGAAAATTCATTTATGCTATTATTCATTTATTCCTCAGACAAAAATACAAAGGTTTATTTTCAGGTTAAAATATGGCGGACGAGAACATGGAGTTTGATCTGAACGAGAACATGGAGATTGGTATGAATGAGGATATTGATCTGAACAAGGAGTATGATCTAACCGAGAAAATTGTCTCATTGGAGTGCGAAAACCATTTTCTGTTGACGAAAGTTGACAAGTTAGAAGCGACTCACAGAGTTGAATTAGAAGAGATAGAAAGGGAAATTAGGGGCATAAAGCGACTACTTGAGGAACAAGACAGCCGGTGGAGAAGCCAGACGGATTTGCTTTGTATGGAAAAGGACGAATTGGCGGAGCGGAAGGTTAATGAATTGCTAAGGAAAATTGACAAGTTAGAAGCAACTCACAAAGTTGAATTAGAAGCGAAGGAAAGGGAAATTGAGCACCGAAAGCAGATGCTTGAGGAACTAGACAGCCGGTGGAAAATCCATAAGGATTTGGTTTGTATGGCGAAGGACAGTTTGGTGGGGAAGCAGATTAATGAATTGCTAACTAAAATCTCCGAATTGGAGAAAAAATTGGAGATTCAGGACTACGTTATTTCCCAAATGGTTATCGAGAATGAACAAGTTGGTGGGTCTTCTGGTGTAGATGTAGATTATTGATTTGCTCGCGTATTTTGTTATTACAACTCATGCAGGAGTTTTGAGGACAATTTTTTTTCCTTAAGAGAGCATTTTTATTGAACTAAATCATTGAATAGATATGTAATTGCGTTTTTATTGAACTTAAATTGTTGAATGTTATGTTGCGTAGATTTATTGAATTCATATTTTTACTG
This sequence comes from Jaltomata sinuosa, assembly GCA_003996215.1. Taxonomy (NCBI): domain Eukaryota; kingdom Viridiplantae; phylum Streptophyta; class Magnoliopsida; order Solanales; family Solanaceae; genus Jaltomata; species Jaltomata sinuosa. Next base: position 504,174 of record QJPP01000040.1, read on the forward strand.
CTTCATTCAAATTCTTTCATCCGTCGATTGTTCAAGCAATCCACTAGGCTTAATTTTTTCCTCTTGCATAGTGATGAAAAGGTCCCAATTTCTAACTTATTTTACTGCTCCAAGACACATAATTTCTATTTTGGCATTTTACTAAATAACCTTCAAGAATCATTGATTCCTCCCGATTTAGATCATAGAATTCTAAGAAACTACATCCTCAACAACTTGCAAACATATGTAAAAGGTTGTGCAAATATAATTCTTGGGAAATTACCCTTCCACAAAACATTAGATTATCGTTTGACATTTATAATCACTTACAAAATTTAAGACAATGATCTCACGTTTTCTCAGAAGAATCTTAGTTTGCTCATAGATTGTGTTACGTCACAAATAAAACATTAGATTATCGTTTAACATTTATAATAACTTACAAAATTTAAGACAATGATCTCACGTTTTCTCAGAAGAATCATAGCTTGCTCACATGGATCTTTAGATAGTGTTCTAAAAGGCCCGAGAAATAAAAAGATGGTCATTTACTAAACAGCTATCTTAAGATGGAGCAATCGGTGAAAATTTCATAAACCAACAATAGGTGTAGACAAATCTCTACTTTTGTGTGTGTCTATTACTTTCTTCGTCCCTATTTATGTAACACTTTTAAATTTGAGAGTCAAAGTTCTTAAGTTTGATGGTAAATTCTGACACATATAATCTTTAGAAAAGACATCAAAACACCCCTAAACTTGTCCGACAAACTTACTTTAGACCTTTAACTTCACGGACAATTAGGTACCCCCTTAACAACTTTCAAGTGATTAAATATCACCCTAAAAATATAATATCAGTCTCGCGATGGAAAGTATATTACATACGCGCCACATCACTGCCAAATCAGCACCATGTCATTGCCACATCAAAAATTATCTAAATTTTGATTTACTTATTTTTTTCATTTTTTTTGTTTATTAATTTCAAATAATTATGAAATACATAAAAATCTAATTCCTAATTATATTTTTCCTCCATTGGAGTCTTTATTTCCGAAGAAAACTAAGAAGGAGAAAGGGGAGCGGGGGGGGGGGGGGAGGAGGGCTGGTGGTTGGTTACAATGGTAGTATGGCTGAAAAATTGGCCTCCACATCTCCTAGAAAAGGTCTTGAAGAAGATGAAAGGGTGGGGCATGGGGTTATTTTTTATATTTATTTTTATTAAATAATACATATATTAGTGGGACCAGCTTATTTTAAAAAAAAATATGCGCCTTTACAAAAAAAATTATATTTGTTTTTTGCCACGTCAGCTATTAAGGGTGGTATTTAATTCATTTTCAAATTGTTAAGAGGGTAAATAAATGTCCGTGAAATTAAAGGTCTAGAATAAGTTTGTCGGACAAGTTTAGGAGTGTTTTGATGTCTTTTATCAAATTTTTAACCAAAAAATAGATGTTAAGGGTGAGGTCCAAAGGGGGAAGAAGGACAAATTTAAATCATTTCTAAAAAGTGCATTTTGACATTTTTCCGTTTATCAAATACCAGAAAAAAAATATTTCTCAAATAAATTAGTCAAACACAAACTATTTTTGCCTCTAAAAGTACTTTTTCTGAAAAGTTATTTTGATAAAAATGCTTCTTAAAATAAATAGTTTTTAATAGCTTGGCTAAATAGTTTTTGATAACTTGGCCTTAGCATACCCATAAACTAAGCAAAAGATGAAAATAAATGTTTAGGCCTTAAAAGCAATGTGGGGCTGATCAATAGCTAAAAGTGTGGAACCAAGCATGAAGCCCGGTAATCCTGAGTGTCACCTGCATCGTGAAATGCAGCATTCTCGATAAAAAGAGATGAAAGTACATATGTAATAGTAATCATAAGAAATACATAAAATAAAAGCACAATCAAAGTAACATAAATAAAACATGGAAAGGAATCAAAGAATTCAATCATTAGGTTGACCCTAACATTTGCATTTTAAACCATATGTTAGTTCATTATGGGAGGTTAGTTTAAACGAAATAACCATCATGTGAGCTACATATCATGAGCTAGCATTTGGATCCATATCATATCGACATGGGGATAACATACAAATTGCCAAAAAGTTTGAAACGACCTTAATCATATGTTGACATACATAGTTTTGGTCAATTATCTAAGACTCGGGCCTTCTCATTTAACAAAATACTCCTAGTTCATTTACATGGAAATGTTTTAGCCAAGGGCTCATAAATCATATCTCATAGTTCATAATCATGTTCATCATATCGTAAGCTCATAAAGTTTATCTTTTAAATAAAAGGAATAAATCACGGTTTATGGTAATTCATGGTGAACATAAAGGAATTCATAGAGGGGAATTATCATAAGGAGTGTTTTATCCCTTTTTGAAATTTTAATTTAAAAAATAATAATTTTCAACACTTTAAAATTATTTCAAAACTCAAAGAAAGTTCTAAAATAATTTTGAAAACAAACAGAGTGACCACTTAATTTTTGTAAAGAAATTAAGAAAACTTAAAGAATTTCAAAGACTTAAAAACAAAAATATATCTTTAAAATTAGAGAAAACGGGTAAGGGTTCAAGTAACGTCTTAAGAAAGTTTTTAAGGCACTTAAGAACGTTTGTTAAAATGGTTGACCAAAACAATTTTGACTAACTTAATAAAAATAATTAATTATTGCAAAGAGTTTATTAAAGAGTGTTGAAGTATTTGAATAAGGCATGATGAGATTACTTCTTAAAGAAAACCTCTTATATTTCAAGTAACTAAAATTGAGAAATTCATTTTTTAGCTAATTTTTACAAAGAGTTGATTTTTTTAATGAAAATAGTAAAAATATATAAGAGTTGAAAAATATAGCAACTTCAAAGCTATTTTAACCAAGTAAGTAAAAAAAAAATTCATTTAAAGGAAAGGGAATAAATTTTAAGGACTTGAACAAGCTTTTAATGACTAACATTATGAAAAATAATTAAAATTACAAGAAAATAAGTAACTCATAAAAAGGGACTCATTTGGAAGAACGTGATTTTGTTAATCAAAAAATAGGGAAAAAAAAAGAATTTTAAGGAAAATATTATCTTGGAAAGTAAGTGAAAATAAGCAATCAATTTAATTAATTCATAAAAAATGTTTAGAGTTGGAAGAAAATAAAACCTATTTTTTTTTAAAAAAAAGAAGAAGATATAACTAAGCTAAGTAAAATCAATTCAAGAAGCTCACTTAGAATTAAATTGATGAAAATTTAGACCTTCGTTTTTAGCCATCTTGAAAGGATTAATGATCAAATTAGGGGGGGCAAATGGGTGGATTGGATTGGATTTGGATGGATTGTATATGGATTGAGCTAAAATGAATTGGATTGCAATCCACCCATATAAATATGGGTAAATATGAATTAGGTCAAATATGAATTTGGTCAAAATGGTTCTAACCCACTTTTCTTAAGCCAATTTTTTTTAAGCCTTCTATATGTTGTATGCATATCAACTCGTTGATATTAAATCAAACTATTTAGTACTCTAATTGTAACACCTTAGAAATTGAACCAACTATCTAAGTCTGAAACTCAGAAATTTCATGTTTTCAGGAATGACGGGTCCAAACCACGGATCTTGGTTTGAACCACGAGTCGTGGAATGGAACCGTGGTTCCCTTCTGTTGATTCAGCCTCTTGTCTGGAACCACGAGTTGGTTCTACAGACCGTGGTTCAAACCACGGGTCCGTCCTATCGACTCGTGGAACCAGATCAGAGGCATGACAAGTCTCTCAAAAAATGATGACTCAGTTCCACGACCCGTCGTTCAAATGACGGACCGTTCTTCTGAGTCGTGGTTCGATCCAGAGACCAACTAGGTCCCCAACAATTACGAGTCCAATTGATGACCCGTTATCCATTCTACAGGTCCGTCCTATTGACCCGTAGATTACATTCCACAGCCTTATTAGTTGGCCAGGAACCATGAGTTGGAACCACGGGTCGTGGTTCAAACGATGACCCGTAGAATCGACTCGTGATTCCTGAAGCCGACCCATTTTCCAGCTTTTTCTTAATTAAATCCCAGGAGTATTTTAGTCATTACCCACCCTCTTAACTCCCAAATGATCTCATTTTGACTATTTCAAGTAGGGTTTTCACCCTCATTAGCCTAAGTTCCTTTCAAATCTTCATTCTTCTCCCAAAGAGGAAAAGTTCTTCTCCAAGCTCCAAGTCTCAAAGTCCAAGTCCAAGTCTCCTAAGTCTTTTCAATTCAAGTGGGTTAGCTTCAATAAAGGTATGTGGGTATTCAACAATGGGTTCCTCTCACCCTTGTGCCCAAAATTCCAAATTTCAAATTGTGATTTCATGAACTTTCAAATTAGGGTTCTTACCCAATTCTTATAAGTTTTTGCTATAAATGGCCTTCTCATGATCTTATTATGAAATTCTATTAAATTGTATGATTTTGCATGGGTTTTTACATATGAACTCCTATTTCATGAATTGAAGGTTAATTATGGTGAATCCTACATGCATGAAGTGATTTAAGAAATTGGAGAAAATGATGACATGATTTCATTAATTTCAAGTAAGTGCATGCCTAGTTCTTATGTTTTATGAAAGTATATGTTATTATGAAATTGAACTAAGGCCATGCAAGTTTTCAAGTTATGAATTATGATGTAATGCAAGACACCCGATGTTCCATCAATGCTCATGAATCAATTTATAAACTATAAATCATGAGTAGTATGACGATCCGGGGTATGAACATGTTATGAGCAAGTTTGGCATCAGATATGTCACATGTATATGAGCTCATGTTATATGTTTTGAGAGTAGTATTTAGCACCGAGAGACGAGAGTTCAGATAACCCAAGTCTAAAACTACGTTGCCACAGTAGGTTGCCCTCTGTGGCTTATTATGACAGGATCCTGGTATGACATGGTTCTAACTTTGGCCGGTTAGGACAACCCTTTTCAGTGGGGGTACATGACACTGGACTCCATGTAGCTCAGCATGGTTTATGTCGGTTAAGAGAAAATCCCACATGACTATTTTCAAGCTATGAAGTTTTATAATCATACTTTGGATTTTAACCGCATTTCATGTTTTTATGTCTTATATCTTGATAATCCTCTTATGTTATTTCTTTATGAAAGGGTTCACTTTAAGCATGTTTAAAGTATATTTTTATCATGATCATGCATCTTTCATATACTCGGTACATCCTATAGTACTGACGCATATTTTGCACTACATCCTCTTGATGATGCAGATTTAGGTGTTCCCCATCAGGCTCGTGGCTAGACGAAGCCGGATATCCAGTCAGTGATTGTGAGTCCTCGTTGTTCGAGGGCTAGTTATGACTCTAGTTGTTTAAACTACTTATTTTCGTACTTTGAGTTAGCTAGGGTCTTGTCCTAGCAACTCCTTATGTCATGTATAGAGGCTTTTCAGACATAGACGATATTCGGGTCTTCTTCAAACCATGTTCTTTTGATTTTATCTTATGGATTGAGTTATCTAATTCATATTATGCTTCCTCTATGTCTCATTGTTATACCTGAGTTATGTTATGACCAAGGGTTAGCTTGAGACACTTGTGGTCCCAGGTCCCGTGTTACATCTAGGGGGTAACCTCGGGGCGTGAAAAACTTGGTATCAGAGCCTCAGGTTCAAGAGTCTTAGAATGTCTGAAAGCCGCATCGAGTAGAGTCTCCTTTATGTGAGTGAAGCGCGCCAAACATATGAGAGGGAAGCTATGATATGTCTTAGAAAACTTTACTTCTTTCATGATCATATCGTGCGATATAGCTTAACTCTAATGTTCCTCTAATCCTTACCTTGTACGTTTCAGATCATGCCTCGACGTGTTATGCCTCACCGAGTCACTCGGAATGCCGCTCCTCTAGTTTTTTCCCCCGAGGTCACGAATGAGGAATTCAGAAACGCTATCCATTTGATAGCCCAGACCTTGGCCGCGTAGGCTAACCAGCCGACTCCTTTCCTAGTCCACCCTCAAGGTAGGTAGAAGTCCGGGTTCATGATTTTGTCCGAATGAACCCACCTGAGTTTTGGGGTTCGAAAGTGAGTGAGGGCCCACTTAACTTTATTGATGAAGTGAAGAAGATATTTGATGTTATGCAAGTGTTTGGTGCTGATTGTGTGGATCTCGCATCCTACCAACTCAAGGATGTAGATCATATCTGGTTTTCCCAATGGAAGGAGGCTAGAGCTAGGGACGTGGTCTCTATAACTTGGGAGTGTTTCGAGAGAGCCTTCATTGACCAGTTCTTTCCCCGAGAGTTGAGGCAAGCAAATACTGAGGAGTTTGTGATTTTGAGATAGGGGTCGATGTCAGTCCAAGAGTATAGTTTGAAGTTCACTCAGTTATCGAAGTATGCCCCTTCTATGGTAGCGTACCCGCATGACCCAAATGAGTAAGTTTATCTATGGGGTTTCAGACATGGTGAAGAAGGAGTGTAGGTCTGCTATGCTGTTGAGTGATATGAATGTTTCCAGACTCATAACTCATGCCCACCAGATCGAGGGGGACAAGCTTAGGGAGATGGCTAGGGAGAACAAGAAAGTTAGATCCGAGAGTTCAGGTTTTGGACATCAGAGGTCCGGTGGTGGGCACCGCTCCTCGTTTCAGAAGAAATCATCAGGACCCATTCATTCTTCTACTAGTGCTCCTACCCAAGACCCGAGACCTCGTCATGATCAGAGTGGTAGAGGATCTGGTTCTCATTCGCAGTCTTAGGGGAGTGTTACTAGAGGACCATCCCATCCCATTTGGAACAAGTGTGGGAAGAATCACCCAGGAGAGTGTCTCACTGGCATGAGAGCATGCTTTGGGTGTGAACATGCTAGACATATGGTTAGAGATTGCCCTTCAGCTAAGAAGGGGCAGGGTGGTAGTAGGTCTCAGTCTGCTCCAGCAACCCCAGAAGGTCGACCAGCCTAGCAGGGCACAACTTCTAGTTCTGGTGGTCAGCGCCAGAACTATCTTTATGCTATGACCTCTCGTTAGGACCAGAAGGGTTCCCCAGATGTTGTCACTGGTATATTGAAAGTCTTCTCTTTTGATGTGTATGCTTTGTTGGACCCCGGTGCCTCTTTATCTTTTGTGACTCCTTATGTAGCATGCAAATTTGAAATCTGTCCTGAATTGCTCTTAGAACCCTTTTGTGTTTCTACTCCTGTTGGTGAGTCAGTCTTAGCCAAAAGAATCTACCAAAATTACCCTATCTCGGTTCTTTATAGAGTCACTTCCGCGGATTTAGTAGAGTTGGAGATGACAGATTTTGATGTTATTCTTGGTATGGATTGGCTACATACTTGTTATGCTTCTATTGATTGGCGTACTCGGGTTGTCAGTGTCAAGTTTTCAAATGAACCCATTTTAGAATGGCAAGGTAGTCCCCCTTCTTCGAAAGGTCATTTCATATCTTATCTTAAGGCTAGAAATATGATTTCAAAGGGGTATGTTTATCACATAGTGTGGGTTATGGACACGGAGTCCAAAACCCCATCCCTTCAGTCTGTTCCTGTTGTGAATGAGTTTCCAGAAGTATTTCTCGAGGATTTGCTCGGAGTCCCTCCCGAGCGAGAGATCAACTTTGGGATAGATCTTCTCCCAGATAAGAATTCTATCTCTATTCCTCCCTATAGAATGGCTCCCACAGAGCTTAAGGACTTAAAGGATCAGTTGAAGGATCTTCTTGATAAAGGTTTCATCAGGCCTAGCATTTCTCCATGGGGTGCCCCAGTTTTATTTGTTCGAAAGAAAGATGGTTCTCTTAGAATGTGTATTGACTACCATCAATTGAACAAGGTCATAATCAAGAATAAATATCCCATTCCTAGGATTAATGAGTTGTTCGATCAGCTTCAGGGTGCTAGTTTATTCTCCAAAATCAACCTTAGATCCGGTTATCATCAGCTTTGTGTTAGAGAGTGTGATATTCCGAAGAAAGCCTTCAAAACTCGGTATGGTCATTATGAATTTATTGTGATGTCTTTTGGTCTAACGAATACTCCTCCGGCCTTTATGGATTTGATGAACCATGTGTTCAAACAGACCCTGGATATGTTTGTGATTGTTTTCATTGATGATATCCTCATCTACTCTCGGAGTAAGGATGAGCATGCGGACTATTTGAGAGTTGTGTTGCAAACTCTCAAGGGCCGACAGTTATTTGTTAAGTTTAGCAAGTGTGAGTTCTGGATACAGTCTGTTGCTTTTCTGGGTCATATTGTTACTAGGGATGGTATTCGAGTTGATTCTCAAAAGATTCATGCGGTAAAGAACTGGCCTAGACCCACTTCCCCGTCTGATATTAGAAGCTTTTTGGGTTTGGCTGGCTACTATAGGAGGTGTGTGGAAGGATTTTCTTCCATTGTTGCCCCTTTGACCCGATTGACTCAGAAGAAGGTAAAATTTCAGTGGTCCGACTTGTGTGAGAAGAACTTCCAAGAATTGAAGACTAGATTGACCACAACTCCAGTGTTAGCTCTACCCGAGGGCCTAGATAATTTTGTTGTGTATTGTGATTCTTCTAGGATTGGTTTGGGTACTATTTTAATGCAGCATGGTAAGGTGATTGCTTATGCCTCTAGACAGTTTAAGACAATGATCCCATTTTACTTCAGCTTAAGGGTGCAGTCCATCAGCAAAGAGTTGAGGTGTTCTCCCAAGGGGGAGATGGTGTACTTCATTATCAGGGTCGACTATGTGTGCCAGATGTAAATGGGTTGAGACAAAAAAAATTGACTGAGGCTCATAGTTACAGATATTTCATCCACCCTGGTGCCAAGATGTACCGTGATCTACGGGAAGACTATTGATGGAATGGTATGAAGAGGGACATAGCCGATTTTGTGGCTAAGTGTCTCAACTGTCAGCAAGTAAAGGTAGAGCACCAGCGACCGGGTGGCATGATTTAGGATATTGACCTTCCCACTTGGAAATGGGAAGTAATCAATATGGACTTCATTACAGGTTTGCCTCGTACTCGAAGGCAACATGATTCGATTTGGGTGATTGTCGACCGGGTGACTAAATCATCCCATTTCTTGAATGTTAAGACTACGGATTCAGCAGATTACTATGCTAGACTCTATATCCGAGAGATAGTTCAATTGCATGTTGTTCCTTTGTCCATCATTTAAGATAGGGGTACTCAATTTACTTCTCAGTTTTGGAGATCGTTTCAGAGAGGTCTTGGTACTCAGGTAAAGCTTAGCACAGGTTTTCACCCTCAGACAGATGGCCAGGCAGAGCATACTATTCAGACTTTGGAGGATATGTTGAGAGCTTATGTGATTGATTTCAAAGGTAATTGGGATGATCACTTACCCCTTCTCGAGTTTGCCTACAACAACAACTTTCACTCTAGCATCCAGATGGCTCCGTATGAGGCACTTTATGGTCGGAGACGTAGATCTCCTATTGGTTGGTTTGAGGTAGGTGAGGCAGCTTTGATTGGCCCAGATTTGGTGCATGAGACCATGGAGAAGGTTCAGATTATTAGGGAGAGGTTGAAGATCGCTCAGAGTCAACATAAATCATACGCGGATATGAGAAGAAGGGAATTAGAATTTGAAGTTGAAGATTGGGTTTTTCTAAAGGTGTCACCCATGAAGGGTGTGATGAGATTCGAGAAGAAAGGAAAGCTTAGTACCCGTTTTGTAGGTCCTTATCGGATTTTGAGGAAGGTTGGTAAGGTTGCTTATGAGTTGTAATTGCCATCAGATTTGGAAGCGGTTCATCCAGTTTTCCATGTTTCCTTATTGAAGAATTTTGTTGGTGATCCGACCTTGATTGTTACTTTGGAGGATGTAGGTGTGAAGGATAATCTTACCTATGAGGAGGTCCCCGTAGAAATCCTTGATCGCTTCGGTAAAAGTCCTTTCGAGAAATTAGCTTGTTGAAGGAGCTACTTGGGAAGCGAAATCAACCATGAAAGCCAAGTACCCTCATCTCTTTCCTTTCGATTTTGTTCCAGCTTGAGGTAATAGTTTCATCCTTAGTATGTTCTTCTGATCCTATTCCATCAGTTACTCTCATGATCCTAGCATGCATTCATGTTTTCAAAAGTTGATTTAACCATGTTTTAAGTTGAATAGTTCAGTTTTTATGTTTATTCCTTGAATTCCATGTTTTGTTGCTGGTTGGGCTGTTTTCCTCTTCAGTTTCCCTTGTTTAGTCTTCATTCGAGGACAAATGATCCCAAGGGGATATTATAATACCTCAAAAATTGAACCAGCTATCTAAGTCTGAAACTCAGAAATTTCATGTTTCCAAGAATGACGGGTCCAAACCACGGATCGTGGTTTGAACCATGGGTCGTGGAATGGAACCGTGATTCTCTGCTACTGATTCAGCCTCTGGTCTGGAACCATGAGTTGGGTCTACGGACCTTGGTTCAAACCACGGGTCTATCCTATCGACTCGTGGAACCAGATCAGAGGCATGACAAGTCCTTCAGAAAATAACGACTCAGTTCTACGACCCATCATTCAAATGACGGCCCGTTCTTCTGAGTCGTGGTTCGACCCAGAGAATAGCTTGGTCCCCAACAACGATGAGTCTAATTGATGACCCGTCATACATTCTATGAGTCTGTCCTTTTGACCCTTAGATTACATTCCGCAACCTGATTAGTTGGCCAAGAACTACGAGTTGGAACCACGGGTTATGGTTCAAATGATGACCCGTAGAATCAACCCGTGATTCCTGAAGCCGACCCATTTTAATTTCCAGCTTTTTTTAATTAAATCTCAGTGGTATTTTAGTCATTACCCACCCTCTTAACCCTTAAATGATGTCATTTTGACTATTTTAAGTAGGGTTTTCACCCTCATTAGCCTAAGTTCCTTCTCAAATATTCATTCTTCTCCCAAAGAGGAAAAGCTCTTCTCCAAGCTCCAAGTCTCAAGCTCCAAGTCCAAGTCTCCTAAGACTTTTCAATTCAAGTGGGTTAGCTTTAATCAAGGTATGTGGATATTCAACAATGGGTTCCTCTCACCCTTGTGCCCAAAACCCTAAATTTCAGATTGTGATTTCGTGAACTTTCAAATTAGGGTTCTTACCCAATTCTTATGGATTTTGCTATAAATTGCCTTCTCATGATCTTATTATGAAATTCTATTAAATTGCATGATTTTGCATGAGTTTTTACATATGAATTCCTATTTCATGAATTGAAGGTTAATTATGGTGAATCCTACATGCATGAAGTGATTTAAGAAATTGGAGAAAATGATGGCATGATTTCATGAATTTCAAGCAAGTGCATGCCTAGTTCTTATGTTTTATGAAAGTATATGTTATTATGAAATTGAACTAAGGCCATGCAAGTTTTCAAGTTATGAATTATGATGAAATGCAAGACACCTGATATTCCATCAACGCTCATGAATCGATTTCTAAACTATATATCATGAGTAGTATGACGATCCAGGGTATGAACATGTTATGAAAAAGTTTGGCATCAGATATGTCACATGTATATGAGCTCATGTTATATGTTTTAGGAGTAATATTTAGCACTGAGAGACGAGGGTTCAGATAACCCAAGTCCAAAACTACGTTGCCACCGTAGGTTGCCCTCTGTGACTTATTATGACAGGATCCTGGTACGACATGGCTCTAACTTTGACCGGTTAGGATAGCCCCTTTCAGTGGGGGTACATGACATTGGACTCCATGTAGCTCAACATGGTTAATGTCGGTTAAGAGAAACTCCCATATGACTATTTTCAAGCTATGAAGTTTTATGATATCATACTTTGAATTTTAACCGTATTTCATGTTTTTATGTCTTATATCTTGATAATCCTCTTTTGTTATTTCTTTATTAAAGGATTCACTTTAAGCATGTTTAAAGTATTTTTTTATCATGATCATGCATCTTTTATATACTCGGTACATCCTATAGTACTGACGCATGATTTTTGTTGCATCCTCTTGATGATGCAGATTCAGGTGTTCCCCATTAGGCTCGTGGCTAGACGAAGCCGGATATCCAGTCAGTGTTGGTGAGTCCTTATTGTTCGAGGGCTAGTTATGACTCTAGTTGTTTAAACTATTTATTTTCGTACTTTGAGTTAGCTAGGGTCTTGTCCTAGCAACTCCTTATGTCATGTATAGAGGCTTTTCAAACACAGACGATATTCGGGTCTTCTTCAAACCATGTTCTTTTGATTTTATCTTATGGATTGAATTATCTAATATGTATTATGCTTCCGCTATGTCTCATTATTATACCTGAGTTATGCTATGACCAAGGGTTAGCTTGGGGCACTTGTGGTCCCAGATCTCGTGTTATGTCTAGGGGGTAACCTCGGGGCGTGACAAACTTGGCATCATAGTCTTAGGTTCAAGAGTCCTAGGATGTCTGAAAGCCGCATCGAGTAGAGTCTTGTTCAGATAAGTGAAGCGTGCCACACATACGAGAGGGAAGCTATGAGATGTCTTAGTAAACTTCACTTCTTTCATGATCATATTGGCGATAGAGATTAACTCTAATGTCCCTCTAATCCTTACCTTGTACGTTTTAGATCATGCCTCGATGTTCTATGCGTCATCGAGCCGCTCAGAATGTCGCTCCTCCAGTTCCGGCCCCCGAAGTCACGAATGAGGAATTTAGGAACGCCATCCATTTGCTAGCCCAAACCTTGGCCCCCCAGGCCAACCAGCCGGCTCCTATCCTAGTCCACCCTTAAGGTGGGGCAGCGGCCCGGGTTCATGATTTCGTTCGAATGAACCCACCCGAATTTTGGGGTTCGTAAGTGAGTGAGGACCCACTTAACTTTATTGATGAAGTGAAGATGATATTTGATGTTATGCAAGTGGTTGGTGCTGATTGTGTGGAGCTCGCATCCTTCCCACTCAAGGATATAGCTCATATCTGGTTTGCCCAATGAAAGGAGGCTAGAGCTAGGGACGTGGTCCCTATGACTTGGGAGTGTTTTGAGAGAGCCTTCCTTGATTGGTTATTTCCCCGAGAGTTGAGGCAAGCAAAGACTGAGGAGTTTGTGAACTTGAGACAGGGGCCAATGTTAGTCCAAGAGTATAGTTTGAAGTTCACTCAGTTATTGAGGTATGCCCCTTCTATGGTAGCGGACCCGCATGACCAAATGAGTAAGTTTATCTATGGCGTTTCAAACATGGTGAAGAAGGAGTGCAGGTCTGCTATGCTGTTGAGTGATATGAATATTTCCAGACTCATGACTCATGCCCACCAGATCGAGGGGGACAAGCTTAGGGAGATGGCTAGGGAGAATAAGAGATTTAGATCCGAGAGTTCAGGTTTTGGCCATCAGAGGTCCGGTGGCGGGCACCGCTCCTCATTTCAGAAGAAGTCATCAGGACCCATTCATTCTTCTGTTAGTGCTCCTACCCAGTCCCCGAGACCTCATCATGATCAGAGTGGTAGAGGATCTGGTTCTCATTTGCAGTCTTAGGGGAGTGTTACTAGAGGACCATCCCATTCTATTTACAACAAGTGTGGGAAGAATCACTCGAGAGAGTGTCGCGCGGGTACGGGAGCATGCTTTGGCTGTGTACAGGCTGGACACATGGTTAGAGATTGCCCTTCAGCTAAGAAGAGGTAGGGTGTAGTACAGCTCAATCTATTCCAGCAACCCCAGGAGGTCGACCAGCCTAGCAGGGCACAGCTTCTAGTTCTGGTGGTCAGCGCCAGAACCGTCTTTATGATATGTCCTCTCGTCAGGACCAGGAGGGTTCCCCAGATGTTGTCATTGTTATGTTAAAAGTCTTCTCTTTCGATGTGTATGCTTTGTTGGACCCCGGTGCCTCTTTATCTTTTGTGATGCCTTATATAGCATGCAAATTTAAAATCTGTCCTGAATTACTTTTAGAACCTTTTGTGTTTCTGCTCCTGTTGGTGAGTCAGGCTTAGCCAAAAGAATCTACCAAAATTGCCCTATCTCGGTTCTTCATAGAGTTACTTCAGCGAATTTAGTAGAGTTGGAGATGAAAAATTTTGATGTTATTCTTTGTATGGATTGGCTACATGCTTGTTATGCTTTTATTGATTGTCGTACTTGGGTTGTCAGTTTTAAGTTTCCAAATGAACCCATTTTTAGAATGGCAAGGTAGTCCCCCTTCCTCGAAAGGTCATTTCATATCTTATCTTAAGGCCTAGAAGATGATTCCAAATGGGTATATTTATCACATAGTGTGGGTTATGGACACGGAGTCCGAAACTCCATCCCTTCAGTCTATTTTTATTGTGAATGAGTTTCCAGAAGTATTTCTCGAGGATTTTCTCGGAGTGCCTCCCGAGCGGGAGATCGACTTTGGGATAGATCTTCTTCTAGATACGAATCCTATCTCTATTCCTCCCTTTAGAATGGCTCCCGTGGAGCTTAAGGAGTTAAAGGATCGGTTGAAAGATCTTCTTGATAAAGGTTTCATCAGGCCTAGCATTTCTCCATAGGGTGCCCCAGTTTTATTTGTTCGAAAGAAATATGGTTCTCTTAGAATGTGTATTGACTACCGTCAGTTGAACAAGGTCACAATCAAGACTAAATATCCCATTGCTAGGATTGATGACTTGTTCGATCAGCTTCAGGGTTCTAGTTTATTCTTCAAAATCAACCTTAGATCCGGTTATCATCAGCTTCGTGTTAGAGAGTGTGATATTCTGAAGACAACCTTCAGACCTCGGTATGGTCATTATCAATTTGTTGTGATATCTTTTTGTCTAACGAATGCTCCTGCAGCCTTTATGGATTTGATGAACCATGTGTTCAAACAGTACCTGGATATGTTTGTGATTATTTTCATTGATGATATCCTCATCTACTCTTGGAGTGAGGAGGAGCATGCGGACCATTTGAGAGTTGTGTTGCAAACTCTCAAGGACCGGCAGTTATTTGCTAAGTTTAGCAAGTGTGAGTTCTAGATGCAATCTGTTTCTTTTCTGGGTTATATTGTTATTAGGGATGGTATTCGAGTTGATTCTCAAAAGATTGAGGCATTAAATAACTGGCCTAGACCCACTTCCCCGTCTGATATTAGAAGCTTTTTGGGTTTGGTTGGCTACTACAGGAGGTTTGTGGAAGGATTTTTTTCCATTGCTGCCCCTTTAACCCGATTGACTCAGAAGAAGGTAAAATTTCAGTGGTCCGACTTGTGTGAGAAGAACTTCCAAGAATTGAAGACTAGATTGACCACAACTCCAGTGTTAGCTCTATCCGAGGGCCTAAATGATTTTTTTATGTATTGTGATGCTTCGAGGATTGGTTTGGGTTGTGTTTTAAAGCAGTGTGGTAAGGTGATTTCTTATGCCTCTAGATAGCTTAAGACTCATGAGAAGAACTACCCTACTCATGATCTTGAGTTAGCAGCCGTAGTCTTTGCTTTAAAGATTTGGAGACATTACTTGTATGGGGTGCATGTGGATGTATTCACCGATAATAAGAGTCTTCAGTACGTGTTCACTCAGAAGGAATTAAATTTGCGACAAAGGAGATGGCTTGAGCTTCTTAAGAATTATGACATGAGTGTGCTTTACCATCTGGGTAAGGCCAATGTTGTGGCAGATGCAATTAGTAGATTGTCGGTGGGTAGTGTGTCTTCAGTCAAAGAAGGAAAGAAGGAACTAGTTAAGGAGGTTCATAGGCTATCTCGGTTGGGAGTACACCTTATGGACTCGACAGAAGGTGGTGTTATTGTTCAGAATGGTTCTGAATCATCCTTGGTAGCAGAAGTAAAGGAAAAGCAAGACAGTGATCCCATTTTACTTCAGCTTAAGGGTGCAGTCCATCAGCAAAGGGTTGAGGTGTTCTCCCAAGGGGGAGATGGTGTACTTTGTTATCAAGGTCGACTATATGTGCCAGATGTAGATGGGTTGAGACAACAGATTTTGACTGAGGCTCATAGTTCCAGATATTGCATCCACCCTGGTGCCACCAAGATGTACCATGATCTACGGGAAGTCTATTGGTGAAATAGTATGAAGAGGGACATATCCAGTTTTGTGGCTAAGTGTCCCAACTGTCAGCAAGTGAAAGTAGAGCACCAGCGACCGGGTGGCATGATTCAGGATATTGACCTTCCCACTTGGAAATGGGAAGCAATCAATATGTACTTCATTACAGGTTTGCCTCGTACTCGAAGGCAACATGATTTGATTTGGGTGATTGACGACCGGATGACTAAATCATCCCATTTCTTGGCTGTTAAGACTACGGATTCATGAGACGACTATGCCAGACTCTACATCCGGGAGATAGTTCGATTGCATAGTGTTCCTTTGTCCATCATTTCAGATAGGAGTACTCAGTTTACTTCTCAGTTTTGGAGATCGTTTGAGAGAGGTCTTGGTACTCAGGTAAAGCTTAGCACAACTTTTCACCCTCAGACAGATGGCCAGGCAGAGCGTACTATTCAGACTTTGAAGGATATGTTGAGAGCTTGTGTGATCAATTTCAAAGGTAATTGGGATGATCACTTACCCCTTCTCGAGTTTGCCTACAATAACAGCTTTCACTCTAGCATCTAGATGTCTCTGTATGAGGCACTTTATGGTCGGAGATGTAGATCTCCTATTGGTTGGTTTGAGGTAGGTGAGGCAGCTTTGATTGGCCCAGATTAGGTGCATGAGACCATGGAGAAGGTTCAGCTTATTAGGGAGAGGTTGAAGACCGCTCAGAGTCGACAGAAATCATACGCGGATGTGAGAAAAAGGGAATTAGAATTTGAAGTTGAAGATTGGGTTTTTCTAAAGGTGTCACCCATGAAGGGTGTGATGAGATTCGAGAAGAAAGGAAAGCTTAGTCCTCGTTTTGTAGGTCCTTATCGGATTCTGAGGAAGGTTGGTAAGGTTTCTTATGAGTTGGAATTGCCATCAGATTTGGAAGCGATTCATCCAGTTTTCCATGTTTCCTTATTGAAGAAGTGTGTTGGTGATCCGACCTTGATTGTTCCTTTGGAGGATGTAGGTGTGAAGGATAATCTTACCTATGAGGAGGTTCCCGTAGAAATCCTTGATCATCAGATTTGGAGGTTGAGAAACAAAAAAGTCACTTCGGTAAAAGTTCTTTAGAGAAATCAGCTTGTTGAAGGAGCTACTTGGGAAGCGGAATCAACCATGAAAGCCAAGTACCCTCATCTCTTTCCTTTCGATTCCGTTCCAGCTTGAGGTAATAGTTTCATCCTTAGTATGTTCCTCCGATCCTATTCCATCAGTTACTCTCATGATCCTAGCATGCATTCATGTTTTCAAAAGTTGATTTAACCATGTTTTAAGTTGAAGAGTTCAGTTTTCATGTTTATTCCTTGAATTCCATGTTTTGTTACTGGTTGGGCTGTTTTTCTCTTCAGTTTTCCTTGTTTAGTCTTCATTCGAGGACGAATGATCTCAAGGGGGAGATACTGTAACACCTCGGAAATCGAACCAGCTATCTAAGTTTGAAACTCAGAAATTTCATGTTTCCGGGAATGACGGGTCCAAACCACGGACCGTGGTCTGAACTACGGGTCGTGGAATGGAACCGTGGTTCCCTTCTGTTGATTCAGCCTCAGGTCTGGAACCATGAGTTGGTTCTACGGACCGTGGTTCAAACCACGGGTCCGTCTTGTCGACTCGTGGAACCAAATCAAAGGCATGACAAGTCCCTCAGAAAATGACGACTCAGTTCTACGACCCGTCGTTCAAATGACGGACCGTTCTTCTGAGTCGTGGTTCCATCGAGAGACCAGCTAGGTCCCCAGCAACGACGAGTCTAATTGACGACCCGTCATCCATTCTACAGGTCCATCCTGTTGACCCGTAGATTACATTTCGGAGCCTGATTAGTTGGCTAGGAACCATGAGTTGGAACCACGGGTCGTGGTTCAAACGACGACCCGTAGAACCGACCTGTGATTCCTGAAGCCGACCCATTTTCCAGCTTTTTCTTAATTAAATCCCAGGAGTATTTTAGTCATTACCCACCCTCTTAACTCCTAAATGATGTCGTTTTGACTATTTCAAGTAGGGTTTTCACCCTCATTAGCCTAAGTTCCTTCTCAAATCTTCATTCTTCTCCCAAAGAGGAAAGGTTCTTCTCCAAGCTCCAAGTTCAAGTCTCCTAAGTCTTTTCAATTCAAGTGAGTTAGCTTCAATCAAGGTATGTGGGTATTCAACAATGGGTTCCTCTCACCCTTGTGCCAAAAACCCCACATTTCAAATTGTGATTTCATGAACTTTCAAATTAGGGTTCTTACTCAATTCTTATGGATTTTGCTATAAATTGCCTTCTCATGATCTATTATGAAATTCTATTAAATTGCATGATTTTGCATGAGTTTTTACATATGAACTCCTATTTCATGAATTAAAGGTTAATTATGGTGAATCCTACATGCATGAAGTGATTTAAGAAATTGGGGAAAATGATGGCATGATTTCATGAATTTCAAGCAAGTGCATGCCTAGTTCTTATGTTTTATGAAAGTATATGTTTTTATGAAATTGAACTAAGGCCATGCAAGTTTTCAAGTTATGAATTATGATGCAATGCAAGACACTCGATGTTCCATCAATACTCATGAATCGATTTCTAAACTATAAATCATGAGTTGCATGACGTTCCGGGGTATGAACATGTTATGAACAAGTTTGGCATCAGATATGACACATGTATATGTGCTCATGTTATATATTTTGGGAGTAGTATTTAGCACCGAGAGACAAGGGTTCAGATAACCCAAGTCCAAAACTACGTTGCCACCATAGGTTGCCCTCTGTTGCTTATTATAACAGGATCCTGGTACGACATGGTTCTAACTTTGGCCGATTAGGAAGCCCTTTTCAGTGGGGGTACATGACACTGGACTCCATGTAGCTCAGCATGGTTTATGTCGGTTAAGAGAAACTCCCACATGACTATTTTCAAGCTATGAAGTTTTATGATATCATACTTTGAATTTTAACAGTATTTCATATTTTTATGTCTTATATCTTGATAATCCTCTTATGTTATTTCTTTATTAAAGGGTTCTCTTTAAGCATGTTTAAAGTATATTTTTATCATGATTATGCATCTTTTATATACTCGGTACATCCTATAGTACTGACGCATATTTTGCAATGCATCCTCTTGATGATGCAGATTCAGGTGTTCCCCATTAGGCTCGTGGCTTGACGAAGCCGGATATCCAGTCAGTGTTGGTGAGTCCTCATTGTTCGAGGGCTAGTTATGACTCTAGTTGTTTAGACTACTTATTTTCGTACTTTGAGTTAGCTAGGGTCTTGTCCTAGCAACTCATTATGTCATGTATAGAGGTTTTTCAGACATAGACGATATTCGGGTCTTCTTCAAACCATGTTCTTTTGATTTTATCTTATGGATTGAGTTATCTAATTCGTATTATGCTTTCTCTATGTCTCATTGTTATACCTGAGTTATGCTATGACCAAGGGTTAGCTTGGGGCACTTGTGGTCCCAGGTCTCGTGTTACGTCTAGGGGGTAACCTCGGGGCATGACACTAATATAATAAAAGAGTGATTCTACATAAAAATCAAACAATCTTTTTTATATTTTTCGAAAAAAATAAAAAGTTCTACCCGCCCCACACCCACTTCTACCCCACCTCGCCCCACACCCACCCTCCCCACCCCTCCACCCACCCACACCTAATTTTTTTTTGTTTTTCTAATAAAAAATATTTTTTTATATTTTTCAAAAAAAAATAATCTACCCTCACCCCAGCCATCCACTCACCCAACCCAATTTTTTTTTGCTTTTCCAAAAAAAAAGTTTCTTTTTATGTTTTTCAAAAAACAATAAAAATTACCCCCCTCCCACCTTTCACCCACCCACCCCTAATTTTCTTTTGTTTTTCCACAAAAAAAAAATTATGTTTTTCTAAAAGAAATTTCTACCCCCCCCCCCCTCCTACTCCACCTATCCACTCTCAAATTTTTGTATGTTTTTCCAAAAAAAATTAAATTTTTTCATGTTTTTTAAAAAAAATATATTTTTTTTCCTGCCACCCCACACCCCCATCTCAGACCCACCCACTCTCCAACTTTTTGAAAAATAAATTCATATTTTTAAAAATTAAAAATTAATATTAATTTTTTTATTTTTTAGCACAATTAAGAATTTGGGTAGAAGTAAGTGATCTATTATGGGTCTATATGGATACCCATATTTTATCCATTTTGATCATATTTGTAGGGGCTCTTAAAATAGTTTGAAACCCATATTTACCCAATTAAAAAGGGACAACTACATAAATGCCCCTTAAAGGGAGTGGCTTTGCATTTTTGCCCCCCATAAGAAAGGTCTTACAAAAATAGTCTTCCTTCTTATTAGGTATAGAACAACTATATTTTTGCCTCTCTATACCTCAAATATTTTTAAACAACTCTCCATGTTCATTTGGCTCTCAACTTCTATATTTATTTCTTTTTCTCTTTTTTATTTTTCTTTGATTTTTAGTTTTTCTTTTATCTTTTTTTTTCCCTTTTTCTCAACCTTTATTTTTCTTTTATTTTTTCTCAATCTTTATTTTTTTATTTTCTCCTCTCAATTCTATTTTTTTCTCGTTTTTTCTTCTTTTTTTTTAATTTTTTCTCAATCTTTATTTTTTCGTTTATTTTTTATTTTGTCTTTTTTTTATGATATATTCTATAACTCTTGCTTTAGAGGCAAGACTTAGCCCAAAGACTTCCAAACAACAAATTACCCTCCCCATGAGTAAGATTTGACAATAGCACAATGTGTCTTGATTTATGAGATGTTTTATAACACTTTCCTTAGAGGCAAGACTTAGCCCAAGGACCTCTCAAGGAATATAAATTAGGTCTCATGAGTAAGAGTTCACACTACTTCATTGTGTCTTAATTTATGAGATACTATATAACTCTTGTCTTAGAAGCAAGACTTAACTCAAGGATTTTCAAACAACAAGTTATGCCCCACGAGCAAGACTTGACACTACCTCATTGTGTCTTGATTTATGAGATATTCTGTAACTCTTGCCTTAGAGACAAGACTTAGCCCAAGGACTTTCAAACAACAAGTTACGCCACATGGGCAAGAGTTGACACTATCACATTGTGCTTGATTTATGAGATGCTCTATAACGCTTGCCTGAAAGGCAAGACATAGCCCAAGGACTTCCAAATAACAAGTTACGCCCCATGAGAAAGAGTTGGCACTACCACATTGTGTCTTGATTTCTGAGATATTCTATAACTCTTGCCTTAGAGGCAAGACTAAGCCCAAGGACTTTCGAAACACAAGTTACGCCTCATAAGCAAGAGTTGACACTAGCACATTGTGTCTTGATCTATGAGATGCTCTATAACGTTTCCCTTAGAGGCAAGACTTAATCCAAGGGCCTCCCAAAAAATAAGTTACGCCCCATGGGTAAGAGTTAACACTACTTGATTGTGTCTTAATTTATGAGGTACTCTATAACTCTTGCCTTAGAGGCAAGACTTGGCTCAAGAATTTTCAAACAATAAGTTATGCCCCACGAGCAAGGCTTGACACTACCTCATTGTGTCTTGATTTATGAGATGTTCTATAACTTTTGCCTTAGAGGCAAAACTTGTTCTAAAGGACTTCCAAACAACAAAGCACGTCCTTAAGTTTACTTTGATGTCAAAGAAAGAAAATCTTCTTTGTGGATTATCCAACTTTATGTTCATTAGCAAAAAATAATAGTGGTTAAGACAAAAAGAGAAAAGGAAAAATAAGATTAAAAAAAAAAGAAAAAAGGAGAAAAAAAGAAAAGAGAGAAAAAAAAAAAAGGGAAGAGAAAAAAAAAGAAAAAAAAAATAAAGGTTGAGAGAAAAAAGAAAAAAGAAAAAAAGAACAAAAAGATAAAGGTTGATAAAAAAGAAAAAGAAAATTAAAAAAAAAGAAAAAAGAAAAAAAAAAAAAAAAAAAAAAAAATGAAAAAAAAAAAAGAGAAAAAAAAAAAAAAAAAAAAAAAAAAAAAAAAAAAGGTTGAGAGAAAAAGAAAAAAGAAAAAAAGAACAAAAAAATAAAGGTTAAGAAAAAAGAAAATGAGAAATAAAAAAAATTGAGAAAAAAAAATAAAAGATAAAAGAAAAAGAAAAAATAAAAATTAAAAGTTGGGTCTATAAAGGAGAAAAGAGAAAAAAAAAAGATAAAAGAAAAAGGAAAAATGAAAAATTAAAAGTTGAGAGACAAATGAACATGGAGAGTTGTGGTGTAGAGAGACAAAAATGTATTTGTTCTATACATAAAAAGGAAGGAAGGGTATTCTTTAAAGACTTTTCTTATGAGGGGCAATAGTTGAAGACCACTCACTTTGGGGGACACCCCATATAATTTTCTGAATTAAAATATGAGTGATTCAAGCCATTAAATATGGATTAAATGGACTCATTTCATTAATATGGGCTAAAATTGCCACCCCTAAATCAAATCAACCATTAAAATTATTCGAAAGATGGGTTAAAGACGTAGAAAATATTTTAAAGATTGTCAAAGAATTCTTTAAGCCTAAGTTAGACTAGATGGCACATGAATGAGGAAAGAAAGCTACATTGTTTGAAAAATCTATTTTTTAGGCAAGTTAACATAAAGACCATTTTTTTTATTTTTTAACCGAAACCAACTTAAGTTAAGAGATTAAAATAAACCCAATAAGACTAGGATAAAATTAAAACGACAACACTTAGGGGGTCTATTAAGATTAATTAAATTAAGTTAGAATTAATTATAAACAAATAGTAGAAATAAATTACAAGTAAATAAGAGAAAGAGTTAAGATTTGGGCCCCTCTTGGCCCATTTTGCAAGCTGTCCAGATTTGGACGTTACTTTCATGGACTTTAGTCCATTTCGGGTGTTGTATATCACTTGATATACACCGTATACCAGCCCCTTCTTTATTCTTTTTCCTTGTCATGCCCCTGTATATGAGCTGCCTTTCTTTCATCCTTCATGTATACACTTGTATACTAACTGCTCTCTTCTTCACCTAATTGGATATACCAAAGTATATTCTGTGTATATCAATCCATGGGGACTCGAGGATTTCACTCGAGAGTTGGCAACGAAGATGCAAGGATGGTGAAGGGGAGTCCACGAGGACTCGTGCGTAGAAATTCATGCAAAAGAAGAGACAAGAAATAAGGATTAGCATTCACCCCGAATCAGTAAAGGCGTTCGAAAGAAAAGTATGTCTAAATAAAGCAGGGTTTTGATCATTTTGGGATCACTTAGAGCAGTGTACAACTAATTTGTCCATAGCACGCATAAGGAAGTTAGGGGTCATTTGGTAGAGTGCATTAGAAATCTAATGCATGTATTAATTTTAGGGTATGAAGATTGTGATTTAAAATTAGGGAAGTGATTTGGTAAATTTTGCAAATGTGGCTATTTTCAAATTTAAGAGCTGATCACTTTCATTTCGATTATGACCAGATTCGATTTAAGAAACGATCAAATCGAATCAATTAAAAAAATTAAGTCGTAATTGGAATAGAAATAAACTAAATACGAATTAATTAATTGAGCTTTTAACATTCAAACAACCAAAAATAATTATTTGCCATAATATTCATTATGCCTTTAAAAACACTAATTCTGCAATTTATTTTCTCAGTTAAATTGCTTTTGAATAAGATGACAGTTTTAATTATTCAGAAACAATTTTGGAATTTTTTTTGAATACCCATTAAAATTTATAAAATAATATACATCTACATATTATGAGTATATGTAAATGTATGTTTATTCATGAAAATTATAGAATATTCTTATGATTAATTTTTGAAAAATTCTTTTCATTGCAAAATTAATTATTGAAAATTATTTTAAAAAATTAAAAGCTCAATAATTAATTCGATAGTGGAGGATAAAAACTGAATGTCAACAACTATCCCTCTCTTTGGGTAAGGTGAGTCCAATGAACCCTGGGCAAACGGAATTGACGATCCCAATTTTATCCGACTACCAGTTCATCTCTTGAAAATGGTTGGTTTTAGCATGAATTTCAAGAAATTATGGTCAAACCCCTGTATTGAGTTTCCTATATATCTCAGATTTACATAAGAATTCAGGTCACTTGTAGTACAAGACGCTTGATTTTACGCACGATTTTTAAAGAATTCGAAGCTATTCCGATTTCGAATTTTGGAGAGATCGAAAAGTTGAGGAGTAAGAGGATTATGAGAATTTCAAGAATGCAGCCAAGTTTTCAACCCTACATATCCCGAGACTCAGGGAATCAGGCTGCCTGTAGTTTGACTCAATTAGTAGAAAAGGTAATCTTTATGATAAGATAAACCTTTGGATGGGGATGAATGATGAATAATTGAGTTACGAAAAAGGGACTTGCAACCTCTCAACCATGAATGTGGAACTCTTCACATCCATAGGTAAAAAGTTACCCGGACATAATTTTTGAAGCTCTAGGTGTATTGTCCGCCGGATTTAAAGAAAGGATATTACTTCCAATGTGAATTCAGAAAATATGTTGGATGTGAAACTAAGACCCAACACTGAAGAATAAGGAAATACCCACATGCCTTTTGA
Source organism: Jaltomata sinuosa (assembly GCA_003996215.1). NCBI lineage: Eukaryota > Viridiplantae > Streptophyta > Magnoliopsida > Solanales > Solanaceae > Jaltomata > Jaltomata sinuosa. Next base: position 528,704 of record QJPP01000040.1, read on the forward strand.
TAGGGGGTGTGGTTTGATTAAAGCGAAAGTCGATTCTCAACTCGCGTCCAGAAAGTTTGATATTCCTTTCTAGACTATGTTCCAGTTTGCTGCTAAGAAAAAGTTTCACATTGTTCTGCATCCTTTTTGGCGTCGTCCACACCTATGATCTTATTTTGAGAATTTCATCCTCTCGGATGCTCTCAACAATATCTCAAAACAAAATTGTTAGCAATAAAACAGTTTAACAAGGAGGGATAGTTTCTTTACCCCTTCTCTGCATATGTCGAATCCTGAAGAATATGTCATTCGTTCTTGTCCTTGTCTTAGGAAATAACAATTTCCACGATGACATAGACGTGACAACCTTCTTAGATATCGGATAGAGTTGCCTTTGTAGCGTGACAATTCTTCGAATATGATGACCTTCTTGGCCATCTATGGTGCTTCATTTGATATGATGGTTTTTATAAATGCTTGTAACAATCTTTGATATGATATCCCTCTCGTCCATTTCGCATATGACTTCGGATAAGTCTTGAGCTCTGTATCGATGCAACTTATAAATATCCCTTGATTCATCAAACCTCGAGTAATCTTGCACATTCTCTGACTTTGGATACTATCCGGCTTCAGATAATGTTGCGTCTTACAGATTACTCTTTGTCTGTCAATTTTGAGAAATCTTGCACACTATCCGATTTCAGACATCGTTGTGGCTTACAGACGACCTTTGGCCTATCAAACTCTTGAAAAATTTGGTTCATCGTCCGATTTTGGATGGTGACTTATAGACATCCTTCAGACTATATACTTTCCTCATCCATGATGACAAGCATCATTTGATCTTTGGTGTAGCAAAAGCCTTTGCCGCACGATTAAATATAATTGTTCCTTCATCTCTATGCAATAATAGAATATGAATGCATAAATATCCTTAACGCTAGACTCTTCCATCTCTATGCGATAATGGATATAAATGTTTTTATGCCAGACTCTACCACCTCTGCATGATAATAGAATATGAATGCATAAATATCCTTAATGTTAGACTCCTCTATCTCTACGTGATAATGGATACAAATGTTTTTTAGGTGATCCTGCCTATTAAATATGACTTAGGGATGCCTCTGGATGCCATCCTCTTTGAAACCAAACAGAGAGGAAATAATCTTCGCGGCGAACATATGCTTGCAATAATTGATAATAATGGTCCTCTTGACGTGGTCCTTTCGATATGGTCCTCTTGACATGCAAATATAATAATGATGTGGATGATCGTGCAATGACATATATAGTAATTGTGGAGAACATCACCTTTAGTTTTTATGTCATCACATTGACTCCTTTGTGTGTACCTGCGCTCAAGGTAAATGATTAGTAAACACAGCATCGCTTTTACTAGCGACCACAATTAAGTTCAAGAAAGTTTTAATGAAAGCATTCATAACGCTAATCAAAATAACTTTATTTGCAAGCATCATTCTCTTTTTGAGGTGGATAGACGAACAAGGGGTTATTGTGAATGTAAATGAATAAATGAAAACCCATTTTTAGGACAACTATGAATACCACTTTTGAACATCGTGTGTTCATTGTGATCCCTGATTTTGCTGGGGATTTGAGGAGGATGTTGTCGATCTCCTTTAATGATCTGATGATCTCTTCGATCACCTTGCTGCTATGTCGACTTCTTAACGTGCACCTTGTTTGCAAATACCATCTTCATTTTTTGAACATTGTGTGTTCAATGTCATCCCCAATTTGCTGGGGATTCGAGGAGTACATCTTCTCTCTCTCCTCATCTGGTAGTCCCTGCCACTATAAGAAAAGCTGTTAGTTCTAGGAAACTCTGCCACTTTTGGCTCTTTCCCATTGTTTTGGTTTTTTCTCACCAATTTTGAGAAGTCAGTCTCTTTGTATTACTTTGAATACGCCGAATAATTAAACTTTCACCGATCCCTAGCATTTTTTAGGATAACCTGTATTCACAGAAAAATTATTAGTTTTTTGGCAAAACTGATCTGTGTTGATCTCCTTTGGTCTTCTGCTCTTTGCTTTATCATCTCTGGGTGTTTGCCATCCTCCGGTACTTGTCGTCCTTGACTCCCCGGGTCATAGTTGATGTAAGACAAAATCAAATTTATAGAAGAGCAAATTAATTTGTAAAGATTTTTTTTAAAAAAAATAATTTTTGAAAATAGTGATTTTGAAGAAATGATTTAAAAAAATCTCTGTCAATCTTTTCATGTCATGTACTAGCTCAATGAACGTCCTTCACTCGAGGCTTTGGTATGTCTTACACATTGCTGGCAAGCTCAGGAAATCCTTCATTATCCTAGCTAGGGATTTTGAAAATAGTTTATCGAGAAATCTGTTATAGCTGGGGATTAGTCCACCTTGGACTTTGTTGAAGTTGGAGATTTCTGAAGTAGACTCTGATCTCCTAGTGTTGGGGAATTCTCGGAGTTTGTTTCTGAACTTCAAATGAAGCTTGGTGGAAATTTTGAGGTCCTCCTCAAAATTTCTGCCCCAACTAAAGGTTTCATGATGAATTTCATCCTGTTGATAAGAGATTTGATACTCTGAGGGGATTATGAGATTCTTTCTCAAGATTCACTTCAGTTACTCTTTGGCACAATCTGTATTCTAATTTGCTGGAGAATGATTTATGCCTTCCAAAATTTTGAGATTCCTTTCTCAAAAATTTTACCTCAGTTTTCATTTCCTAGGGTGACATGACTGATCTATTAAGGCGTCTACATATCCCGTTAAAGTAAAAATTAGGTCAAACATAGTTCCCACACTCATAGTGCGGAGAAGAGAAATAATTAAAAGGGTGACCGAAGCCGATAAAGGTTACCTACGTGTCTCATTCTTGAGAATTCAGATCATCACGTAGTTCAAAATAACAAGGAAAAGACAAATTTTTCTACGGGGTTGATCGAAGTCGACACATGTCACCTACATATCTCAATCTTGAGAATTCAGGTCAAACATAGTTCGTACAAAGAGGAAAAAGAGTTTAAACTATTACAAGCTTAAAACAATTACACTTAGAAAAGCAATTACATGGAAAGAAATAAAAGAAAACCCATCTTCAGGCGTAGTATCTCTTCACAACATCGCAGTTGATCGATTTGGGCCACACTTGACCATCCATCTCAGACAAAATTAAAGCTCTTCCAGATAGCACTTTATGGACGATATACGGAGCTTGCCAGTTTGGTGCAAACTTTCCTTTGTATTCCTCTTGGTGAGGGATGATACGCTTGAGGACCAACTGTCCTATAGCGAACATGCGAGCTCTCACTCTCTTGTTGAATGTATGAATTATTCGTTTCTAGTATAATTGGCCATGGCATATAGCACTCATTCTTTTCTCATCAATCAATATGAGTTGTTCATAGCGAGCGTGGACCTATTCTTCATTGCTTAGCTTAGCTTCCTAAATAATTCTTAGGGAGGATATATCAACTTCAGCGGGTATCACCGAATCTGACCCATATACCAATGCATAGGGAGTTGCCCCAGTCAAAGTTTTGACGGTCGTCCTATCCTAACAAAGCATAAGGCAATATCTTTTGCCATGACCGATGACTATCAACCATCTTTCTCAAGATTTTCTTGATGTTTTTGTTGGCAGCTTCTACGGCTCTATTCATTTGCAGACGGTAAACGGTTGAGTTTTGGTGCATAATCTTGAATTGCTCACATATCTCTTTTATCAAGTGACTATTTAGATTTTCTCTATTATCTGTGATGATTGACTCGAGAATCCCGAATCGACAAATTAGATTGTGGTATGTATGGGTAGTCTTGATTTGTTATTATTTGAGGAGTGGCTTTTGACTATGGATGTTCACAGTTTGAATAACAACTTCGTGAGACTTGACATTTCTGAGTCTGGTAGAGTTCTTTCTTGTGTAGAGACACAATCACTTTTGATGGAGCAGATTAAGGCTAGACAATATGAAGATGAGAAGTTATGTATGATTTGAGACAAAGTTTTGAAAGGTGAATCTAAGGAAGCAATTTTAGATCAAGAAGGTGTTTTGAGGATCAAAGGTCGGGTTCTTTGATATACTCTCTGATGTCCTAAGGACAGATCTAGATTGAACAGTGATATGATATTTCACTGACGGAATATGAGTAGGATTCAGAGTATTATATGGACCTTGTGAGTCCCTCATGAGTCCCGATTATCTGACAAAGAAAGCGGGTGTATACAGATTTTCTTGCCAGGTAGGAGGCATACGCATCCATCCTCTTATTCTTTTTATTTGGTATTGTTCTAGTCGGGACGATGAGATATGCTTGTGGAAGTAATCTTATTAATCTATTTTGATTTAATTATGACTTTGAATTATCTGGACTCAATTCTTATATGTTGTTGACATTAGCTGCTAGTCTGGGTTTATTATTATTTGAAATAAGTATTATATGTGAAAGGTATCATAACAGATTAGTTTAGGAGCGACCCTTGCTATAGCTTCGGATGTAGATCAGTCGATGTTGTTATTAAGTACACGTGAATTCGTACTCGCGTTTGGTTATTTATGCACCTTGTTGTGCAAGTTCAAAGCCTAGTACCTTTGATCGATGAGTGGTAATGGTTTTTGAAGTACTTCCTCTCGAGATCCCAAGGTAGTTGCTTGGTTGATCTGTAGCCTGCTTTGATCTCCTCTATCTTTTACTTTATATTATTTTGTCCTCTTTTCGGATATTTAGTTTTGGAGTTGTGTTTATACTCTTAGAGACGTGTACTAGTGACTCCAGATTTTGTGAGAAAATGTACTTAAATTTTGCATTTTTCTTGTGAGTTTCCATTGAAAAGGCTGTTTATGACTTAAGTTGGTTTTAAATTCTAAATTCCACATTTTCATGCTTTGTATTATGTTTGTGTATTGGGTTGACTTACCTATCCGTGGGATAGATAAGTGTCATTATTTTTTCAATTTTCAGATTGTGACAATTGGATATTTTATTCCTACACCTAAAAGCAGTAAAATAAGGAGTTGAACTAGTAATTGATATAAATTTTGATTATAGAGTTGGACTACTAAGCTTATGCGTAACCAGGTCATGTAAGCTTAGATGCTCCTTGACAAGTACTATTTGGTCTGGGGTTATTCAAAGTTATTTATTTTTTATCTTTCTACTTTATAATGACATTTTGGATTTGTGCTATCGATTATTTTTATATTTATTTTCTTAATTGCTTCATTAAGTTATTGAAATTTGTACGCCCGGAGGTAGTGGCTGGTCTATGATTTTGTGTCATGACACTAGTATAGAAAAATATTAGAAAAAACAAAGTCAAAAATAGGTGCAGAAGAAAATAATAAGTATTTTAAATTTTGTATGTAAAATTTCAAATCAAATTATTCGAATCCTCTGGCAAACGAAAGATGGTAAGCAGTTGCGCTATACGACAACTGAATTTTGTATAAATCCAAATACTTGATGCATTATTAAAAGATGTTGGATTTGATTTCCATATTCACATTTATGACGTGTCACTGTGATTCTTTTGTTTTATTTTCTTCCTCTTCCTTCACTTACTAAAATTACATCCCCGTAACTTTTTGGTCAGCGATTAAGAGTATTTAATACTTAATTAAAGTTTAAATATTTGACTAATTATATTTTTTTAAAATATTTTTTTCAATTTAAAGAATTTATAATAAATCATATTCTTTAATTTGAAGTATTCGAATTTAAATAATTTACACATAAATCACAAAAAAAAATTGAAGTTGGAACATACACATTTTACCAAAATAAGAAATGATTTTGAAGCTTCCTTATGCATAATTTTTCAGTCTCATCAAAAACTAGAATTAAAAATAGCTATTTAGTCAAAATATTAAAAATGATAATAACAATAACAATAACAATTATAATAAATAATTTTAGAAAATTATTTTTATTGTGTTACCATAGTTATTATTAGATTAAGATTGTGAGAATCAAAAAATGGTCATCTCTTTATTGGGAATTCACCTATAAAAGAAAATGAATAGGCTTCTCCAAAATGCCCCACATTTACAGAGTATTGAGTGTTCTTTACTTTCTTAATTCTCTTTTCTCTAACCCTGTAACAATGGTTCCCCGTCTCCCTTCCCCGGTTGCCAAGAATGAAAACTCACGATCAACAATTAATGTGTCTCATCGTGTCCAACAAGAAGTTGGCCAGCAGCTTGATGATGTTGCGCCGGCTTTGCGAGGTAAATCACCTCGCATGCGTTGGACAGATGAGTTGCATACAAGGTTTGTTGCTATTGTTGATGAATTTGGTGGACCTTGGGGTTAGTAACTTTTTTACCCTTTTTATATCACATTGCTATATTCTTTTTATTTATTTATTTATTTATGCATCATTTTGGACCAAGAGGTTTGGTCCACCTTCTTCTTCTTAGGAGCTCCCTCGGTAGGTGACTCCTCCAATGAGATCTTAGGGTGAGATGCTTCACCCTTTTCCTTCAAGTACCCATCAACCCATGGGAGTTTGTCCCTCCCTTGAGTTGACTTTCCCACTCGGACCAAGACAGAACTTTTACTTGTTCAAATAACAATTAAGATGAAGCAGGGTCGAGCCATCAATAACTGCCGGCTTTCAACGGGTCCGGCTATCCTTTCACCGGTCAGTCAGCTACTTTGAAAAAACTTACTATTATGGCTATGTAAGGGGACCGGCTTCCCCTTTTTCAATTGGGATTCACTGACAGCCAATTCCAAGTAGATCCTCCCTCCCCCTCGAATATATAGTTTGATTAAATTTGGCTAGAATTGAAATAATTTTAAGGAATTAGGCTAGAATTGGAATGGAGATGAATTAATCAAAATCAATTCTTGAGCTTGTTCAATTTAAATGATTTGAAATAATTATTATGTTCAAAGCATGACCGTTTTCTTTAAAAATTATGAAATTAATTATTTCAATAATTTGGTGGAAATTAAGCACTTTCAATTTTAAAAGGATTTTCTTATGAATTTTTAGGCTCTTCATACTATGGGGTTATATAATCTCCTTGACCTTTTTCAAACTCCGATTCATATTTTTCATAGAGAAATCTCTGATCAAGGATAGACCAAGAGCCCTTTTGCATCATATCTAAGGGATTCCTCGGTTCGGGCCGAAGAAACAATGTCACTCGATCATTATCAAACTGACTGCAATCTTTTTCTGTCCGTGAAGATCCCACCAGAGCGCCCTCTACTTCTAATAGGCCATGAACTAGATCAGAATCATTCTCAACGAGTCCATAAGAAGTGATCCCATTTTTTTCATCGGGTCCGGATAAAGACCAAAGATCTTGAGCGACCGATCCGGCTTTTTTTGTTTGCTTTGTAATGTTTGTGTGTCCTTTTTTTTTATACATATTCGCCTTACAGATTTTTATAATTCATTTGTAGTGGTTAAGCCAAAGCAGATTATGATGAACATGGAGCACATGGGGGTATCTCTCCGTCAAATTACGAGTCACTTGCAGGTTTTGTATAACTCGTTTTCATTTACAATCCTTGTAGATTGGGTTATGACTCATTTTATAGCCCATACTAGCCTAAGATACTTCACCCTAAGCAATTTTTGAATGGATCATTGATCTGCCCATTTATTAATATAGTTTATTTTAATCTGCTCATTCAGTTCAACCCGTATATTTGACGGTCCTAATAATAATTCAATATGCTATTTACTCAAAATATGTTATTGATTTTCTGCAGAACCATAGAGTGAAGGAGCAGCGCATGCAATATTTGAGGAAGTGAGGGTGCTTTAGCTAATAGAATGCATCTGGAATGAATGCATTCTGAAATAAAATCAATAAGTGAGGGTGCTTTAGCTATAGCTGATGAACTATTGATCAGTTCAAGAGAGACATGTTTTTATAGAATAATGTCATGGATAATAAAATTTAAATTTGGATACATGGTCTTTTGCTATATTATTTTATTTTATTTTTGATAATTCTGATATTAATAACCTTTACTATAGAAATGCTTTTACCCATGCTTATCCATATGTGTTAATAACCCATACTGCATTGCTAATATTATGATTTGTTATGTATTAGTTATACACCCTATAATACTGAATAAGTAGTTATACATAAGCTAAAAGTTCGATAAAATAAAGAATTAAATCATACCATGACTAATACATGTATTAAATTCTCTAATTCATCTATAAGCCCAAAGTGTGCTTACAATCATAAACTCGACAAGCACATACAATTTATCAATTTTTCAAAGGATCAATAATGTCTAAATATAGCCAAAAAAAAAACTAGGGTCTTTTCAAATTCTAGAATTTGTTGAACAACAGAAACCTCCACTTTAATAGCTAGTTATTGAAAAAACAACAAACAAATGATGCATTATATGAAAAAGAATTGAAGATTCAATTAAAAAAATAACATCTTTCTCAAGAAAAGGGTCGATATTTTACCAGGGTCAGGGGAGTGTTTTTGTTGGTTTTTAGTAAGGAAATTGAAAAATAACAGAGAAAAAATATTGAGAAAGATACTGCAATGAGGTCAAAGAAAATTATTATTCAGCTTTGTTGAACTCTGCATTTATAAGAATAAAAGCAGTAAAAAGATAATAATAAACTAGCCTAGAATATCTCAATAGTAGGGGTGTACAAAATCGAACCGCAAATCGAACCAAACCGCAAAAAAAACCCGACTAGTGGTTTGGTTTGACTTGATTTGGTATTGAAAAAAAAAAACTCGACTATAATTGGTTTGGTTTGGTTTTAACTAAAAAAAGTCAAACCGAACCGAACCAACCCGATACTAATGTATACTATTTTTAAAAATAGTTTATACATAAAAATATTTATTGTGATGTAATTTATAAATATTTCTTCAACTTTTTTATAGTTTTTATCTTTCAATATATTATTTCAAGTTTAAACTTAGAATTTTAAATGGTCCAATTAGTCTTTTTACAACCCATAAATATTAGTAACTCAAATAAAGCCCAAATCAATACGAATGTTAACAAAAGATTATTCAATCCAACACTAGGAATGACAATCATGTTAGATATTTATTCTTTAATTTTACATAAATACATAAATTAATTTATTTGTTTATTTAATATTTAGTCATGTGGTTAATACTTATTAGACTTATTTTAGCATGACTTAATACTTTTAAATTATGATTATTTTTGTTATGACTTATTAATATGCAATATTTATTCTATGCGATTTTATTATTTTTTTGGTTGAATATTTTATTGTCATCACCTACTTCATAAATTCCAAATAAAGTGAATATATTTTGTGTTATGTTTTTAAGAAATACCTATCTTGTATTTTTTTCGGACTAAAGAAATATTTGAAGCACAAGTTAATTATATGTTTGTATGAAGGTTTTAACGGAAAAAACCCGACAAAACCCGAAAAACCCGAGGAAACTGAAAAACCCCGAAAAAATCCGAGGTTGGAAAATCTGACTTTTATTGGTTTGGTTTGGTTTATAAATTTAAAAACTCGACACTAATGATTTGATTTAGGATTTAAAAAATCTGAACTAACCCGGTCCATGTACACCCTGCTCAATAGGATCATATCTTCACCTAACCAAATACTAGAAATTAGGAATAACTAGTTAACTAACTAGAATTTATTCAAAAAACTAAAACAGTAAAATAAAGTTACTGCAGTTCAAAAGCATAATTTTAACAGTTCTCCTTGCTTGAGGAACTGCAGATTCTGAACTTGGCTGAAATTGATTTCTGAACAAATCTGTCAATTCATCTTCGGTCTTGCAAGGCTTGTGTGCATCTTTTGCTAGATTAAATGAGAAACTTTTACCTCTCATTTCAATTGCAAAATCTCCTGCTTAGTGAAATCAAAGATTCGATAATATTTGTCTTTACATAATAATTTAAATTATTTTTTCATTAATTGACCAACACTGAATAAACTTTTATCAATATCAGACACATAAAAGACATCTGAAATTATTTTTGTACCTGAATTTATTGCAATAGTTCCTTTTCCTTTCTCAGGTATATAGTCACCATTTTCAATTCTGGCTTTTTTTATTTTTCATAGACACGAACTCTTTAAAAAGATTTCTGCCATATGTCATATGATTTGTACAATCATTGTCAATCATCCATAAATCAGATTTTTTGGTTGAAAAATAAGTTGCCACAAATAAATGATCTTCTTGTTCTTCTTCTTCATTGGCGACTTGGACATCTGCTTCATATTTTTGATATTTGTTTTTGCAAATTACAGCTTCATGAAAGCTGGTTGCAGATCTTTCATTGTGCATCTGGCCTCTTTCAATATTTAAATGGAGGATGACCTTTTTTGCCACAATGCTGACAAGATCAGTAATTTTTTAAAAATTTACCCTTGCTTTGAGTTTTGTGGCTGGCAACTAATGCTCCTTCAACCATGTTATCTTGCCTCATAAGCTTTCTTTTCTCCTGTGCTTGAAAAGAATATAGTAATTTTGTAATTTTGGATAGATCTCGTGTGTTTTTCAAGATAGTAATACATGCTTCATATCTTTCAGATACTGTTACAAGAATTTTTTTCAACAATTCTTGAATCCTTAAATTCAGTGCCCAACAACCTTACCTTGTTAACAATGCCAAACAATCTGTCCGAGTATTCCTTGACTGATTCGGGTTCTTTCATTTTCTGCAACTTGAATTTCCTCATTAAATTCAATACCTTTATTCCTCGTATTCTTTCATCTCCAGCATATTCTTTCTTCAGATAATCCCAAATTTCTTTTGGTGATGTGAGAGTCATAATTCTCGTGAAAATAATTATTGAAACAACAACAAACAAAATTGCTTTCGCCTTGGACCTAATGATTTTCTTTTCCTTGTGACTCTTGATTTGGGTCACGGTAAAATTATTTGGCAGCAGATTAATTTCATAATCTTCTTCAACGGCTTTCCAAAGATCAAGAGCCTCCAAGTTTGTTTCCATTCTCACAGATCATAGTTGATAATTTTTACCATTAAAAATAGGAGGAGTCATTCGTGAAAAAGTATTTTCAGACTCCATCTCTTCACTCACAAGTCCCTCAAGAAAATGGCTCTGATACAAATTATTGGTAGAAAATTGAAAAATAACAGAAAAAAGATATTGAGAGAAAAAATAATGTAATGAGGTCAAAGGAAATTATTATTCAGCTTTGTTAAACTCTGCATTTTTAAAAATAAAAGCAGTAAAAAGATAATAATAAACTAACCTAGAATATCTCAATAGGATCATATCTTCACCTAACTAATTACTAGAAATTAGGAATAACTAGCTAACCAACTAGAATTTATTCAAAAAACTAAAACAGTAAAATAAAGTTACTACAGTTCAAAAGCATAATTTTAACAGAAGATGTAAAAATAAAATCGTTTAACCTAAATTCGGTACAGTTGAATCTATAGGTGAGTCAAGAACATGCGTTATGGTTCGACCTTGATCGTGTTAGCAGTTAGTCTATATGATGGTCGAGGAAATCCAATAATAGCATAAAGACAATGAATAATAGCAAATAGACAACAAATAATAAGTAAAGTATGCAAACAAGGCTAGCCGATGACGTTTGTCGAGAGCAATCGAGAATAGTCGAGAGTAGAAATCTAGCCTCCGATAGGTATTCAAGAATGCAACAAGCCAATATTAGCAGCTAAGAATTATCAAACTTAATGAACAAGAAAACTGATATTCTATTGATAGAGATAGAGGAGAGGGGATTTGGAAATTGGATCCCTTTACAAGTAAGTTTGGGTCATTATTTATGGTGTACAAAATATGGCGCTAGGCCAGCTACGCCTAAGGGTTTCACTAATGTGAGAACTCCATTTGTCTGATTTGTTGGAGGGGTCCTGCAGTTCTACTCTGCAGGTGCTCGTTCGCATCTCTGACTAATGGAGAAGCAACACAATCAACTTAACATGTGTGAAAGTCACCGAAAAATTCAGAAAATGCACCCAATCAGTCCGCTAATAGTAATAATTGAATAAATAACATAAGAAATGGTAAAAAAGTAGAGAAATAATTAATACATATCAAAGTTAAAGCAGCCATAAATGGAGGCGAAGTGGCAGATGTCGTTGGAGTTAATGAATTTCCATGGAAAGTTTGCCGAAATTTCTTTTGTTGGAGATTTAAATCGAAATTAGTGTCAAAAGATAGAATCTTTCAAAAAAAATCCATTTATGTATGTTTCATGAAGTGAAAGTGTTCAACTCAATATATTTGAGAGATAAAGTTTATGTTTTCTCTTAATTTTTTTCAGATCTACGAAGTTCTATAAGAAATTGAAGGAAATGAGTTGCAAGTTCATGTAGAGGGGAGGTGAGAGGAACAAATGGTGAAATTGTAAAGTCACTTGAAGGTGGTTTGCCGGTGGCAGTGGCAATCCGACGACGACAGGATTGCCGGAGAAGAAAGGGATAAGGGCTGATATAATTAATGTATAATTATCTTTATTTAATATATAATCATCATATAATTAATATATAATTATTATTTTTTATTATATAATGTTTAAATCAGTAGTTAGTGTATAATTATTAAATATTTGATATATAATCATTGTATAATTTTTTTATATATAATGTGTATACACATATTATAAAAGATAAACATTGATGTAAATATTTTATACATGTATAAGAATATTTTTTGAAGGAATATAAAAGTTCATAAAATCTAATATAGCCACACTATTTATGACTATTTTCTGAAAACTTATTTGTAGGGCTATTAAAAGTTATAAACATTTTGGGCTTGGCTATATTTTTTTTTTCATATATAAAAATTACAATATTAGATGGGATAATTTCAAATATGTACAATAAATTAATTAGTTTACAATAACTATAGTCAAATTTTCTTTACAAAAAAAGGCCCAAAAATGAATTAGCCACAAAAAAATAGCCGCATGTATATGTAATGTATCGATATTATATAAAAGTTATGTAATGTATCAATATTATATAAATGATGCATAAACGTATATCGATTTATTGTTTAAATGATGTATAAACATGTATCGATATTGTATAAACGATATTTATATTGTATCGATATTGTATAAATAATTATATAATGTATATATAATGTATCGATATCCATTTTTTTAAATAAACACTAGTACAGAAAAAAAAACTTTTCTCTATGAGCCACCACCCTTGCCGGAATTCGGTGAGAAACCACCACCATTGCCAGCCTCCACTTCCCCCATTTCCTCATTTTTTTGATCAAGCTCTGGACAAACAAACAACAACCGTTCTCCCCTTTTCGGAGTAATAAATGCCAATCCTCCACTACACCACCACTCACACAGCAACGAACCCACCATCACTGCCAGCCTCCACTTCCCCCATTTTCCCATTTTGATATATAATTCGCTCGAAATGATTCATGTTTGTGGTACATTAAAAAAAAAATAAAGAAAGGAAAAGCAACGAATGAAGAAGATATGAACTCCGACCAACTCAAAATCTCCTCTAAACAGTCTCAAAATTTAAATATAAGTTCCTCTCGATGTTTAAAAAAATTTGATATATAATTCACTAGAAACGATTCACATTTACGGTACATCAAAAAAAATTTAAAAAGAAAAAGCAAAGAACGAAGAAGAAAGGAGGAAAAAGAAGCAAAAGAAAGGAGGAAGAAGAAAGGATAATGAAGAAGACGAAGGCGACGACCATTTTTGGTGCAAAGTAGACAAAGGCTGTTTTTTTTTGTAAATAAGTTATCCGTGACTATTTCGCCTAATTATCCCTATATTGATTATTATAAGTCATAACAATATTTATTACTTTATAATACATAGATTTTATTCACAACATAATAAAACACTAAAAGGGGTAAAATGGTTGAACCATTAGGAAATAACATCCCTTAAAGAACTACTTTGGAGTTAAGAAAGGATATTAATCATCTCCCATATTTTTTTAAAATTGATATGCTCCTTTTTTTTACTCTTTCATAATTCAAGCACGATTCACTCTCAAATCTACCCAGATTATAGTTTTTCTTCGATCAAAAATCAAAGCACGATCTAATCACATAATTACCCACATTATAGTTCTTATTTTTTGACCAAAAATTCAAAATAAATAAAGATTTACCTATTTTTATTTCAAAGGAATGTTATTCGAAATCAATCAAGCATCCATTAATATTTTCACTCTGAAAGCCTATGCGTTTGTAGTTTTTAATATCAATTACATGCATTATAAATATGTGTTGAATATCATTTAGTGTATGAAAAAGATATAAAAACTGATTTCAGTAGAATATATAATATTAGTCCATTGATTCCAAATTTAATACCATATTCATACACACAAAAAAAATGTGATAAAATGCATTATTCTTTTATAGCATTTTACATATCATTTTCATAAATTGAAATCCTAAAAGTTGAAAATATAATCTGATGTATTTCATTGGTATAAAATATGGTTTAAACTTGGTTGCTAAAATTATACAAGAAACAAAATAGTATACAAGAAAATGCATAAAGTACCCCCTAAAATTGGATCGAATTTGTAAGTAGGCACTTAAAATTTGCAGGGGTCCTATTACCCCATAAAACTAGTTACGACCATAATAAATACCCCCTTTGATCCATTCTCTCACCATTTTCTCACCAGTTGTGTTATAACGCAAGAGACTCGCGTGAGGGAATAAAACAGGCTGTCCCAAACCAATTAAAACATGCCACATATGATGAGCAAAAAATAATTTTTTTAAACCCTTTTTCTGCATTCCATTTTTTAGAAATACTATGTTACTTTTTATTTCTTTTCCCTTATCTTCCTCACCATTACCTTACCCTTTCTCTTTCTTCTTTTATAACGATCGGGACCGTCATTACGGGTGAACCATTCGTGCCAATTCTTAGAGTGAGAAAACTCCGGGTTTGGGAGTTTAAAATTTTGGGCTAGGCTAGTCTCGGCCAGTTTTGGAGCGAGGTATGGTCTAGGGAAATCCAGGTAAGTATTGGGTTAAATGTCTTGATTTGAGCTAGTTTTCCATTTAGCTAAGACATAAAGGAGTCTGGGAGACTTTTCAGAATCGAATTCGGGTAAGTAGAACTCCCGGAATCGAGGTCGACGTGAAGGGGTTGTTTCGGAATATCAGAAAAATGAGTGTGTTGTAAAATGGACTAATTTTGGGGACTTTACGAATTTCTATCCCGTGTCAACCGCCTTATAGATTGACACTCCGCCATAGTGAAGAAAATACTGCTACAGCGAAAGTCAACGTTGGTCAGCCTCTGCCATAACGGACGACTCCACTACGGCGGTACCGCTATAGCGAGGCGGACCGCTATAGCGGAGCATGATGGAATTTAATGCAGAAATTTTCCCAAAATAGTTCAGTTTCTCTTGAAACATTTTGGGAGAAGAAGGGGGCGATTTTGGGCGATTTCCTTCCATTTTCACCATTTTCGTCCTAAAGGTAAGGATTCTACTCCCCAAACTCCATAATATCTTTCCTACGGTATAGAATTGCTAGCGGTGGACTTGGAAAAAGGTTTGGGATAACCTAGGATTGTAGAATCTGGGGAAAAAGGGGAATTCTAGGGTGCTAGAGTTCTTGGGTATTGTTTGTATTTAATGGGTAATGATCACCAAGCTCTAATTCTCTAAATGTATCGATATAAATGATAATCTTAGGTGAATTAATGGCGAAAAAGCCCAAAAAGGGTTGGAATGATCATGGTTTGGTCTGGGATTAGGATTTTTGTATAATCCGGGTAATTTAGGCCAGTTAATTAACTATAGTGTTTATGTGTTTGTTTCTAGACCAAGAACAAGCAAGGGATCCTGAAAAGGGGAAAGCTCCGTCACTGTAGAGCTTGATTTTTTGAGGTAGTTAATGGTTATTGATTCTTGTATGCATTGTATGTTTGTGTACCTTTGTCTAAGTATTTGTATGGTTTGCATTGCTTAGGGAATGATTTAAGAATGTCCAAAAGTCCTGTTTTCAGTCTTGTGAAATGAACTAGGTGTTATTGCTTGTTGGTTTACAAGTGTTGACTTTTCATTATTTGTGACTGTGGATTTATGTGACATTCGGTTGGCTCGGGTACCACGCCTGGTACGGGTATACTAATGGTTGGCTCGGGTACCACACCTGGTACGGGATATACTAATGGTTGGCTCGGGTACCACGCCTGATATGAGAAATACTAATTGGTTGGTTCGGGTACCACGCCTAGTACGGATTTACTTTATTGCAATGTTGATGTTGGTTTTATGAGTGGATCGGGTTGTGTTGCTGAATTATGATATTTTTTTATGGTCCCTGAGAGGCCGGGTTATTATTACTGATCTGTGAGTTTGGTCTTGGTGTAGACCGAGTTGCATGTTTAACACTTAGGTGTTGTTTAGGGGGATCCTGGGGTGGGTCCGGAATATGTGAAATGGTATAATTGTTGATTTCTGTTGATGGTTGATCATGGATATAAAGGTGGATTACATGTGGGTGCAAGCTAGGAAGGGACTTATAGTCTAGAGATGTCTGTTGGCTTGTTACATGTTTCCTGTACTCTTACTTGATTATTGTACTATTCATATACTGTTTATTTAGAACTGGCTGATGATCCTACTAGTACATGGTGGTTGTGTACTGATATTGCACTTGCGTTTCTTTTGTGAGTACACGAAATCTTTTGACGGTTGACGCACGACCTCACCTATAGGCCTGACACTTGAAGATATCAAGATATCAAGGGTGAGCTGTTCGATCGAGCTGCCTTGGTTTCTTTCTTATTGGTTGTAGCCTACTTGTCTCGGTCTTAGACTATTGATATTTTGGGGTTGCATCCCCGTACTCTAGATTTTGGTAGCATTTTGGTATGATGACTTTCAGATTCTAGGGAGGGATTTTTCGCAGGTTATTTATAAAAGATTTTAGACTATTTTGAATTGCTAGTTTATTTCTTGCATTCTGATTTTAAGCTGTTAGGCTATGCTAAGAGTTGAATTCTATTGGTTCGCTCATCCGGGGGTTGGGTGGGTGCCACTAGCGGTGGTCTGGGTCATGACAAATATAGTATCAGAGCCCTAGGTTCGTTGATATCGCCGTACCAAAATAGGTCTAGTATCATCTTGCGAAATGGTACGGAGACGTCTGTACTTCTCCGCGGGAGGCTACAGGACTTTAGGAAAAATATCTCTTCCTTCCTCCTTCGTGCTGTAACTTGATTCCAATTGGTCTGCAGATGGTTAACACCAGGAACAACAGAGCTAGAGCAACGGTCTCAGCGGCGGGCTAGGCTGTCAGAGGCAGAGGCAGGGGTAGGGGCAGAGGTCGAGGTAGAGACATACCCGCCAGGGGTGGTGCTCAAGCTGCTGTAGGAGTGTGAGAAGAAACCCCTTCTTCCACCTCAGGAAAAGGTTGTCGAAGATGTGGAAGTTGTTGTGGAGGATGATGGGACGCAAGCAGAGGCAGCACCGGCTGGAGGTGCGGGCCTTCCCTTTATGACGCCTGAAGCATTCAGCAGGCTTGGAACTTCTTGAGTGGTTTGGTTGGTGCCGGAGCCACCCCCGTTGGTGTTTCAAATCAGGCTCTGGGCACTCAGCCAGCAGTCACTACGGCTCCTAGGATGGATGCAGCTTCAGGCACCAGTGATTTTTTCAGGCCAACACTAGGCCCGATAATGACAGAAAGTGAACATGAGATGCTGACCAAGTTTATCAAGCTGAAACCTCCCACGTTTCAGGGTACTGATAGGGAAGACGTTTATGAGTTCATATTGGATTGCTATGAGAGGCTGCACAAGCTGGGCATTGTGCAACAGCATGGGGTTGAGTTCGTCACATTTCAGCTGCAGGGTGATGCCAAGCAGTGGTGGAGATCTCATGTGGAATGTCGATCATCTCTTTTGCCCCCACTAACTTGGGAGCAGTTTCACGCTCTCTTCTTGGAGAAGTACATGCCTCGTACTCTGAGAGATAGGAAAAAGGATGAGTTCTTTGAACTTGGAACAGGGTAACATTTCGGTCTCTGCTTATGAGGCTAAGTTCCACACTTTGTCTCATTTTTCTACACAGTTGTTGGGTTTCGAGAAGGAGCGGGTTCGATTGTTTGTGAAGGGTTTGAATATTGAGCTTCAGGTATTGTCTGTGCACATGACTTCATCAGGGAAAGGCTTCAATGAAGTGGCAGATTATGTACAGAAACTTGAGGGATTCAAGCAAGCGAGGCAGGCTAAAGTGTTAGCCATGAAGCTCCAGAATGAGGGAAATTACAGTGGTTCGTACTCCAGGGGCCAAAATCAGCAGATATACTCAGCCTGTCATATTCAGTCAGCTCTGCCAGCTGCTACAGGTGGTCATCCGGGAACTAATCAACAGTTTTCAGCTCCTAGAGGCCAGGGAGCCTCTTACACATCTGCCAGCAGGCCTGCACTTGATCGTGATTACTTCCATTATGGTGATCTGGTCCACTTTAAGAGGGAGTTCCCTCACAGGCAGACTAAGGTAGAGGTGGTCACGCTAGAGGTCGTACACAAGGTGGGCGAGGTAACTTTCAGGGAGGCCAGAGAGACAGAGGAAATAGTGGCGTAGGCAGGGGTGCGGCTTAGCAGGCCAAGGAAATTGCCCGGATTGATGATCGAGCTCACTGTTATGCATTTCTAGGAAGGTCCGAGGCTGAGGCATCAAACGCAATGATCATAGGTACCATTCTTGTATGTGATAGGATTGCTTCGGTACTTTTTGACCCAGGTTCTACATATTCATATGTGTCTGTGAAATTGCTATGGGTCTGGTTTTGACTTGTGATATCCTTAATTCCCCTATCCATGTTTCTACCCCGGTTGGAGAGTCAGTGATTGTGACTCATATTTATCATAGTTGCTCTGTTGTATTTGTGGGGTTGCATACGTGGGTAGACTTGGTAATTCTGGATATAGTAGACTTCAATGTCATTTTGGGCATGACCTGCTTATCCCCTTATCATGCTGTGTTGAATTGTAACACCAAGTCTGTGGCTCTATAAATTCTGGGTAAGGATAGGCTAGAGTCAGAAGGAGTGTACAGGGCTAAGCCGGTCAAGGTGATATCATTTGTTCGGGCTAGAAAGCTAGTGGGGAAGGGGTGTCTAGCCTTTTTGGCTCATTTTCGGGATGATAGTGTGGAGTCTCCATCTATTGAGTTAGTTTCAGTTGTTTCAGAGTTTTGAGGGGTGTTTCCAGCAGATTTACCTGGTATGCCTCCAGACAGAGATATCGATTTCTATATTGACTTGGAGCCGGGCACTTGCCCAATTTCCATCCATCTTATCGTATGGCTCCGGCAGAGTTAAGAGAGCTTAAGTCTCAGCTTAAGGAACTCCTAGATAAGGGATTTATCCATATCTGTGCTTTGCCTTAGGGTGTTCTGATCTTGTTCGTGAAAAAAAAGATGGTAGTATGCGGATGTGCATAGATTACAGGCAACTGAACAAGGTTACCATACGGAATAAGTACCCTTTACCCCGTATTGATGATCTTTTTGACCAGTTACAGGGTGCATCTGTGTTTTTGAAAATTAACTTGAGGTCAGGATATCATCAGTTAAAGATTAGGCCTGAGGACATTCTTAAGACTGCTTTTCAGACTCAGTATGGACATTACGAGTTCTTAGTGATGTCATTTGGGTTGACCAATGCACCGACAGCATTCATGAGTTTGATGAATAGGGTGTTTAAACCTTACTTGGATTCATTCATCATCGTTTTTATTGATGATATTTTGATTTACTCCAAAAGTAGGGAGGAGCATGTTGAACATCTCTGTATAGTGTTGGACATTTTGAGACGTCAAAGGCTTTATGCGAAGTTCTCCAAGTGTGAGTTCTGGTTAACTTCAGTATAATTCTTGGGGCATGTAGTGTCAGAACAGGGAGTGATAGTAGATCCCCAGAAGATTGAGGCATTCAAGAG
Source organism: Jaltomata sinuosa (assembly GCA_003996215.1). Classification (NCBI taxonomy): domain Eukaryota; kingdom Viridiplantae; phylum Streptophyta; class Magnoliopsida; order Solanales; family Solanaceae; genus Jaltomata; species Jaltomata sinuosa. The sequence continues at coordinate 548,622 of QJPP01000040.1, forward strand.
TTAGGTCTGGCCTAGCTCGGTGATCGAGGTGAGAAGTTTTGTGGGACTTGCAGGCTATTATCGTAGGTTCATCAAGGATTTTGCATCTATTACTACCCACTTGACAAGGCTGACATAGAAAGATGTACCATTTGTGTGGTCCGACAAGTCTGAGGAGAGCTTTGAAAAGCTCAAGACACTCCTGACCATGGCTTTAATTTTGTCTTTGTCGGTTGAATGTAAGGACTTTATTATTTATTGTGATGCTTCACATTCTGGTTTGGGTGTTGTCTTGATGCAGGATAGGAATATGATAGCCTATACTTCTAGGTAGTTGAAGGTGCATGAGAGAAACTATCCGATTCGCGATTTGGAGTTAGCAGCGGTGGTATTTGCACTCAATATTTGGAGACACTATCTTTATGGTGTCAAGTGTAAGGTGTTCACCAACCATCGCAGTCTGCAACATGTCTTCACTCAGAAAGACTTGAACCTGAGGCAGATAAGGTAGATGGAGTTGTTAAAGGACTATGATGTGACTATTCAGTACCATCCGAGTAAGGCTAATATGGTGGAAGACGCATTGAGCCGGAAGACAGTTAACATGGGCAATTTGGCTTGTTTGGAGGTGTCCAAACGACCACTTGCCAAAGAGATTCAGGCATTGGAATCTTAGTTCATGCACTTGGGTATTTCAGAACAAGGTGGGGTATTGGCCAATATTGAGGTCAAATCTACTTTCATAGAGGAGATAAAGGCCAAATAGTGTCAAGACTCGTAGTTGAGCAGGCTTCGGAGCAAGGCAATATCGGGAGAGTCTGGGGATGCCACGTTGGATTCTGGCAGTGTGTTAAATTTCATAGAAAGGATTTGTGTTCCTCGGGTTGATGACATTAGCAAGACAGTTAGCATGGGTAGTTTGGCTTGTTTGGGGGTGTCCAAACGACCACTTGCCAAGGAGATTCAGGCATTGGAATCTAAGTTCATGCACTTGGGTATTTCAGAACAAGGTGGGGTATTGGCCAGTATTGAGGTCAAATCTACTTTCATAGAGGAGATAAAGTCCAAACAGTTTCAGGACTCGTAGTTAAGCAGGCTCCGGAGCAAAGCAATATCCGGAGAGTCCGGGGATGCCACGTTGGATTCTGGCAGTGTGTTAAATTTTAGAGGAAGGATTTATGTTCCTCGGGTTGATGACATAATTCAGAAGGTGTTGGCAGAGGCTCATGGTTCGCGGTATTCGATTCATACAGGTATAACCAAGATGTACAGAAATTTGAGGTAACTTTATTGGTGGCCTGGGATGAAAAGGGACATAGCGGATTTTGTGTCCAAGTGTCACAATTACCAGCAGGTCAAGTATGAACACCAAAGGCCTGCAGGACTACTTCAGAGAATGCCTATTCCAGAGTGGAAGTGGAAGAGGATAGCCATGGATTTCATGGTGGGTCTTCCCAAGACTTTGGGAAAGTATGACTCTATTTGGGTCATTATTGACAGGCTGACCAAGTCAGCTCATTTTATTCCAGTCAGGGTGGATTATAATTTTCCGCAATTGGCTAAGATCTACGTGAAAGAGGTTGTGAGATTGCATGGGGTGCCACTGTCCATTATTTCAGACATGGGTACGCAATTTACCTCCAAGTTTTGGGGTAAGTTGTATGAGGAGTTGGAAACTCAACTCACCTTTAGTATAACCTTTCATCCTCAGACTGATGGTCAGTCAGAGAGGACGATTCAGGTATTGGAGGAAATACTGAGAGCATATGTGATTGACTTTGGGGGTCATTGGGACTGTTGACACCCAATTCTGACCCTCCTTTCGCCCTTTTTATTTTCTCGAGCTTCTAAATTAATAATATTTTTATTTATTTTTACTATATTTAAACAGCTATTATTATTATTATTATTATTATTATTATTATTATTATTATTATTACTACTACTATTGTTATCAATGTTATCATGTTTTTTATAAATTACCTTTTAAAAATTACATATTTTATCATCGAAATCACTACTATCATTTTACACCTTTTTTTTCTTCTTTTTTAAATTATTTATTGTCGTTACTTTATTTCAAGTTTCGTACTTATCAAATTATTTATAAGTGGATATTTTGCATTTATATTTTTTATGATGAATCTTTAATGGAAAGTCGCAATGTTAGTTATTAACTTATCATATATTGTGTGAGTTAGTATTATTGGATTAGAAGCCAAAGAAATATACAAGGAAGAGAGTAAGACTCCAACATTCAAGGCCCATATTTCTCGGCCAATTTGTAGCCCAATATTTTGGCAGAAACTAAGCCTAAAGTTGCCTCGATAATCAGCCCAAACTCATTTCCTAACCCTAGCCCTAAACATATCCTCTTCCATCAAACAACACTCACTTTCCACTTCCACAGAAAATTTCATCGGTTCTTAACCATGGCAGAAGGCCACAGCTCCATTTTCGTGCAACCTCCACATCTCTCTTCTGAATAACGTCAGACGTTCTCTCCTCTCTCCCTCATTTACATCTCTCTTCTTAATTTGGTCAACACAAGAGGCCAAATAGTTCTGGAAATCTCCGAGGGAGGATCAACAAGCAGAGATTTTGATTTCAAACGGCTATTTCATTTTGAAATCCCGCCCAAAAACTCAAAACCTTAACCCTAGTTCGTCACTATAAATACTAAGCTTTTCTCCTCATTTGGAGACAAGCTTTTCTGGCCGCCTCTTCCCTCCAAATATTTGTTATTTTACTTTGCCTTTGACAAGCTTCTCTCCGACCCTGCAACATTAGCTTTTGATTTTAACTAAAATCTGGTTCTTGTCTTCTCCTTCGGTCGAGAACTCTAGCTTTTGAGTGTGTTTCGAGCTCGAGCTCGAGGTTAGCCATTGACACTCGTCCCCGTTCACTGCTCTGCAACAGGTATATCCGACTCTCTTTTATTCTGTTTTGATCTGTGTAATAACATGCCATGTGTGTTCTAAGAAACTTATGTGTAGAGCATTTTTTGCTTACTTTAGCTATAATGGACGTAATGTTAAAAATTTATTTTTTTGGTTCGGTTCAAGGCCTGTCGAAATCCGAATTCATGTTTTCTCCACGTTTTAGGCACCTTGAGTTTAAAGAACTATTTTGTTTTAGAATTAGATATCTACAATCCATGTTCACTTTGTGATAAGAAATTGCAGCTCATGTAAAAAACATGTTTAATGAAAATGTATGTTTAATTAGTTAAAACTTTGAGCAAATTGTGCGTTTTTCTAATAAAAATGCAAATGCTATGATTGTAGGCCTACTGTTTGAAGCTTTGCTCTATGCACACGTATAAGTTTTTAAGTTCCTTTCCTATTCTGCTAGTAGAACTTTGTGTACAAGTTTTTCTTTCAAGTTTTAAATAAATGGCATGTGTAGAATCTCTTAAGTGTTTTTCTTTAGTTTGATTCCACGTAAATGATGTTATTAGGATTTTCAACTAGCTTATTTAATTTGGTTTGCTTTATGTGTTTGGTCTGAAGTATCAAGTTAGCAGTCATGAACTAAAAAAATAATCTCGTCCTAAGATTGGATATTCACATCAAATCGGTTTTCGTTACGAGTCTACTATCCATTTTCGGATAAGAAATTTGGAGCTTGTGTATTCCTATACAGAAGCATGTTTTCGTGGAGATGATTATCATCTTGCTTGGTTAAAAATGTTATGCAAACTATGTGCTTTTCTCACATGAAAAAAGTAGATTGCGTTTAATTCCTATACACAGAAATACGAACTTCAAGCTTCTTATGTTAGTATAGAGTTATGTGCCTAAGTTTTCTTCCAAGTTCTTTTAGTAATAGCATGTGCAGAACCTCCAAAGATCATAGTTTGATCCCACCTCTGTTTTAGGAAAGGTAATTCCTTTCTAATTTAGTGGTGTTGGTTTTGAAGATTATCTTGTGTTTAAAAGTTATAGATCATTTATTTAAGTTGGATCAAAGTCATCAATTGCAAGAGGAGTTTCTCTTTTGGTATCGCATGTTTTTGTATTTTTTTTTTTATATTCTTTGTGCGATTTTACTTGGCTCTATACTTAATTTATTTGATATCGTTTAAAGTTGAATTGTTTCACTAATCCCCTTACTCTCTTTTTATTTGCATGAACACCTTAGGAGTAAATGGAGTCTCAATTTGGGACTCTCGCAAAAATCGAGCCTACGAGACTCGCACCATCATACCCGCACATGGAGTCATTGTGATATCTTAGAATACCCAAATAGCAAAAAACATAAGCAAATCTGCTTGGGTCATCTTCGGCGAATTATATTTTAGCATTATTTGTTTACTGATTTTTCCTTTACATGTTGAACTTGCTTTGTGTGATTTGGATATGCTCTGATTTTTATTCATAATAATTGACATAAGATAGATGATTGGGTTCGGGTATCTTTACTTAGTTAGTAATGAAATTCTTATCATAGATATAACAATTTTTTTTTAAAATTTCTTAAAAGAATCTCAAAATGCCAATATTTCATTTGAGTTCAAATTTGTTTTTAAACATTTTCAAATTACGGTAATTAATTCTTGAGCAAAAATGTCAGTTTTCTTAATTTATTTTTTTAATACATGTGCAATTAAAGTATTTCAAGCAAGTGACCACTTTGAAGTTCTTGCCATTTTACTGCGAACGTTAAAGGGTTTTCAAGTTTAAGAATGCAACTTATTTGAACTAAGATATTTTCAAAACTTAAAAAATGATTTGAAATGGAATGGTCTCTTGTCAATGCAAAAATGTTTAGAGCAGCTCCTCCCTTATGCCCCCATTAAAATATTTTTGGTCTTTTAGAAAATCACCCACTATTTTCTCTAGGCTTAATGGCTATTTCTTTTATAGTCTTTTGCATGTTATTATATTACCTATATTTTAAGCTACCTTATTTTATTTTTTATAAAGTGTCCATATTTTCACAATTTGTAATTGACTTATTTTAGCATTAGTTATTTAACCTAAGTCTGACCGGTTAACCGTCTTTAACGGATCTTAAAGGATGCTTAATCCCTTCCCTTTAGGATAACTAGAACCCTTACCTAGGATCACATAAGTAAAGTAGACCGTAATTAGAGTTAATTTAGTATAACTTTAGTTAATAAATTAGGTGTCCTAATTCACCTTTTAAAAATTAATTAGGTGGCGACTCTTTAAGTTAATAATTAATTAATCACCAATATGTTGTACTTCGCTTTGACCCGGTTAAAATGGGGTAACAGGGACCAGTTTCTATCGTTGTGTGAGTTCTGATACAACAATAGCTACCACTCCAGTATCGATATGGCACCGTTCGAGGCTCTGTATGGGAGGAGTTATAGGTCACCTATAGGGTGGTTTAAGGAAGGCGATATAAAGCCTTTGGACGTAGACTTGGTAAGAGAAGCATAAGAAAAGGTGAGAGGCATTCAAACCAAGTTGCTAGCTGCTCAAAGTAGGTAGAAGGAATATGCGAATCGCAAGGTAAGGGACATGGACTTTCAAATTGGTGAGCAAGTATTGTTGAAAGTGTCACCAATAAAGGGAGTTATGCGTTTCGTTAAGAAGGGCAAGCTCAGCCCTCGGTTCATCGGACCGTATGAAGTTCTTGAGATCGTAGGGCCAGTGGCTTACAGATTAGCACTGCTGCCCAGTCTATCGGGTGTCCATCCGGTATTCCATGTATCCATGCTGAAGTGATACCATGGAGATGGGGACTACATCATCAAGTGGGATGAGGTGTTATTTCATAAGGATCATCGCTATGAAGAGGAACCAGTTTTGATTCTTGATCAGGATGTCTGAAAATTGAGGACAAAGATGATCAGTATGGTAAAGGTTCAATGGAAGCATCATCCGCTTAAGGAAGCCACTTGGTAAATCGAGAAGGACATGCGGGACAAGTACCCTCACCTATTTGAGGATACAGGTACTACTCTTTTTGCTCTTTACTTTTCGTATTTTCTGGTTTGATCATTCAGGGATGAACAATGGGTAAATTAGTATATGTTATAACGACCGAGTCTGTCATTATGGGTGAACCATTCGTGCCAATTCTTAAAGTGAGAAAACTCTGAGTTTGGGAGTTTGAAATTCTGGGCTAGGCTAGTCTCGGCCGATTTTAGAGCGAGGTATGATCTAGATCAATCTGGGTAAGGATTGGAGTAAATGTCTTGATTTGAGCTAGTTTTCCATTTAGCTAAGACATAAAGGAGTCCGGAGAACTTTTCGGAATCGAATTTGGGTAAGTAGAACTCCCGAAATTGAGGTTGACGTGAAGGGGTTGTTCTGGGATGTTAGGAAAATGGGTGTGTTGTAAAATGGACCAATTTTGGAAACTTTATGACTTTCTATCTCGTGTCAACCGCTACGGCGGTTGACACTCTGCCATAGCGACCTCTGCCGTAGCAAAGAAAATACCGCTACAGTGGAAGACAATGTTGGTCAGCCTCTGCCATAGTGGATGATTCTACTATGGCAGTACCGCTATAGCGGAGTAGGCCGCTATAGCAGAGTGTGACGGGATTTAATGCAGAAACTTTCCCAAAATAGTTCAGTTTTTCTTGAAATGTTTTGGGAGAAGAAGGGGCGATTTCCATCTATTTTTCATCATTTTTCATTCTAAAGGTAAGGATTCTACTCCCCAAACTCCGTAATATCTTTCCTACACTACAGAATTGCTAGGGGTGGACTTGGGGAAAGGTTTGGGATAACCTAAGATTGTAGAATCCGGGGGAAAAGGGGAATTCTAGGATGCTAGAGTTCTTGGGTATTGTTTATAGTTAATGGGTAATGATCACCAAGCTTTAATTCTCTAAATATATTGGTATAAATGATAATCTTAGGTGAATTAATGGCGAAAAAATCTGAAAAGGGTTGGGATGATCATGGTTTGGTCTGGGGATTAGGATTTTTGTATAATTCAGGTAATTTAGGCCAGTTAATTAACTATAGTGTTTATGTGTTTGTTTTTAGACCAAGAATAAGAAAGGGATCCTGAAAAGGGGAAAGCTCCGGCACTGTAGAGCTTGATTTTTTGAGGTAGTTGATGGTTATTGATTCCTGTATGCATTGTATGTTTGTGTACCTTTGTCTAAGTATTTGTATGGTTTGTATTGCTTAGGGAATGATTTAGGAATGTCCAAAAGTCCTGTTTTCAGTTTTGTGAAATGAACTAGGTGTTATTGCTTGTTAGTTTACAAGTGTTGCTTGTTCATTATTTGTGACTGTGGATTTATGTGACATTTGATTGGCTAGGGTACTATGTCTGGTACAGGTATACTAACAGTTGTCTCGGGTACCACGCCTGGTACGGAATATACTAATGGTTGGCTTAGGTACCACGCCTGGTACGGGAAATACTAACTGGTTGGCTCGGGTACCACGCCTGGTACGGATTTATTTTATTGCATTATTGTATTTTGATGTTGGTTCCATGAGTGGACTGGGTTGTGTTGCTGAATTGTGATATTTTCTTATGGTCCTTGAGAGTCCGAGTTATTATTACTGATCTGTGAGTTTGGTCTTGGTGTAGACCGGGTTGCATGTTTAACACTTAGGTGTTGTTTAGGGGGATCCCGGGATGGGTCCGGAATATGTAAAATAGTATAATTGTTGATTTCTATTGATGGTTGATCATGGATATAAAGGTGGATTACATGTGGGTACAAGCTAGGAAGTGACTTACAGTCTAGAGATGTATGTTGGCTCGTTACATGTTTCCTGTACTCTTACTTGATTATTGTACTATTCATATATTGTTTATTTGGAACTGGCTGATGATTCTACCAGTACACGGTGGTTATGTACTGATACTGCACTTGCGTTTCTTTTGTGAGTACAGAAAATCTTCCGGCGGTTGACACACGACCTCACATGTAGGCCTGACACTTCAAGACATCAACGGTGAGTTGTTCGATCGAGCTGCCTTGGTTTCTTTCTTATTGGTTGTAGCCCATTTGTTTCGGGCTTAGACTATTGCTATTTTGGGGTTGCATCCCCATACTCTAGATTTTGATAGAGTTTTGGTACGATGACTTTCAGTTTCTAGAGAGGGATTTTCCACAGGTTATTTATAAAAGATTTTAGACTATTTTAAATTGCTAGTTTATTTCTTGCATTCTGGTTTTAATCTATTAGGCTATGCTAAGGGTTGAATTCTATTGGTTCGCTCATCCGGGGGTTGGGTGGGTGTCACTCGCGGCGGTCTGGGTCCTGACATCTTTACTTTTATATTTCAAATTTTCTTCAGTGTGATTGTTCTTTTTTTTTTAATTTTCTTCAGTAGAGTTCGTATTATTGAGGGAAAAATACTCGAAAATCATTGTATTAATTTTTTGACCAAAATTGCTAATCATAATTTGATATTTCTTGGCTCTGAATCAATTGTTGTCCAGGTTATTTTGAAAAAGCAATACTATTACTTTCTTTCTTCTTCTCTTTTTTAGCTTGATTTGGTGGTTCTTATCTCCTAAAAATTAGAGATCAGAACTTCGTGAGTAGTAAGGCTAACAGATGAAGAAAGAGATGATTGATTTTGGGGTAAAGGTGCTTGAGAAGGAGGTGATTTATATTTTAAATATTGATTTGATAGTAATTTTAATTTTCTTATTTTGATTATTTGGTGATTTGGCAGTGATTTAATAGTGTTGGGTGGAGTTGATGCTTATTACCATGGTGGTGATTAGGGTTGCTCATAATCGAATCGTAATCAATAAGTCAATCGCAAAATTATCTTATTGGCTGATTGGTATTGGGTTACCGGATAAACGGTTGGTGAACGAATAATTTTTTTTATAATTAATGGTTTATTGATGTGGAGGTGGATTACTCAATTTTCTTATCGGGTTAACTGTTAACCCGTTAAGAGTTACCACACATACACTCTTATCCTTAGGTATATAAAATACATACTATTATTATAGTTCTTAAACCTTAATTTACTAACCCTAAAGCCCATTAAATATTCTGCCTTATTATATAATTATTATTAACCATTTAACTCTAAATAGTAAAGACACATTTAGTATTCTGCTACAGATCAACTCTTCTTGCTCGCCTCTCGATTTAATTTGCCTTTTGGTGCTTCTAAAATTTCAAACTTTTCTGGAATGCCACAACTTCATATAGAATCATTTTGATGGATGAGTGTATTTTAGTGGAAGATATCTTCTGAAATAGGAGCGTTGAATTTGAGAGGCAAGTGCTAAGTGTTTTTAGTACTATTATTTTTTTTGTCACTACATTCACAGTGAAAAAAAAGTCCTCTATTTTGTAAGGTGTCTTCATAAATACACCGCCCGATAATTACTTACCTATTATCGAACCAACCGATATCATATTGGTTGGTGTAATGGGGTCAACTCCGTCTGGTTCGACTCCACTCGACAGCCATGCACCTATGACTTTAGCCCTTACTTTTTTCTCTCAACACTTAGTTTGTCTAGGCATACAAATTGAACCACACAAGCACGTATAGGAAAATCACTTTCCAACTTTGTATTAAACTCGTGCCACAAAGAAGCACTCAAACTCAGCCTTACAAAAATTAGCCAACACAACCAATCTGCCTTGTGATTGGCCTGCCAGTTCCTATTAATAGACTGCAGGCTCCAGTCACATACCTGGCACATGTCCCTATCCTAAAACAGTTGACATCCCCAACTGCTAGGCCAATTTGAATTTTGAATTTTAAATTACAAAATCCAAATAACAAGTTCAACTGATGCTGCTGACTCAGCCAAAACGGCTGAAAACAAGGAAACTTCCCAACTGCGGACGCATGTACAAGGCACACGCGTGGAGCTTTCAATTCTGGCGCCAAGCACCCATTCTGGCGCCCAGCTTGTCGCTCTGCCCATGTACATGTCCTATGTGCAATCTCTGCCCTGCACAACTTACCATTGGTGCCCATTTCCTTAGCCCATTTTCCTCGCTCATTCCATAGCCTACGAACTTGTCTTAGCCACGATTCTTCTCAACCATAGCCTTGCCTTGCTTTATCTTGTCTAGCCCTTGTCATGCCTTAACCACGCCTTGCCTTTCATGCCTTAGCCATGCTACTTCTAAGGTCTTGCCATGCCTTGCCGACACGTGCCACATATGCCCATGCCGGCAGACTGGCCTTAACTAAACTTGATCCGAACCGAACTCATTGGGTCTTGGCTAGGTTCATCATGTAAATCCCTAGCCAAGCCCGAGCCACTCAAACCATCAAGCTGAAGGTCTAACAAACTTCCCTCACCAGATGAGCTAATCGTCCTCGACGAGGCAAAATTTAAGTACGCGTTGACTTCATCTTCAAACTGCCACAACGATGGTCCTTTTTCTCAAGTAGCACTACACACTTGCTTGACTTTCCACTGAACCAGAAACTCTGTTCATCTGTTCTTCTTGCCTTGTCCCAAGGTCCAATGATCCAATATCTTCTCAATCTCTTCTTCATATTGTTGTCTCACAATAAGAGGAGCACGTCTGGATGCCGACCTTGTTGGATCTTCAGCATCTTTATGAAATGGCTTTAGGAAACTCACATGAAAAGTAGGATGGATTTTTAGCCTTTCCAGCAGATTCAACTGGTAAGCAACTTCACCAACCCGCTCTATCACTTCAAAGGGTCCATCATACTTCAAAATCAGCCCATGATGAATTGTCTTGCTACTGATTTTGTTCCAGATTTGGGAAGTCAACTTTACCAACACCTTGTCACCAACCTGGAATTCTAAAGAATGTCGATGTCTGTCAGCATACTTCTTAATACACTTCGATGCCTTTCTCAAACTGTTTTGCGCCTCATCTAGCAACTCTTGCTTGTCTCACACATATTTGTAACCAGCAGGACATTCCCTCTGTTCTTGACTTAGCGACTTCCAGCGGTGTGTTAGGCTGCATACCCAACACTAGTTCAAAGGGAATCTTTTTAGTTGCCGATGACCTGTGCAGATTATAACAAAACTGTGCACTGTCCATCAATTCTACCCAGTTTCTTTGACTTGCAGTCACATAGTGCCTTAGATACTCTTCAAGAAGATGATTGATTATTTCAGTGTGTCCATCTGTTTGTGGATGATTCACAGTTGAGAATTTCAATTCAGTGCCCATCATATTGAACAAAGCAGTCCAAAAAGGGCCAGTGAATTGAGTATCTTGATCACTCACAATATCAAGTGGAACCCTAAAGCTTTTCATAACAAACTTGTAGAATAATTCAACAGCTATCTCCGAAGAACAAAGAGTAGGAGCGGTAATGAAAATAGCATACTTTGAAAACCTGTCGACCACAACCATGACCAATGCTTTGCCATCAACTTTTGGAAGCCCGCTAACAAAATACATCGAAACAGAAGCCCAAGGACGCTCCGTAATAGGCAAAGGTTGCAGCAACCTAGCTTTCTTTCTTCTTTCAGTCTTATCAAGTTGGCACACAAGACAAGACTTTACATATGCCTCAATTTCATCTTCCATTTTCGGCCAGAAATAATTTCGAGACAACAATGCCATCATCCTTTCAACACCTGGATGAACAACATAGACAGTATCATGTGTTTCTTTTAGGAGTTTTCGCCTCAGTCCATCACCTTGAGGTATAACAATTCTTCCCCCTTAAAATAAAGTAGATCGTTCTCGATCCAATAACGTCTAACCGTTCCCTCTTTCACTTGATCCACCAATTTCACATATAATGAATCATATGCAACACTAAACTTTATCTTATCCAAAAAATTAGATTCAAGTCTAGTTAGTGCATAAACTGCAGCAAATAACTCTTTGCGACTAAATGCATCAACAACTTGATTTTGCTTGCCTGGTTTGTGCACCCAAACGAAGTCATGTTCAGCAAGAGTCTCCTGCCATCGGGCCTGCTTCAAACTCAATTTATGTTGAGTTTTGAAGTAAGTATTGGACACATTGTCTGTCTTGACAATAAACTTCGTTCTCAGCAAATAAATTCACCAGATTTGAAGACAATGGAGGATAGCCACTATTTCTTTGTTATGAGCAAAATACCTTTGCTCCACAGGATTTAATATTCTACTCTCAAATGCTACCGGATGATCCTCTTTCACCAGCACACCACCGATTGCATAATCAGAAGCATCAGTGTGAACTTCAAATGGTAAATCAAAGTCAGGCAACTGCAGTATTGGCTCAAAAGCAATGGCCTTCTTCAAAGACTTGAAAGTCTTGTCACTTGAATCTGACCAAACCCACTTAACATTCTTCTTCAACAAATCTGTCAATGAGGCAGCCTTCTTTGAATAGCCTGCAATGAACTTCTGATAATAGTTTGCTAGGCCCAAGAAAGTCCTCAACTCTTTAACCTCATTTGGTGCCTGCCAATCAATAATAGCCTGCACCTTCTTAGGATCCATTTGCACCTGGTTTTTGCTCACCAAATGTCCTAGAAATTTGATCTCACGATAAGCAAACTCACACTTTTCCATTTTGACATAGAGTTGATATTCTCTAAGTCGTTGCAACACTGTTCTCAAATGCATCAAATGATCTTCTAATGTCCTACTATAAGTGACTATGTCATCTAAGTAAATAATTACAAAGTCATCAAGGTAATCGTAAAGAACATTGTTCATTAAGTTATAGAAAGTAGTCGGGGCATTAGTCAGACCAAATGGCATTACAAGGAATTCATAGCTACCATACCTAGTTACACAAGTGGTCTTTTGGGAATCTCCCTCAGCTATACGCACTTGCCAATATCCAAACCTCAAATCTAACTTAGAAATGAAACTAGCCTTAGACAGACTATCCATCAAGTCTTGAACCAGCGGCACCAGATACTTGTTCTTCACAGTCACTTTGTTCAATACACGATAGTCAACACACATTCGCAGACTTCCATCCTACTTCTTTTGGAATAGAATTGGGGCACCATAAAGAGCCTTCGAAGGCTGGATCAGTCCGACCTTAAGCAACTCTGAACCTTGTTTTCTTAATTCTACCAACTCCAATGGAGACATGCGATAAGGAGGGTGTGCTGGTGGCACTGATTCCAGAATCAGTTCAATCCTGTGATCAATTTTCCTCCGTGGTGGCAACTGTTTTGGCAGTTCTGGTGGCATCACATCCTTGAATTCTGACAGCAACTTTGCAACACAGTCCGGAACTTCAACCTCCCATCAGGTTTTATCTCAACCAAGGCAGCCAGATAAGCAATCTCACCCTTCTTCAGCACTTTTTCAAAAGCCATAGCAGACAACATTGCATCAATTCCGGAATGCTTTCTCTTTTTCCCCTCATCAAAGGATTGAATACCTTTCACAAATTCGGGGTCATTTTCCCCCATAAACATTAGACCATCCAAATGAAGAATCGGAGAAACTTTAAACTTCCTCATAAAGTCAATCCCAATCAGAAGATTGAAATCATCAAGCAGCACCACCGTCAAGTTATGCGTTCCAGACCAATGTCCAATTTTTAGAGGGACATCCAGCGCTATGCCAAAGCCTGGCTGCGTTGCAGAATTTAGAGACTTCATTCTTATTGCACAAATAGTCACCTTCGACCCATATGCTTGCACAATCTTTGAGGCCACAAAAGTATGAGTAGCACCAGTATCAACCATTGTCACAATACTTTTATCCCTAATTTTCATGTCAATATGCATCAGTGAACCATAGGCAACCGATAGATCTTCAACACTTTCAGCAGTATTTATCAAAGCAACCTTCCCAGCATCATCATCTTCCTCCTTCTCTATTATATTTACGTTGGCCAGCATATTCAACAAACATAGTGGGTTGATATAGGCAGCAATTTTTTGTCCAGAATTTTGTTTTGCCAAAAGAGCATTTATTTTTCCCTGTTTTGGACAGTTTCTTGCCTGGTGACCTAGTCTTTGGCAAGTCCAGCAAACTTTTTCACCAGCCTGCTTACTTTGATTGGCCGCCGCAACATCCACCTTACCCTTGCCTTTGTCATTTCTATCTTGCCTTTGATTATCCTTCTTCCAGTCTCTGCCCTTTTCCTTCTTCTTCATTTTGAAAGGAGTAGCATCAGGGACAGCACTGTTAGAACGAAAATCAATCAATGCATCTGCTGCTGCAATGGCACCAGGCAAATCTTGAACTTTTTGCCGACGTAGTTCATTTTATGCCCAGTCTTGCATTCCAGAAATGAAGTTGTGCAATTTATCTTCATCAGACATATTCTGAATATCAAGCATCAAGGACGAAAATTCCTTCACATAGTCCCAAATGGAATCAACTTGTTTCAACTGCTTCAGTCTGTCCCTAACAACCCAAGACGAATTGCTAGGCAGAAACTTTTCACGAAGTGCATCCCTCAGTTTTTTCCATGTAACACACTTGGGTCTGCCAGCACTTTCGTCATCAGCATTCTTTGTACGCCACCACAACACTGCATCATTCCTAAAATAGCAAATTTCCATGGTCAGTTTGTCATTTGCAGGCATATGAGCAGTAGCAAAGTAGTGTTCCAAGTCCCACGAGAAATTTTCCAGTTCCTTGGCACCACGAACACCATCAAAGTACTTTGATTCTGGGATATTTATTTTGGTGTGTTTATCATCACTCCGGGATGAACCAGACATAGCCCAACGAAGGACTACCATCTCCGCCTTAAGATCCTAATTTTGTTTTACCAGATCTTCGATTTGGGCACCCACAGTTCCACAAAAATTGAGAAAACCGGCCATCTGCCCATCACCAGCAGTGCAAAGACTTTGAATTTCTGCGTTGATGCCATTAATTTTCATTATGATATCAACAGATCTTCATCATCTTCGACCAGACCAAGCATGGCCTCTAGTTTGGCCATTTTTTTCCGCAAATCATTGTAATTCGCTCTGCCAGCCATCACAACCTGAAAGCTCTGATACCAATTATAATAGGGTCAACTCAGTCTGGTTCGACTCCACTCAGCAGCCACGCACTTACGGCTTTAGCCCTTACTTTTTTCTCTCAACACTTAGTTTGACTAGGCATACGAATTGAACCACACAAGCACGTACAGGAAAATCATTTCCCAACTTTGTATTAAACTCATGCCACAAAGAAGCACTCAAACTCAGCCTTGCAAAAATTAACCAACATAACCAATTTGCCTTGTGACTGGTCTGCCAGTGCCTATTAATAGACTACAGGCTCCAGTCAGATGCCTGGCACATGTCCCTATCCTAAAACAAGTTGACATCCCCAACTGCTAGGCCAATTTGAATTTTGAATTTCAAATTACAAAATTCAAACAACAAGTTCAACTGATGTTGCTGACTCATCCAAAACGGCTGGAAATAAGGAAACTTCCCAACTACCGACGCACGTGCGAGGCACATGCGTGAAACCTCTAATTTTGTCGCCAAACACCCATTTTGGTGCCCAGCTTGTCGCTCTGCCATGTGTCTGTCCTGTGTGCAGGTTCTGCCCCTCACAACTTGCCATTGGTGCCCATTTCCTTAGCCCGTTTGCCTCGCTCAGCCCATAACCTACTAACTTGTCTTAACCACGATTCTTCTCAACAATAGCCTTGCCTTGCCTTAGCTTGTCCAACCCTTGCCATGCCTTAGTCACGCCTTGTCTTGCCTACCTTAGCCACGCCACTGCTAAGGTCTTGCCATGCCCTGCCGACACGTGCCACATTTGCCCATGCCGGCAGACTGGCCTCAACTAAACTTGATCCGAACCAAAGTCATTAGGTCTTGGCTAGGTTCATCATGTAAATCCCTAGCCAAGCCCGAGCCACCCGAACCATCAAGCTAAGGGTCTAACAGTTGGCTAATGGATTAGTATGTTTTAAAACCGATAAGCTAAACCGTTAAACGTCATTATTCACCCGATCCGTCCGATAAGCAGCCCTAGTGGTGATGGTGAATAAGTAAAAAAAATTAAAAATATCAAAAGTCTAAGGAAGAAGAAAGTAAAAGAAAAGAAATCAAATAAGAAAATAAAATAAAAGGCAAAAAAAGAAAAATAATTAAAATTTAAATAAGTTAACATGTGGCAAGGTAAGGTTGGTGCGTGCTTTCTACTCACTTTTTGGTAACTGGGTTTGACTAAAAAAGGTGGTATATTTGCCACTTTAAAATTGTTGGAGAGGGTAATAGGACCCCCGCAAACTTTAAGTGTCTACTTACAAATTCGGTTCAACTTTAAAGGGGACTTTATGCATTTTCTCTATATAAAATGCACTACTCGGTATGTAATGAATATAAATTTAGTGAGCACCATTTTCCATAAAAATTCACACAATAAGTGATTTAGTTAACAATATGGTTATATAAATTGATTTCAACATGATTTCTTAAACTAAATCACATTAGCAAATTTTGTACCATTCTTATACACTAAACTTCATAAAATTTAGTATCATTTACATACCCAGTAAGAATGATAAATTTGTATAAACCATCTTAAATACTAATTTCATACATTGAAACCCCTAAACTTGAAACTCTTTTAAAGTATGGCCTGTTACAAATTGATTTAATATTCAACGGTCACAATAATACAAGATACCATCGACACTTTGAAGAAAAGGAATTTGAAAATGGGGAGAGAGTAGGAGAACTATGAGGAGAGATAATGAGGATTTGCTTTTCCATTTAAAAATGAATATGTTAAGAGTGGGAATCGCGTATTATTATTGGCGAAAGATTTTTGCCCACTTGTATTTCTTCTAATAAATATCCTATTCGTCAATTAAGCCAAGATAACGAAAGATTAAAGCCAAATATTAATTTTAAAAAACTTTTTCACTACAATTTACCTAATCAGTTATGACTTATAATTAAAAGGGAGAATGTTGCTTTTAATCTTTGAGTTATCACATTATTTCAGTTTTGGTCTTTGTGATATTCGAGCAACCACTTTTGACCTTCAATCTAACAACTCATTTTGATCCGATGGCTAACAAATCTAATAAAATTAAACGGAATGATAGCTTTAAACGCAATAGGGTGAAACATAATCCATTTTTAGAATACAGTTCCATAATATGATGAAGTGTAATCAACTTTTAGAATGCAATTTCATCACTGCAATTGAACAAGAATAATACTCCCCCCATCCCATTTTATATGAGTTACTTTGATTTGGCACGGACTTTAAGAAAGAAAGGAAGACTTTTGAAACTTGTGGTCTAAAATGAGTGTTAGATGTTTGTGGGGTTGTAAATCATTTCATTAAGGGTAAAATGAGCATTTTAAAGTTAAATTGTTACTAAATGTAAAAATGTGTCATTCTTTTTGGGACTGACTAAAAAGGAAAGTGAGTCATATAAAGTGTAACAGAGAGAGTATGTACAGAACCTATTTCGAATATCATAAGAATCAAAACTGAAATAATAAATCAGGGACTAAAATCATCATAAAATCATCATTTATCCTAATTAAAAATTTAATTTTCTAATTTATAATATAGAATATTAAAAATATATACTCCCTTTGTTCCATATTAGTTGGTCACTTTCTTTTTGACACGCATATTAAGAAATCATAAATAAAAAGGTAGTTTTACTAATTCACCCCTTAAGAAACTTCTTTGGAACTTTACAAATAAGTGTGAATACTTTCTAAAATAATTAATTATAAGGGTAATATAAGAAAATTTTAATTAATGCTTTCTTGATTTAGTAAGGTGAACAACTAATATAGGACAAAGAAAGTATATCGTGCTATTTTTCCCTTTCCAAATCCGATACGGAATATGAAAAGGAATTCCTAAACCTATTCAAATACGGAAAATTACTAACGCTGCACACAACAACTATAAAAGGCCCAACTCGACTCAATTAGGCCCTTATTACAGTATATAGATATATTGTGGTGGTATATTAAGGAGTGTCTCATTGAAGGACTGAAACAGTTCTCCATGATACCTGACAATATCATGGAGAACTAAAAAGTATCAGACTGAGCAGATCTCAATTAGTGTGAATGAAATTAGATTGTGGAAAAAAATAAAAGAAAAAAATTAAATAAAATAAGAAAAAATAAAAAATAAACAAAATAAAACAAAAAAATAAAAAATAAGTAAAAATTGAGTATGAAATTAGATTATGGTAAAAAAAAAAAGTAAAATATCATTTGAGAAAAATAGATAAATGAACGAAAAAGGAGAAGAAAAATTAAAGAATAAAGAAATAAAAAAAAGAGTAGAAAAACTAAAAAGTATGAAAGAATGTTTACTGTATTAGTTATCTTTTATTTTTATATAGAAAAATAAATAAAGAAAAAGAGTAAAAAATCATGAAAAAAAATAAAAAATAGAATAAGAACAAGAAATAAAAAATTAAAAACAAAGAGAAAATAGGGAAAAAATAAAAAAGGAGCCAAAACTAATTATGGTGAAAGAAGAAAATAAAAAAATAACATGATTTGTGAACAAAATAAATGAACAATAAAGGAGAAAACAAATAAGAAGAAAAAACGAGAAAAAAGAAGGAGAGTGAAAAAGAAAAATAAATAAGAAGAAGTAAAGAAATAAAAAAAATAGCCAAAAAAGGAGAAGAAAAGAGAGTCAAGAATAAGGATGAATCAGATTATGATGTAAAAAAATTAAAAGAACATAATCTAAGAAAAAAAGGAGAAAAGAAAAGAAGTAGAGAAATAAAAAAAGAAAAAGAGTAAAAAGGGAGCTAAATAACTATAAAAGCTACAAAGAAAGGAGACTTTTTCTGTAATAAGTTAGGGGGTACTTTCCTTAAGAGGGTATTTAGTTATAAATAGTTTACTTCTATGGAATATGCATGTACTTTTTCCTATGTTTTTTTCCCTGTAAAAATTTCAGAAATAGCTAACGTTAGGTCAAAAATAAGGCTTCATAACTACAGCTTGAGAAATTATAAATCGTAGCTACAGTTTAGTAGCTAAATATACAAATTAGAAATTATATATACAAGTACAAATTAGCTTCAGAAATTTGTATATGAGCCTCGAAATTCGCTTTATATACAAATACAAACCTTTAAAGATTTGTATATGAGCCCTGAAATTCGCTTTGTATACAAATACAATCGTATATGAGCCCGAAAATTAGAGAGCCTCCCCAAAATTAAAAATTTGTATATGAGTCTCAAGATTTGTATATGAGCCCTGAAATATACAAATATACAAATACAAAAGAAATGTATATTTAGCTATTTAGTTTAAACCTTAACTATAAAAATGTAATTATATTAAACCTTAGCTACACCATGTAATTAACTCCAAAAGTTTTCTACGTCGCGTAATTTTTCCTACAAATTACTATATTAGATTGATTACTATAAGTCATAACAATATTTATTACTATATAATACATAACAATAGATTTTATTCACAACATAATAAAACACTAAAAGTGGTATAATAGTTGAACCATTAGGAAATAACATCCCTTAAAAAATTACTTTGGAGTTAAAAAAGATATCAAGCATCTCCCTTATCTCTCTAAAATTGATTCGCTCCTTTTTTTACTATTTCACAATTCAAGCACGGTTCACTCTTAAATTTACCCAGATTATAATTTTTCTTCTTCAATGAAAAATCAAAGCATCCTATAACTACCCACATTATAGTTCTTATTCTTTAACCAAAAATTTCAATTAAATACAGATCTATCTATTTTTATTACAATGAAATGTTATTCGAAATCAATCAAGCATCCATTAATATTTTTTCAGTATGAAAGCCTATGTGTTTATAGTTTTTAATATCAATTATATACATTAAAAAAAATATGTGAAATATCATCTATTGTATGAAAAAGATATAAAAATTAATTTTAATAGAATATGTAATATTAGTCTATTGATTTCAAATTTAATATCATATTCATACACAAAAAAAATGTGATAAGAATGCATTATTCTTTTATAGCATTTTCAATATCATTTTCATAAATTGAAATCCTAAAAATTGAAAATATAATTTGATATATTGCATTGGTATACAAAATGGTTTAAACTTGGTTGTTAAAATTATACGAGAAATCAAATAGTATACATATATAAAATGCAATATCGGATATGTAATGAGTATAAATTTAGTGAGCACCGGTGTTTTAAAAGGCAATCTTGAGGCTCGCCTCGGGGTGAGGCACTGGCAAAATGCCTCGGGGCTTACGTGTGGGGCTTAAGTCCTATGAGGCTTACACCCTAACCCCCCGAGCGTATGCCCCAAACACGCCTAACGCCCAACGCTCGGGGCTCACCTAATAGTTATATCCAATTATGTGTCAAATTTCTTAGTCAACATTGTTGATCCTCATAATTTTTCAATAAATGAATGATGTTTAGTAGTTTTTTTCATCTATAAAAATAAGAAAGTTGAGAAAATTAATTGTTTATTTACTATTTAAAAATATCGTGAGGGTGAATATCAGTTAACATTTCCTTTTAAAACACAACCAAATTTTACATCTTCACTTGTCATTGGTCTTCATGTTTTTGGTTCCTATGTCTCCAAATTATCACATTTTATTGTTTTGTTATTTGAATGCATTTTTTTTATTCATGAAGGAGTGATATTTTAATTATAATACTAATAATTTATTAATTATTTCTTTTTGGGGGAGGTAAATTGCATAGTATAGTCATATATTCTAAGAAATTGTGATTCTTTTATTGTTTGGAGTTAAAATGTTGAGTTGATTTGAATCTCATAATAGCTTTTATATCATTGCATTATTTTTACTTGTAAAATGATGTTAGAAGTTTTATTTTCTATGAGTCTCTTTAATCATGTTTTAAATTTTTGAAAATTGTTCATGTATTTTTTTTTTATAATTTTTGAGTTATTATAGTATTTTATTATATTATAAATTAAAAATTAAAGAATGGAGCTTACGCCTCGCCCCGTGCTAGTAAAACGCCTCGCCTTACACCCCCGCCTTTTAAAACACTGGTGAACACTATTTTCCATAAAAATTCACACAATAAGTGATTTAGTGAGCGAAATGGTTATATAAATTGATTTCAACATGATTTCTTAAACAAAATCACATTAGCAAATTTTGTACCATTCTTATATACTAAACTTCATAAAATTTAGTATCATTTACATACCCAGTAAGAATATTAAATTTGTATAAACCATCATAAATACCAATTTCATATATTAAAACCCCCAAAATTGAAACTCTTTTAAAGTATGGCTTTTTACAAACTGGTTTAATATTCAAGGGTCACAATAATACAAAATAGGTGAAAATCATTTACACTCTCTAACTTTGATTTAAAAATCAAACACCTCCTTCAACTTTGAACAATAATCATTCTCTCCTCTTTATCCTAATTGACTTTTCAAAATGCCTAATTTATCCTTTGTACTATCAATCTTTGTATCTTTTTTTAACTTCTTTATAATCACAATTTTATTTTTTAAATCTATATAACATATTTTCTATGAAAAAAATAAATACAATATTATTTTTTAGATGAAAAAAGTGAGAAAAACTAATTGAGTATATAAGTTAATAACGTTTTATAATAAAATAAATGAGCAAAATAAAAAAAGTTAATTTTATTAATAATAATCAAAACTCTAATATCTATTTATACAAGTGAAAATAATAGGTATTATAACTTTATAAAATATATTTCAATGCAGGTAATACAAAAATAATTAATGAAAATAGAGGTATATTTATAACAAATTAAATAATTATTGTTAATGAATTTTATTATAATTTAAAAAATATTTCATTATTGACAATCAAAACTCGTTATCTATATAAGCATTAGAGAATAGGAGAGAATTAAAACATGCATCTATATACATAATTACATATATTATATACATACATCCTTAATGCATGTAATATAAAAATATCAATAATAAAAAAAATAGCATTAGATTGTGTGATTAATTTATAAAGGAATCATTTTATTAATAATGTTAATGAATTTTAAAAAAAAATGGTAAACACACATGTTAAGAAAAATAAATACTTTATATATAATATAAAAAGATTTTACATAAATAAAAAATTAAAATAATTAAGGGTAAAATAGATATTGCATAGGATAAAGGGGGAGAATGATTATTGTTCAAAGTTGAAGAGAGTGTTTGATTTTTAAAGCAAAGTTAGGGGTGTAAATTTGAAATTAGGGAGAGAGTATTGGAGTTTGAAAATGGGGAGAGAGTGAAGGAGAACTATGAGGAGAGATAGTGGGGATTTGTTTTTCCATTTAAAAATGAATATGTTAAGAGTGAGAATCGTGTATTATTATTGGTGAAATATTTTTGCCAACTTATATCTCTTCTAATAAATATCCTATTTGTTAATTAAGCCAAGATAATGAAAGATTAAAGCCAAATACAATTTTAAAAAAAAAACTTTTTCACTACAATTTACCTAATAAGTTATGACTTATAATTAAAAGGGAGAATAGATGCTTTTAGCCCCTGAGTTATCATGTTATTTTAGTTTTGGTCCTTGTAATATTCTAGTAGGCATTTTGACCTTCAATTTAACAATGCGTGCTATTTTGATTTGATGACGAACAAATGTAATAAAATTAAACGAAATGATAACTTTAAACGCAATGGCGTGAAACATAATCCACTTTTAGAATACAATTCCATGATATGATGAAGCGTAATCCACTTTTAGAATGCAATTTAATCAAAAGAATTATCAAGGACTACTGTGAGAGCATAAATATGTACAAAACCTATTTCGAATATCATAAGAACCAAAACTAAAATAACGCGATAATTCAGGGACTAGAAACATCATTTCTCGTAATTAAAAATTCAATTTTGTAAATAATAATAAAAAATATTTCTGACTTTGTAATATAGAATCTTAAAAGTACATATGGTGTTATTTTCCGTCTCGAAATCCGATAGGGAATATGAAAAGGAATTCCTAAACCTATTCAAATAGGGAATTACTAACGCGCATACACAAGTATAAAAGGCCCTCAATTAGGACATTTCCTTTCTCCCTCATACTTGTAAATCTCCCTTTTTTTCTTCCATATTTTTTTCTGTCATGGAGGAAAGCGTAGAATACCAGAAGAAGAGTTGGATTGCTTTGAAAAAAAGCATAAATGGGCTGCTGAATAAAATCAACAAAGCTAACATAAAGCACATTGTTCCCGAATTGTTTGGCGAGAATTTAATCCGTGGTAGGGGATTGTTTTGCAGATCGATTATGAAATCACAATTGACTTCTCCAGTTTTTACTGATGTTTTTGCAGCATTGGTTGCTATTGTTAACACGAAATTCCCACAAATTGGTGAACTTTTGTGTAAGAGGATTATCCTGCAATTGCAAAGAGCTAAGAATGATAAATCTCAGACATTGGCTACGGTGAAGTTTATTGGTCATCTTGTGAATCAGCAAGTTATTCATCAACTTATAGCTCTCGAATTAGTTACACTTTTACTGGATATACCTACTGATGATCGTGTTGATGTTGCAGTTGGTTTCGTTAAGGAATGTGGTTCAACGATTCAGGATCTGTGTCCTTTAGGGTTGTACGGTATTTTTGAGCGATTCCGAGGAATACTTCATCAAGGACAAATTGATAAAAGAGTTCAGTTCTTAATTGAAGACCTTTTTGCATTGCGGAAACAAAAGTTTCAGCCAGCTGTTCCTCCAGAACTTGACCTTGTTGAGCAGGAAGATCAGTTAACTCATGAAATCTCTCTCGGGGACAAAGTAGACCCGCAAATTGAGTTAGATATTTTCAAGCCGGATCCTAATTTCATCGAAAACGAAAACAAGTATGAAGAATTACAGAAGAGGATACTAGGTGGTGGTGGTGATCAGGATGAAGTATCTGAGGACGAAGAAGAATCCGAGGATGAAGAAGAATATGAGGTCGAGGAGGAGAAACAGATGAAAATTGAAGATGAGACAGAGACAAACTTGATCAATCTTCGGAGGACGATATACTTAACGATTATGTCAAGTGCTGAGTTTGAAGAAGCAGGGAATAAGCTGTTGAAAATCAAACTAGAGCCTGGTCAGGAGATGGAGTTATGCGTAATGTTATTGGAGTGCTGCAGTCAGGAGAAGACTTATCTCCGTTACTATGCACTTTTGGGGCAGCGTTTATGCATGATCAACAAAGTTCACCAGAAGAATTTCGAGGAATCATTCCTGCAGCAATACTCGATGATCCACCGACTTGAAACTAATAAACTGCGCAATGTGGCAAAGTTTTTTGCTCATTTACTCGGTACTGATGCACTGCCTTGGCATGTTTTGGCTTATTTAAGATTAACAGAAGAGGATACTACATCTTCTTCTCGTATATTCATCAAAATCCTATTCCAGGAGTTGTCAGAGCACCTTGGCATCCGTATGTTGAATGAGCGTCTTAGTGACCCCTCTATGCAAGAGTCGTTTGAGTCAATATTCCCAAAGGATAATCCCAAAAATACGAGGTTTGCTATCAACTTCTTCACTTCCATTGGTCTAGGTGGGATAACTGAAAATCTGCGAGACTATCTGAAGAACATGCCAAGGCTCATCTTGCAGCAAGACAAGCGTGTTTCGAGATCAGGTGAATCAGATGATGATCATCAAAGGAAGAGGAGAAGGAGAAGTTAGGTTGTAGATTGCTCTTACTGTTGTAAGTCTTCTTAACATGTTCTAATCTGACCAAAAGGTAGTTAGACAATTGGAAAAATCTGTACTTTTTGGGGTTCTAAGTTCTATTTTTTTCTCTGTTTTGGAGGTTAGGGTGCTCTTGGATTCTTATATGTACGTACGTATTGGAGCATGATTACAACCATGATAAACATGTATTGATCTTTTTCTTGTTCTATTGTTTGTTTTGTTCTTTTAGGAAATGTCTAGTATATTTGCCCATCAATTCTTTTGCCTCTTTTCTTAAGTTGCCCAGGGGAAAAACTGCCAATGACATTGCATTAGAAACTCTAATCACAAGTTTTCCGATTTTGGATTAGGCAGGGGGTTAGTCTACCTCTTCATATCTTTCTTTCCCACCACTAAAAGAAATTCAGCTACCATATTAATATCTGCCACTTGAATTCATAAAACAAAATATCGCTTCCATTTTAAAAAGATAAGGAAATGGCTCCACGTGCTCTGATTCATTTTCTTATCTTGACAGAATAAGATAAGTGTTTCAAAGGTGGGAATCCGCCTGTCCAACAGATTTCTTGAGTGTCTGAGTTTATTTATGGCATGAAACAACTCGCAGTATGGGTCTAGTTTATTGATACATCTGAGAGTCTTTAATCGTCTCTAAAGGGAGTGAAGTCACCTCAGGGTTAGAATCCTATGTGATCTTGGAGCTATTGACCCTAACCAACTAACTCTCTCTAAGTATAATTCTATATCGGGAACCATATATAAATAATATGAAAACTTTAGTTACAAAAAACTTCAGGGAATTATAGCTATCCTTAGATTGGTCGAATTATCCGAAGAGGATCATTTATTCGTAGCAAAACAAATTCAGAAACCTGATCCATCGTCGTTCGTTGTTGCATCTTAAGTATATATTTCTTCACACAGATTGAAATTAAAACATCTCCCGACCCTACAACCTGGAGAATCAAATACTTGTAAGAATTCAGCTTTTCACATGTTAACTTATTGGATGTAAGTTTTGTGGCTTATAGAACATTGGGGTCAGTCACATAATTGGTGAAAAGATGAGATTCCTAAGGGTCACTCTGGGATTGCTTACTCCAGTTCCAACACCAAACATAGGATATGCACTTGGTCTTCTGTTTCCACAGCATCCACTAGTATTGCTGATTGATGAAACGTCACTTTTAAGTTCTAATCCTTTTTGTCTTTGCTTTAAATGTTATACAAATTGATGCTTCAGTAGTTAGTCAGCTTATAAGAGGTGTTGAATTTACCTTGCATGTAACTACATAAGGATGACAAATTTGCACTTACGTCTTTCATGTTAGCTTCCAAGACGCTATGTTATAAGTTCATCATGTACAAATGGTACATCCCGGCTACTTTGACTGATGAGCTTGAGAAAAGCAGCAGCTACAATATGGAAATGAAGATCTTCCATCATCAAATAACTAGTCAAAACTTCGGTATGTAAATACTAATATAAGTCATTTCAGCTTTATGTTACAAATATGACATGTATCCTCTTTTCATGAATCTACGTCTATTTTCTTGCAATAATTTTCTAGGTGAGTTGACAGCACTACAACAACCTATATTATAAGCTGATAGAAAGTTCATGAGTGCATGAATTCTGCATTGGAAATTATTTTTCACCTGTTCAAGAAAGAAATTCAATTGTAGGTTCAATTCTTAAATTACTCTTTACCTAGAGTAGTAGATGAGGGTGGTTTAGAAGATGAGAAATGTGACAAGCTGTTCTTCTAGCGCGATATCTTCCTGCCAAAGATTCTTGATATCCTGATTTTTCGTCCTCAAGTTACAAAATTAAGTCCTTTAAGAATTAGCTTAATAACCTAAACCAGAAAAAAGAAAAAATGTATTCTGTGTGATAGCCTACATTAAATTTATAATGACATGCTTGCTTTAGCAATATGAGTTGATCATACACCACAAATATTTTTGATTTTCAAGCCATTCTCTGGATATGAAATCTCTGCAAGTGTGAAGCTCCTTCCCTTAAATTGCCACCATCTAAATAGACCTACAGGAGGAGGACTGATTGGAGCCAAACTCCCTTGACTAGTTTCACATATTTTGTGTAAACCAACCCCATCGAATATAGATCTACAAAATACAACTACCCGGTACATGTTCTGGTGGGACTAACAAATACTCGGAGGAGTAATTGAGGTGTGCTCAAGTTGACCCAAACCACATAATTGTAAATAAAACAGATCTATATATAAAGTGTCTTGTTCTTGTTACCTTCCATCATTTTCTTTCAACCTACCATTATTTTTGGCAGTAAGATTGGCAATGGAGAGAGAGCAACAACCATAATGTAAGTAACTAACCACTCAAATGCAAAGCCAATCAACAGCCTTTCTATCATAAAACTTCATATAGAATGCAACACACAGGTGTTCTTGAAAGCATATTTCCCTTGGCTCTGCAGACTAATACATTACATCTTGAAACAGATACAGACGTAAACCATGTCCATCTTCAGCATGGCGTCCCATGCTGAAAAGTCTCAGCAAATGTTGCATATATATCATCATTCTCAAGAATTTCATTGCTCCTCATTCGAATTTCCTCCTCAGATAAGAATTCGTCAACTCCCTTGTCCCTGTTGTGCGACTAGTTGTCAAAAGGATTAATTAAGATTGGTTTGTGGGAGAGATCATGAGATAATTGTCTGGAATGAAGATTATTGTGGAGGACCAAGAGCCAGGCCAACATTGTTGAATGAAGATGATTGACTTGTGGAGGACCAACAACACAATATCTCACAGAAACCTTGGCCGATGTATCTGGCGGCCTTGCATCGTTTGTTGAGCATAATTTATGAATTCAGTTATCATAAGGAGCATAGTTTGAATATCTATAAAAAAAGGAAGCTTTTATGCTTGTTTCTTTCTCTTGTTTAAGACAAGTCGTGAATCTAGAGTATTGTGGTCTTATTGCCTAATAAGAAAACAAACCACTTAGGTTGAGTGCTAGCTCAATTAGCGAGCTCCATACCTTATTAAACTTAAGGTAAAAGGTCCAACCGATAAGTAGAGAAAATGATCAAAATGTTCCTTAATGTATTGAGGTTAATTTATTTTGGTCTTTGATATATTGCACCCTAAACAGATATGGTCCTTAATGCATAACAAATATGCATCCTAAACATACAGATGTGTGAAGTTTGTTCTACACCATAAATTTTGAAAGTCTTAGTATTTTTTAAAATGTCGGACCAAGTCAAATGATGTCACATAAATTGAGAAAGAAAAAGTATATTGTTTTTGATGAATATATTGTTTGGATGAATTATATCATCTTTTATTGTTACATAATGTCATACATCAACAATTTCAAGAATAAATCTACAAGAAAAGTTAGGTATGAGATAGAACTACTAAAAAGGGCAGGAAAAAAAATAAAACAAAATTATTAAATAATGAAATAAAGATAAACTGAGGAGAAAAAAATAAGATAATAATGTGATCACATCAAATCGGTCATTTCATAAAATGAGACTTTTCATCTTACGTTATAATCAGTTTAATGATATAATATAATAAAATTTAAATAAATATTATCTTTAAATTAACAACACAATATAATTAAATACTTCATCTGTTTCAATTTGTTTGACCTACGTTCCTTTTTAGTCCGTTTAAAAAATAATGTCTCTTTCTCTTTTTAGCAACTCTTTAATTTTAACTTTCTACATAACATGTTTAAGACCACAAGATTAAAGAACATTTTGGTACATTTGACATATTTTTAATTTGAGAAAATCATCTTAAACATCAATTTAAGATTCTTTATTACACCAAATAAATCAGCTTTTTCCTAATTACTAAATTACCGTTTAATTACAAGTCATATCAGATTTCATAATTATTAAAATCTTGGAGAGAGATAATTATATGGGCTAAATTTATGAAACTCATTAATGAGCATGATTTTCCCTCTCTCTTCAATTATATTCAATTTTTTAAAAGGAAAATAAATATCCTCCTTCTCTCTCCATAGTTCCTTTTTGCCCCATCACTCTCCAAGAATTACGGATTATTTTATGGTATTTTTAATTTTTAATTCATGAATTTTGAATTTGCAATAATATTAATGGTAAAATTATCGTATGAAAAACTGATGTCCGATAAATATTATATGTTAATAACTTACTTTTAGTCTATGAAAATTGTATATAATTTGCTATCTATGTATTATTTTAACCAATCAAGTTGAAATCAGTTTATATATAACAAAGTCATACTTTGAATAATTTTTAATTTTTTCGATCTCATGTATGAAATTGGTATATAAGATTTTACACACAAATAATGTACTCTTGTGACTGATTTTTAGTGTACGAAATGGTACACAATATGATATTCAAAAATTAATTTTTTTAATAAATTCTGCTGAAACCAGTTTATATACTCATTTCATACGTAAATAATTTTCTTTTTTGAGTGCTTAATGTATGAAATTGATATTAAAACTGGTATCCATAAAGTTTTGTTATGTGTCACATTTGTGTGAAATGTGTTTTATGATTGTGATAATTGATAAGAAAAATGGTGCTCACTAAGTTTTGTATGTTACATACTCCTTTTAGTGTATGTAATGGGTATTGAATGAAAAGTTATGATATTTCATATTAAAAATAACTAATTGATGATTGTTTGATATCAAATAACTTTTCATTGCAATAAAAAGAGGTAATCAATATTTTAATAGCTTTGATTGAAAAAGAAAAAACTAGATTCTGATTTTTTTGGGCGAGAGAAACAAGGAGAAAGATGATGATGCGATAATGAATGAATTCTTGCCAAGATTCGTTTGGATAATGCGTGAAAAACTCATGAAAGTATATCCAAATTTTGAGAAGAAAATAATCGATGGGATACTTTTAATTATTGTTGGGAAGGTTGTTTCGAAACAAAAAAAAGGTGATTTCGATCGGATAGTGGGATTCTCAGATAATTCTAATTCGGGAGATTTTATTGAGGATTTGTAGAAGACAATGTGGATGAACATGGGAAAGAGAAATAAGAGAAAGATAAGGAGGATAATCATGAATGGAAAGTAATGAGAGTGAATTGAGGGATGAGTTGGAGTAAAAGATACATTACCTATTTTATTTTGCCTCATTTATTATTTTGTTATATTGTGATAGAAATCTATTGGTATATATTGAAAAGTAAAAAGTATTGGCATAACTTGTAATACTCAATCTAATCTAGTATATGTATATTTTTTTCCCTTTTAATTTTTACCACAAAATTTTAAAATGAGTTAGTTTAGACACAACCCATTTAACTCATAATAAAAGCTAGCCCAAAGTCAACCATGAAGCAGCCCAAACTTAGCCTAAACTCATCCCATCACTATTCACCCTTCAATCCCAATGATTTGTTTCTCTTGTTGCCAAAGTCTGCTCAAATGAAAAAAAACATATAAAATATTTTCAAATTAACCTTCCTAAATTATTGTCTCCATGTCCAAGTTTCAATACAATATTTTTTTTTGTATAATTGTTTATTTTAGTTTTACTTACAGGTTGTACCTAAAATATGAGATTCAATCATTAAATTTGAAATACTTTTTATATATAGTTTTTGAATATTTAAATTTTAGTTTTAAAAGATTAAATTAATCTAATTCAATTTAACTTAAAATTTAGTCAAATTAATTTACAATAAACAAAAAATGTTATATAAATTAACATTTAATTGTTAGCTGCTTATCTTATTTTGAATGTTCGAGATGATTTATTCAAGTAAAATTTTTGACTTTTCTAACAAGGAATCAAATTATCAGTAAAAAAAAAAATCACATGTAAAGTTGTAAACGAAGAATAAAATTTGATAATAATAAATTTTACTATCCCTAACTTCTACGTGGAAAAGAGAAAAAGATAAAAGGTGTGGAAGAGACTAAATAAATATTTAATGAATTCTGTTGATATTATGATTGTTGGAATTTTTTTTTAAAAATGTAACTGCTTGTTCATGAAATAAGCAAAATTTAGTTTTAAATAAACTATTTTAATAGCATATTATAAAAATGAAATGTACACCCGGGAGCAAATATGTGAGGAAAGAGAATGAGTAAGATTTGGGGAAAATGATATGGACTGATCATTTTTAAAAGAAATGGTCCATGTTTGACTATGATCTTTAGGCATTTTTAATTTTATTTTTTAGTCATTCTTATAAAAGTCCTAATTCGGCCCATTTAGCACAATTTTGCAGCTTTTTTTGACTCTTTCTTTGCTTTTTTCTTCCCTCTTCTTTTTGTTTTGCTAGTTTTTTTTCCTCGTTGCTCTTTTTTTTGGCTGGCTTTTTTATTTTATTTTTTTGTTGTTGCTCTTTTTTTTTTTTATCATATAAAGTGTATAATCAATGTATTAGTATATAATATTTTATTTTCTTGGCAAGTTTTAATTAAGTTATACTTTTACAAATTTGTAAGTTATGTTTCATACCAGGTCTAGAACTTTCACACCCTCTATTTTTTTTGAGTTGACTGTATAAAACATTTTTATTTTTATTTTTTTCACTCTCAGTTAGTATAAATTTTATATACAATTGTAATTATATCAATATGTAAATATTATCAATTGTTATCTGATACAATTGTATAGAATATGTATATGTATTAGATTTCTATAAAAAAAAATATATAATTATTGCGTAGTATATGTATATGTATAATATTTCTATAGAAACGGTATATGTTGTGTATTGAAACTGTATAATTACTGTATAGAATATGTAATCGTATAAGATTTCTGTAGAAACTGTATAGGATGTGTATAGAAAAATGTATTTGTATAAGATGTGTACAGAAACTCTATCATTATTGTATGGAATATGAATATGTATATGATGTGTGTAGAAACTGTATCATTTTTTTTGGTAATGAAGACTTTGATTAATCACCAAATTGGATAGTGAATACAAAGCAACAACAGATAGGTACTCATTTCTGCTGTGAGATCACACTCACCTCAACAACCTCCTACTCATCTAGATAGAACAACACAACAAAGAGTAGATTACTATTATCCTACTAAACATCTGCCAAAGCAGTACCTACTACAGGCTAAAAGTGCATTTCCTGTACAAGTCTTGTGGTCTTCTTAGATGCCCTGTGATTGCTACCGCCTCCCAATCACAACACTTCTTTCAAATATCCTTTGATTCCTTTCAATTCATGTACCATAAAAACTGTATCATTATTGTATAAAAATATATTTATCACGATTATATTGTATATGTGTATCAGATATGTATTGTATTGTGTCAATAAGTATCAAATATATATTGTATTGTATTTATATCATACATTATACGAAATATAGGCGTTTTATCATATTGAGGAAAATTATATTTGATTGTTAAGAAAAATAAGAATAATAATAATAAAAAAACAATTTTTTTTAAAAAGAAAAAGGCAACAAAAAAAATTAAGAAGAGCAATTTTTTTAAGAAAAAAATAAATAAGAAGAACAATTTTTTTTTAAAAAAAGAAACAACAAAAAACACACACACACAAATCATAGATGGAAAAGAAGAAAGCAATGAAAGCTAAAAAAAAATAAAAGAAAAAGAAGGCGGCAGTGACTAGAAAATGGAATTTTATCTCAATGGCTATTATGCTGTTATTAATTTTAGCCGAGTGGTTAATTTTGTCCTTCTCCTTAAGATTTGAGAGTCAAGTTGAGCGGATTGGGTTGTAACTATTGTTTAGCCTATATTGAACCAACACATCTTGACTCAAATGAACTTTGAACAGGGTTGGGCATTAACCCATTTATTTATGGGATAATTTCAAATATGTACAATAAATTAATTAGTTTATAAAAAATATAGCCAAGATTTTTTTACAAAAAAAATAGCCAAAAAATGAACTAGCCACAAAAAAAAATTACAAAAAAATAGCCGCATGTATATGTAATGTATCGATAGTGTATAAAAGTTATGTAATATATCAAAATTGTATAACTAGTGTATAAACGTGTATCGATATTGTCTAAAAGTTATTTAATGTATTAAAATTATATAAATAATGTATAAACGTGTATTAATATTGTATATATAGTGCACAAACGTGTATCAATATTATATAAATGATCCAAAAACATGTATCGATATTGTATAAATAGTGAGTACAAGTGTATCGATTTTTTTCCCAGTCATTAAGTCTTTAAATGGAAGCATAATAAACAACAAAACTTTCAACCATTAATACAACCTCTCCAAACAAGTTCTTTCAATCTCGACCAACTCAAAATCTCTTCTAAACAGTCCCAAAATTTAGATATGAGTTCCTCTCGATGTTTCGAATTTTTTGATATATAATTCGCTCAAAACAATTCACGTTTATGTTACGTTGTTTTTTTTTAAAAAAAAAAAAAAGCAAAAATGAAGAAGAAGCATATGAAGAAAAAGTAGAAAGGAGAAGGAGATGCAGAATGAAGAAGCAGAAGAAGAAAGAAGAAGAAGAAGAAGAAAGAAGAAGTTGAAACAGAAAGAAAAGAAGAAAGAAGAAGCTGAAGCAAAAGGAAGAAGAAGATGACGACGACGAAGAAGAAGACGGAAGAAGAAGATGACATTTTTTTTGTAAAGATTATAGCCGAGTGGCTAGTTTGTTTAATTTTTCCTTTATTCATTAAGCCCATCTTGATCCGCCTAAAATCAGCTCAAACAACTCATTTGCCACCCTTACATCATATCTATCTATCTATATCCGTATTCATATCTATATCTATCTATCTATACTATTCTAAAAGTGAGAACCAAGAAAGTTAAAAGTTAGATTACTATTTTACCCCTAAAATAAAATTAAAATATATAAAACCCTTACATCATATCTATCTATCTATATCCGTATTCATATCTATATCTATCTATCTATACTATTCTAAAAGTGAGAACCAAGAAAGTTAAAAGTTAGATTACTATTTTACCCCTAAAATAAAATTAAAATATTATAAAACCCTTACATCATATCTATCTATCTATATCCGTATTCATATCTATATCTATCTATCTATACTATTCTAAAAGTGAGAACCAAGAAAGTTAAAAGTTAGATTACTATTTTACCCCTAAAATAAAATTAAAATATTATAAAATATTAAATATAATAAATATTACACTCATTTTTAATAAATAAGTCAATAGCAACTTTAATTTATGTCCTATTCATTTGCAATTATCAATAATATAATTTATCAAATTAAACTTTATTAAGAAGCTTAATTAATACTACATTTAGTAATATTTAATAGGATATCAATCAAGTCTCGAGACTAGCTTAGGTAGTGTAACCGAGTAAATAGTTTTGTCATCCTCTTGGTGAATTTGAAAGGTTGGGTTAAATAATAAATAATTAATTAATTAAATTAATGAATGTGTGGAAACATGAAAAGAATTGTAGTCTTTTCATCTTCTCTTCTTTATTTTTTATTTAATACAAAATTTTATGAGAGTTATATTATAAATTTGTTGAGGAAGTTTGGTTCATTTTTAAGACGTCTATTATGAGTGTGGACCTATTAGTTTGTAAGGTAAAACTTCTTCCTATTTTTTGTTTTTTTCATGGCTAGTTTTCTTTTTTCTTTTTCTGTATTTGGCTACTGATACTCATGCCAAATATAATGTTTATCCCTTCTTTGAACAAAATATTATTGTATAGTAATTGACATTTGATGTACACGTTATTATATGTAACATATATTACTCTTTTCTGTATCTTTATTTTTGACACTTGAGTACAAACTTCTTGAGATACATATATTTCATTTGATGTAGTGGAAGATGTAAATACCAATTTTTTTTGAATGACACATTTTTATTGACATGACAAATATTATAAAAGGTATATAATATTTTTATTTTTATGCAATATTTTTACTTTATGTCTCTGTTTTAAATTTTTTCGTATATGTTTTTTTTCATATACATTTGATTATTTTTTTTACATTTTTTTGTCTCCATATCTCCCATTATATATTTATTTTAATTTTTTGGCGTTATAACTTTTTTTTAAAAAAAGAAAGATCTAAGATATGTAATTTGTTAGTTTATTATTTGGTATTTATATTCACAAAAAGTAAGCTCACTAAAGCAGTAAATCTTTCTTTGTTACAGGTTATTCATTTTCATGATTTTAATTTAAAAACTCTAATTAAAAATGAAGGGATTCATGCATATATATCGTACAAAAACCTATAGTGATACTCCTTTGCGATTTTGTCTCCTTATTTTTTTTATTATATTAATAAAATGCCTTATCACAAATGCAAATGAACATCGTTTGTTCTTTCATTTTTTGAAGTTACATTTAATGGGTAATAAAAGTGGAGATTGAAAATGGGGTGTTAACTTTATGAAAATTATTAATTAATTATTCAACTACAATAAAAAATAATTATATCCATTTTGCATAGAACATCACGAGTCCAACACGTGTTCAGAAACTAGTCATACTAAAAGTGGGAAGACCTCAAATTTAAAGTTGAATTGTCATTTTACTCTTTCAACTTATTTTTGAGATCTAGAAATTAAGGTTAATTTGTGCTTTTTTTTTTTTTTTTTGTTAATGCAATAAAAGGTGACCATTAACTCTTAATTGTCTCATGCCTTTCATAAACATTGAATTTTTTTACGTCATATAATCCTATAAAAAACATCCGCTACAAAACTTAATTATATGTCCTTCGACATGAAAAATACGTTCAATGATTTGAGGATGCATCTATTAATTAATGTGACGACTAAATGTTTCATCTTTAATAAAAGAAAATGGGAGATTAAAGAGGCAGAGGTTACGTTTGCAAAGGGAGATAAAAAGTCAAACATTGTGTTTTATCACTTTTTGTGGCTTTATATGGTAGTTCATTCTGATTAGTTTTGCAATAATTTTTCAAAATAAAGAACATTTTATAATACTTATAGTTCATTTCTTGAAGGCAAGAATAGAAGCAGAAGCTTGATCGAGATATCGAAACTTCTTTTAACACAAAATAAAGTTGGTTCTTCTACATTTGAAAATATGATAATAAAGAATGTAAAAGGATTAATATGCCTGAGGTTTGTCAAAATATAAATAGTGAAAGAAAAGAATCTTTCGATTTAGAAATTAGAATTCTTTGTTTGAAAATTTTGGTGTCCCTTTGTTTCTTTTTGATAAAAATATTCATAGGATCATATAAGAATTCAATTTTTAACAGCTTGTTAACTTTTCTGTTTTTTTATTTTTAATTCGATTTTCTCCCTTTTCCATGATCACTCTTAGTTTATAGCTTTTTTAGTTTTATTTTGATATCAAATTTTGATGTATTGCTATTTTGCATAACATCTTTATCCCTTTCTCTTTTATTGCTTTAATTCTCATTTGGTATCGATACTCATATTAGGACTCGATAAAATTTGAATTTGTGTCGAGAAGTTCCACACTGGAGGGTAACAAAAATGTTTTCCTCTTACTTTTATGATATTATTTTCGATTGTGACTGAAGACTGTAGCATAATTCGGCAAGCGTGTACTTTAAGATAAGCAAATAATAGTTGGGAGACATTTGAAAAATTAACTCGATAGCATTTCATGTATGTTATTTATATTTCCAGGACCTTTAATATGGAAAAGGCGAATAAGATACATCCATCTATTGAATTCTATACATTATTTAAGTTTTAATGTACAAACTCTCAGCTGTCTCACATTTTATATTTACATTTTCTCTTTTTAGCTTCCACCACTATTTAAGTTTTCCATATACTTTGTTACCTTGACCAAAATACACAACACTCCAATTATCACTTTCACAGTTTCACTTTATCTTTTTGTTCTTGATATGTTAATTCAATTGTCATTGAATATCTTTTTTCCCTTGAAATTTTGATTGTTTGGTGTATCACTCAACCAAACCTTTTAGTTCCTTGAGTAAAGAAAATTATAAGCCTATTGTTACCTAAATAAAAAAACAAAATAAATTGAGCTTTGTAATAACAAATAAATATCGATGAAATAAGCTCAACATTTGTCACTTGAAGCTTGCGTTTTTCCCTTCAAATATTGCGTAACTAATCACATACATATCTAATCGTTTAAAAATATTTGTACTAATTAGCCTAGGATACACGTGTAACGCATGTGTCCAGAAACTAGTATACAGAAAAGAACGAAACGAACTAATCTTTAACAAATGAACATTAATATAATACTCCTAACAACTTTCAATAAAGAACTGAAGTAAATTGCAGCCCCTTTGAACAAAGAAAACATGAAGGCCATCTTCTTTGACCGGCATTTTATTTCCGTGTTGGCATCTCTCATGGAAAAATTCAAGAAAAATAATAGAAAGACTATCATCGTTTTACGAGTTTCATGACTAACTATTAGGTTTTCACAGAACCCCCTAGACCGTTTTTGTTTTCTTTTTTACAATTTTAGTAATTTTTTCACATATGTATATGTACTCCTTATCGAAAATATTGGGATCAAGTTGAACTCATTGACTATAAGTTATATCCTCCACTGCTGCTAATTTTAATATAGATATTCGATATAATTATACAAAATTTAAAGACAATAACAAAAAGAGAGTAGGGAATTCCATGTGTGGGACTTGGGGATTTTGACAGAAAAAACCAGACAAACAAGGAAACAAAGAGTAGTTAATCAAAACGCAAGAGGGGACACAAGTGTTGAGCTTAAGCTAAATTGTTAATTCTGCCAAGAAATTTCAACAGGAAATTGAAGACAGGAGATAATATCTCAAATGGTCATCAAATTATAGATTTTTCTCTCAGAAAGCCACTCAACTTTGATTTTTAACCCAAAAGTCACTCAATTATGGGTTCTTTTTTCAGAAAGTCACTTAACTTTGATTTTTAACCCAAAAGTCACTCAACTATGACTGTTTTATTTACAAAGTCACTCAATCTATTTAATTCATCATTTCATTAAAATTTGATGATATAAAATTTTAATTTAAAATCAAAATTAAATGCACATTGAGAAACAATTAAGATTATAAAATTTAAGAACTATTTTTCAACAACATATACTACATGGCCGAAGAAAATATTATTCAAAAATTATTTGAAATATAATTTTTTTAGTACTCCTCTATTCTTTTTTGCTTATACAATTTACATGTTATACTTTCATTGATAAAATGTTAATTTGATATTTATTTTATTAAATTATTCGTATTAATGAAATTTAAATTTAACTATACCACTTTAATTAATTTGAAAAATGGTTACTTGATAATGAGAATAAAATTGAAAAAAGAACATTTGTTGCTCTATTTACCAAGATAAATATTGGAAGAAAAATTTATTTTTAATATATTATATAACTAAAAGAGAACGAAGGAGTACGATTTTCTTATAATTAAACATTACTGTTCATTTTCATACAAAGGACATAAAATTAAAGGACTATAAAATCAGTTGAACTATATTATTTATTTTTCACTTAATATTTTAGTAAGTTACTTTGTCCGTTTTATATTGCTTGTCCATATCACGAAAAATATTTATCCCAAATTACTGTCAATTTACTAAATGAAGATAGAATTAATTTAATTTTTTTCAACAGGAAATTGAAGACAGCTATGGGAGTTCTATGTTATCCATATCCGTGACATCTTTTAGGTCGTCTGTTTGCTTAAAAAGGACAGTCTGGTGCACTAAAACTCTCTCTATGTGCAAGGGTCGGGTTTGTACGCAGCTCTACCGTGCATTTCTGCAAGAGGCTATTTCCACAGCTTTGAACTGACACCAACTTTACCAATTACTCCACGTCTTGAGTCTGTTTTCTTGCATTACTTTTTATAATTATTGCTTGTATTCATTTTTCACTCCTCCAAATCATCAGTTGGTTCCTCAATTTGAATAAATTGAAACCACATTATGTATCTTTTCCTCCAACATAACCATCATATTCTCGGTCTCCAAAGCACATTCAGATTTAGAAGCAAGAATCGGATTTTGTGCTTTCAAATCTTCGCTCCATCCACTTTATCATGGTGGAATCAATGTGTCCTACCGCTCGTTTCAAGAGAAAATAAAGTTTCCAAGAAAAAAAAAACCACTCTTCGTGAAATTTGGATTTTACTCTGAGAGAACTTTTCTTGATTCCAAATCGACTATATAATCCGCGATGGATGGTAACTCTGTAATTTCATCTTCTAAGCTTGTAAATGCCTCAAAATCGCCTGTTATTGTACATTTTTTTCTCTAGAACAGCTCTCACGGAATAAATCTTTTCGTAGAACACTTGCTAAATAAGTTTAGGACAATGCATTGATTGCTCATAAGGGAAGTAATAGCAAGAATAAAGGTTAACTTCCCACAATAATAAAGAAGCATAACTCTGAATTTGATAGTTTACGAACTTCCAAAAGTCCTATCCGAAATCTGCTGTGAAATTTCCTCCAAGAAGATTTCGTATCAGTTAGGCCTGTAAGGAATATTGTTTCATCTGATTGTTGTTATGTGTATTCATGCATCCTATTTTTATGAGATAAGTAAGAGCATGTAGTTGACTTCTGAATTGATATTTCTTTCAGAGATCGTTGTTGTCGTCGTCATCATCATTATCATCATCATCACCTTCATCATCATAGTCACATTCATCATCACCATCATTGTCGTCATCGTCTGTTTTCATCCTACAGAAAAAGACAGCCACAAAAGATGAAAATGAAATGTTACACTTCGCAAAATTAAGGAACAATAGAAAAATATACTTCCTTCGTTTCAATTTGTTTGACCTATTTTTCTTTTTAATCCGTTTCAAAAAGAATGTCTCTTTCCTTTTTAGAAACCCTTTAATTCTAACTTTCCATATGGCATATTCAAGACCACAAGATTAAAAAAGATTTTAATACATTTACCATATCTTTAATTTAAAATCACAAATTTCAAAAGTTTTCTTTACTTTCTTAAACTTTGTGCCAAGTTAAAATAGAAAAGATTTAGATCATACAATAACAGAGTAAAAAACTTTTACACTAAAGAAATCAAGTGCTAGGATTTTACACAAGTAGGGTCATAAGAAAGATGGTTGTCCTCTGAAAAAAAAATAAGCAGGTGACCATTTGGAGTTTGTTTGCTTTGAAGCTACTCTTATGAATATTTACTTATATTCCTGGTGGTTGGTATAGTGGTGAAAATATTTGTCACGATTCAATTACCGGGCCGTGCGGGCACCTACTCTAATCCACCTAGATAGGAGAACCTTTACCACCCGAACCAACAGGCAAGCGGAAAGAAACATAAACCATTTAATAAGTCCCTTAAATACATGAGAAATCCTTTTTCCAAATAGTTTAGAAAAATAAACGACTTAAAGAATTTGCGAAAAACATTTACAATATGAAACAACCTCCCCAGAACCTAGTCTAAGCCAGTACAAGAGCTTCTACAAGATGAGTATATCATATAAGATGACACAACTCCCACCATAGAAGGAAAGTAGGAGCTGCTGGAAGATCACTGCAATCCTGAACCTGTGAAACATCATCAATCATGCAACCAGACTATACCCAAAAAGGTATAGCAAGAGTAGAATCAGTACAAACACATGTACTGGTAGGCATCATCGGCTGACCCGTATTCACTCCTACCATTATATAAAAATCAAGATAAAATGCACAAGGTAAATGTTTTACCCCTTTCAACATCACTTTTATCAATCCCCCCTTTCGGAACCGACTATCCTAACCTTTAGACTTACCAAGTCACCTTGTCACCTCGATTTCCCAAGTCACCTTGACACCTAGACTTCCCAAGTCACCTTGACATCTAGACTTTCCAAGTCACCTTGTCACCTAGACTTCCCAAGTCACCTTGTCACCTAGACTTCCCAAGTCACCTTGACATCTAGACTTTCCAAGTCACCTTGAAATCTAGACTTCCCAAGTCACATTGATCCCTAGACTTCCCAAGTCTCACTTAATACTTACAAATAACAATGTCCATACCTGGACTACCCTTCCCTTACCCAAGTCAACCGCCATGACTAGATATTCAGACTTAACCCGGCTAACTGACTAACCAAACCACTTATACCCGTAGTATTACTTACCAGTGTCCGACCCTTCCTGGACCTCTAGGACAACTTTTCATCCTGGTTATAACAACCATCAACTACAACTCCAGACTTTCCGTCTTACTCCCAATTGACTAATCACATGAAAATCACCTAGTAACCATTGACACATTCAATGACAACAACAGAGTTATATCTAAATCCCTTTCTAATCCCAAAACTCAGACCCTCCAAGGATCCTCTAACCACACCTAAGTGTTCAACAGGCTATTCGGTCTACACTAAGACCCACTTTTAGCTTATTAACCACAACAAATTCTTGACCGTCATTAATACACTTAATGAAAATAAATTGTGAACTCATAACCTCTTTTACATAGTCCGGACTCACTCGGATCCCTCTAACACATCTAGGTGTTAACATGACAACCCGGTCTATACCAAGACCAACTAATAACATAATATAATAACCCGGCCTACACCAAGATCAACTAATAACATAATATAAAAACTCGACCTGCACCAAGACCAAACTCACAATATAATTACCCGGCCTACACCAAGATCAAAAGCACAATATAATATAATAACCCAACCTACACCAAGACCAAACTCACAATATGATTACCCGGCCTACACCAAGACTAAACTCACAATATAATTACCCGGCCTACACCAAGACCAAAAGCACAATATATTATAACAACCCGGCTTACACCAAGACCAACTCACAATATAATCACCCGGCCTACACCAAGACCAAACTCACAATATGATTACCCGACCTACACCAAGACCAAAAGTACAATATAATATAACAACCCAGCTTACACCAAGACCATAAGTAATATCACAATTTATAAACACAGCCCGGTCCACTCATGGAACCAACACCAATCACACAATGCAACAATATCAATAAAATAATGCAGTAAAGTAAACCCGTACCAAGCGTGGTACCCGAGCCAACCATTAGTATCTCGTACCAGGCGTGGTACCCGAGCCAACCATTTGTTATACCTATACCAGACGTGGTACTCGTGCCAACCGTTAGTATACCCGTACCAGGCGTGGTATCCGAGCCAACTGAATGTCAACAACCCACAGTCAAATAGATGATCAAACAACTTGTAAACCAACAAGCAAACACTGTTCAAATCACAGACTGCAAAGCAGGAACCTTAGACATTCTACACAACTTTTCTAAGAAATGCAATTCATACAAACACTTAGATATGAGTACAAGACTATACAACATTCACAGAAATCATAAGCCATCACCTACCCCATTCCGGGTACTCTATAAACCGTCAAAATCCTGTCCAAAGACTAACCTCGGTTTGCTCCTTTAAACATAAAGTTAATTACATTTATTCCTGACCCTCTCCCTAGGACCAAATACAACCTGAAAAACCCTTCCCAGCCTTAGAACACAACCAAACAATTATCCTAATTATACCCATTAATCCAGAACTTCCGTTCCTTACACATTTGTTAATTACTAACCCATTTTTGGTTCCCCGAACCTTTCGATATTCTAGTTGCCGTATTTTATTAGCAAAATCACACAATTTAAGCAATGCCTAGAATATCATAACACCCTATTCCCATTCTACCATATTCAAAGTAATCCAACAGTTCAACAACTTCCTCCAGACTCCGTACCCGAATGCCTAACCATGGATTCTCCCTTTCATTCTATACAATAATATGAAAATGAAAGCA
The DNA here is from genome assembly GCA_003996215.1 of Jaltomata sinuosa. Lineage (NCBI taxonomy): Eukaryota > Viridiplantae > Streptophyta > Magnoliopsida > Solanales > Solanaceae > Jaltomata > Jaltomata sinuosa. Next base: position 590,941 of record QJPP01000040.1, read on the forward strand.
GTCAATCTACTCTTGGAAGAAACCTAGCCTACCTGGATGCCGAGCAGCTACAACGGTGCATTTCTGGCTCTGTGAGTGCCTTCCCAGCTAAACAATGGTCCTGGAATTTGCTATTCTGCGTCCCTTCAGCCATGACCCCTCCTCCTCAAGATTCTCTAGCCTTGGAGCAGCATGAGAGGGTTTTTTGGAGAAACCTTCGTATGTTTTTCAACTGAGGAAAAGAGACTTTTTAATAAAATCTCATCACATGCTACTGTCTCCCGTAGTTCTACTATAGCGGTCTGTCCCTCCGCTACAACGGTTCCTCTATAACTAAATAATTACCGCTATAGCAGAGTGACGTCAGCCCGGATTATTTCTGAAAATCAGAAATTTTCCATGACGTCACCCTACTTACCCCGAATGAATTTTTAACTATTTCCCCTAAAATTATGAAATCAGAAAAAATTAACATAACGACGGACCCAATCGTTACAATATTCATTTAACTAATGCCTTGCAGGACTTGCTAAGCAAACAAAAGCCTTGTGATATCTTTTTGTAGTGATAGTAAGCAAACAAAAGCTAGTGTTATTCCTATAATTGGTGATATTTTTTTAGTGATGGTTTCATTAGCCATTAAGGCATATAATGAGGCCTGAGTTCATAGGGCTTAGCATACTGTGAGACATGAGTTCTTATATATATCATGAGCTTCATAACATAGAGTTGGAATTTATGGAATCATAGAGTAAGATAATTAAGATCGATGTTTGAAGCAACTGCTTTTCATTCTAGGAACTGAGCATGGATGTGAATCCACATGAAGTGCATGAACCTTAGTCATGGACATGGCACAAGTACGTAAGACATGAGTATAGTGTCATCTTAACTGAAGTACAAGAAATACGCTAGGATGAGAATGGATCGATATCCTATCATTACCTTTCTTGGAACCCTTTTCTATTTGAATTTCAAGACTTTATGTCTTGGTCCTTCATTCTATCATCTCCCTCTTAGATCAAAAGTTGACGTTCTAAGACTGAGGACCTCTTCTCTAAACTGGGCTACAACCAAATAATTCTGCAAGGTCGTGGTGCTACCATACACTTGAATGTTGCACTCTCCCTTATGGTGCTTGCTAGAATCTTCCTTCTAAGATATCTCTTAACTTCTTCCGTTCCTCTAAGGCTATTACTCTATGACTAATACTCTTACTGTCTTACTAACATCATGCCTCCAAATCCTATCCACCCAATTCAAAAGGGTGAAAAACTATACTAAGAGATTCAACATCGTCTATCTGTAATCGCTTCAATTCAGATCTTAGGGATACCATATAATATATACCTAGCATTCTCCACACTTCGGAACCCAAGAATATTACTAAACTAAGCATGTACACAAAAAAATCAAAAAAATCCTTAATTCTTGTTTTGTGGCTTATATATTTGGAATAAAAAAAGCTATGTTATCCTTTAAAAAATAATGCGCATCATTTAATAGGTCGTCACAGACGGACCCATAAAATTTTAGCTCAAATAGAGCCGGTCGCACAATATCTCAGAAAATTCATTGACTACCACACACGAAAAACTAAAATAATCCTTAAATCCTATTTTGTGGCTCATATGAAGTAAAAAAGCTACGTTCACCTTTCGAAAATAATATCACGTACGGACCCACGAAATTTTAGTTCAAACAGAGTGTTAACTTGAGTTAGAAAATTAGTTGATCTTCTTTTAATGAGTAGATTTATTTTTAATTATTGTATCAATTAGAATATCATGTAGGATTATAGTAGCATATTATTTGGGATTGTAGTAGATTCTTTGGGATTGTAAATATCTTTTCATATCTTTGTAATCCTATATATTGTATAGATGATCATAATGAATATATACTTTTCACCCATTTTGACTTGGTATCAAAGCCAAGAGTTACTTCTCTGATTTTTCTCTTTTTTAACTCCAAATTTGTTCTACCATGAGTGATTCCTCTAAAAATACCAGCATTGTTCCAGAACCTATAGCCATTCCTTTCTGTGTGAAACTCAATGGCAAGAATTATCCTCTTTGGTCTCAAGTTATTGAGATGTTTGTTGCAAGTCATGGAAAATCGGGATATTTGTCAAGAACAATTAAAGAGCCTCCCGCCAATGATGCAACGTATGAAAAATAGAGTATGAATAATGCTATTGTTAAAAATTGGCTCGTCGGTGTCATGGAACCTGACATTATGAGTTTATTTATTCATTTTCCAATAGCCAAGAGTATTTGGGACACGGTGTCTCAAACCTACTATGAAGGGGCTGATAGATCAGTTGTTTATGATCTTTCTTATCAAGTAATGCGTATGAAACAAGAGAAAAAAAGTTTTCTCATACTTCGCAGATCTGTGCAAGATATGGCAAGAACTGGATCATCGTAAGCCTATCTCTTTACACAATCTGATGTTGTTTAGGCCCGAATGAAGAAAATAGAAGAAAAACGTGTATATATCTTCTTGGCTGGTTTGGATGATATTTATGATCGTGTCCGAAGTGATATTCTTCTCGTAAATCCTTTTTTCAATCCAAAATCTGCTTTTGCTATGGTCCGAAGTGAAGAACAACGGATAAACACCATGTTAAACAACAATGCAGATCCTAGAATGGCTATGACAGCAAAGGCTTCGTTGATCCAGAATCGAAATTACCATTCAAAAGCTTGTGGCAATGGTGAAAAGGGTTGTACTCATTGCGACAATCCCAAACATGCAGTTGAAAACTGTTTTAAATTACATGGCTATCCAGATTGGTGGGATGGTTTAAATGAAAAGAAGTCCAGGGAACAACAAAATCGGAAGGATGGTGACAAAAATGATGGAAAAGTTGTTGTTATGGTTTCATCTGGTACATCACTACCAACTGCTGGAACTGCTTTAGTTTCAACTGAAATTGGTGATTCTGATTTACATATACCTAGCCACTCATCAGGTAATATTGGATCAGCTCTCATTAATATGGATTCTGCTAAAGATACAAGATAGGTTATTGACTCTGGAGCCACTGATCACATGACCTTTGATCAGTTGCTTCTACAGGCTCCTAGAAAATCACATCGTTCACATATGTCCAATGCAAATGGTGTATCATCCCCTGTTACTAGTGCTGGAACTGTTGTTTTGACTCCCTCCTTATCACTAGAGCATACATTATTTGTTCCTTCACTATCCAATAATTTGTTATCTATGTTTCAAGTAACTGAACAATTAATTTGTCTAGTATTAATGTATTCTCATTTCTGCATCTTTCAGGACCTCAACAACAAGGAGATTATTGGGCGTGGTACTAAAAAAGGGGGGCTTTATTTTGTGGACGATGTGTGCCATGGTATTGCTCTAAACAGTCAAGGTTCCTTTTCTGCTAAACAACACCAAATATGAATGTGGCATCGAAGATTTGGTCATGCTTTTTTTGGCTACATTAAGCACTTATTCCCAGCTTTGTTTTCAAAGTGCAATCTCTCTAATTTTCATTGTGATATTTATGTATTAGCGAAAAGTCACCTTTCCTTTAAGTACTAGTAAGGTGACTGAGCCATTTGCATTGATTCACTCTGATGTGTGGGGTCCTTCTTTAGTTCCTTCTTCATCTGGATAACGTTGGTTTGTAATCTTTGTTGATGATTTTAGTCATATGACATGGATTTATCTAATGAAGACTAAGAGTGATAAGTCTGAATGCTTCCGCTCATTTCATAAGATGATAGAAACTCAATTTTCAACCAAAATAAAAGTTCTTAGGTCAGATAATGATGGAGAATTTGTTAATCAACTATTGCAGTCTTATCTCCAAAATTATGGCATCATTCATGAAACAACATGCTCTTTTGCACCTCAACAAAATGGCGTAGCAGAGAGAAAAAATCGACATATATTGAAAGTTACACGTGCATGTTTGATTAGTTCTCATATGCAACTTGCGTCTTGAGAGGATGCTATTTTGTATGCTGTTTATTTAATAAATCGTGTACCTAGTAGTGTTCTCCATTTTAAGACACCCTTAAATCACCTCTCCAGTTCTGCTAACCTATCATCTACCTTAAACTTGGAACCTCGAGTTTTTGGTTGTGTTGTTTTTGTTCATCTCCCTAAACACAAACGTACCAATCTTGATTCATGTGCATTAAAGTGTGTATTTGTTGGGTATTTGCCTCATAAAAAGGGCTACAAATGTTATCACCCCCTACCAAAAGATTGTACGTGACTATGAATATTACTTTTTCTGAGACAAAGATGTATTTCTCTCCGGAGATATCCAGTTCTTCTCTTTAGGGGGAGAATAAGGTTGAAATGTAAAATTGGATGGTGTTACTATCTGATAACATTGGTAAAAATTCAAATAATACCTGGATTAGCTCAATAACACCGGACCATGGCATTCTCAGTCAAGCAGTACAACAAAAAAGTGAAAAGTCCCCCCTCTCCAGTACCCACCAATGATTCTCCTTCTGATGATGTTCCTGAGGTATGTGTTAATTTTGAGGAAACTAATACTAATAATTTAATTGATGATGCTACACTAGTGATTTCTAGCAATGATAACAAGAATAGGTATCAGTTACCTCCTCGGACCAATTGAGGAAAAGCACTAGCAAGATACTCTCCTGATAATCCAAAGGAAGTCAAATATCCTATTGCTCATTATGTTTCCAGTGGACACTTACCAAGCTCTATCCTAGGCTTTGTGAATCAGATGTCATCAGTTAACATCCCTACAAGATTTGAAGAAGCAGTGAATGATCTAAATGGACAGAATTCATGACTGAGGAGATGCAAGCACTGGAGAAAAACCAAACATGGTATATTGTGACGTTACCAGAAGGGAAGAAACCTGTTGGATGAAAATAGGTTTTCTCGATGAAACACAAGTCGGATGGTTCAATTGATTGATTTAAAGCAAGACTAGTTGCTTGTGAATTTACACAAACTTATGGTGCTGATTATCAGGAGACTTTTGCACCTGAGGCAAAGCTAAGTATTGTCCGTGTTCTATTATCCATAGCTGCTAATCTTGACTGGCCTTTACAACAATATGGTATGAAGAATGCTTTTCTACATGGAGATTTATCTGAAGAAATCTATATGAGCATACCTCCTGGTTATAACATTTCTGGAAATATGAATTTGGTGTGCAAGCTTAAAAAGGCATTGTATGGTATGAAGCAATCGCTTAGAGCATGGTTTGGTAGGTTTCGACTAACAATGAAGAAATATGTCTATACTCAGAGCAACGCGGATCATTCCTTATTTTTGAAGAGACAAAATGGTAAGATAACTGTTCTTATCATTTATGTTGATGACATGATTGTTACTGGTGATGATGTTGATGAGATAACTAAATTGAAGACTTACTTGTCCTCTGAATTTGATATGAAAGATCTAGGTGGATTAAAGTATTTCTTGGGTATTGAAGTTATTAGGTCCAAACAAGGAATATTTTTGTCTCAGCGCAAATATGTTCTTGATTTGTTAAAAGAGACGGGTATGTTAGGTTGTCAACCTATTGATACACCGATTGAACAAAATCATAACTTAGAGGAACTTCCTAATCAAGTTCCTACTGATAAAGTGAGATATCAAAGATTAGTGAGACGCTTGATATACTTATCACATACACGACCAGATATTGCTTACGCGGTCAGTGTGGTAAGTCGCTTTATGCACAATCTAAGTGAAGTTCATATGAATGCAGTCATTCGAAACTTGCGATACTTGAAGTCAACACCAGGAAGAGGTATCATGTTCTCTAAGAATCACCATACAAAAGTTATGAGTTATTGTGATTCAGATTGGGGTGCAAAAGGGGAAAGACGACGCTCAACAACTAGGTATTTCACTTTTGTTGGAGGCAATCTGGTTACTTGGAAAAGTAAAAAATAGAAGATTGTCTCGTTGTCTAGTGCAGAAGCTGAATACAGAGCAAGGTTAAAGGTATTCAAGAATTATTATGGTTGAAACGGCTTATGGGGGAGTTTGGTTTTTCGCTCGATAAACCTATGAAGTTATTTTGCGACAATCAGTCAGCTATTAGAATTGCAGAAAATCCAATTCAACATGATCGTACTAAACATGTGGAGATTGATCACAATTTCATCTATGAGAAGTTTGAGGATAAAACAATTGAAGTTCCATTTGTGAAGACTTTAGAGCAACTGACTGATGTTCTAACTAAAAGTTGTATCCAGACAAGCGTTTAGTAACTCACTTGTCAAGATGGGCATACATGATATCTATGCTCCATCTTGAGAGGGAGTGTTAACTTGAGTTAGGAAATTAATTGATCTTCTTTTAATGAGTAGATTTATTTTTAATTATTGTATCAATTAGAATATCATGTAGGATTATAGTAGCATATTATTTGGGCTTGTAGTAGATTCCTTGGGATTGTAAATATCTTCCATATCTTTGTAATCCTATATATTGTATAGATGATCATAATAAAGATATATTTTTCACCCATTTTGACTCAGAGCCGGTCACATATATCACAGAACATTCATGGACTAACACACACGAAAAATTGAAATAATCCTTAATTCTTGGTCGATAATCTTGTCCAATTTACAGCAACTTGAAACCTTGAGTTTGAAGTTCAACACAGGGAAACGATACACAAGATATTGCCTGTGGAGATTCCGAGGGGCAAAAGCTTTTCCAGCACAGCTCAAGGAATTAAAATTGGTCCGAATTCAAGTAGAGCAAGAAAGCATTGGAAATAAGCCAGTGGATGTTCTTCCCTACTATAATTCAGGTGAGTACAATATTATATTCCAGAACTTACTGTGTATTCATCTTTCATATACCAAATAATTATTTTGATTCAACTTTATAAATGAAGTGCTAACTAAATTAGAGACTACATCTCTAATTTAGCCGAGTGTCTTTGGGAAACAACATCTCTACCCCCAAGAGGAAGGGGTAAGGTCTACTTACACTCTAATCAATGTTTATTCCCGTCTAGAGGTGGCAAAATGGGTATAAGTATAAACCAAACAGGCTACTCATGACTAATGTGAATGCTAGAAGTTCTGTTAATCTACTCTCGTTCAAATATCAGCAACAACAACATACTCGGTATATTTTCAAACATGGGGTCTGAAGAGGGTGGAGTGTACGCTGACCTTACCCCTATCTTTATGGGTTAGATCGAGAGGCTAATTAACATAACACATCGATAGTTGAATGGTTTAGTACATAATAATTCATTATATAGTGAAGAAATGTATAGTCAGATGGATCATCAAAAGTGCACGTATCAATTAATTGAAGATTAAATATGCTTAACTAAAAATCATAAGGATCAAATCATAATTTATTGATATTTGAGGGACTAAAAGTGCTAATTCAATTCCCTTCTTATTACAAGTGACAACAAACAGAAAATCTTATAAATCCTCATTCAAACATCACAACACAACAACAACAACAACAACAACAACAACAAAAACAACAATACCTGTGAGATCTCACAAGTGGGGTCTGAAAACGATACGGTGTACACAAATTTACCCTTGCCTTGTGAGAGATAAAGAGACTGTTTTCTGATAGACCTTCGCTCAAACACCACAATAAGCCTTGAAAACACCAGTGCCTGCTTTTTGGCCAGCTTCTGACATAACATATTTAAAATATCCAACACTCTCATAGGGCTTGAAGAGTAAAGGATATTGTTCTTCATCCACAAGTTCTTTTGGGGATTTTATAGTGTAATCTACATTTGGTAGTGATGATAATTGAATGGAAAACCTATCATTGTCTCCAGCCATTGTTACCCTATGAATAGGAGAATGCACTCGACCATTTGTCCATGCCTGCATAATGCATATACATTTTGCACAAAATTTTCTCTTAGAACTTAGCTAGTTTTGGTATTATGACATGTTACACTACTAAAAAAAATGTGAATTTTCGAAGAAGGACGTTTTTATCGGAACACCGTGTGGAAATATGGAACGAAATGAAAAACAAGTTAGTTGAAAAATAATTAATCTTTGGCGGAATTAAAGTCCATAAAAATATTCCAGACAGGACTGTCGGTTGGAAACAGGGATTTCCGAGTGAATTAAAGTATGATTTGAAAATGTTTTGGACAAGCCAATTTTCAACGAATTCTGTTGAAAATTGGACAGTTTCATGGATTCAAGTTCCACATGTGAAACTTCAGGACAATTTGGAGCTTCACCTGTGCAATTTGAAACTCTGTGATAGTGGCTATTTTTTAATTACACTAGTTTTGAGTACGTGCGTTGCACGTGTGGTCCATAATAATTTGTATCGACTCATTTGAACAATATATATACATTTTATGAAACACATTCGTGTAATGAGTAATAGAAAATATAACTGTAAAATTACAAGTTCATTTTGCAGAATATATAGTCTAGGTATTTAAAGCTGCAAAAGTGCTATACTTATTATTGCACTTATCCAAGAGTTACTTTCAATGAAACACTAACCAAGCAATTGCTATAAGAAAGATAAAATTTTAGTAGATAAAGATATAAATGTGATAAAACCTTGTTAGAGTAGTTTGCTTCAATATGACTGCATATTAAATATTCCTAATGCTTAAAGTAACGGTTTTTCCCATTATTATAATTGCTACTAATTCATGACGCTTTCTACAAAGTTGACATAGAAGAGGTAAGAATACCAACACTTCAAAAGTATCTTAAGCTCTCCAACCTTCTGTTCCAACTTAATTATTGCTTATAAATAGGTTCAATACTTATAAATAGTACTCTAATTTTTTAATGACTGTGCTTAGTGGTAAATGTTATGCATAATTTAAAGAGTTGTAGTCTTATCTATGTCCACTCACCTTATATTCATGTATATTATTTTTAATAAATATTTATCAATAATGCTATTGTTGAGAACTTGGTGTTTTAAAATAAGCTTAATAAGAAGATTACATAAGGATCAGAATTATATACGTACAAATCATACCAACAAATAGCTCACATACTTGAAAAATTTATCTACTCTTGCTTCAAATGGAACAGCTTTAATGTCTCCGCCAATTTAAAAAACAACAAAAAAAGGAAATAATAATGAAGAGAAAATGAAGAATAAAGATAATCCTAACTTATGAAAACAAAATTTAGATTACAATTAAAAGGAAGAAATATTTTTGCCATTGAATCAAACACACGAAAAATAATACATTCACACATTTCCCCCCTTAAAAAAAATCTATTCACACATCTCCCACACAATTAACAAAGTTTGAAAGTCCTTAAATTGATATTGTCCAAAACAATAATTTAAATAGCTACCAACAAAAATAACAAATTATGAAAGTTATCTCATCATATATTGAAGTTGTTTGTAATCTTGATATTACCAAAATTAAGAGGAGAAAATGATAAACGTAAATACAATCAAATGTGATGATACATAGATAGCATAATAACAAAAAGGAATCAAATAAAAGTAAAGACTTTATAATTAACAATTGTACAACTTACCTTTCAGTAAGTATGTATATCTAATGTTATTTGGTGTCTATATTTATAGTTAGCAAAGATTATCTTCATTCAATATAAGAAAATGAAGAGCCAGGAGTTTTTAGAAATTAATAATGAGAGTCTGGAAAGCTGAAGCCATTTTCATGACTTCATATTTAATAGTGTACAATAAAGAGGATTAATGTTTATATTCTCACAAAGCAACGTTACATTTTCAAAAATGTATGTGACAACTAAAACAGTTTTGATAATTGAGCTGTTTCAAAGAAGGTGAAGGGACTCTTTTTTTTGTTTTTTTAAAAAAGAAGAGGGCTCACGTTTTTGTTTCTTTCCTTTCTTTTTTGTTATTATTTGTATAATTGACAATTAACAAACATGAATTGTATATTTGAGTTAACTATCGAAAATTAAAAGTAAACAAAAGAAAATGAATCAAGTCAGGTATAACTTGCATTAAATGCTATGTAGATAAAGAAACTAATAACTTTTTATTTATTTAATTATTTTGTTTATCATTTGTTTGAAGGTAAATTTACTATTTAGTAAAAAAATATTATAATAATAATATTTAGATGAGGGGTAAAATGGTAATGACTTTTCACTTTGGAGCTTTTCACTTTTAATATAATATGATAATCTAAAAAGTGGCTATTTGTAAATTTTACTCCTTAAGTATGTGTAAATAATTTATTCAAAACTCAATTTACTGCAACAACAATAACATATTCAGTGTGATACTACAAGTGGGGTTTGGGGCAGGGTGGGGTGTCATGCAGACCTTAGAATAGATAAATAGGTTGTTTCTGAAAGACCCCGACTCAAGTAAAGTGATTTTCGAAATAGTTTACTGCATTTTCTAGAATCCCGAATCTATTAAACTCGAAATTCTGAATCCGCCTCTGCTTCGACAACAAGTAATAAGTAAACACTTACCATGAAGGGATCCCCAGACAAAACAAGGAAGGAATTTGGTGCAATGTTGACATCAATCCACTGATCTCCATTTTTCTTGAGAACTTGCAATCCATTTACTTGATTTTGTGATATTATGGACAAAACAGTAACATCTGTGTGGCCACTCAATCCAACTTTGCTTCCAATATTTTCACCTTGAGGTGTTGCCTTGTAATGGCTAAATCTTAAATAGTAATGGTTAGGCTCCAAGAATTCATCATAATTAACATAATTTTTTAGCCCTAAGCTTTCCAAGACCATCATTTTTACCATTTGATCCAATTCCACAGGTGACTTTGAGTAAGACTTTATCACATTGCTGCCAAAATTAATACCATATGTTAACATCAAAACTTAGAAAACTTGTAATATATATATATATATATATATATATATATAACACTTCTTTTGTCGCGTCTTACTTTTCGTTTTAGTCTATTTAAAAAAGATCTTCACTTTCTTTATTTAGTAATTCACACACATAAACTATCACCTTTCTATGAATTCATAATTCAACTATCCGTTGTTCCATTTACCTACGACCTAAACTATCACTCTCTTTGTATTAAAACACACTTAGATGCTGAGTTGACCTACACATGCCTATTGTCGAGTGGGAACAATATTTGGCTAACTCAGTATCAAGGTGTGTTTTAATACAAACATGGAGTTGTGATGTCCTTGATTAAGCATGAAATTTAAATTTTTTTTGAAACTCGTTGTCTGAAACAAGCCATAGGCATTTGTATATTGTAAATTACCTTAAATTATTTCTTAATATAGAAAGATATTATCATTCTCTCTGAGACAAATTAAGAAGAAAATCAAAAGATATCACATAAATTAGAGCAGTCGGAGTATATAGTAACAAAAGAAGTAGACATGTACATACCAAAAGTCAGGATTTGCATCATTAGGCCAGAAGATATTGACAAATGATTCAACACTTTGAGATTGGAGCAAATCAGAAATTGACATACTCTCATACAATGGTAATTGTGGAATCTGTCCTAAGTAACCTTGCAAAGGTTTGTTTGACAAGTTTTTCAGTTTGGTCTCTATTGGAAATTCAAATATTTCTTTTAAAGTGCCAAACATGGATTCCCTAATTTCACTTGGAACATTGTCATATATTGCTTCAAAGCAACCATATTCTTGCAATGCTTGAAAAACATGAGCTTTTGTTGAGTCCCATTGTGCACTTCCTGGTTTTAACTCTGCCTTGGAGAAAACTATAGTGGGAATTTTCAATTCTTTGGATGCCATTATTGATGAAATTTTGACAAAAAACTATACATGTGAACTAATATTTATAGTGCTTCCCGGAGATCTTAGTAGCTTAGTTGGTTGGCTACCTGAACTTTCACCTTATTGGTGAAATTCCTATTAATAAAAGAATTGTTTTAAAAAAATTGTAGTGCTCCCTCTGTTCTAGGGACCACTTTCCTTTTTTTAATCTGATATCAAAAAAATGACATACTTCTAAATTTGGTAACAATTAACTTTACGCTTCTCCTTTTACTCTTAATGAGAAGCTTTTATAACTGCACGATTGTTAATCATGACATGTTAATTAGCAGGGGCGGATCTACCAAAGAATCTACGAGTTTAGGTGCAAAACCCAATAGCTTTTGTTCAAATTTTATATTTGTATTAAAAAAAAAATTACTTAATATGTACTCCCTCCGTTTCAGCTTAAATGTTCTAGAGCCTGTTTGGATGGGCTTGTAGCTTTTGACTTAAAAGTTAAAAGTTAAAAGTCATAAGTTATGAATTATAACTTGTAGTTTTTGACTTATTTTGTCTTTTTGGCTTAAACACAAGTGATTAAAAGTACTTTTTTATTTTACTCAAGCACTACAAGGAAAACATTCATGTTTTTTTCTCTTTCAAGAGATTCTATCTCGAAATCGCACCTTGAGGGAGGATGTTGCCAATCCTACCGAGGAGTTTATGGATTTGTTTTTCGGAAAGCGAGAGGTAGTGGACCAACATCCCCTGATACATTTTCGGCGTCATGGAGCTACCAGTGAGCCTTTACGCTTCTTCAAAGGATGACTGCTTCCAATCTCACCTCCTGGTTGTCATCGCTCGATCACTTCCTTTTCCACTAAGGATGTGTTCGGTACAAATGCTTTCCTTATTTTCTCATGTTCGTTTAGTTAAAAAATTTAAAAAATATTTTCTTTAGGAAAACAAGTTCCTTGAAAATAAGGAAAATGACTTCCTTAATAAAAGTAGGGAAAACAAGTGGTATTGTCTTCTCCCACTCCCACACCTAACCCCGTCCCACCCCCACCCCCACAATTTTTTATTAAAAAAATAATAAATTTTTTCACCCCAAACCCACCCCCACAATTTTTTATTTAAAAAATATTTTTTTTAAAAAAAAGAATTAATTTTTTTACCCCAAACCAGCCCGCCACACCCCCACCCCCACTTCCACAATTTTTTTAAAAAACAATTTTTTTTAAAAAAACAATCATATTTTTTTACCCCAAACTCGCCCCCAATCCCCACACCCCCAATCCCACCCCGCCCCAACCCACCCCCCTCCCGACCTTTTCTCTCACACTCTTCACTCTATCTCTATTCATTCTCTTTATTTTGTGATATATAAATAATTTTAGGATAATATTTTTTATTTGTGTACCAAACACAAGAAAATAAGTTAAAAACCACTTGTTTTCCTAGAAAATATTTTTTGGAAAACATTTTCCTCCATATCAAACACACCGTAAGTGATTGCTTAGAGGCCTTAGCGTACGATCTGGACTGTTTTTCTCTCAACTTGGATCTTAACACCCAAAAAGTCTGTCAAACGATTTGCTTAAAAATTATTTTGGCTTTAAAACACTTAAAATAAATCAATCCAAACAGGTTTTTTGTTAGGAAAAAAACATATATATATTAGATTAGATTGAGTATTACAAGTTATACCAATACTTTTTTACTTTTCAATATATATCAATAGATTTCTATCACAACGTAACAAAATAATAAATGAGGCAAAATAAAATAGGTAATGTATCTCTTACTCCAACTCATCCCTTAATTCACTCTCACTACTTTTCATTTATGATTATCCTCCAGATCTTTCCTTTATTTCTTTCTCCCATGTTCATCCATCGTCATCATCATCATCAATTCCATATCTTTCAACACTACATTGTTCACTTCCCACATTGTCTTCTACAAATCCTCACTAAAATTTTCCCAAATAGAATTACCTGAGAATCCTACTATCTGATCGAAATAACCTTTCCAACAATAATTAAAAGTATCCCATCGACTGTTTTCTTCTCAAAATATGGATATACTTCCATGAGTTTTTCACGCATTATCCAAACGAATCTTGACAAGAACTAATTCATTATGACATCATCATCTTTCTTCTTGTTTCTCTCTCTCAAAAAAATCAGAATCTAATTTTTCTTTTTCAATCAAAGTCATTAAAATATTGATTACCTTTTTTTTATTGCAATGAAAAGTTATTTGATATCAAACAATTATCAATTATTCTATTTTTAGTATGAAATGTGAGAGATTTCATTCAATACCCATTACATACACTAAAAAAGGTATGTAACATACAAAACTTAGTGAGCACCATTTTTTCTTATCAATTATCACAATCATAAAACATATTTCATACAAATGTGATACATAAGAAAACATTATCGATACTAGTTTTAATATCAATTCTATACATTGAGCACTCAAAAAAATAATATTTATGTATGAAATATGTATATAAACTGGTTTCAACGGAATTTGTTAAAAAAATTAATTCATGAATATCATATTGTGTACCATTTTTCATACACTAAAAATCAGTCATAAGAGTTCATCATTTGTATGTAGAATCTTATATACCAATTTCATACATGAGATCGAAAAAATTAAAAATTATTTAAAGTATGGCTTTGTTATATATAAATCGGTTTCAACTTGATTGGTTAAAATAATACATGGATAGCGGATTATATACAATTTTTATAGACTAAACAAAGTTATTAACATATAACATTTATTAGACATCAGTTTTCATACGATAATTCTACCACTGATATTATTGCAAATTCAAAATTCATGAATTAAAAATTAAAAATATTGTACAATAATCCGTAATTTTTGAAGAGAGATCGGGTAAGAAGGAATTATGAAGAGAGAGAATGGGGATATTTGTTTTCCTTTTTAAAAATTGAATATAATTGAAGAGAGAGGAAAAAGCATGCTCATTAATGAGTTCCATTAATTTAGCCCAAATAATTATCTCTCTCCAAGATTTTAATAATTATGAAATCTGATATGACTTGTAATTGGTAACTTAGTAATTAGGAAAAAGCTGGTATATTTGGTGTAATAAAGAATCTTAAATTGATGTCTAGAATGATTTTCTCTTTTTGTTATGAATGGGCCAAGACCCGTATTAGCAAAGAAGCCCAATACCATATTAAGTGGTTATGTGTGGGATTCGGGTTGATAAATAGCAGGTCTGTCAGGAGGAATAGGGTTATGCACTTATGTCGAAGCTTTGACTTAATCAGTTATCTTCTCATCTTCCTTCTATGTTCTAGTATCTCATCCCCTTCTGGTTACGTTCTCACTATGTTAATCTCTTCTTAGTTGGTGTTGTTATTACTTTATTGTTCAGATTGTAAGTTGTAAGTTGAGTTCAATTAATATAATTATATTCCGTGTTTGTGTTGGAAATCAGTTTGTTTCACTTTTAGTTTGATTAGACACGAAATTTAAGAAAACGAGGGAGACTTTTAAATTTTGAGATGTATATAATAAATCAAGATATTTTTTGAATCTTATATTCTTAAATATATCATGCAGAGAGTGTCGAAATTAAAATCTTACCAAATCTAGGTTTAAGCATATCAATTCTTGAGAAGCGCAACCTGCCTTAGTTGGAATCTTTAAATAGTCATCACATGGCCAACTTTGACTCTTGAAAGAGGGCTCCCTTTTAATAGGATTTTAATACTTCATCATTTCAAATTATTTGTCATTATTTTCAAAAATAGTTATATCAAATTATTTATTATTTAGAAGTTCAAGATAAAATTAATAATCATTTTGTAGTAATCATTTTTGAACATCTCAATAGAGTTACTTCCTCCGTTCCTTTTTACTTGTCATGTATACTAAAAATAGTTATTCCAAAATACTTGTCAATTTGAAGAATCAAGAGAGAATTAATTACTTTATTGTTCAGATTGTAAGTTGTAAGTTGAGTTCAGTTAGTATAATTATATTCCGTGTTTGTGTTGGAAATCAGTTTGTTTCACTTTTAGTTTGATTAGACACGAAATTTAAGAAAATGAGGGAGACTTTTAAATTTTGAGATATATATAATAAATCAAGATATTTTTAAATCTTATATACTTAAACATATCATGCAGAGAGTGTCGAAATTAAAATCTTACCAAATCTAGGTTTAAACATATCAATTCTTGAGAAGCGCAACCTGCCTTAGTTGGAATCTTTAAATAGTCATCACATGGTCAACTTCGGCTCTTGAAAGAAGAGCCTCTTTTAATAGGATTTTTATACTTCATCATTTCAAATTATTTGTCATTATTTTCAAAAATAGTTATATCAAATTATTTATTATTTAGAAGTTCAAGATAAAATTAATAATCATTTTGTAGTAATCATTTTTGAACATCTCAATAGAGTTACTTCCTCCGTTCCTTTTTACTTGTCATGTATACTAAAAATAGTTATTCCAAAATACTTGTCAATTTGAAGAATCAAGAGAGAATTAATTACTTTATTGTTCAGATTGTAAGTTGTAAGTTGAGTTCAGTTAGTATAATTATATTCCGTGTTTGTGTTGGAAATCAGTTTGTTTCACTTTTAGTTTGATTAGACACGAAATTTAAGAAAATGAGGGAGACTTTTAAATTTTGAGATATATATAATAAATCAAGATATTTTTAAATCTTATATACTTAAACATATCATGCAGAGAGTGTCGAAATTAAAATCTTACCAAATCTAGGTTTAAACATATCAATTCTTGAGAAGCGCAACCTGCCTTAGTTGGAATCTTTAAATAGTCATCACATGGTCAACTTCGGCTCTTGAAAGAAGAGCCTCTTTTAATAGGATTTTTATACTTCATCATTTCAAATTATTTGTCATTATTTTCAAAAATAGTTATATCAAATTATTTATTATTTAGAAGTTCAAGATAAAATTAATAATCATTTTGTAGTAATCATTTTTGAAAACTATGAACATCTCAATAGAGTTACTCCCTCCGTTCTTTTTTACTTGTCATGCTACTAAAAATAGTTATTCCAAAATACTTGTCAATTTAAAGAATCAAGAGAGAATTAATTACTTTCTTCCAACTTTGCCCTTAGTATTAATTATTCTAGAACTAAGAGACATAAATAGACAAAGACTAATAAGGGGGTATATGAGTCAAATTACACTTTTAATTAATTTTTCTTAATGATTGTGCAAAGTCTTAACATGACAACTAAAAAGGAACGAAGGGAGTAATATTTAATAAAGAGAGAGATCAGATCTTAAGATATAAATGAGGGTAAAATAGTCAAAAACTTCTCTTAGTTTATACTCCCTCTGTTTTAATTTATTTGTCTTACTTTCTTTTTTAGTCCATTTGAAAAAAATGATTCTTTTTTTTTGACAACTCTTTAATTCTAACTTTTCACATAAAATGTTTAAGCCCACAAGATTAAAAGATATTTTGGTACATTAATTTACATATCTTTAATTTAATACCACAAAATTTAAAAGTATATCTTTTTTATCTTCTTATACTTCATGCTAAATTAAAATTAAATAAATAAATTAAAATAAAAAATAATATTTTTTTAAAGACGTGTAACAGAGAAACACAATAGGAGACAGAGGGATATTACAAAAGAATAATAAGGACAAAGAGAATAAAGACAAGGAAAAGTTGTTGAGGTCTAATAATGAGAATAAAGACAAGGAAAAGTTGTTGGGGGTCTAATAATGGATAATTTGTCTTATTTGAAATAAGATAATGTAAATTATTATTAACAACAGATTAAGTCTGAAATATATCTTTTAAAATTAATGTAACAGTGATTAGCTGGTGAAGGTATAAAATAAGAAAAATTAATCCAAATAGCAGCTCATATAAATTTTAAACTCAAAATAATTATATTTTATTTTGATAATTTCATTATAATCATCTTTCACACATTGTTTATTTTTATTATCTAGACTAATAGTTTGAATAATTATAGGATTTTTATTTTAATTACGTATTTGTAAAGGTAAAGATAAATACAAATCTTATTTATATTTATATCCCTTTAAACATGATAATATATCTCTTCATATCAATATTAATTTTCTCTCAATCTCAATTCACTCTTAATCAATTTCCTTCTCTAAATTTTCTGCTTTTCCCTTTTCAAAAAATCAAAATTCAATTATTTTTTCATAATGATATTTTCACGAACAAGATTAGAGATCAAAATATTTGGGAAACAAGTTCAATAAATGGATAATTTATTGAACCAAAATAAATTATTCAAAGTTATCACAACTTTCTTCGTTAAGACATGAGTTTCGTTTTCAAAACTGTAATGTCTTGAATTTTAGTTTGTTACTTATGTAATCAACGTAAATATTAAAAGAAGATGGAAGATAGAGAAAATAAGTTATTTATACATTGTATAGTTAGTGTGTAATCTTTATACAATAGTTATATAATTAGTGCATATACATTATACACTAATTATACATTGTGTAACATCATTATACAATATATATATTATGTAATTAATGTATAATCATTATACAACACGTATATAATGATGTGTACACCTTACATACTAATTATACATTGATAAATACATTTATTATACATATATAAATTTTCTAAAATTTTTGGTAAAGATCTGATAATTTTTTTATTTTTTCCCTAATTCTATAATCATTATAAAATATGTGTATAATTATTGTGTATTCATTATATGACAATTATGCATTGATTTATGTATTTATCATACACATATAATTTTTTTAAAGTTTTGATGAAAATCTGGTAAAGTTTTATTTTTGTCATTTTCGTTCAAGTTTTTTCAACTTTATATTTGAATTTTTTTGGAGATAATAAGGAATGATATAATTGCTAGAGAATATTAAGGGATGGTTGTTGGGAGATAATATATGACATGAGATACTTGTGTGAGTGTTCCCCCTATTTATCTTTTTCTATTTTTAAGATTTTTGTTTGAATAATCTATGGCTATTTTTTACAAATTTAATTTTATGGCTACTAAAAGTTTTAACACTAGTGGGCTTGACTACATCTATTTTTATCCCATAAAATAATTTAGTTCGAACTGTCTAGAACTGTCAATATGGGCCAGCTCAGCTCATTTGGGCTAGTCCATCGGGCTTTGACATTTAACGGGTTGGATCACGCTGACGGACTTTAAAATAGACCGTCTGACCCATTTTGTAGTAATCATTTTTGAAAACTATGAACATCTCAATAGAGTTACTCCCTCCGTTCTTTTTTACTTGTCATGCTACTAAAAATAGTTATTCCAAAATACTTGTCAATTTAAAGAATCAAGAGAGAATTAATTACTTTCTTCCAACTTTGCCCTTAGTATTAATTATTCTAGAACTAAGAGACATAAATAGACAAAGACTAATAAGGGGGTATATGAGTCAAATTACACTTTTAATTAATTTTTCTTAA
Organism: Jaltomata sinuosa; assembly: GCA_003996215.1. NCBI lineage: Eukaryota > Viridiplantae > Streptophyta > Magnoliopsida > Solanales > Solanaceae > Jaltomata > Jaltomata sinuosa. The sequence continues at coordinate 610,123 of QJPP01000040.1, forward strand.
TGATTGTGCAAAGTCTTAACATGACAACTAAAAAGGAACGAAGGGAGTAATATTTAATAAAGAGAGAGATCAGATCTTAAGATATAATTGAGGGTAAAATAGTCAAAAACTTCTCTTAGTTTATACTCCCTCTGTTTTAATTTATTTGTCTTACTTTCTTTTTTAGTCCATTTAAAAAAAAAATTAATTTTTTTTTGACAACTCTTTAATTCTAACTTTTCACATAAAATGTTTAAGACCACAAGATTAAAAGATATTTTGGTACATTAATTTACATATCTTTAATTTAATACCACAAAATTTAAAAGTATATCTTTTTTATCTTTTTATACTCCATGCTAAATTAAAATTAAATAAATAAATTAAAATAAAAAAATTATTTTTGGAGACAGAGGGATATTACAAAAGAACAATAGGGACAAAGAGAATAAAGACAAGGAAAAGTTGTTGGGGTCTAATAAGGGATAATTTGTCTTATTTGAGATAAGATAATGTAAATTATTATTAACAACAGATTAAGTCTGAAATATATCTTTTAAAATTAATGTAACAGTGATTAGCTGGTGAAGGTATAAAATAAGAAAAATTAATCCAAATAGCAGCTCATATAAATTTTAAACTCAAAATAGTTATATTTTATTTTGATAATTTTATTATAATCATCTTTCACACATTGTTTATTTTTATTATCCAGACTAATAGTTTGAATAATTATAGGATTTTTATTTTAATTACTTATTTGTAAAGGTAAAGATAAATACAAATCTTATTTATATTTCTATCCCTTTAAACATGATAATATATCTCTTCATATCAATATTAATTTTCTCTCAATCTCAATTCACTCTTAATCAATTTCCTTCTCTAAATTTTCTGCTTTTCCCTTTTCAAAAAATCAAAATTCAATTATTTTTTCATAATGATATTTTCACGAACAAGATTAGAGATCAAAATATTTGGGAAACAAGTTCAATAAATGGATAATTTATTGAACCAAAATAAATTATTCAAAGTTATCACAACTTTCTTCGTTAAGACATGAGTTTCGTTTTCAAAACTGTAATGTCTTGAATTTTAGTTTGTTACTTATGTAATCAACGTAAATATTAAAAGAAGATGGAAGATAGAGAAAATAAGTTATTTATACATTGTATAGTTAGTGTGTAATCTTTATACAATAGTTATATAATTAGTGCATATACATTATACATTAATTATACATTGTGTAACATCATTATACAATATATATATTATGTAATTAATGTATAATCATTATACAACACGTATATAATGATGTGTACACCTTACATACTAATTATACATTGATAAATACATTTATTATACATATATAAATTTTGTAGAATTTTTGGTAAAGATCTGATAATTTTTTTATTTTTTCCCCAATTCTATAATCATTATAAAATATGTGTATAATTATTGTGTATTCATTATATGACAATTATGCATTGATTTATGTATTTATCATACACATATAATTGTTTTAAAGTTTTGATGTAAATCTGGTAAAGTTTTTGTTTTGTCATTTTCGTCCAAGTTTTTTCAACTTTATATTTGAATATTTTTGGAGATAATAAGGAATGATATAATTGCTAGAGAATATTAAGGGATGGTTGTTGGGAGATAATATATGACATGAGATACTTGTGTGAGTGTTCCCCCTATTTATCTTTTTCTATTTTTAAGATTTTTGTTTGAATAATCTATGGCTATTTTTTACAAATTTAATTTTATGGCTACTAAAAGTTTTAACACTAGTGGGCTTGACTACATCTATTTTTATCCCATAAAATAATTTAGTTCGAACTGTCTAGAACTGTCAATATGGGCCAGCTCAGCTCATTTGGGCTAGTCCATCGGGCTTTGACATTTAACGGGTTGGATCATGCTGATGGACTTTAAAATAGATAGTCTGACCCATTATTATGTGGGCTGCGAGCAACGTCGAGCCAGTCCATATTTTTTTTTAATTTTTTTATACTTTAAATTTTTAATTCTAATTTAAAATGTTAATACAAATATTATAAGATAATATTATATGGTATTATTACTTGCTAATCAAGTTTCATATTTACAAAGAAAGTAATCCTAATATTTTTTATTAAGTTTGCTTTAGTTTCAAGTAAAAATTTGATTGCGTGACTTCAATCAGAAATTGAATAACTTTTGACGTGATACCACTCAAAAATTTAAGATTATTTTAGTTATTTACATATTTTTTAAGCATAATTTTGTATTTAAATTTTAATACTTGGATTTTGAACTTTGTAATATCAATATATGCTGTTTTAATAGATTTTGAGTTTGGACTCATATTGTTAATTTTAGTACTCTTCTTTATTTTTATTTTTTACTAATTACAAATTGTAAAATTTCTCCTAATCATTCTCAGCATGATTAATTTTCATTCATATATTATTGACCCGACGTTTGGCAACATAATCATTGGCCAGACGGGTGACACACCTTGGCTAGTGTCACCCGCCGACATTGAAAGCTATTTGAGTCTGTACGAAAATCCTAGAGGTTGTAATAACTATTAGAAGGAAAATAATTGAAAGAAATTGCTTAAGGGGCCGGGTGTGCTCCATCAGAATTGATTTGGCCTTTAACGATGCCATAATTGTTGAACGTTAGGGTGCTCAATTCTTCACTATTAATGTCCATTTTCATCCATGGAATAATGAGTGTTTTTCACTTATCATTGAGCTCATGGAACATTTATTGTTGATCGAGCCCGGGGTGAATTTTGCGTCTTTCCAAAAGAAATTTGGGAACTAACGCAATTAAGGCATCTCGAACTGAGTTCATTTCTTTTGCCAAATCCTCCAACTGAATCCGTTGATGAACAGAGGTACTTGGGATTTTCAACTATACACACTATTTTTGGCTTGTCTCATGGTTGTTGCACAAAAGAGAATGTTAGAAATTTACGAGTTGAAGGAGATAATGATGACTATGAAAGTTTTCAAGAATCTAGACTTTTCAACAACCTCGTCCATCTACATCAACTTGAAACGTTGAGTGTTACTATTTCAGCTGATCTTGATCAGGCTTTCGTGCCCGTGACCATTCCAAGTGCAAAAGCTTTTCCAGCAACACTCAACAAGTTAAAGTTGTACGGAACTGGTCTAAGGTGGGAGGACTTGAATATCATAGGTGAATTGCGTAACCTTCAAGTGCTGAAGCTGATATTTGACGCTGTAGGCGAAAAATGGTATCTCAATGCTTGAGGATTTACTCTCTTGAAGATTCTGCTAATTGAAAACAATGATCTCAAGTACTGGAAAGTCACAAATGACAATTTTCTTGTCCTCGAGTGTCTCATGATTATAGGTTGCACTAAGTTGGAAGAGATACCTATTGAGTTTTCAGAAACCAACTCACTGCAACTAATCGAGTTAATGGACTGTAAGCCCCAACTCGAGGCTTCTGCCACACGAATTCAACAAGAACAAGAAGACCTCGAAAACAAGCCCGTGGATGTTTCGTATCTCATGTAAGTATATATTTCTTAAGGTTACCAAAACTTATAACTGACCATTGATGCTTCTTTCCTATATGGCTAATGAAAAGCATAACTGAATTATCGGTGCAATTTAACTTATTAAAACAGGTTAGAATTCTATTATCTAGCTAGGTCATTGTATCGAGCTTGCTATGAAGAGTTAGACGTTATTGCAGATCAACTTTAACTAATGGTATAATAAAATATAGACTAGTGTGCAGAAAAACTCTTACTGGGCATGCCTGCTCGTGAAAGTATGGCTACCAGAGGCCGGAGCAGCAAACAGTTGACCTCTGAGAACTAGCTATTTTTCGGATCACCTCAAGATCATGAATTTTCTTTATCCTGCAAACAAGTAAAATATGAAAATGAAATGTTAAATTCCCAGAAATACTAGAGCACCCAGAACAAGGAAGGGGCAAAAATGCAAGATTTGAACACTGTTGAATCTGAAGAAATTGCTCAAGAAGAGTGTCATTCACTTCCACAGGAATAGATTTCCTCTACATTCTACTTGTTGACAAAGAAATCAAGAAAAAGCCAGAAGATCCATTCTCTCATCACAAAGGGAGAACACTAATTACATAAGTGAAAAGTAAAAGCAGAATCCAACAAGAGACATGTCCATGTCTTTTTCTTTCATTCGTTATCCAATACTCGTATTAAGCCCTGACTAAATTCAAATTCGTGCTGGAAAGTCTCACATTGAAAAGTAAAACACTCCTTAACAAAGTCTCACCATTTGTTATTTGCTGAGAAATAATATATCTTAAACTGTTGGTCAAAAATTCATATAGTTTTAACTCTCAAAAACTAAAATATGACAAGTATTTTGAGACGGAGGGAGTACTTGTTGACAGAGAAATCAAGAAAAGCAAGAAGATCCATTCTCTCATCATAAAAGTATAACTACTGGGACAACATACTAAGAATCATAAACATTTAAGACTTAAGAGGACTAGTAACCGTAAAGTCTAACTTAGGACTAAATCATAAGAGAATGCGAAACAGAGAAACAACAATAACATACCCAGTGGAATCCCACAAGCGGGGTCTGTGAGGGGTGGAGAGGCTGTAATAATCATACCCGTACTGAAAATGGACAAGGATAATATTCATCACATTTTTCGCAAAAACTTTTACACTATCGGTGCAATTTATCCTATTAAAGCAGGTTATTGTTCTATCGAGGTTATCGTATTGAGCTTGCTATGATGAGTTATACGTTGTTGTAGGTCAACATTACCCAATGATGAAAAAATAATACATCACTGCCCATAACTTAAACTCTTATTGGGCATGTCTTCTCATGAAAGTATGGCTACTGAGCAACAAACTATGAATCTAACATAAGACTATTTATTTCAAAAAAAAAAGGAGAACGAAAGAATCTGATATAAGAGCCAACAATTATACGAAGTAAATAAAGGAAGAAGATGTCTTACCCGAAATGACAAATATGGCCTCAAAAGAACCTCCTTAGTTGTCTTGAATGTCCTGTTGAATCTGCTTGGCAGAATTTCCAATAGATTCTGGACAATAGCTTATATCTATAAGAGCAAGTGTGGTTATATCTGCAAAATCTTGAGGGATTGAGTCCAAATACTAGCAACTATCAAGAAATAGTCGTTCAAGGCATGGAAAGTGATCACAATTCACAGCTGGCTCTCCAGTACCGAATGTCTGAATATTTCAGTAACAGGAACTTCAAGCGAGGAAACCCTTCCTCAACTACTTCGCACTCCTCTCCTATGCAGGCATAATACGATAGTTTAAGGGACTCGAGGTTGGGCAGTTTACCAACAATGCTCAAATCCTTCCATGGCAAGAAGAAACGTCCGACAAAAGTTATATTTTTAAGGTTTTAATTTGTGGAAAAGCATTAGAGGAGGTAAGAACAAAGGTGGAGAAGCATCTGCAGGAGCTGGCCCTAGCATTTTCTTCCGAAACCTCAGAGGTTCTTGTAAAGTAGATCCTGAAGGTGAAATGCTTTCTAAAAAGCAAGCATCATATCAATACAGATCAAATTCCAACTCCTCGAGCTGATCTAAGTGGCGAAAATCATACTGGTCCTTGCTACTACGAAAGTCTTCTTGGACACCACATATTTGCAACTTCATTAAATTGGGAAATAGTCAAAAGAAAGACTCAGTACAATATCTAGGATTCCATCCAGACAGACAATGCAAATTTTTTAAAACTGAACTGCTCTCTGTAGGCTCATGATTCCACAAGTAATTCCAGTCCAAACGGAGGTTCCCCAACTGCAGCATCGCCAAAATTTCCAATGGTAATATGAGTGGATATTGCCAGCCCATATGATCAGGTAGGTTAAGTATAAAAGTTTGCAGATAAAATAAGCTTGATATAGATGGAGGAATGTCTATGATTGATGAGGGAACCTCTTCTTCTGATCCTGACTGCTTTAAGCGAGCATAAAGACGCAAAGCTAGGTATCTCAAGTGAATTAAAGCAATACTAGCTTGAAAAGTTGAACAGCTAATGAAAGCAAGATCTAGTACTCTTACTAGCTTGAAAGGCAACTCCAGCACGAAGCATCGGAATTTACCAAATAACAAAATGAGCCTCCCTGTAACAACACCTAGCCAGTTCTTCCTCATTATGGATACTGATCCAACCTCGACTCTTAGAGTAACACTGCTTGTACTGTGCACACTGCTTGTACTGTGCATATGGACTTTGATTACTCTTTCTCTGAGAACATTCACAAAATTCATTTTTCGAGCTTCCCTCAAACAGAGTTCACGGGTCACATCATGCATTCCACAACTCTCTATTTTTCCTTCAAAACTCAAATCGTGGATGGAAATTAAACTTGTATCCTAAGATCTTTAGATACTCTTCAGCCACCTATTCTATGCTTTTCGTCTCTTCTACCTTCAAAAATCCCTCTACAGCCTATAAGTTCACAAGTTTATCTACAAAAATCAGTTTATCCACTGGGAAAATTGCAAACTATAAAAAGCATGGTTTTAGGTGGTGAGGCAAGTAATGGTAACTCAATGCCAACACCCTCATGCATTGGACATCAACATTTGTAATAACCGCTATGAACTTACATTCTCGGCAACACCTTGCCACTCACTCAATGCCTTGCCTATATTTTGGAGAGAAGTCCCGCGATCACAACAATTGCTAGAGGCAATCCTCCAAATTTCTAATGCAATTTGTTCCCCAAGCTGTTCAAATTCAGGGGAAAAAGAGTCTTTCACAAAAAAGGGGGCAAAAAATGCAAGATTTGAACTCTGCTGAATCTGAAGAAATTGCTCAAGAAGAGTGTCACTCAAAATCCATAAAATCAAAAACAGTAAAAAGAAAAGGTAAAAACAGAATCCAACAAGAGACATGTCCATGTCTTTTTCTTCCATTAGGTATCTAGTATTCGTATTAAGGCCTAACTAAATTCAAATTCGCGTCGGAAAGTCTCACGTTGAGAAGTAAAGCACTCCTTAACAAAGTCTCACCATTTGTTATTTTCTGGGAGATAATATATCTTAAATTGTTCGTCAAAAATTCATATAGTTTAACTCTTAAGAATTGAAACGTGACAAGTGTTTTGGGACGGAGGGAATACTTGTTTTTTACTCCTCCCTAGAAGCTCTCACCCCTTTTGTTCCCTCAGTGACTCGAATACTTACTATCTGAGCAACTCCCTCTTGTCGACGGAGGGAATAATTGTTGGCAGAGAAATCAAGAAAAACCAGAAGATCCATTCTCTTATCATAAAAGGAGAACATTTATTACATAACTGAAATCCATAAAAACAAAAACAGTAAAAAGAAAAAAAAAGAAAAAGGTAAAAACAGAATCCAAGAGACATATCCATATCTTGTTCTTTTTGACATATCCATATCTTGTTCTTTTTTTTCATTCGGTTCAGTACTGGGGTCACGTCAAGCACTCCCTGACAAGGACGACTCATGCGTCTTGATCATTCCAACCCAAATTTCTTCCTGAGTTGCAGGACAAACTCACAGACTTTCTGAGAATCAGGAAGTGCCTTAGAGACACTGTCCCTTTCCAAACACCTCTTCACCCATGAAATCAATTTGGGACATTCTAATTCAACATTAAATTTTCCAAATGTTTCATAGGCAAGAAACCAACTATAGTAACCAATAAGAGATACATCAAGAAACCCAAAATTGTCTCCTCCAAAATATGGTTTGTCACCAAGTACTCCTTCTAGCAATTTAAGTCCACCTATAAAGTCTTTCACTGCTTGCTCTTGCTCTTCTCCTTTTGTTGCCCATGTCTTTCTTGCATATTCATGTACCTTCAATATTTCCCACAATTGAAATTACAACAACAACATACCCAGTGTAGTTCTACAAAGTATGGTCCGAAAAGGGTAGAGTATACACAGATCGTATCTCTATCTCAGAGAGGTGAGCTAGAGAGGTTGTTTCTAATAGACAAAATATATTACTCCTTTTGTTCCGATTTACTTGTCATGTTAGTTTTTTAACCATATTCTTTGAAGAAAACATTAATCATGAAAGTTAACTAATCTATTTACCCTTATTTATTACTCCAAATGTTCTAATTTATATAGGAACTCTGTTAAAAGTCACAATAATTGACAATTCAAAATAATTTAAAGATATGAAAAGATCGCAATCAAAGAACAACTTGTTTGACTCTCTAAATCCAAACGAGGCCACATAAATTGAGACGGAAATAGTTTTTGATATTTCACTGCATTGATCTCTCTCAGATAACTGCTGATTCTGTTAATGTTAAGAGCAAAATTAAAAAACATATCATTCCTTTTCCTGATTTTACTTATTAAACAATCATAGTATAACTAATATAACATCCATAATGAACCACAAATTAAAACTAAAGATACTTTTTTTTTTGTCTAATTTTGTCTTGACATGAAGTTTAAGATTGTAAAATAAATAAATTGAATCATGGGTTTTAAAATAAAGATACGTAGAATGTATTAAAACTTCCATTAATAATGTGGTCTTAAACATGTCACATTGAAAGTTAAAATTAAAGAGTTGTAAAAAAAGAAAGAGACATTCTTTCTTATACAGACAACTAAAAATTACTATTTTTCTACTGAATTACCCACTGAAAAATGTTCATTGGCTATTCCTACATATATTTTGATTGAATCGGTGTGAAAAGAAAAAATAAACTTTTTTTGTATAAAAAAATTAGGAAGTTCCCCACTATTTCAGTGAGAATCTGTTTTCACCATGCATTTTCTCAGTGAACTAATTCGGTGGGAAATGAATGGGGAACTCATGTTCTACAACACAAAATTTCCCACTGATTCGCGATGAAAAAATCTGTTTCTAGTAGTGTAAACATGTCACGTGAAAAGTTTAAATTAAAGAGTTGTCAAAAAAAAAAACATTTTTTTTAAACAGACTAAAAAGAAAGATAAACAAACAAATTGAAACGGAGGAAGTATTTTCTTGTACTTACAGTATTGTCCATATAATCAGACCAGAACCAAGCTTGATCTTTCTCATAAGGATCAGAAGGAATTAGCAAAGGACCAGGTCCCTTCCAAACATCATCAATATACTGTATTATAAAAAGTGACTCACAAATTGATTTTCCATTGTGAATCAATACTGGGATTTTCTTGTGAATAGGGTTCATTTGCAAAAGCAAAGGGCTTTTGTTCTTCAAATCTTCTTCTTTGTACTCATATTTTACACCTTTTTCTGCAAGTGCAATTCTTGCCCTCATGCCATACATACTACACCAAAAGTCTAATAGAGTCACTTCTTCTGCCATTTTATGACCAAAAATTATGAAGCTCAAGAACAAATATTGGATACTAGAAATTGTATATTGAATATTGATATGAGGCACTATATAAAGAGGTTAACTATCATATCTATCGTCAGTGTGAATAATTATTATACCATCGTAAATAATATTTTAAGATGTATTTTTTCATCTGAGAAAGATATATTGTAACTTATAGTATTTTTTCGTATAGTTTTTGAATATCTGTATAAATTTTAATTTTAAAATATTAAATTAATCTAATTCAATTTATCTCTGAAGATTAGTCAAATTGGCTATAGTAAAAGGAAATGTGACAAGTAAAAGTGAATTGAGGGAGTAATTCTTTCTTTTAGCTTGTGTTTGGACATGCAATATGAAGTTATGATTTCAAATCATCGTTTGAACATGCGACTTGAGATCATAAGCATCTTTCTCGATTATACCGGACAACATATTTTATTTAAAAAAAATTTAATTGTATATTTTAAAAATGCTTATTTGTAGATAGTATTATTTAAACGATCTAATATTATAAAAAATTATTTACACAAACCGTGTATAAAACATAAAGTCATATATTGTTGAGTCCCACATTAATGGGGATGTAGATTTAGTATTCCTGGTCTTTGACAAATTTCACTTTATGTACAATTTTATCATGTATCAAAGCCAAGCACATTTCAATATGATTTTGGGGGTTATTCAATGTTTTTTCTGATATTGACCCTCCATCTTATATTATTCATGCTTCAAATGTATAGCGTTGAGTTCAGGAGCGAATGTATAGGCTAAAATATAAAGTACGTGAACTCGTGATTTCTCCGTAAAATTAAGTATATTAAATATATATTTTCTTAAAACTGATGTAATATTATATGCTGATATTCATGCCACAAGAAAGACACTTGATTAAATGTTGAGTTATTTACTTAAAGAATTAGGGATAATTCTCATTTTATATATTTTTTCTTTTTTTAATGATACACCAATTTTCTAAAAATCCTAAATTCGCCTTTGATTAAGTCCCATATTATGAACTTTGTGCCTCTTTAATGCAATTTTGGACAATTTTTACTTCTGATCAACTTTGTGCCTCTTTAATGTAATTTAGGACAATTTTTACTTCTAATTATTTGGACAACATTCCTCTGAACTTTGATGTGGGGAAATTTTTTTACCACTTTTTTTCCAAGCGGGAAAAATGGAGATCTAGCCCATTATAATTTTTTTTTAATTTTATGACCTTTTTATATGAGATCACCTAGGATTGCTATGTACAGACTTAATTCATTTTTTACACATAAGAGATCTGAAAAAATCACTTAATTTCAAATTATAAGTGACTTTTTTACCACATTTCCTCGTGTTTGTAACTGTATGGTCGTAGGATCACAAAGATAGATACTTTAATATATTTAAATATCAAATAGGCTTCCTGTCAATTTTTTTAAAATATCAATCATACCACCCAATCATACAAAATTAATTTTCAATTTGTAATATATTAATTGTGTAACCTTTTATATTTTAAATTTGCAAAAAAAAAAGGAAAATAATATATAAAAATTTATTATATTACAATTACTTTTTATAATTGTAAAAGATTATATTCACTCATAAGAATTTCCTTTGATATATTATATATGGAAAAGAGCCAAAAATACCTTTGAACTATTCGAAATGGAGCAAATATACCTTCCGTTTCATTTTTGGCTCAAACTACCCTTGTTGTTAACTTTTTGGACCATAAATACCCTCCAACTTAACACCTCCTTTAACCACTTGACGTAGCATCTGATGTGTTTTAAAAAAAAGCCACATGACTTGACACGTAAGCGCCCTACGTGGAATAAAAAGCCAAATGGCTGCCACCTAAGCTACCCTGCCCATTAACCCTTTAGTTCCACCACCAAAAAGACCCGACCCATTTGAAAATTACTTTTCCTCCCAAGAAACCCTCATTTCCCAATCACACTTCTAAAAAGTCGATTATGGGAGATTTGTTGCATCTCGTTCGTTGCGGTTAGAGTTTCAAAAATATTGAATCTTCTCCATCACATAATTACGTCTGACCACCAGAGTCTCCGGGTATCAGTTCCTTAATGGCCAAGCGTGGTGATGACTCGGGTGAGACCCCTAAAACACCAATGGAGAATCAGCCAAGAGGATTCTTCTTCTGTTTTAACCAATGCTACTGATCTCCGAGGGAAAAGTTTTGTTAATTACCTAAAAAAAATACTCCAAGTTCAGCTATCTTTTAGTAAGCTCACAAAATGTTTTAGCCCAGATATGTCAGCAACTTTGATGGAGAAGTGTGATTGTGAAATGAGGGTTTCTTGGCAAGAAAAGCAATTTTCAAACGGGTTGGGTCTTTTTGGTGGGGGAACTAAAGGGTTAATGGGCAGGGTAGCTTAGGTGGCAGCCATTTGACTTTTTATTCCACGTAGGACGCTTACGTGTCAAGTCATGTGGCTTTTTTTTAAAACACATTAGATGCCACGTCAAGTGGTTAAAGGAGGTGTTAAGTTGGAGGGTATTTATGGTCCAAAAAGTTAACAACAGGGGTAGTTTGAGCCAAAAATAAAATGATGGGTATATTTGCTCAATTTCGAATAGTTCAAAGATATTTTTGGCCCTCTTCGGTATTATATATTATAATCCTTGCTCACTAATTGATCTTGACATTCGTTTATTCGTTTTCTTTAATTTTTCTTTTGTTTGCTTTTACATTTGTTTAATGCAATCATTGACTTGCTATAACATGATTTCTTTGTTTTGCCTTTACTACCAATACAATATTCTTTATTACTCCCTCTGTCCCACTTTATATGACTCACTTTTTTTCTTAGTCAATCCCAAAAAGAATGATACATTTCTACATTTAGTAACAATTTAACTTTAAAATGTCTATTTTACCCTTAATGAAATGATTTACAACCACACAAACATCTAGGACGCATTTTAGACCACAATTTTCAAAAGTCTTTTTTTGTTTTAAAAGTCTGTGCTAAGTCAAACTAAGTCATATAAAATGGGACGAAGGAAGTATATTTGTTTTGATGAAGAATCTAGAAAAAAAAGGTGATCTCATGAAAGAATCCCAAATGTTTTCCTAAGAGGTCAAGAAACATTATTTTAGCTTTATAAGATTTGATGAAATCTAAGTATATCTAGCTACAATTTCATCCCGTATTTGGTATATGTATTGCCTTTCCGATTGATTTAGATTCACGTCGTGTAAGATTTATTTAAAGAGGAGATATTCTCTAATATGCTTTTTTTGATAATGAGGGTTTAAATTCGAAACCTTTGATTAAGAGTAAAGATTTTATTTCATGCCACCATAATCTTTATTGGAGCATTTGGAAATTACTAATTGGTCTACAATCTACATTGATGCAAGTATGCGATAGAAACTCAAATTTTTGTTGCATCATAATCATCACTCATATTAAGATTGTCATTTTACGATATCTATCTCCACAAGAAAAAATTATTTTGTGATATTACTTATACTTAGAGATGACAATGGGGCACGAGAAAGGCCGAGAGGGGGCTGGGCAAAAGTTTAACCGGGCGAGGCAGGGCCTAAGTCTGTCTTCATCCAAAGAAACAAAGCGACAGGTAAAATAATTTGATCTAAATTAGTATATTTGTTTTATCTCAATTTACGTGATATTATTTAATTAAATATAAAAATTAAGAAAAGACATTTTTTCTAAAATTTATAATCTATAAGCCTTAAAATATTTATATAGTTTGAATCATTTCACTATATTAAAATTGAAAAATTAAATTATTTTAAAATATAAAAAAGAAACTTATTTCTTTTTTAGTTTGATGCAAGCTTAATTTAAGCTATACATTACCCGCACTCAAACAGCTTTTCAACCACTTGCGGCAAATAATTTTAAACAAAATTGAGATAAAAGAAATAGTAAAGTGCCACCAACAATGGATGGATAAGTTTAAAAAAGAAAAATTACTGAAATATTGTTTGTATAATATTGAATATTGAAGTTTTTTCTTGACGTTACTTCCAAAAAACAAAAGGAAATTCTATACATATATAAGAGGTTGGCAGGTCACTTTTCAAGCAGGCAGTTCTTGGACAACATGCCTATTTGAGCTGCTTGCTTGAAGGGTCTCGTTTCAAAAAAAATTTAATATTTTTATTATTTTAATTTATTTGTCTTACTTTTCATTTTAATATATTATGTATTTGATTAAAATTTTATTATGTATTTGATAATTACATAATAGATATTATAAATTACAATATAAAATTTTTGTTGACTCTCGAAATTGTATTAGTGTCACATAAAGGGATAAAAATGACATAAAAAGTATTACAAATCACAACAAGCAGCTCTTGAACAACGTGCTTGCTTGAAAGGTCCCGCTTCCAAAAATTTAATATTTTCGCCGTTTCAATTAATTTGTCTTACTTTTCATTTTAATATGTTATGTATTTGATTAAAATATTTTTATTATGTATTTGATAATTACATAAAAGATATTATAAATCACAATATAAATTTTTTGTTGACTTTTGAAATTGTATTAGTGCCACATAAAAGGATAAAAATGACATAAAAAGTATTATAAATCACAACAATAAAAAAAACGTATGATAAATTTAGTGAATTTTATCTATGTAACATATATTGGGCTCGTACTGACATGAGATTTTGTGTATGTTCTTATATAAATTTCATTGATTTAAATAAAATAATGTGTGCATATCTAAAAAATTAATTGATCTATATAAAATAATAAAATAATAAATTATGCATATTTAAATTAGGCATATCTTACATTTTTCGAGTATTAATATTGGGCTCGTACGTAGTACGGGCTTTGTATCTAGTTTATTCATAAGTCTTGATGCTAGGCGCTAGCTAGTGGTGTCGGCAAGTTCGCAATAAGTGAGTGGATTAAAATGGATTGAATTGATAAATAGATAAAATTATAATTCTTTTTTTATTTATTCTAATTAGGGGTGTTAATTGAACGATTTGAGTTAAATTTAAGCATGTCAAAATGAGTGGGTCGAAATTTTCTTTTTTGATTTTTTATTCAGTGTTCGCATCAAAGTCCTGACTAATTCGAATCGCGCACGGATTGGGATGAAATAAGCTAAAAACGAATCTTAATTCAACTTATCCAATTCTGACTAAATTTTATATTATGACTATTTATAAGGAAAGATTTGGGGAGAAATAAAATAAAATTACTGAGAGAGAGAGAGAGAGAGAGAGTAGAGATGAGGGGGGAGATATTAAAAGATTTGGGGAGAAATAGAAGAAATTATTTAAAGAGAGAGTAGATTGCAAGGAGAGATATGCTTTCTTTTTACTATAAGATAACCTAGTTTGATTATAAAATACTAGTTTATTAAATTAAAATATGAATGTGGGTTACAAGGTGTTAATAACGGGCGAAGTTTAGAAATGTTCCTTGGATGGATTGATTTTGATATTTTGTCTCCTGTTAAAAAAGTCTTAACACAAATGGTCTTTATAACGGGCAATTTTTTATTTTTTGATGCAGCATAACAAATATTTTTATAAACAGTCTATGCTTCAGAAAACTTTAACTTTTGTCATAACACAATAAACGTGCTCAATTGACTAGAAGTTTTACCTTATAAGCAAAAGTTAGAACTTAGGCATAAGTTTTAACTTTTGCCCATACAATAGACATTTGGAAATATTTCAAGACAGTGAATTTGCTCAATTGACCATAAATTCTGCTTTATAGGTAAATATAGAACTTATACCTGATGGACAACATAAATTCTTTCCAACAAAATTTTTCAAGTTAAGGTCATTCTATAAAAAATTTATTAAGTGAAAATAAAAATTTAAGATCGAACACTTTGAAAAACCCTATACATAATTTCTTTGTCAACAAATATAAGTTGGGCTTTTTTATGCCTTGGATAAGTTGTCATGCAGTGCAAAACTCCCTTTATGATAAGTTTTTTTAGAAGTTTTTGCACGAATTGTCCTAATTTCGCTATGCATAAGCTTAGAGAACTTTATTTCGCCCCGTTCGGCATTATTTTTGTAGGAATTAAGTTATTCGGCATAAGTTCATAAGCTTAGAAAACTTTTGCCTCGCTCGGCATAAGTTATGCCTCTTATGATATAACTTGCAGGTTTTGAAATTGAATTTTTGCCTCGCTCGGCATAAGTTATGTAGGAACTAAGTTTTGCCTTTTACGGCACAACTTCTGTGTTCTGAATTGAACTTTTGCCTTGATCGATATACGTTATGTAGGAATTAAGCGACATAACTTTGTTATGCCTTTTAAAACATAACTTATGTTATATTATGATACGAAAATATAAACTTATATCAAGGATTTTTTTTTATTTCAGTGTCAAAGGTATTCTCAATCACTTATTTTTTTTAATTCTAGTACTAAGAACAAAAACTTAAACCACCCCGAAATAGGAACATTTGTGCGAATGACCCGTTTCCTTATGAATCAATCTTTAGGCTACATATGCTGTTCAAATCAGCCCAAACTTTTAAATGGACTGACTTGAACCCTCTCATGAAAAATTAAAGGAAGTAATGCAATTAGAGTACCATTTTCAATTGCTATTAAGAGACAATAAGACTTTCAACAAGATTCTCAAATGGTTAAAATATTTGCATAATATATTTGAGTTATCTAGAACAGGGGTCACAATGAGCTCCTACAACCTTTTAGGTAGTGCTACATATGACACTTTACTGAACAAGCTATAGTTTGACCATTATTTTGATGATCTAAAAGGCATGCATGACTTTGGCCAATTTTCTCCTTTGGTACTAGTATTGTGTTTGTTCAACTTGGTAAAGTTCAAAGAATATCTTGCTAATAATTATAGTACTAATTGTTGGGTTTTTTGTTTAAGCGTAGGAAAATAAAAATTTGAACAAGGTTCTTTTCGTCAATACTTTGTACCTCATTGATTAAAGAGAGAAAAGTCATTGTGCTTATATAATCACTTCTTCGAGCTTTTAAAGGGTTGAGAAGAAGACAAGCTTCGCGCCATCGTCATTAAGGTGAGAGTTGACGACCATGAATGTTGGGCACGAGCAACACTCTACTAAAGGAAAATTGGGAGTCTGTATAGAAGGAAAAGGAGAAAAGGTTTCAATGGATGCGATGACCCGGATCCATCTGGAGAAATGGCTTTGATCTAATTTGTAAATGTGTTATCAGTGTGAGCTCAATGCATTAATCAAAATCATACTTTTTTTCCAAATGATCAACGCACAAATCAAGAAATCGCTCAATCATTTACACTAATAAACACCGTGTACATCAAACAGTTTCAATTCTTTCAGCACAGATGATAAGCATCATCCAAACAATTTAACAAACCATTTTTTCTTTTTTTTTTCTTTTTGTCAGTTTCTCTTTGTTGCTGCAATGCACGCAAGAAGCATATGTGATTAGTCAGTTCAGAAAACCCAAGAAGTAAATAAAGAATCAGAATCATAGAACAGCTTTGTTGGCTGTTCCGATATTCCATCTTTGCTTCTGCTGATTTTCTTTTGGAACTCTTCTAGCACTACCAAGCATCACCCTTTGAGCCATTCTTCCCCTGCTACCAATGGAGATCCTAACTTTCTCCATTCCCACGTTAACGCCAACTCTTCTGACCTGCTGCTGCATAGGAGACTTAAACTGCATTTTCTTCTGAAGACTTCGTCTCAGGACACTGCTGAGCTTCTTACTGGCTGTCTTAAGCTCTTTCGGACTATCCTGTAGTGTTGGTTCAGGTAAGCATTTTGAATCAACCACCCCGTCAGTGTCCTCCATCTCCTCTGATTGAATCGATCTCAATGGAAAAAGTGGAGGTGGCAACTTGGGTACAGCTGATAACGTGCGCATAGGAATTAGAGAGTTACGACGTGGAGCAGGTGTAGGCAGAATCCTGTGTGCAATCGGGCACATAGAAGCTCTCCCCATCCTCTTTGGAACAATTGGTTGTTGTTCATCAATATCTGGATTGTTTTCCTTGTTTTCTTTTTCTGTCAGGTCATTGCGCTTCAAAGGACAATCCACTGTAGCAGAAGTCACCAAGAGTTTGTGGGAATTGTTCTCAGTAAGTGGTTGAGTAGTATTAAGTGGATACTTATTTTCATCACAAGTCTTTTGAGCAGAAATTTTGCTGGCAAGTGGTGGTCTCGTAGGTGCAGCATCTTCCTCCTCGTTCTGTTGTCTCATATGCTGTTGCTGAAACTGTTCAGCAATTTTAGAGTCAACATGCTGTCGTGCAAGTTTTCTCTCTACAAGAAGTTGTGATTCTAGTTCTTTAATCTGCACATCATATCAACAGTCTAATCAGCTAACATGTAATATGTAATTTCATACTTCACATATCTGAAAAAAGTTTGAATTCAAACCTTGTCCTGAAGGCTTTTGTTTTTCATATCTTTTTCTTTCAACTTAATATCCAAGCCATGAACTGTATCCTCCATCTTTTTCATCTGAAAATCTTTGTTCTTCATATCTTGTTTGCCCTTTTCGACCTGACGTAAATAAAATGTCCGAAAGGCGGGGAGATTAGTTCAGAGGAAACCTTAAAAAACTATGTAAATTTTGATAAAGAAGTTTATGCTACCATCTGTTTGTATTTCAGAAGCTCCATACTATCCACTTGCTTCTTTGCTGGACCTAACTCTATACCTCGAACTCGACTTGCAAAATTTAATGAGCAAAGAGTCTCACTCAAGTCATTCTCATTTGGACTGATCTGTACAAACATCAATGTTTTTGAATCTCCTCCTGTAAAACAAAAAGCCTATCAGGTCCTGGTTGTTTATAGTTTCTTCTGACGCTCATGAATCAAGCAAGTCAAAGAGAATACCTAGTGAGTCTTGGAGCAAATGAGTAAGTTTAGAGTTCCTATTAGACGATGAAAAAGGAAAATCAGAAAGGAAGATATTACCAAATAAATTGAGAATGTGCACAAGAATATTGCAAGTACCGGAATGGAATATGTGCGGTTTTTGTTGCAAGTGAAGATATCACATCTCCAAGGGCAGAAAGAGATCTGTTTATATTTTGAGTTTCTTTTAGCCTTTCACCCTGTACTTCTGTCTTAGCTATCCTCTCACTTCCTGCTAGATCAATTAGCCACAGTTTGCTTCTTGTGCATTCTCCATTTAGCAAATTCTCCCCCTTTACCATTACACAATGTATGCTACACACGCGATATACCTGATTTAGTAATAGTGACATAATGTGTAAACAAAATAAAATCTACCATAAATTATGATGCACAAACCAATGTGATCGGCTACTGTGCTCATTTGCATTGGTTGATCCAACTGCCCTCGCATTGCTACCAGTTCGTAAGGCTTCCCAAACCTCATTCATATTATTCACGTGGGCCTCAACTAGTCCGGGAACATGATGCATTCCTTCTCCATCTTGCTTTATTTCAAGCCTAAAATGAAATCACGGAACCAACATGAAATCGTATATGGCAGTTTCGGATTAGACTTGAATTTCTGTAGTCCACCGTAAGGAAAAACAAAGTTGATCATCCTCAGCCATACAAGTATTATAAACTGATAAACAATCAAATTTTAGTGAAGTCCATCTATTGGAAACGAATCACCAGCAGTGGGAAATCTTTTACTTCTAATACACTTGCAAGATGGTCTTTAGTTAGACAACAAGTTATTTACAAGCTACATTATTCTCTTGTTCTTAACATCTTGGCTAGTCTCTGAAGTATCCACTAGCTTGAAAACAAAATGATCAAATTATTTTGTAGCTACCTTTTCATGCCTTGTTGAGATCCTGAAACTAGCAGATCCCGAATCTGCTCATTGTATACTTCCAAGACGCTTACTGAGATTTCGTAATGAACTGCATTCTTTCGCTCCTCAATAATGCGGAATAGCTCCTCAAGAGTCCGGTAATTGACCCCACGAGATTCTTCTGTGCCCTCCATTGTAAATGTCTTGCCAGTACCTGTCTGGCCATAGGCAAATATGCAAACGTTGTACCCATCTAGAACTGAGGTTGCCAGGGGAGCAGTGTCCTCAAAAACTTCAGCTATTGCAATAACAAGCAAGAGGAAATCGTGTAAATAAGGAGAAAATGACACGTCATCAAATTAATTGGTTCCTATGCGTGATTATTGCTATTGTATCTTAGATATTTTGGCGAGAACTTATTTATCTTTTTTGGGTGCTTACACTTATCCAGAGCATTATAATGAATCCTTCTCTGTACAGGCTATTTAGACACAATAACTTTAGATATGATTATAGAAACTGTTATGAAGTGTTGGACAAAAGTTGCTCCATATTTCTGCTTCTTTCTCATGATCTGTAAGAGTTTTTCATAGTTTCTTTCTTCTACGAGATTTCTATGTTTATAGGTAACCGATTTTCTTATACAGTAAAGAATTTCAAATAACAGATCCTTGCTTGGTATATTAATATATGAATTTAGAGTTTAGACTAATGGCCGCTATAAATCAAATTATTATGTTTTAGATCAAGGAGATGTTTTCTACTAATGCCTCCAAATTGGATGTTTTTCTAATCCATGAGCTCTTTTTTTCTTGAGAACAGATTACATTCTTTGGATTCAAAACCATTAGTCAAATCACTTGTTGACAACAATCATAAATTTAGTTAGAGTGAAGGTCTAGCATTATTCTTAAATTAGTCCCTTAGAGGGTCTTTGAGTACCATAAAAGATGCTCCCAAAGATCAAGACGTACTCTTTCTAGCACTACCCATTCAGCAGTATTCTTAACTTAGCACTATGCTCCTTAGCTAAAGTGATTGCTAGCACTAGTCTGTCTTAACTTAGCCAAAAGATGCTCCTTACATCAAGAAGGATCGTTGTATAATTACCTTGGTCAGCTTGGTGGCTAAAAATAGCATCAAATTTGAAGGTCTTTTTAGACGTCCCGTTGGACTTCACAGTGAGTTCCCCATCCTTTGCAGCTTCAAAGTCAATCGTCATTAAAACTCCTGCAGCTGTCTCTTCCGCGTTCAAAGGCCTACACCGGCAAAAGACCCTAATGTTCCCTGAAGAAACCCAATAGAGTTAAACAAGCATATGCTAATGAACTAAATGCTCTTATAAGTGGTGTAACCTACTGATCCCATACCTTTTAAATCCAAAACCTTGTTATAAAGTTCCTTCTGTTCCTTAGCACCCTTGATGAACTTGATCTTGAGATCTTCATGCAATTCAACTTGTTGCTTTACTGTAATCATAAGAAGAGGAATTACAAAATCATCAACTTCACTTCCAAAGAAGTTAAAGGATTTTATTTTTCAACATAACTGAACTCAAGTGTCTAAAAAATATATACATTTGGACTGAACAGTAGAGCTCATATCTGCAAATTCTGCTAGGAATTGCTGCTTATATGATAAAGCTTCTTCAGATACTTTAATCTGATCCATTTTCAGAATCTGCAAAATAAATTTGGAACAAAATCAATATATTTACTTAATTGGTACGAGAAACATATGAAACAAGCACAAAAAATTAGTTACCTTCAAATTCCTTGTCAAATCTCTCAAGGATGAAAACCACTTGCTCTTTTCTTTCACTTGGCCCTCAATTGCAAAAGCTACAGGCAAGCAATGTTAGCATATTTGTTTTGGAAAAGTTAAGCAGCTCCATTGAAGAGAATTAATTTCTGTACCAAGTGATCCAACGTGCATTGACTTGCGCATGAGCTCATTCTGAAGCTCATTTAAGGCCTTCCGCGCTTCAGCACATTCTTTGCATTTTAGTTCATTCTCTCTTTTAAGTTCCTCCACCTGCCTCTTTACTTCTTTCAGTTCCTTTTCCTGAGATACATTTGCTAATTGAAACTCTCCATCTGCCTTAATATCACCATTTACCTAGATAATAGCAAAACATGCATATTAATTCGATCTTCTAATGATTCTTAACCACAACTCCTCTTTTATAATGAATAGGCCATTAAAGAATCGAACCTCTAGTGAGTTTCTTTGGGGAGAATTTTCAGAAAATTCAAGTAATTCAAGCTCTCCGGTGCCTGATATGCAAGCATACAAGTTACTCTGGTTTATCAGTATGTCAAGAAAAAGATGGCACGGAATCAAATAGCAAAGATGTTAAAAATAGCCAAACATTTTAATAATTTCTCAACTTACATCTAGAAGAATGTTTCCTTATAGAAACGCCACAAACAATTGGCATTCCTATTACCCCTTCAAATCTTATGAAAATCCCTTCTTCGCCATCAACATGAGCTTCAAGGTCAGATATCAGCAGGGGTTTATTTGCTCCCACACGAGCCAAGATGTCTAATGACGAAATAACCTACACAAAATTTCAGCCCAAATTCAACATTAGGACTGCAGTATTCGCATGCATAACATGCAACATAGTTGGGTGACTGATTCTCAAGGACAATAGTTGGACTAAAGGTGACTGATTCTCACCTTGTGCTCTTGAATGTAAACATCAAAAACTCTATCTTCAGGAGAACCATCAGTCAACAATACCTCCACGAAATGCAGATCAACCAGATAAAATCCAGCACTTATATTGTTAAAGTGGTACGAAAAATTCCCAACACGTGCAGTCTGGTATACACTAGCACATATGCTCTCCTCAATTCTAGTGTTAGTACTCATAACATTGCCTCCACAGAAATATTTATCCTCCGAAAATTGAAAGCCACTCTCAGAACTGATGCAATCTGTTGATCCAACATTAATGCTAACTATAGGCACTGAATGATCTGATGAATTCTCTTCAATCCCTGGTGGAGAAGGAAGCTCAAAATGAGCTGGCAGACACAATTCTTCATCCTTTGATCCCTGCCAATCTGTTGACAACTTTGTAGCAGCTTGAGCCTCTTCAGAACCCTTAATTCCATTTTCTAGAGAAATGGAGCAACCCTTCAAAAACTCGGGTGAATCTCCATAGCTTCGCGCAGGAATATCCGGTGATCCAGTACAGATCACCAAATCAGGAGATGTTAACGAAAACCCCAACATGTCTCTACCTAGTAAATTTCGAGAAACAATCAAATCTTGATCAATTCAAAATCTTGAAAAACCCTAAGATAAAAAAAATCAAATCTTTCACAATTACCCACCATTAATCACACTTTCTGCAACTGGGTCCTTGATAGTTTCAGCACTACACCATTCTAAGAAACAAACCAATACACATAAAACACAATCAATCAAACAAAAAATATCCTCTTTTCAAGAAAAAAAAAGGGAAGCCTGGTGCACTAAAGCTCCCGCTATGCGTAGGGTCCGGGGAAGGGCCCGACTACAAGGGTCTATTGTAGACAACCTTACCTTACATTTATGCAAGAGGCTGTTTCCAAGGCTTGAACCCATGACCTCTTTTCAAGAATTGCTCTAAAAATGAGTGAACTGCAAAAAGGGGTTGCATAATTACCTTGAATCTTGATTGGGGTACAACAATCAGAATCTCCCATCAATGTATTTCCTAAATCATGAGAAGACGAAAAGGGGTCTGCCAAAATACAGATTAAGATAATAATAAGCTACAAATCAATGTAAAAATTGACACCAATTTGTATACAAATCAATACACATAAAAAAATTCTCCTTTTCAAGAATTGCTCTCAAAATGAGTGTACTGCATAATTACCTTGAATCTTGATTGGGGTACAACAATCAGAATTTCCCATCAATGTATTTCCTAAATCATGCGACGACGAAAAGGGGTCTGCCAAAACACAGAGCAACATAATAATAAGCTACAAATCAATGTAAATATTGACACCAATTTGTGTATATATATACAAAATCAAATTTCTTACAGTATTTGTGAGAGCTAATTGATAGTTGTTGTTGTTGGGAAGAAGCATCAGTAATAAGAAGTGGATCATGCCAGTCATCAACATCCATTGATAAAGGGGAGAGTTTTCAAATGAAAAGGGGAAAAGGGGATTCAATGCTTTTTCAATCTTGAGAGAGAGAGAGATCAAGAAAAAGAAAGTTCCATTTTGAAAGGCCGATGATTTCTCGAGTTTACAGTGTTATGATGAAAGACGAACGTTGCTCTTTTTTGAAATTTGAAAATAGTATACCGGGCCAAATGGGGCTACCTTAGGATTCTCTTTGCCTCGTACAAACTATTGGAGAAATAATAGTTTTTTAGCCATTTACTAAAAAAAAAAAAATGATCTTTCAATCAGAGATTTAGAGTCCGTTTGGATTGACTTATTTAAAGTATTTTAAAATCAAAATAGTTTTTAAGTTTTTTTATAGTATTTAAATAAAGTTAAAAGAATGCGTTTAACAGTTGATTTTAAGCTAAAATAACAAAAAGAAGCTAAAAATAAAAAATTAATATTTTCAACTTAATAGTTTATACTTAAAAATAACTTAAAATAAATCTATTCAAACAGGATCTTATATTATTTTTTTACACATAAGAAATTTTTATTTTTACATATAAGATATTTGGAAAAGATTATTTTTCTATTCAGATTATAAAAGGCCGAGAGATCTCATTTCCTTCAAGCACTATTACAGTTAAGTTATAAATTAAGGTAAAAATATTCATTATGATTTTTAGTCAGTTTGGTCGAGATTATGGGAAGTTAAAAGTATTTTTTTGAGTTCTTATTTAGAGAATATAAGGTGTTTGACCAAGTTTTTAGAAATAAAATAAGTATTTTTAATAGCAGCACAATTTATTTTCATAAGTCACTTCTCAAATCTTGGTCAAACAAATTGTTTTAGTATTGTCAAAAGTAATTTCAAATTGATTAGTCTAACACAGATTACTACTCTCCAAAAATAAAAGAACACATGATTTAAAAAAACTTCTTAGATATGTTGTTTTGAAAAGTTTGACCAAACAAATTACATTAGTGATAAAAGTGCATACGAAGACATGTATCATATATTTACTGAATTGAGGATAATGATATAAACATTCAGTGTAGATAAATTTTACCTTAAGAGTACTGGTAAATATTGTATAAATGGTAAAAAATTATATATATCGGGTATTTACACCAAATCAATAAAGTTAATTTTAAGAGTTAAAATTAAAGTAATAGTCTGTTTGACCAAATTTTTGAAAGGCCAAAAGTGTTTATTTTTAAAAAGTCATGTGTTTGACCAAATTTTTGAGAGAAAATAAGTACTTCTAAGGAATAGTAAAAATTATTTTTCAGATGTTAAATAAATATTTTTTTCTCATAAAGCACTTTCTGAGAATAATACACTTACAAGTGTTTTTAAAAAGTTTGATCAAATACTAATTAGTGCTCAAAAATATTTTTTAAATTTATTTACTGTACACAAACTACTCACTAAAAGTAACTTTTTTAAAAAAATACTTTTAATAATAATTATATATACATATATGGGATCTAATCATAGTTAAGTGATAAATATCATATTTTGTATTTGTTGTTGATATAAATACTTGATATGGGTAAATATTTAACTGCTGGTTGGTCAATAGAAGGGAGTATTTGTCTTTATATATGTTATTTGAACTTTTCATTTATCATAAATTAATATTCTTTTTATGCATTTTAGCAACGAAAAAGGATCATATTAGCCTTTCTATTTTGAAAAAATTGTTCATATTTACCTTTTGATATATTTTTTTTGGTTATATCTATGCTCGTTGTTATATATTTTTGGATCATTTTTTTCGTAGTTATATTTTGTTCAAATATATTTTGTGTCCTAATGGAGAGGGGTACATACAAAGTATACGGATAAATTTGATCTTTAATTTCTTAACTATAAAAATAAATTTGCACACTTACGTATAGTTTTTTTAATTTTTTTCATCACATATTTATTTATGTAAAATCATTGAGATGACTTACCTTAATGGTATTTTAAAGTAGTAAAGCTTCAACTCTAGAGAAGAAATTCAGATTTTATATTTGTCTAATTATTAAAATTTTGCTATAGCTTTTACTTTTGTATTTGTCAAATCTGTTTTTAAAAATGTGTTTCTGGAGTTGAGGGTTTATTAAAAATAACTTTGTTACCTCACACCAGTGTTTTGAACGACGAAAGGCGACAAGGCTCTGTCTCGCCATGCGGCGAGGCGCTCGCCTTTTTGAAGTGTGGCGCCAATTAATATCAAAAAGTTAAAATATTTAATTGCATATATAAATAATCAAAAACTCAATAGCAATAATATATTAACAAATATTTCAATTCAAAAACTAAAAATAGATAGTAGATACTAAAAGTCTAGAACTTGAATGACTCAACAATCTATAAAACAAGCAATATTAAAACTCTAAAAGTTTATTCTTTTTCAAGATTTTCATAATCTTCAAGTCTAACATGCATTTCATTATATTGCCCTTCATCTTCTTCCTCCTCGGATTCTTCATCAACTAGGGTTCGAGTCTGACTTGAACTTATAGCTTTTCCTCTTGTCAAGTGACCTTGACCTTGAACTTGAAGACTTTCTCCTAAGACCATAGACATTATCATCAATTTCAGCTGCCATAGCAACAGTACCCCAAATAAGATCACCTTCCTCATATACTAGTTCATCTTTGGGGCCACCAAGTAACCATTCATTAGCATCATCAATATTATTCAAGCTAGTTGGATCAATGATATCACGAACATCATGACGACGTGTCAATTTTCTATTGTACTTAATGTACACTAGATCATTGAACGCAGTAGCTTAAGTCTATTCCTCTTTTTGAAATAAATTTGCGCATAAATTGTAAAAAGTAATTACTAATTAGATACTAATAATAATCGCTTCAATATAGAAATAAGAATGTAATAAAAAAAATTTACATGTTCAAACACCCTCCGATTTCGCTCGCATCCGGATGAGCTACAAGTTAGACTTAATATTCTCATGACAAACTTTTGCAAAGCTGGAGTTCCGCTGCCAAATAGCAATCACCATTCAACTATAAAAAAATAAATTTGAAGGTTAATAAGTGTAAAAAGTCAATAACTTAAGCATTAGAGCTATAATAAAGACAACTAAACCAATTCACTAACCAGATGACCTTGTGTCTCTGGCTCTAACAGCTTGACCAGAACCAAATAATTCACTTGCATTCTTCTACTGAGCAAGCTCACCAACTAGTATATCTTGTGTGTTAGGATCGGGGACCATCGTCTCAAAATAAGTATAATAATTACTCCACGCTTCAACAATATTAGCTTGATCCATAGTAGATTTAAAGTACAATCCTAGATTCAAAACATAGCCTGCTGAATGCAAAAGTCGTTTGAGTTGGTCAGTACACCTTGTATCAATTATTTCAAGGACTTTCTCATAGTGCCTCTGAACTCTATCAAAAGTCTGTTGAATAGTTTTCTTGGCCTTATCCATTGCTTCAAGCATATAGTTCATTGTGGATCTTTTTTTTCCATTCACCAAGCAAAGTACTGTGATCAAAGGACCATAAACTCTAAGAATTTTGACCACATCATTTCAAAAGTATGCCGAATAAAGAATAGCGAAAACTTCTTTCCTCAAAACTTTCTTCGCAAATTTACTTGAAGTTCATTCATTAGAGATGATCAAAACTCTCAAGTTCTTCTTTTGTCTGTACATAGCTTTCAAAGTCAAAAAGACCTTTGCAAATTTTATTTTCTTGGCCGATTTCTTTCATTGGTGAATTTTCTCATCAAATACAATAACAACGACCTTTGACTTATGAAAGAAATTACCTTGGTAGCCTTCTTAAAAATTGTAAGAGACATATTATAGTAATTATTAACTTAATAAGTATTAAGTATTAACTGCAAAGTCTAAAGAAAGTTAGAACTTAGAAGAGAAGAAAGATATTAAGTATTACATGAAGCATATGGACTAATCTGGAATATGTCCCCAAACATCAAATTGATGTAATGGGCAGCACATGGAGTCTCATAGATATGTGGGTATACACCCTTCATCAGATCACCCGCTTTCACATTCTCACTAACGTTATTAGTGATAACTTAAATAATATTTTTTGGTTCAATTTTCTTCTCAAAAAGTTGTACATTTTAGTGCCAGTGATAGACTCATTGCTAGCATCAACAGAACCAAGAAAGATACTACCTATCGGATAATTAAGCAAAATTTTACTGATCATCTTTTCATTGCATGTTGTCCATTTATCCATCATAATGGAACAACATACTTTTGCAATTGAACTTTATGCTTCTCAACTAGTTCATCTACTTTTTTCTTTAGATGAGTAACTCTAACTTCATGATAGGTAGGAGGCTGCATTCTCGGGTCATGTTGTTCTACCGCCTCTATGAAATTATCAAATGATTCATAATTGACACTATTAAAAGGGAGGCATGCATCATACATTCATACTGCAAAAGCATTTACAGCCTGCTCCCTTAAAAAAAAATTGTATCATCAATTCCTCGTCCTCCTCCTCCCTTTCCAAAGCATGTATTGTGTCGTGGTTTCTGTGAAAAATACATATTAATAGGACCTTTAGTCACATTTCGTGTCGAGAATGATACACTACCATTGGAAGACATTCTTTGAGTTTTGGAGGGAGGCATCTTTTCTTCATGTTCATCCATATCATCATCATCAATGATATTATACGATGACTCATATCTTTGATTCTTTAGATTAGCAGCGGCTTTTTTTTCAATAAATGCCTTTACTTCTTCCCTAATATTTTTCAGACAAGTCGTACATATTCTTACATTTTTATTTTCACCTATCAAATATTGCTTGAACCGAGTAATACCATCATTGATAGTACATCGATAAAAATTACATATCATCGAATCTCTTATTGATCCTTGCGAATCATAATTTCATTCAATGTCATTTTATTTGCTACTATTAGATTGAGACGCCAACGTTGTTGAAATTGCTATTAATGATCAAACAATTACGATATTAATTAGTATATTATATAACTAAACTAGAAAAAAGAAATCAGAAACAATAAGTCAATAAATATTAACTACTGTCACTGACTCACTATAAGAACAAAAACAGAGGAAGAGACGAAGAGTAAAAAAAATAGAGGAAGAAGTGATAAAAATCAGAGAAAGAAGAAGTTAGAAATCAGAAGATGAAGATGAAATTTAAAAAAGAAATCAGAAGAGAAAACCAGAAGAAGAAAGTAGAAAAAAGAAAAAAAACAGAGTTGCGTACCTAAATCAGTCGTCGAAGTCGTGCAGTCGTAGCAGTCACAGCTTTTGTAGGCTCGCAGCAGTCGTAGATGGCAAAAGCAAATATGAAAATAAACCCTGAAATTACCTTTTATCCTTTAAAACCCTAATTTAAAAAAAAGGGCATCTGTCTTCTCGCCACATTCGCCGCGTCACCACATCTCCATGGCGTCACCTTTCGAAGGTGTCATCGCCACGAAGGCAGATGTCGACATAGGGTCGGCTCGGCTCTCGCCATTGGTGACGTGGCGAGCAGCGAGCGCCATTCACAACACTTCCTCACACAAGATAGACTCATTCCATGCTTTATCACCTAATCTCTACATAATAATGAATCCGGCATAGATCCACGTCTGTGGACCACGAAAGGTGCTTAACACCTTCCTTTTGAGGTAACTTGAACCCTTACCCAATCTTTGGTGACATAGACTATGGTGCCCTAACACATCTTAATTTATTAAGGTGCCGACTCTTGTCTTTTAACATTCTAAGAGAGTTGTCACATGTCAAAACCCGTCTTTCGCAAAAAAAAAAAATGGAGCGCGAAATATTCTTTTGTAGAGGAGTTGTACATTTATACTCTCACATAATAGAAGTATAGTTGATCACAAACACCTTGTGAAGTCCAACTCTTCTAATCGTCGTGTTTGAGATGAAGACCACCTTTTCACTTCTACATGTTTGTGTCACCTTGCACTATTAGGAGTCGTTTGGTATGAGGTATAAGGTATAATAATCTCGGGATAAAATTCAGGATTATTTTATCTTGCATTTGGTTGGGGGTATTAGTTAGTTCGGTAATTATTCCCATATATATAGTGGGATAACTTATTCCCAACCAAACGACCCCTTAGAGTCCACCATAACTGTCTTCCAACTTCTTTGGACTTCCAGTTCTCTTAGTCTTTTAGCTTTAATTGGATGTCTACTTCCTTCAATCGTCCGACTTTAACTAGACTACTAATGAAACATATGATTGATTCACCTGGTTTATCCACCTATTTCAGGCTTTGATTTGGTCCAGTACATTTAGCCAGCCCACTGCATTTTATCTATCATCAAAACTTCAAGAGGTCCAACACTTATTATTAATATAATATATGTAGAAAGAAGTTATGCTGGGATTAGTTATGCTGGGATAAGTTATGCTGGGATTAGTTATCCTGGGATTAGTTATCCTGATATTACCTCTTATTGACTGTTTGGTTTGTTGTACTAAAAATAATGTGCATTGCATCATTTCTAAGAATAAGGTGTTTGTTTACAAAAATACCCTTCACCTTATTTAGCTTTTTGTATATTTTTTTTTTGTAGAACTTTAGTTATTCATTCTTAAAAACAAAACCTCCATCTCATTTAGCTTAATTATTTTTATGTATGCATTCTCATGATTTTTCTTAGATGTGCGTAGCCATGAAGTTGTTGGTGTTGAGAATATTGGTGAAAAACGTGCCTCGGAGATATTGCTAGAGTTTCAAAGACCTTAAAATGCAGGAAGAAATTAAGAAAATGAAGTGATAGCGTACTAAAGTTTCTTTTTAATTTATTTGTGGAATATCTTTAGCAAATGAAGGGTAAATTGTCCCCCAAAAAGAGGCATCTTTTGACCCAAAATAGAGTAGCAAATGATCGAAAATGTAGCAGAGTTTGGCCTCAAAAAATGACAACCAATACAATAGTAGTTTGCATCCATACGCAGCAGTAAATTCTATCACATATCACAGATGCTTTTATGGCCATTCTATCATATATCGCAGTTAATTCTTGAAAACCAATCCCGTAGGAAGTTCTCATTCCTTGTAATATAACAGGATCCTGATTGGCTTCACATTCAAGCTCGAATTCAGGAAGACCACATTCTTGAGGTCGATCGCCACTGATGTGATGTCATTTTACGTCATTTTCGACTCCTTTTTACTAAGAACAATCGTACGTTTTCAAGCAACCGTTGTTGTTTGTGATGTTTTTATGTTGTATTTGTAGGAAATGGGAACAAACACGGAAACGGAAGAAAATACGAGAAAAACGACGTTCTGCCTAAGAGTGACGGCCTAAGTGACGGCCCGTCACACATGTGACGGTCCGTCACATGGACCGTCAAGTGGAAGCACCATGCTGCCTAAGGATGACGGCCAAGGTGACGGCCCGTCAAGGGTGTGACGGTCCGTCACCCCCACCGTCGCACCATGGCAGCACCAAGGCAGCAAAGGAGACAGTGCCACTGCCTTAAGGTGACGGTCCAGGCGACGGTCCGTCACTGCCTTGACGGTCCGTCAGCCTGGACGTCAAGTTAAGGCAGTAGCGTCAAGCGGCTGCCCGCGTTTTGGGGATTCCTAGCCCGTTTTGGAATTGGTTTCTATTACTCCTATAAATACCCCATGTTAGGTTATGTTAAACCGGGAAAACTTGATTAACGACAAGGATTCGAGACTAGGTTGGTTGGAGAACCTATGTATTACAAGTAGAAGAGTTTGGTAAAATATATGATTCAATTGAGGTGTGGAATATATGGCTGCTCATGTTTTATAAGACTTTTCCAGTGATTACTATAGAAAAATTTACTTTTCAACCAATACAACAGTAGTTTGCATCCATACGCAGCAGTAAATTGGCTTAAAATGCAGTAGCTATTCAACCTCAATTCTCTCCAAATGCAGCAGTCATTTGGCTTCGAATGCAACATATAATATGCCCAAAACGTAGCAACTACTTACTCTCAAATCTGCCCAAAGTGCAACAACTATGGCAACAACTATTTGGCCAAGAAAGTGCAGCAATATTGACCTCAAAATACAACAGCAATTCAACTTAAAATAGGTCAATCCAAACTTAAAATATGTGAAAAGTGATTCAACAAAGGGTTTGAAGGATAATTTTGTCATTTTAAAGTCTTATCCCAAGTTAAATAATCCTGGTATTACTATACCACCAAAAGGGAGGGATAACTTATCCTGGTACTAATTGTTAATCCCGGGATAAGTTATCCCGGACTTAGCAACCAAACACTACATTAAAATTTTATCCCATCGCTATTTATTTTATCCCATCACTATATCCTTTTATCCCTCACACCAAACGACCCCTAAGGGTTATGATAGTGTAGCCTGAGCTAATAAATAGGTAGGAATTGGACAAATTATGTTTTCATTTATAAATTTTGCCACCTCTACCCAGGCCCTATTTTTGTTGCACATTCTGCCAACCCGATATAGTCGCGCTTCGATTTAGAGGAGACTTTGTGTTGTTCTAATGTAACGCGTTCACTGGATGAATCCCTCAGTCTTTGAAGGAAAATGATTTATTGAAAACAAATAGGTTTCTTACTTATTCTTTGGTGTTTGATAAGTAAACAATAAAAAATTATTCTAAAAGCATTTATAAGTAATCGAGCAAAACATGATGAAGGTGTGATGAGATAGTCAAGGGGTGGGGGTCGGGGTGTTGGGTGGATTGAGATGATACAATGAACTTGGAATGTCACTTTTGAAACACTCATTTTGCATGCAATTTTATAGTAGAATGTGCTTGGAATAATTGCAAATTTTAAACGTATTATGGAGAGACTATGAATAGCAACTTCATCGTTTCCCCCCGAATAAAACTTGAAAATAAGATAGTAAGTACAATTTGATATTATTTGAATTCAAGTCAACCAAAACTCACAAGGAGTACACAGTTTACAAAGTAAAATAGCATTACTATAGGGTGTGTTTATGAAAATATTTAAAAAAAAATAAGTGAATTTCTTACCTATTACTGTTTGGAATTACTATCCCAAAAAATCTATATATAATTTAGTAAAGCACTATGTGATGTGATAGATTCGGGAGTGGGTTTGGGATGGTAGGGTGGTTGGGACTTGGGGAAATGGAAAGGAAACAGTGAACTTGGAATGTCACTTATAAAACTTGTTTTTCAAATTTTATTAGAGAAGTCATTTGCTCATTTTTAAGAAACTTTTTTTTTAAAGAAAATATTTTTCAGAACATTTTGACCGACCATAGAAAATTCATACCAAACACGCACATATTGTCAAGCTTCTCAAAAGTATTTAATAGAAACTTTTAAAGACCAGTACCATCTTTGTCTTTACTGATCTTCTTTTTAAAAAACTCGTACTAATTTTGTCTTAATCTAATAAAAACTATAGGCATATCTAATAGTGTTTTAGCAAGGGTTGCAACTTGCAACTTGCAACTAGAGTATCTGAAATTTAATTTCTACAACTAGGAGTGTACAAAATCTTTTATCCAAGTAATAATGCCACATGCGCTCTTTTCATTTGACAATACAATCCTAAAGTTTATCTGAGAATTCAGCATTTCTTATGTCCACCACAACTTCTCTGTTTCCCACTAGCCCCACACAACACTTGGTGGCCTATACCTTTGTCCCTTATTTGCTTGCCACCTTGTGTCTACTACTCTTGGGAAGTCAAAAAAATTAATCAGAAAAAAATGGCAACACAGGCATTGATCTCTTCATCATCTATTGCCTCCTCAGCAGAGGCTGCCAGGCAAATTCTAGGAGCAAGACATTTCCAATCTCCAATCAAGAAGGCTTCCTTTGTTGTAAGGGCTACTGCCACTCCACCTGTTAAGGTAACCCCCTTTCTTCTTCCTCTCCATATATAAATAAAAGGTACATTGATACATCTGGTGTGTGTATATAATGATGGTGGTGTTCGAGTCAACTTTGCATTTTGACTATTCCACCGGATACTCACTATCTCCCATAAGGACAAGTACCGTGTAATTGTACCCACCAAAGCTTAGATAGATGAGAAGAAGTCGCCTTGCACTGTTTGCCAATGCCAAGGATTTTCATGCCACTTCATTTATTGCTTGGCGAACACCCTTGGATTACATTTAGTTCGAGTAATGACATGTTTTTGTGTTAAACAGCAAGGAGCAAATAGGCCTCTCTGGTTTGCCTCCAAGCAGAGCCTTTCATACTTGGATGGCAGGTAAGACTGATGGGACTCTAACTTAACCCTTCTACCTACCTTCATTGTCTTGCTAACTTGTGCATGTTATCTGATCTGGAATAGCTATTTTAAGTCTGATTATTCAAAGAACTTCATTTGTATGTAATCCACAGCCTTCCTGGTGATTATGGATTTGATCCCCTTGGACTGTCAGACCCTGAAGGTACTGGAGGTTTCATTGAGCCGAAATGGCTAGCATATGGAGAGATAATCAATGGAAGATTTGCTATGTTGGGTGCAGTAGGAGCCATTGCGCCCGAGATTCTTGGAAAGGCTGGTCTCATCCCAGCAGAAACAGCCCTTCCATGGTTCCAAACAGGAGTGATTCCTCCAGCTGGAACATACAACTATTGGGCGGACAATTACACGCTATTTGTACTGGAGATGGCACTCATGGGATTTGCTGAACACAGAAGATTCCAGGACTGGGCCAAGCCAGGTTCTATGGGTAAACAATACTTTTTGGGGCTAGAGAAAGGCTTTGGAGGCTCTGGAGACCCAGCATACCCTGGTGGACCTGTCTTTAACCCTCTCGGGTTCGGAAAAGATGAGAAATCTTTAAAGGACTTGAAGCTCAAGGAGGTTAAGAATGGAAGACTAGCTATGTTGGCTATCTTGGGTTACTTCATTCAAGGTCTGGTAACTGGAGTTGGACCTTACCAAAACCTCCTCGACCATTTGGCTGACCCTGTAAACAACAACGTCTTGACCAGCCTCAAGTTCCACTAAACCAGGAGCAAATCACTCTGTTTGACCTACCCTGTTATGATATGTAACATTATGTGCAGATATTATTTTGCATATCATTGTAATCTGCTAAAAAG
The DNA here is from genome assembly GCA_003996215.1 of Jaltomata sinuosa. NCBI lineage: Eukaryota > Viridiplantae > Streptophyta > Magnoliopsida > Solanales > Solanaceae > Jaltomata > Jaltomata sinuosa. The sequence goes on from QJPP01000040.1 coordinate 644,405, forward strand.
ACATGCGACTCAAAAACCTGTTTTATTCGGAGTTTAAGCTGCTAGCTTCCTGCTGCGGTTTCTGCAGCATTCTTTAGGATCATGTGTAAACTCGATTCCCTAAGACAAAACCAACTTCCAAGCAAGAGCACATACTGGATTAAGTGTAGCATTAAAAGACGTTAAACTAAAATTTGCAGCAGAGAACCATGAAATGAAAGGACAAAGGGACTTAAATTTCATGACGAATAGTCAGATTAATAATTAGTAAACATCATACTCGCGCAGGCCTCCTAATTATCAGTCTACTATCATGCCCTTCTTTCAGTAGGGTCAAAATCTGAAAGGTATTTCCACCAAAGAGAAAAAAAAAAAGCAGCCGCTGAACAATACAGACAAGGACATCATTTGACATATAGATCAACAATCATGGAAGAATAATCTGTCTGACCAAACAAACAAATTAACGCAATGAAGACCTTATTCTGTTTCCTTTCTTTTCTTTCATTTTGATGACCAAGAAATCCAAAATGGCTAGTGGTGTGCAGTTTGGAACTTGGTGGGTACTGCCCCTTCTACTCTTCTCAACTTAAATATCAGGCTTTTGTCTGCAGCAGGGTTTGAACCCATGACATGCACCTAATCCACCATCACGTGCTGCTCTCTTACCACTAGACCAAAACGCTAGATCAATGAAGACCTTATTCTTTTACATTACTGATTATGAAAATTCAAAATGTTACAAAACCTCTTCAGGGTTAGCTAGCATATGGACTCCATTCAGCAGTGCCACCTTGAAGAATATAATCAGAAGATCAAAAACTAGAAATTATAGGCCCAAAGTACAGTGTCTTCAGTAGTTCTCTCACGATCGTAATATAAGTTGTTCACGCTAAGCAGCATTAGCCAAAGGTTCACTTTCATTCGATGCTTCAAGCCTGGAAGGTTATAACCCATAATACAAGAGTCAAACAATGCAAAAACGAGTTATAAGACAAGACAAGTAGCGATGGCGTGATGGCATCCCATTTGCAGCCCTGAGTTACCTACTTCAAAGAACAGAATAAACTATTCCTTCTATTATCTTTTCCTGACATGTCAATGTGTAGTATAATAAAGGTTCCAAAACTTCATTTTGGAGCTATTTTGCTAGTATAATGCTTGTGTAAATGTCTCGACAATAATGACAAGCATACAAGAAAATGGATTATTGGCTTTTATAGATGCTTAGCTTTTGCTTTTACCATTTTGGCTAGCTTACTAATGACAAATTACTGTTCGACATGTGTGCACACTATTTTAAACCATTAGGCAGCTTATGAAAAAAAGTTCTCCAAAATCTTTCTTAGCACCTTATACACTGGGAAGGTAGAATTGTGAGTTCTTGGGACACCTGAGTACTCTACCTTTGCCCTGAAAATTATTGCTAAAGCTCCCATCTGCTAGGCAGTGGGGTAAGCTCATATATTGCTAAGTTTCAAGAAATAGACATTGTTTTGCACCATGATTTTATTGTCAGGATCTCTTTCTAGGGGAACTGGTTCAACCCATGGACTGTGCCAATGTGCAATTGGAAACAAAATCATTATTTTACTAGCAAGTATAAGAAACCTGTATTCTACCAAAGCTGAAGTGAAATATGCAGTTAGTGGCAGGAAAGCAGGAAAACGCTCATTGACAGAAGAAAGAACCCACAACTTTGTGAAGCTTAAATAATATTCCTGCTTGAACTGGCAGGTTGCACAATCATGTCATTAAATTCAACATAGAAGTTCCAAGGCTTAATAACAAGCTGAAAATTCAAGGAAGCATATATAACTTTTTTCTGAGATAATTTACCCTGAAACTAGAATATAACAGGTCATAAGTAAGTGTATATTTACCCCTGAAGTCCTTCGCCAACTTCCATTCTTAGAAAGCTTCCTATCTTAACTGGCGAACCAACATCCTTGGATAGATTGCTCAACAATGTCTGCAAGTTTTTCAAAGATGAGTCAACTAGTTATTCATATATATAAACACCGTATGAGAAGCCAGTACATGTAAGAAACAATGCAAATTAGAAGCTGCAATGTGGTGGAATCTAAAACATGGTTTTAGAACCAACTAAACAAAGTAACATCCTCAGAAATCCACAGCAAAAAAGTAATTTGATGTTTATAACAAACATTTACTTTCTTTCAGGATGGAATAATCAGACAGTTGACAGTTGAGACCAAGTTATCTTCCTTCCTTCAAGGTGATACGTTAATTTAGACTTGAGCCTTGCACAAATCTCCAAACATATATTGATACAGAAATACATCTAGATATGACCCAACGCAACATAAAAGATTTAAATTAAACAAAGAGATGAAAATATGAACAAAAGGATGTTTGTAACATCCAGCCTAGCCATTAACTCCATATGTGCAACAATAGTTGGGCCAAAAAAAGTGCAAGTGCTTACAACTCTTTCAATTTTCAAAAAATGGGCTACCAAGCCAAATTACATAAACTGGTTTAAGTTTTTACTTCCACAGATGTAAGAGCCTTGTTGCAATTGTTGAAGGAGTGCTAAAGCCCTAAAGCGCGATCAGGTTGGGTGTTTCATGCGCTTAAAAAAACAACGAATCAAATGCCTGTTCTTATTTTTAAAAAAGTTCATTTATGAGGCCATTGTGCTCTCTCTCTGTATATTCATCAAAACAATGTATTAATAGTCAAGAATAAATTCAACTGATAAAGAATCTGGAATAGAAACAGATATGCAGGGACAAATCGAACTGATAAGTAACCAACTAAGCATTGCAAAAAAGGTAACAATGAGGACTAGCAAGAACTACCCAGAACCAAGCTTCAAGCTTCCATTCTGGGCATAGTCATATAGAAGAAGATCATGTTAGATTTAAGAGTAAGAGGAATACAAAATACCCAGATAAATCTAAGTTCGAAATTAAAACTGTATATTTGCATCTGAATCAAAAATTTAAGATGGTTCTTTGACTTGATTTAATATAGTTCTTCAACATAATTGACATGCTATTGTATTTCAATTGACTGCAACACAAGTATCAAGTTCATCAGTGCTTCTTTTGATGTCTTCAATTCATTCTTCTTTATTTTGTCATTTTGTTGTGTTGTTCTTTTTCTGAAGTTGCTCACGCAGTTTCAGAAACAGAAAGATTGCCATAAACTCCATAAAAAGGTGGATCACCCAACAAATGGACGAGATCAAAGATAGGAGGAAGGCAGGAACTATGCTTTCAGAGGTGTCGGCCAAAAATTATGACTGCGAGAATATTTTTAATTCCTCTGCTCAGTTATTATTCAATACAGTAATTTTTATTCTCCTATTTTGTATATACATAGAGACACATACAATTATCTGTCTTCATTCTGCATTTTTAGTCACTAACGCGTGTATTTGGTTGCATTTTGCACTTAAAGCATCAGCAGGCCTTGGCATTTTCCAGTGGCTTTAGCTCATCCCCAAAAGATCATGGATCTGTTTGAGTGAAAAGCTGGTTATAAACGGTCCAATCTGATCTTATGTACCAACACTTTCAGTTTGTGACCATTTTGAATTAGGGACTGCCACCCAACCCACACGAGCAAGATAAATGGTGCACATTTTGTTAACAGTTATGACGGCCCAACCCATATAAAGAAGGGTATACATTTGACCCATTGTCTTACCAATTCTAACACCCAAGCCATATCAAAAGCAAATAAAGTAATAGGGCCCCAAAATCCAAATGTGTTACATCTACATCTAGTCTGGATTTTCATCTTGGTCCTGAATGCACACTAACAAGCATCAGCAGAATTTATTCTATGACAATATCCTGTATTTTAAAGAGAAGTTTGGACTATGGCGAGAGCGTGACCTTCTTGTGAAAGGGAGTAGAAACAGAAATCTAGCAAAATGGAATCCCAACTAACGATTACTTTCTTACCTTGACATTCACAGTGTCATTTACAATAAATTTCTGCTCCATCAAAACTACTTCCTCAAAATATTTGCGCAAACGACCTTCAACCATTTTTTCTATGGCAATCTGAGGCTTCCCGGAACTCTCTGCCTGTAAAGGAAAACATAATAAGTACTTAGAATTTGAATTTACAAAACCTTACAAGATGATGAAACATAATGAATGCACTCTTCATAATTGATCAAAAAGATATGGGTTGCTGCTGACTTTAATGAAACATATCGAAGCGTTGGAATAATCTCTTGGGTCCTAACAGTTGATTTGGTGCAACTTCTAGTTACCAAACTTCTAGAGACATAGCATTGTCTTTATCGTAAAAATAACAGAAAAAACTATCTGAACATTACTAAAGTATAACAAAAATGAAGAATAGGACATATCATATCCTCGATTAACATTTGGCTTTTTATATGTACACAAAATCTACATGGGCTATATCTTATATGAAGTATTACAAGGTTCTTAAAAGTATCAAATAGAAAGAAACAAAAGCTATTGGACTATAACAATGCTCCAACCACATTCCACCCACCCCCACTCACCCCACCCCAACCCCTCAACTCAAAAAGGAAAAAGAAAAAGAAAAGAAAGGAAAAACGATGTATAACAAGCAACTTTTTCTGAGCACAAGCATCGCAGATCAGATTTTAGTGGTCTGTCAGTCTTTGATTTCATAAATCCTCTATTTTCACATGAACCCAACAGAAACAAGTCATAACTTTGCATTGACGAGTACCTGAGATTTGAGAATCTCGCGTTCATTGCTTAGTGCATCAGAAGAAACATCTTCTTTCGTTAAGAACAATGGCTTTGCAGCAACTACATGCATTGCTAATTCTGATCCAACACGCTGAAGTGCATCTTGTGAGACATTCTTATCTTCTACTTCAAGTGATAAAATCCCGGCAATACGTCCAACACCTGCATATTTTCACCAGCGTTAAATCTACTATTACTTCAAATATCAAAAGCTCCAGTTTTTTTTTTATGAAGTGATATATTAATAGCAAAAGCATCCAGAAGATGCATAGATTACAAATAAAAGAAAATATCAGCTCTTAAGCAGAACGCAAAATGTCTATCATAAGACTAGGGAGTTGATAAGATCCAAAAAATGATCAGGGTAACACGCAAGGGTAAGATTAACCCAACAAAAGAGGGAAACCAAACGAGTGGCCTTGAAAAATTAACTGGCAATTGAGATTCCATCAAAGCATCTTTGATTCCTTTCCATCCATAGGCACCACAAAATAGTAGCAGGAATCATAGACCAGATCTTCTGGATGGACTCCTCAATTTTCCAGGAATTCTAGCTGACAAAGGCTTCCCTGACATTGCATGGGATAGTCCATTGCAGTCCAAAATGTGTTAGTATGTTAGAAACATAGTCCATATGTCTGCAATTGGACAATGGAGGAACAGGTGATTGATTGTTTCAGCATTGCAAAGGCGGATATGGCATCTCTTAGCTAGCTGAAAACTTCTCCTTCTGATGAGATTGTCTTGAGTTAGGAATGCACCATTTAGAGTTATCCAACTAAAGACACTAACTTTAGGGGACAATTTACTCTCTTCCCTATTAGTTTCCAAGGACACTGATCAATCAATTCTTTGTTAGAGCTCAAAGTATGATAACTAGCACTTGCTGAGTATGACTCACCCCTACTGTTGTCCCATTTGAGTTTGTCCCTACTTTGAGTATTGATTAGTCAATCCTGAAGGCTACCAAGAAGTGCTATCAGGTCTTCAATCTCCCAATCATTCAGATTCCTTTTTTTAACTTGGATTTCATGTGTAACCTTCCCTGTTCTGTGCAAAGACTGGATAAGTTGCAATTGAGAACAATCTTAGATAAGCATCCTTCAGGGTGATATGGCCATCCATTGACTTTCCAAATTAGAACTTGATCCACATTTCCCACCTAAGAGGATGAATTGAGGGTGAACTCATCCCACAGCTTCTTGATACCCTTCCACCCCACATTCATAAGGTGATCTAACAGTATTGGAGCACCAGCGACTATCACAACCATACTTGGCTTGAACTACCTCCTTCCAGAGACCAACTTCTTCTTGATTATACCTTCAATGCCATTTCATCACCATGCTCTTGTTGTGTAACGGCAACTCCTTCACCCCCAAGGCCCCCAAGAGATTTGGAAGTATAACTTTAGCACATTTAACAGGATGGAATTTATGAATTTTACTGTTGCCTTCCCACTGGAATGAACATTTTAGTCTATCAAGCTGCTTCTGAACTTCGGTTGGAAGGGACAGAAAATAGGTAATATTGTCCAAAACATTACTTATAAGAATTAGTTTGCAACCTAAAGAGAGATATTTTTGCTGCCAGGATGCCAATCTTTTCTCAAATTTTCCAATGACCACATTCCGTATTTCAGTTGATCTATGTCTAGCCCCCCAGGGGGGCCTAGGTAGGTGGTAGAAAATGAACCGGCATTGCAGCACATAATATCAGCCAGCAACTGCATTTTTTATCAGGGAAGAGGAAGCTTTGCTACTCAAAAGCTCCGGTATGCTTCATATATATATATATATTGAAAATTTCATTTACAAAATCCAAAAATGCAAAAAAATTAGGTGCAAAATATGCCTTGGATACAACAAGGCATCTCATACGAATTCTACCTGGTTGAGGGCTTGTATGTAGATACGTTGATATCACACCAAGCGATGGAGCAGACATTGCAAACCCCCTTCTTAGTTTGACATTCTCCCCCATCATTGCAGCTACTTCAGTTATTGCATTTTGCACACTTTTTTCTCCACTCAATTTAGGATGGTCAAGGTTCAGCTTCCACTCCTGTAGAAAACAAGGAATTTAAAGGGTTCTTATCTCCGATAGAGAAGCAGAGCTGCACAAACACAAGAGGATTTAAACTTGCAATACATAAACTAGACAGCTGTAGTTGATCAGGATGCTTCTACATGAGAGCATAAATCAAGAGAAAGCAAAACTCCTAATAATGGATATTAAAAGTACTTACATACTTGTACAAATATCCATCAAAATGTTAAACTGGATATTCTGAGGTCCTAAGACTAGTGTAAATATATACCATATACGAGAACAGAAAAAGACATGGATTAACCTCAGGTGGAGATAAACTATGAAGACCACTTACCTCCAGATGTCCAACAGGAAAAGCAGCAAAAGACTGTTGTGAGCCCTCAAGCAGCAATGCCAATTTTGCCAAAGATAAGGCCTATTCAATATGCATATATAAAATAGCAACTCCATGAGACAGTATCGCATGGGAGGGTAGAGGAAGGTTACTACTAAAAAATGCCAAAGAGAAACTTATTTAGAGGACAACAACAACAATATATCCGGCGTGATCCAATAAGTGGGGTTTGGGGAGGGTGGGGTGTACGCAAGCCTTACCCCTTACCTTGGGTAGTTTGCAAGGTTGTTTCCGATAAGACCCTCGGCTCAAGAAAAGCGTTTTAAAACAGGTTTGAAAAATACAAGAGTAAAAAGCTATGGAAACTTATTTAGAGGGCCATTAATGAAAATACAATCTTCAAACCACAAATATGAGGATTGCCTTGCAAAACCCAAGCTTATTGTCTTGCAAAATCCAAGCAAAATATGTGCTCTCTTTTGTTCAAATTACATATTATGCCTTTCATCCAAGTTGTGCCACACCTAAAATTCACTTCCCTAAAATGGAATATCCTTACTTTGTATGACAAGTTTAAAAGAGTCCCACTTTTACTCATCCCTACATATAAATAAACATGACAGAAATCTACCACTGCACTTGTGACCCACTTATCATAATAATCCGTATTCCAAACTCCAACTTAATAAACTATTCCAAGTTAAAGATTCCTATAAAAACTAGGTATACTCGAACCTAAAATTCAATTTGAATCTGGAGAGTTTTATTATACAATAAGTATCTAGTCCAGCTTTGATATTTCATGTTCATCCAGATGCAGTAACACCATCCCACATAACTTTGTCTCAAAATTTACTCAAATCAGAAAAATTAAGTAGGGTCAGAAACTCTAATACTAACCAAGTACTGAAAAATTTCATTCCTTGCAACAAAGTCTGTTTCACAGTTAAGTTCAATCACAGCTGCCTTCCTTTCATTCTGTGCCAAGGCAAGCAACCCTTCAGCAGCAGTTCGATACGACTTCTTTGATGCAAGAACAATCCCTCTTTTTCTTAGGTCTTTCTGAGCAGCCTCTGCATTGAAGAGATATTATCACTTCATTCTATGCCAAAAATGGCAATGAATAATAGGAAGTTGCGTAAGGAAAAAGCAAATGATTGGCACACTTGCCAATATCCCAATTGCTAGTGACAAGAGCAGCCTTGACTTCTTTTATGGGAGCACTTGTTCTTTCTCTCAGCAGCTTTATTAAGTTCATCTGCTCTGCAGAGGAAATCTCGGCTGAATATCTCCTAATAGAGACTGCAAATGCTCTAGGTCCATTCCCATGTTTGTGAAAATACCCTCCAGACTCAGCAATGGAATTTCCGTAACGTGTCAAAGTAAAGTAGCCATGTCCACAACATATAGAACTATTTAAACTCTTGTATATGATCGCAATAGGACGTTTTACACCACAATAAAACACCATCTTCCAGTTAGTGGAATGTGATCTGAAAATTAAGGAACATGGATATCCTTAGTGTATGCATGATGACCTTAAAGCATTTGAAGAAATGTTTATTTATATCCAATAAAATAAATACACATACACAAAGAACATTGAAGCTCAGTTGTTAGAAGTTTCACAACTGAGGATTCTATCGAAAAGGCAAATTATATGCAGAAACAAGGGAGAAAGAGGGGAAGAGACCTAAAAGAAAACATAGGTGGGAAGAGAGAAGACTAGATCCATAGCAAAGATTGAAGCATAATGTTAATCACTGGAACTATAAGCTAGATCTTTATTGCTGCAGAAGAAGTACATTCTACTTACATAACCTGAAATAAGATTATTTCTGTTTCCTGCAGACTGGTATTTATTAATATGGGATATCCTTCCAATAAGATGAAACAGTTAATTAATCTATGATATTTATTATATAAAACTGAAGCACGCTTAATGAATTCTGATATTTCCAGTCAAATTGCTAGGGCACTTTAGTCCGTCTAATAGTCACTGAGAAATGCATTTTCCCTTCATACTTCTACTTCCAGACCGTGTAATTAAATTGCAACGAATATCTACAGTGATATCATCATTCCTTGAGCATGAGTAATGACAATGTTTGTTCACCAAGAGGGAATTCAACAAACAACTTTTGGATGAGTTAAGAATTTGACATAATTAACTAGATGATGCGTGACTTTGCAGGAAATAAAAATTATAATGACATTCGTGAAAGTTTGGAGGCCATTGAATAGAAGTGTTAGCCTTTGTGATCCAATCATTCTGCACCACATAATTACAATTCATGGCAGTGAATTGGAATTTTCTATTGACCTCATAACGCCAAGTGGGAGAGTGCTAGCAAATAGAAATGCGCAAAATTTCAGGAAACCATCAAAGACAATGGAAAGAAAATGGGATATCTTAAAGAGGGTAGATCACCTCTGTCAAGCTGAAACTAATTTAACTAAAAATTCTAACTAGAAAAAACATAACTTTTTCTAGTTGATGACCGTGGTGTCCGAACCAGCTTTCGCGTACCTCAACTAATTTCACAGAATACCTTCCACCTCCCACAAAGATCTCATAGTTCTCAACTCACTTCATTAACCACTAGGCCACACCTTTGGGTGTAGAAAAAACATAGCTTAAAAGAGGTAAACAAATGCAGGAAAACTGAGGGGCATGGAAGTTCTCTTTGGCGCATTTTCTCAAACACTTTATGTGCTAAAATTATTTATTCATACACTCAATCAAGAAAACAAATTTATTCATATTATAGCCAATCGACATCAGAAAATCAAAAAAGAAAAACAAAAACAGGCACACACAAACGTGTTAAAACAACTTGCAGTAACAGTGAATGAAGACTGTTTATGTGAATTGGTAAAAAAAATTTGGTGTTACCTGTTATGCTACTTAGGAGGAAATTCGGTCTTAGATTAGTAGTAAAAGACAGTGTCGCCGCCGGTAACTGAGTACGTCCTGGTGACTGACTGGCTGGCTGCTACTGGTGCTCTTCTGTGGGTTTTAAGCTTTGCCTTTTTCTTCTTTTTTTCTCAAGTTAGTAGTTTGTTTATTTTATTTTATTCTTTTAAGCTTTGTTTGGATGGTTGTAAGTTGTTATCTCTTTATTACGTTGTTAGTTTAAATATAATACTTATTTGTTTTGATTGTTATTTGAATTTTACTGTATGAATAGTTAAATTCTTGGCCAAACACATATACAGGCCCTCAAACTTGTTCAAAAATTTCATTTTTGCCTTGTTCCATTTAAATACTTAAACTTTGCCTTGTTCCAATTAAACACAAAACTATATACAAGTTTGTTCCTATCAGACACAACAAGCTGACTTGACACATTTTATAAATAAACGTGTGTACTTACGCGCCTGATATGGAAAAAATTATTTCACATAATTAAAAAAATTAGAATAAAATTAAAAATAAGGGCATAAAACACACAAGAATTGATTTTTTTTATTTTTGTGACCTAATTTGAATAAATAAAATCAGACGAATAATGAAGAACAGAATAATAAAAAGCATTTTTGAGAAATTAGGGTTTATATAAAAGCTTTTAGAAATAGTGATAGTACCGTTGTAATCCATGTCAACCAACGCTCACGCGCCTAAATATTGTGCAACCCACACTTTGTGTCAAGTCAGCTTGTTGTGTCTCATAAGAACAAACTTGTATATAGTTTTGTGTTTAATTGGAATAAGACAAAGTTTAAGTGTCTAAATGAAATTCTTGGACAAGTTTGAGGATCTGTATATGTGTTTGGCCTAAATTCTTTGTCATGTAATAATGAAAAGTTCCATTTTGTGAAACTATGATTTGACGTGATTGCATAGTTACCTTATTTTCATTTTGTATTTAATTATTATTATATAATTTAATTTTATTTTATTCCCTATCTTTTTACTTCCTCATTGTAATTTATTTGTATGTTTTTAACTCTGCATATGTTTAAGAAAATAAAGTAGAATATACCAAAATGTTATTTAATCTTGTAGTGTTAAACATGTCATGTGGACAGTTGAAGTTAAAGAGTTGTCAAAAAAAAGAAGATACATTCTTGGTTGATTTGAGTCATTGGTTGTGTTTATAGTTAAGTTTTAAAAAAATCGAGTTGATTACGGTCAATTTTTTATCAAGACAACTCCGGATCGGTGATTTAATGATTCCAACAGGTCCAGAAAGTATTTTATAGTCAATTTACATATTTGGTTTGTTTTCATGACATTTCGAATAATTTTCAAGTGTTGATTCAAGACTTAGGTTGATTTTGGGTTGTTGTTGGTTGTTAATATTTGGTGTAGCTCGCAATTGCAAGGTTTTGTTTGCAATTGCCAGGTCTAGAATTTTCAGGGAATCTCGCAATTGTGAGATTTCAGTTTATAATTGCGAGATTAGAGAGAGTTCTAACTTAGGGAATCTCGCAATTGCGAGGTTTTAGTTTGCAATTGCAATATCAGAAAGGGGTATGAGAGGCTCACAATTGCGAGGTCTAAGTTCGAAATGGCAATACCAGGTCGGGTCGGGTTCCTCGATTGCGATGGTTTGTTCACAATTGTGAAGGTCCCTATCAGCTTTATTCTAAATATTTTCCAAAATAATATAATCACTTTAAACTCATTTTTGAAGCTCTAGATCTCGATTTTAGGAGATTTTGGAAGGGATTTCAAAATTTCATCACAACGTAAGAATGTAACCTTCTAATTATGATTTTCTCGCTATTTCATCATTTAATTAGTGATGTAATTGGTGCTTGAGATTGAGAATTTGAAAGTTTTTGGCCTAAGGTTAATAATTATGAAATTCTTCGATTTGAGAGTCGAACGATCTGTTTTAGCTGATTTTTGGTGTATAATCTTGTCACCTTATGGAGACTAATTTCGAAAGAAAATTCCAGATTCGACCGCGAGTGCTTGGATTTGACTTTTTGACTCAATTTTAAATCAAACTTTTATATGACAACATGAATGTCTACGTACTTGTATAATCATGTAGATTACATATTTGACCAGATTGGAGCCGTTCCGGGATATTATGGAAGGGCAAATCCATAATTAATTTGATATTTTCATGTTTTGGATTTAAGACAAGCTAAGACTTTCTAGGCTCTTGTGAAGTGTTTATGTTGGTAATTGCTTAATTGAGGGGTAAAATGGTAACGACGATCCTGTATAAATGAGATGATGAACATTTATGTGATAGATATATTGATGACTTTCTACTTGTTTGATGACTTTGTATCTATGTGAGCATGACTAGTAATTTAATTGGTTGAATTGTGGCTTATATTGCTCACTTGATTGATATTTTACTCATTACTTTCCCTTATGTATTCCGAGTTGGATTATGACTGTTATTCCTGGAATTTAGTGTTTTGGTTGTGCATTATACCAACGAGGATTGCAAATGAAAAAGAGTTGCACAAAACCTGTAAGTGACTCTTTTAATTTGATGGAGAGATATTCCCATGTGTTCCATCTTCATCATACTTAGCCGCTGCAAACGAATTAAATCTATAAGACGAATATGTATATATAGGGGTGTACATGGATTGATTTGGTTCGGATTTTTTAAATATCAAATCAAATAATTAGTGTTAAATTTTTAAATTTATAAACCAAACCAAATAAATAAAAGTCGATTTTTCAACCTCGGGTTTTTTCGGTTTCCTCGAGTTTTTCAGATTTTTTTCGGTAAAGTCTTTATACAAACATATAATTAACTTTTGTTTCAAATATTTCTTTAGTCATAGCAAGATACAACTATCTAAGGTAATTCTTACAAAAAAAATACAAAAGAGTGAATAATGATAATAAAATATTCAAATAAAAAAAATAAAGAAATCGCATAGAATAAATATTGCACATTAATAAATCATACTAAAAATAATCATAATTTAAAAATATTAGGTCATGCTAAAATAAGTCTAATAATTATTAACTACATGACTAAATATTAAACAGAAAAATAAAATTAGTTTATGTATTTATGTAAAATCAAAGAATAGATATGTAACATGATTGTCATTCCTGGTGTTAAATTGAATAACTTTTTTGTTAGCATTAGTATTGATTTGGGTGAGTTACTAATATCTATGACCTATCGGTTATAAAACTTATTGGACCATTTAAAATTCTAAGTTTAAACTTGAAATAATATGTTGAAAGATAAAAACTATGAAAAAGTTTAAGAAATATTTATAAATTATATCACAGTAAATATTTTTATGTATAAAATATTTTAAAAAATAGTATACATATGATATCGGGTTGGTTCGATTCGGTTTGCCTTTTTTTAGTTAAAACCAAACCAAACCAATTATAGTCGGATTTTTTTTTTCAATACCAAACCAAGTCAAGTCAAACCAAATTACTAGTTGGATTTTTTTCTCGGTTTGACTCGATTTGTGGTTTGGTTCGATTTTGTACACCCCTATGTATATATATTGCTTAGAACTAGTACTAGTTAATAAGAAGGGAAACTTACATAAATATGCTATATTAAGAAAATATTTACCATCTATAACAATAACATTTTTTTTCACTGGACACTTATAAAGTTATAATACATTTATAGTACAGTTTTATTACATATTGCAGAGAATAATTTGTAAAACACATATAATACAAATTTTATTCATGGATAATACATTTATCACACACTTTAATACACTTATAATATATTGTGTCAATTTCTTACAAAACAAGCATAATACATTTTAAAACACTTATAATACGTCTATAATGCATGCATAATTCACTTTTAATACATAGTACAGATTTATCATAGTATTGCTATAGATGATAATAAATAAAAAATATCGCTAAAAACAGTAATTATTTATTAAAAAGTACTCACCCAAGTAACTTTTCCTGAGAACAACAATTAAAGAGATGAAATCTACTTTTGTATGATAAAAAAGGTCATGAAATAAATAAAAGGTTTATCTTTTTTTCACCGGCAATATAAAACTGTTATGTTTGTTATGTGAGATATTGTGTTGTTGGTCCTCCACAAGTCAATCATCTTCATTCAACATGTTGGCCTGGCTCTTGGTCCTCCACAATCATCTTCATTCCAGACAATTCACTTTTAACGCTCGCATATTGTTAACTCCATTGTGCTCACTATCTTTTATCTGCTTCAACATGTAATCTATTAGTCTGCAGAGCCAAGGGAAATATGCTTTCAAGAACACCTGTGTGTTGCATTCTATATGAGGTTTTATGATAGAAAGGATGTTGATTGGCTTTGCATTTGAGTGTTTAGTTACTTACACTATGGTTGTTGCTCTCTCTCCATTGCCAATCTTACTGCCAAAAATAATGGTAGGTTGAAAGAAAATGATGGAAGGTAACAAGAACAAAACACTTTATATATAGGTCTGTTTTATTTACTGTGGTTTGGGTCAACTTGAGCACACCTCAACTACTACTCCGGGTATTTGTTAGTCCCACCAGAACGTGTACCGAGTAGTTGTATTTTGTAGATATATATTTGATGGGGTTGGTTTTCACAAAATTGTCACTCAGATGTTGTCTTTGTTTCGAAGTTTGTATTACTAGTACTGTAAGACCATTAGTAATATTGTCAGATGGAAGTTAGTAAAGTAGGCTATGAACCTTCTTGAAAAACATGCAGACTTACCAGCACTTCAGGTTGTAGCTTCAAAAGATCTAGAGGTGAAAAACTATTTGGTCGAGAGAAAATTAAGTTCGACTGATTCATAGTTGTTCCATGTATTCACAAACATAAGCACTAATGAAGAATCACAGGTAGACAGATACGTGCACTGAAAGAGATAGTTAACAGAAAAGTTTAGCTAGAGAGCTTCACACTTAGCTTACAGAGATTTCATATACAGAGAATGACTTGAAAATCAAAAATATTTGTGGCGTATGATCAACTTATAGTGCGCTAAAGCAAGCATGTCATTACAAATTTAATGTAGGCTACAACACGAACATTTTTTCCTTTTTTTCTGGTTTAGGTTATTAAGCTAATTCTTAAAGTACTTAATTTTGTAACTTGAGGACGACGATTCCAGTTATCAAGAATCTTTGGCGGAAGATATCGCGCTAGAAGAACAGCTTGTCACATTTCTCATCTTCTAAACCACCCTCATCTACTACTCTAGGTAAAGAGTAATTTAAGAATTGAACCTACAATTGAATTTCATACTTGAACAGGTGAAAAATAATTTCCAATGCAGAATTCATGCACTCATGAACTTCCTATTAGCTTATAATATAGGTTGTTGTAGTGCTGTCAACTCACCTAGAAAATTATTGCAAGAAAATAGACGTAGATTCATGAAAAGAGGATACATGTCATATTTGTAACATATAGCTGAAATGACTTATATTAGTATCTACATACCGAAGTTTTGACTAGTTATTTGATGATGGAAGATCTTCATTTCCATATTGTAGCTGCTGCTTTTCTCAAGCTCATCAGTCAAAGTGAGAGATAATCTAAAGACAAGCAAGAAATTCAAGAGTGTTCAACTCTGAAAAATCCAAATTTCTCTTCCTCAGAGTCTTCAATTCTGATTCTATTTTCTCTATGGAACTTCAAAAGTTGCTCTTGTTATCCAGTATCACCTATTAAAATCTTTGGGTTGGTTACAAATCTCAGATTAACGTAGCTTCCTGCTGTCAGTATGATCAGTTGAGAAACGAATATGAATCAGAAAGTGCTCAGCCATTCAGTCAAAAATTTCTTTTCAAGAACAGGACCTGATTTTTTGCAAATACTATGATGGACAGAGATCACATATGAGAAAAGGTAATCATTTTGTATTTAGAGTAATCATGTGGCGCGTGCGAGGTTGGTACTGTAGTTTGGCAAACAAGATGTGTTCTCTTTAGTGTATGAATACTCATTGCCAAAATTCTTTGCATTTACAAGATGAAGTCAGCTTAGTATTTAAATACTCATATTTCGCTCTCAAAACTGCATTAACCTTTTAGCAAAATATTAATTCACTCATTGTTGCAGATTGGTCAGCTCTCACTACTGAAACTCCAGGGCCAAGAGAAGAAATATGGCCTCCAGCAAGACAGAAAAGTTCCAACTCTGGCCCTTGCGGTGACTCGACTGGCTCCACTGCTAGACAATCAGCAATACTAGTGGATGCTGTGGAAACAGAAGACCAGGTGCATATCCTATGTTTGGTGTTGGAACTGGAGTAAGCAATCCCAGAGTGACCCTTAGGAATCTCATCTTTTCACCAATTATGTGACTGACCCCAATGTTCTAGTAAGCCACAAAACTTACATCCAATAAGTTAACATGTGAAAAGCTGAATTCTTACAAGTATTTGATTCTCCAGGTTGTAGGGTCGGGAGATGTTTTAATTTCAATCTGTGTGAAGAAATATATACTTAAGATGCAACAACGAACGACGATGGATCAGGTTTCTGAATTTGTTTTGCTACGAATAAATGATCCTCTTCGGATAATTCGACCAATCTAAGGATAGCTATAATTCCCTGAAGTTTTTTGTAACTAAAGTTTTCATATTATTTATATATGGTTCCCGATATAGAATTATACTTAGAGAGAGTTAGTTGGTTAGGGTCAATAGCTCCAAGATCACATAGGATTCTAACCCTGAGGTGACTTCACTCCCTTTAGAGACGATTAAAGACTCTCAGATGTATCAATAAACTAGACCCATACTGCGAGTTGTTTCATGCCATAAATAAACTCAGACACTCAAGAAATCTGTTGGACAGGCGGATTCCCACCTTTGAAACACTTATCTTATTCTGTCAAGATAAGAAAATGAATCAGAGCACGTGGAGCCATTTCCTTATCTTTTTAAAATGGAAGCGATATTTTGTTTTATGAATTCAAGTGGCAGATATTAATATGGTAGCTGAATTTCTTTTAGTGGTGGGAAAGAAAGATATGAAGAGGTAGACTAACCCCCTGCCTAATCCAAAATCGGAAAACTTGTGATTAGAGTTTCTAATGCAATGTCATTGGCAGTTTTTCCCCTGGGCAACTTAAGAAAAGAGGCAAAAGAATTGATGGGCAAATATACTAGACATTTCCTAAAAGAACAAAACAAACAATAGAACAAGAAAAAGATCAATACATGTTTATCATGGTTGTAATCATGCTCCAATACGTACGTACATATAAGAATCCAAGAGCACCCTAACCTCCAAAACAGAGAAAAAAATAGAACTTAGAACCCCAAAAAGTACAGATTTTTCCAATTGTCTAACTACCTTTTGGTCAGATTAGAACATGTTAAGAAGACTTACAACAGTAAGAGCAATCTACAACCTAACTTCTCCTTCTCCTCTTCCTTTGATGATCATCATCTGATTCACCTGATCTCGAAACACGCTTGTCTTGCTGCAAGATGAGCCTTGGCATGTTCTTCAGATAGTCTCGCAGATTTTCAGTTATCCCACCTAGACCAATGGAAGTGAAGAAGTTGATAGCAAACCTCGTATTTTTGGGATTATCCTTTGGGAATATTGACTCAAACGACTCTTGCATAGAGGGGTCACTAAGACGCTCATTCAACATACGGATGCCAAGGTGCTCTGACAACTCCTGGAATAGGATTTTGATGAATATACGAGAAGAAGATGTAGTATCCTCTTCTGTTAATCTTAAATAAGCCAAAACATGCCAAGGCAGTGCATCAGTACCGAGTAAATGAGCAAAAAACTTTGCCACATTGCGCAGTTTATTAGTTTCAAGTCGGTGGATCATCGAGTATTGCTGCAGGAATGATTCCTCGAAATTCTTCTGGTGAACTTTGTTGATCATGCATAACCTCTGCCCCAAAAGTGCATAGTAACGGAGATAAGTCTTCTCCTGACTGCAGCACTCCAATAACATTACGCATAACTCCATCTCCTGACCAGGCTCTAGTTTGATTTTCAACAGCTTATGCCCTGCTTCTTCAAACTCAACACTTGACATAATCGTTAAGTATATCGTCCTCCGAAGATTGATCAAGTTTGTCTCTGTCTCATCTTCAATTTTCATCTGCTTCTCCTCCTCGTCCTCAGATTCTTCTTCATCCTGATCACCATCACCACCTAGTATCCTCTTCTGTAATTCTTCATACTTGTTTTCGTTTTCGATGAAATTAGGATCCGGCTTGAAAATATCTAACTCAATTTGCGGGTCTACTTTGTCCCCGAGAGAGATTTCATGAGTTAACTGATCTTCCTGCTCAACAAGGTCAAGTTCTGGAGGAACAGCTGGCTGAAACTTTTGTTTCCGCAATGCAAAAAGGTCTTCAATTAAGAACTGAACTCTTTTATCAATTTGTCCTTGATGAAGTATTCCTCGGAATCGCTCAAAAATACCGTACAACCCTAAAGGACACAGATCCTGAATCGTTGAACCACATTCCTTAACGAAACCAACTGCAACATCAACACGATCATCAGTAGGTATATCCAGTAAAAGTGTAACTAATTCGAGAGCTATAAGTTGATGAATAACTTGCTGATTCACAAGATGACCAATAAACTTCACCGTAGCCAATGTCTGAGATTTATCATTCTTAGCTCTTTGCAATTGCAGGATAATCCTCTTACACAAAAGTTCACCAATTTGTGGGAATTTCGTGTTAACAATAGCAACCAATGCTGCAAAAACATCAGTAAAAACTGGAGAAGTCAATTGTGATTTCATAATCGATCTGCAAAACAATCCCCTACCACGGATTAAATTCTCGCCAAACAATTCGGGAACAATGTGCTTTATGTTAGCTTTGTTGATTTTATTCAGCAGCCCATTTATGCTTTTTTTCAAAGCAATCCAACTCTTCTTCTGGTATTCTACGCTTTCCTCCATGACAGAAAAAAATATGGAAGAAAAAAAGGGAGATTTACAAGTATGAGGGAGAAAGGAAATGTCCTAATTGAGGGCCTTTTATACTTGTGTATGCGCGTTAGTAATTCCCTATTTGAATAGGTTTAGGAATTCCTTTTCATATTCCCTATCGGATTTCGAGACGGAAAATAACACCATATGTACTTTTAAGATTCTATATTACAAAGTCAGAAATATTTTTTATTATTATTTACAAAATTGAATTTTTAATTACGAGAAATGATGTTTCTAGTCCCTGAATTATCGCGTTATTTTAGTTTTGGTTCTTATGATATTCGAAATAGGTTTTGTACATATTTATGCTCTCACAGTAGTCCTTGATAATTCTTTTGATTAAATTGCATTCTAAAAGTGGATTACGCTTCATCATATCATGGAATTGTATTCTAAAAGTGGATTATGTTTCACGCCATTGCGTTTAAAGTTATCATTTCGTTTAATTTTATTACATTTGTTCGTCATCAAATCAAAATAGCACGCATTGTTAAATTGAAAGTCAAAATGCCTACTAGAATATTAGAAGGATCAAAACTAAAATAACGTGATAACTCAGGGGCTAAAAGCATTCATTCTCCCTTTTAATTATAAGTCATAACTAATTAGGTAAATTGTAGTGAAAAAGATTTTTTTTTAAATTGTATTTGGCTTTAATCTTTCGTTATCTTGGCTTAATTAACAAATAGGATATTTATTAGAAGAGATATAAGTTGACAAAAATATTTCACCAATAAAAATACACGATTCTCACTCTTAACATATTCATTTTTAAATGGAAAAACAAATCCCCACTATTTCTCCTCATAGTTCTCCTTCACTCTCTCCCCATTTTCAAACTCCAATACTCTCTCCCTATTTTCAAATTTACACCCTCTAACTTTGCTTTAAAAATCAAACACCCTCTTCAACTTTGAACAATAATCATTCTCCCCCTTTATCCTATGCAATGTCTATTTTGCCCTTAATTATTTTATTTTTTCATTTATGTAAAATCTTTTTATATTATATATAAAATATTTATTTTTCTTAACATGTGTGTTTACCATTTTTTTAAAAATTCATTAACATTATTAATAAAATGATTCCTTTATAAATTAATCACACAATCTAATGCTATTATTTTTATTATTGATATTTTTATATTACATGCATTAAGGATGTATGTATATAATACATGTAAATATGTTATATAGATTTAAAAAATAAAATTGTGATTATAAAAAAGTTAAAAAGAGATACAAAGATTGATAGTACAAAGGATAAATTAGGCATTTTGAAAAGTCAATTAGGATAAAGGGGGAGAATGATTATTGTTCAAAGTTGAGGGAGGTGTTTGATTTTTAAAGCAAAGTTAAGGAGTGTAAACGATTTTCACCTATTTTATATTACTGTGACCGTTGAATATTAAACCAGTTTGTAACAAACCATACTTTAAAAGAGTTTCAATTTAGGGGGTTTTAATATATGAAATTGGTATTTATGATGTTTATACAAATTTAATATTCTTACTGGGTATGTAAATGATACTAAATTTTATGAAGTTTAGCATATAAGAATGGTACAAAATCTGCTAATGTGATTTTGTTTAAGAAATCATGTTGAAATCAATTTATATAACCATTTCGCTCACTAAATCACTTATTGTGTGAATTTTTATGGAAAATAGTGCTTACCAGTATTTTTAAAGGTGGGGCCGTAAGGCGAGGCGTTTTACTAGCACGGGGCGAGGCGTAAGCTCCATTCTTTAATTTTTAATTTATAATATAATAAAATACTATAATAACTCAAAAATTATAAAAAAAAATTCATGAACAATTTTCAAAAATTTAAAACATGATTAAAGAAACTCATAGAAAATAAAACTTCTAACATTATTTTACAAGTAAAAAGAATGCAATGATATAAAAGCTATTATGAGATTCAAATCAACTCAACATTTTAACTCCAAACAATAAAAGAATCACAATTTCTTAGAATATATGACTATACTATGCAATTTACCTCTCCCAAAAAGAAATAATTAATAAATTATTAGTATTATAATTAAAATATCACTCCTTCATGAATAAAAAAAATGCTTTCAAATAACAAAACAATAAAATATGATAATTTGGAGACATAGGAACCAAAAACATGAAGACCAATGACAAGTGAAGATGTAAAATTTGGTTGTGTTTTAAAAGGAAATGTTAACTGATATTCACCCTCACGATATTTTTAAATAGTAAATAAACAATTAATTTTCTCAACTTTCTTATTTTTATAGATGAAAAAAACTACTAAACATCATTCATTTATTGAAAAATTATGAGGATCAACAATGTTGACTAAGAAATTTGACACATAATTGGATATAACTATTAGGTGAGCCCAGAGCGTTGGACGTTAGGCGTGTTTGGGGCATACGCTCGGGCGCTTAGGACGTAAGCCTCATAGGACTTAAGCCCCACACGTAAGCCCCGGGGCATTTTGCCAGTGCCTCGCCCCGGGGCGAGCTCCGAGACAAGCCTCAAGACTGCCTTTTAAAACACCGGTGCTCACTAAATTTATACTCATTACATATCCGATAGTGCATTTTATATATGTATACTATTTGATTTCTTGTATAATTTTAACAACCAAGTTTAAACCATTTTGTATACCAATGCAATATATCAAATTATATTTTCAATTTTTAGGATTTCAATTTATGAAAATGATATTGAAAATGCTATAAAAGAATAATGCATTCTTATCACATTTTTTTTGTGTATGAATATGATATTAAATTTGGAATCAATAGACTAATATTACATATTCTATTAAAATCAATTTTTATATCTTTTTCATACCATAGATGATATTTCACATATATTTTTTAATGTATATAATTGATATTAAAAATTATAAACACATAGGCTTTCATACTGAAAAAATATTAATGGATGCTTGATTGATTTCGAATAACATTTCGTTGTAATAAAAATAGGTAGATCTGTTTTTAATTGAAATTTTTGGTTAAAGAATAAGAACTATAATGTGGGTAGTTATAGGATGCTTTGATTTTTCATTGAAGAAGAAAAATTATAATCTGGGTAAATTTAAGAGTGAATCGTGCTTGAATTGTGAAATAGTAAAAAAAGGAGCGAATCAATTTTAGAGAGATAAGGGAGATGCTTGATATCTTTTTTTAACTCCAAAGTAATTTTTTAAGGGATGTTATTTCCTAATGGTTCAACTGTTATTCCCCTTTTAGTGTTTTATTATGTTGTGAATAAAATCTATTGTTAGGTATTATAAAGTAATAAATATTGTTATCACTTATAATAATCAATCTAATATAGTAATTTGTAGGAAAAATTACGCGACGTAGAAAACTTTCGGAGTTAATTACATGGCGTAGCTAAGGTTTAATATAATTATATTTTATAGTTAATGTTTAAACTAAATAGCTAAATATACATTTCTTTTGTATTTGTATATTTGTATATTTCAGGGCTCACATACAAATCTCGAGACTCATATAC
The DNA here is from genome assembly GCA_003996215.1 of Jaltomata sinuosa. Taxonomy (NCBI): domain Eukaryota; kingdom Viridiplantae; phylum Streptophyta; class Magnoliopsida; order Solanales; family Solanaceae; genus Jaltomata; species Jaltomata sinuosa. Next base: position 666,891 of record QJPP01000040.1, read on the forward strand.
AAATTTCTAATTTTGGGGAGGCTCTCTAATTTTCGGGCTCATATACGATTGTATTTGTATACAAAGCGAATTTCAGGGCTCATATACAAATCTTTAAAGGTTTGTATTTGTATATGAAACGAATTTCGAGGCTCATATACAATTTTCTGAAGCGAATTTGTACTTGTATATATAATTTCTAATTTGTATATTTAGCTACTAAACTGTAGCTACGATTTATAATTTCTCAAGCTGTAGTTATTAAGCCTTATTTTTGACCTAACGTTAGCTATTTCTGAAATTTTTACGGGGAAAAAGACATAGGAAAAAGTACATGCATATTCCATAGAAGTAACTATTTATAACTAAATACCCCCTTAAGGAAAGTACCCCCTAACTTATTATAGAAAAAGTCCCCTTTCCTTGTAGCTTTTGTAGTTATTTAGCTCCTTTTTTACTCTTTTTCTTTTTTATTTCTCTACTTCTTTTCTTTTCTCCTTTTTTTCTCAGATTATGTTCTTTTAATTTTTTTTACATCATAATCTGATTCATCCTCATTCTTGGCTCTCTTTTCTTCTCCTTTTTTGGCTTTTTTTTTATTTCTTTACTTCTTTTTTTTTTCTTTTTCACTCTCCTTCTTTTTTCTCGTTTTTTCTTCTTATTTGTTTCCTCCTTTATTGTTCATTTATTTTGTTCACAAATCATGTTATTTTTTTATATTCTTCTTTCACCATAATTAGTTTTGGCTCCTTTTTTATTTTTTTCCTATTTTCTCTTTGTTTTTAATTTTTTATTTCTTGTTCCTATTCTAGTTTTTATTTTTTTTCTTCTATAATCTATTTTTCTTCATGATTTTTTACTCTTTTTCTTTATTTTTTTTCTATATAAAAATAAAAGATAACTAATATAGTAAACATTCTTTCATACTTTTTATTTTTTCTACTTTTTTTTTATTTCTTTATTCTTTAATTTTTCTTCTCCTTTTTCGTTCATTTATCTATTTTTCTCAAATGATATTTTACTTTATTTTTTTACCATAATCTAATTTCATACTCAATTTTTGCTTATTTTTTTATTTTATTTTGTTTATTTTTTATTTTTTCTTATTTTATTTAATTTTTTATTTTTTTATTTTTTTCACAATCTAATTTCATTCACACTAATCGAGATCTGCTCAGTCTGATACTTTTTAGTTCTCCATGATATTGTCAGGTATCATGGAGAACTGTTTCAGTCCTTCAATGAGACACTCCTTAGTCCTTAGTCCTTAGTCCTCTATGATACCATCACAATATAGAGATATATATTGGCATGATATCATGGATAATTATTTTAGTCCTTCAATAAGACACTACTCAGTATACTATCATAGTATATTTATATACTGATATGGTATCGCGGAGGACTACTTCAGTCTTTCAATAAGACACTTCTCAATCATTCATGATATCATCACAATATATTCATATACTATCATGGTATCACTGAGGTTTGCTTCAGGCCTCAATAATACCATCACAATATATTATATATTGTTGTGGTATCATTTATGTTTGCTTCAGTCCTTAGTGAGACCTCTATGATATCATCATAATATATCTATATATACTGACATGGTATCATGGAGGACTATTTTAGTTCTTCAATGAGACAATCTTTAGTATACCACCATAGTATATTTATATACTAGAATTGTATCATCCATCAATGAAACAATCCTTAGCCCTCTTTGATACCATCACAATATATCTATATATTGACATGGTATCATGGATAACTGCTTTAGTCCTTTAATGAAACACTACTCAATATACTATCACAATGTATCTATATACTGACATGGTATCTTGGAGGACTACTTTAGTCCTTTAATAAGTCTCTTCTCAATCCTTCATGATACCATCACAATATATTTATATATTATCATGGTATTATTGAGGTTTATTTCAGGCCTCAATGATACCAACACAGTATATCTATATACTCTCGTGGTATTATTGATGTCTGCTTCAATCTTTAATGAAATCTCTATGATACCATCATAGTATATTTATATACTGATATGGTATCATTGAGGTATGTTTTAGTCCTTTAATAGACTACAATACTTTCTTAAGATCCATGTCAAGTCAGAACATGACAAACCTATCAGTATAGATTGAACCAAGAAGGTGTCATCCACTTTCATCCCCAAGGTCCGAAATCTTGTTGCAATGTTAGTTATCTCGATGATATGATTTTACAAACTACGCGACCCATCAAACTTCATGGTCATGAGTTCAACCATTAGTGTACCAGCGAGAGACTTATCAGCAGAACAAAAACGTTCTTCCACAAACTTCAGGTATTCCCTGGTACTTTCTGTTTGTGGAATAGTACTCCTAATGTTGTTAGCAACAGTCATTCGCATGAACATAAGTCTCAATCTGTTAGAGCGCTCCCATGATTTATGAAAAGACTTCTCATCCTCACTGCTCTTAACAGTAATGGCAACAGGTTTGTCATTTAGCAGAGCCAAGTCAAGATCCATTACACCTAAGTAGAACTGAACTTGTTCATGCCATTCAGAGAAGTTCAATCCATGGAACACAGTAATAGCAACCAATGCTGCAAAAACATCAGTAAAAACTGGAGAACTCAATTGTGATTTCATAATCGATCTGCAAAACAATCCCCTACCACGGATTAAATTCTCGCCAAATAATTCGGGAACAATGTGCTTTATGTTAGCTTTGTTGATTTTATTCAGCAGACCATTTATGCTTTTTTTCAAAGCAATCCAATTCTTCTTCTGGTATTCTACGCTTTCCTCCATGACAGAAAAAATATGGAAGAAAAAAGGGAGATTTACAAGTATGAGGGAGAAAGGAAATGTCCTAATTGAGGGCCTTTTATAGTTGTGTATGCGCGTTAGTAATTCCCTATTTGAATAGGTTTAGGAATTCCTTTTCATATTCCGTATCGGATTTGGAAAGGGAAAATAACACCATATGTACTTTTAAGATTCTATATTACAAAGTCAGAAATATTTTTTATTATTATTTACAAAATTGAATTTTTAATTAGGAGAAATGATGTTTCTAGTCCCTCAATTATCGCGTTATTTTAGTTTTGATTCTTATGATATTCGAAATAGGTTTTGTACATATTTATGCTCCCACAGTAGTCCTTGATAATTCTTTTGATGAAATTGCATTCTAAAAGTGGATTACGCTTCATCATATCATGGAATTGTATTCTAAAAGTGGATTATGTTTCACGCCATTGCGTTTAAAATTATCATTTCGTTTAATTTTATTACATTTGTTCGTCATCAAATCAAAATAGCACGCATTGTTAAATTGAAGGTCAAAATGCCTACTAGAATATTACAAGGACCAAAACTAAAATAACATGATAACTCAGGGGCTAAAAGCATCTATTCACCCTTTTAATTATAAGTCATAACTGATTAGGTAAATTGTAGTGAAAAAGTTTTTTTTTTAAATTGTATTTGGCTTTAATCTTTCGTTATCTTGGCTTAATTAACAAATAGGATATTTATTAGAAGAGATATAAGTTGGCAAAAATATTTCACCAAATAACAAAACAATAAAATATGATAATTTGGAGACATAGGAACCAAAAACATGAAGACCAATGACAAGTGAAGATGTAAAATTTGGTTGTGATTTAAAAGGAAATGTTAACTGATATTCATCCTCACGATATTTTTAAATAGTAAATAAACAATTAATTTTCTCAACTTTCTTATTTTTATAGATGAAAAAAACTACTAAACATCATTCATTTATTGAAAAATTATGAGGATCAACAATGTTGACTAAGAAATTTGACACATAATTGGATATAACTATTAGGTGATCCCCGAGCGTTGGGCGTTAGGCGTGTTTGGGGCATACGCTCGGGCGCTTAGGGTGTAAGCCTCATAGGACTTAAGCCCCACACGTAAGCCCCGAGGCATTTTGCCAGTGCCTCACCCCGAGGCGAGCCTTAAGACTGCCTTTTAAAACACCGGTGTTCACTAAATTTATACTCATTACATATCCGATAGTGCATTTTATATATGTATACTATTTGATTTCTCGTATAATTTTAACAACCAAGTTTAAACCATTTTGTATACCAATGAAATATATCAAATTATATTTTCAATTTTTAGGATTTTAATTTATGAAAATGATATTGAAAATGCTATAAAAGAATAATGCATTCTCATCACATTTTTTTTGTGTATATAATTGATATTAAAAACTATAAACACATAGGCTTTCATACTGAAAAAATATTAATGGATGCTTGATTGATTTCAAATAACATTTCGTTGTAATAAAAATAGGTAGATCTGTATTTAATTGAAATTTTTGGTTAAAGAATAAGAACTATAATGTGGGTAGTTATAGGATGCTTTGATTTTTCATTGAAGAAGAAAAATTATAATCTGGGTAAATTTAAGAGTGAATCGTGCTTGAATTGTGAAATAGTAAAAAAAGGAACGAATCAATTTTAGAGAGATAAGAGAGATGCTTGATATCTTTTTTTAACTCCAAAGTAATTTTTTAAGGGATGTTATTTCCTAATGGTTCAACTATTATGTTGTGAATAAAATCTATTGTTATGTATTATATAGTAATAAATATTGTTATGACTTATAATAATCAATCTAATATAGTAATTTGTAGGAAAAATTACGTGACGTAGAAAAGTTTTGGAGTTAATCACATGGTGTAGCTAAGGTTTAATATAATTATATTTTATAGTTAAGGTTTAAACTAAATAGCTAAATATACATTTCTTTTGTATTTATATATTTGTATATTTCAGGGCTCATATACAAATCTCGAGACTCATATACAAATTTCTAATTTTGGAGAGGCTCTCTAATTTTCGGGCTCATATACGATTGTATTTGTATACAAAGCGAATTTCAGGGCTCATATACAAATCTTTGTATTTGTATATAAAGCGAATTTCGAGGCTCATATACAAATTTCTGAAGCGAATTTGTACTTGTATATATAATTTCTAATTTGTATATTTAGCTACTAAACTGTAGCTACGATTTATAATTTCTCAAGCTGTAGTTATGAAGCCTTATTTTTGACCTAACGTTAGCTATTTCTGAAATTTTTACAGGGAAAAAAACATAGGAAAAAGTACATGCATATTCCATAGAAGTATACTATTTATAACTAAATACCCCCTTAAGGAAAGTACCCCTTAACTTATTACAGAAAAAGTCCCCTTTCCTTGTAGCTTTTGTAGTTATTTAGCTCCCTTTTTACTCTTTTTCTTTTTTATTTCTCTACTTCTTTTCTTTTCTCCTTTTTTTCTCAGATTATGTTCTTTTAATTTTTTTACATCATAATCTGATTCATCCTCATTCTTGACTCTCTTTTCTTCTCCTTTTTTGACTATTTTTTTTATTTCTTTACTCTTCTTTTTTTTTCACTCTCCTTCTTTTTTCTCGTTTTTTCTTCTTATTTGTTTCCTCCTTTATTGTTCATTCATGTTATTTTTTTATTTTCTTCTTTCACCATAATTAGTTTTGGCTCCTTTTTTATTTTTTTCCTATTTTCTCTTTGTTTTAATTTTTTATTTATTGTTCCTATTCTATTTTTTAGTTTTTTCTTCTACAATCTATTTTTATTCATGATTTTTTACTCTTTTTCTTTATTTTTTTTTCTATATAAAAATAAAAGATAACTAATATAGTAAACATTCTTTCATACTTTTTATTTTTTCTACTCATTTTTTTTATTATTTCTTTATTCTTTAATTTTTCTTCTCCTTTTTCGTTCATTTATCTATTTTTCTCAAATGATATTTTACTTTTTCTTTTTTTTTTACCATAATCTAATTTCATACTCAATTTTTGCTTTTTTTTTATTTTTTTATTTTATTTTGTTTATTTTTTATTTTTCTTATTTTATTTAATTTTTTCCTTTTATTTTTTTTCACAATCTAATTTCATTCACACTAATTGAGATCTGCTCAGTCTGATACTTTTTAGTTCTCCATGATATTGTCAGGTATCATGGAGAACTGTTTCAGTCCTTCAATGAGACACTCCTTAATATACCACCACAATATATCTATATACTGTAATGGTATCATTCATCAATGAGACAGTCCTCAGTCCTCAGTCCTCTATGATACCATCACAATATAGAGATATATATTAGCATGGTATCATGGATAATTGTTTTAGTCCTTCAATAAGACACTACTCAGTATACTATCATAGTATATTTATATACTGATATGGTATCGCGGAGGACTACTTCATTCTTTCAATAAGACACTTCTCAATCATTCATGATACCATCATAATATATTCATATACTATCATGGTATCACTGAGGTTTGCTTCAGGCATCAATAATACCATCACAATATATTATATATTGTTGTGGTATCATTTATGTTTGCTTCAGTCCTTAGTGAGACCTCTATGATATCATCATAATATATCTATATATACTGACATGGTATCATGGAGGACTATTTTAGTTCTTCAATGAGACAATCTTTAGTATACCACCATAGTATATTTATATACTAGAATTGTATCATCCATCAATGAGACAATCCTTAGCCCTCTTTGATACCATCACAATATATCTATATATTGGCATGATATCATGGATAACTGCTTTAGTCCTTTAATGAAACACTACTCAATATACTATCACAATGTATCTATATACTGACATGGTATCTTGGAGGACTACTTTAGTCCTTTAATAAGTCTCTTCTCAATCCTTCATGATACCATCACAGTATATTTATATATTATCATGGTATTATTGAGGTTTATTTCAGGCCTCAATGATACCAACACAGTATATCTATATACTCTCGTGGTATTATTGATGTCTGCTTCAATCTTTAATGAAATCTCTATGATACCATCATAGTATATTTATATACTGATATGGTATCATTGAGGTATGTTTTAGTCCTTTAATAGACTACAATACTTTCTTAAGCTCCATGTCAAGTCAGAACATGACAAACATATCAGTATAAACTGAACCAAGAAGGTGTCATCCACTTTCATCCCCAAGGTCCGAAATCTTGTTGCAATGTTAGTCATCTCGATGATATGATTTTACATACTACGCGACCCATCAAACTTCATGGTCGTGAGTTCAACCATTAGTGTACCAGCAAGAGACTTATCAGCAGAATAAAAACGTTCTTCCACAAACTTCAGGTATTCCCTGGCAATTTTGGTTTGTGGAATAGTACTTAGCAACAGTCATTCGCATGAACATAAGTCTCAATCTGTTAGAGCGCTCCCATGATTTATGAAAAGACTTCTCATCCTCACTGCTCTTATCAGTAATGGCAGCAGGTTTGTCATTTAGCAGAGCCAAGTCAAGATCCATTACACCTAAGTAGAACTGGACTTGTTCATTCCATTCAGAGAAGTTCAATCCATGGAACACAATAACAGATGAAGCATGCGAATGAAGAGGAATAGCTGCAAATAGATATATATGCTCACAAATCAGAAAATTTTGTAGATTCACCAAAACAATAAAAGTATATCGTAATTCTCCTTTGGATAGATACTATGACACACTATCATAATTTAAATATCAATTTTATCTTCAATAGGCAATTAAATATTTTTAATCAAATATATATGACATCTTTGGATATACAATATATATTTGACTAAAAATATTAGTTTACTTCACAATGTTCACTATTCGTAGAATGATTGATTCACCTTTGGGTAAATTCTTAAGTTCTAGCAATAGTGAAAGTTATTTTATTTATTTGTTTCAATATAGGCACTTCATTAATTTTCACAGATAAATGACAATTTATGTATGCATACTTTTCTTAACCATACTAGTTTGGCCACTTTGGTGACTAAGAAAAATGAGTTTATTGAAGTTTAGAACCTTTGGGGATGTTGTTAGATCGATCCGGGGAGTTTTGGGGAGTAAGAGACGCGAGAAAAATATGTTTTGGGGTCCAAAAATAGTGTTCTATCGTGTTAGCCCTGTGCCACGGAGCACGGGGCCACAAAAACCCAATTTTGGGCACAGACCAGTGGGGGTCCGCGTTGGCAGCATGTCACGGAGGTTGATCTCCGCGATCAGCTCCGTGTCACGGAGGCTGCTCCGGCGCCCTTTTTTTTTTAGCTTTCTCACGTGTTTTAAAAGGGGCTTTCCGATCTTTTCCTTACCCAAACGCATTCCCACTTATTCTAAACATCCCTAAACCTCCTAAGGCACGAATTAAACCCAACAAAGAGCGTTACTTCTCACCTCAAAGTTCTTGAAGCAAAAGGCGCTTAAGGTTCATAGTTCAAGGGCAAAACTCAAGATTTTCTTCGTTTTTCTCCGTCAAAAGGTATGTTGAACAATCTCCTTTTAACCTATCTCGTATGCATCATATTTTTCCTATTAAATACAGAATCTATGCTATTATTTTATGTGAACGGTTGAAGGATTTTCGGAAAAAAAGGTTACTTGAAGTTTTAAACATTTTTCTATGAAACCATCCCTATCTAGTTATTATTTTAAAGTTATGGTTTGAAGCATGACCTTAATTACGGATTATTGAAATTGAGGCAGATTTAAAGCTTTAAGTAACGTTTCCTTCGAATGTTGAATTACTATCCGATTATTGGTTTTTGACGGAAAGGAAAGAATCTTATTGAATTCCTCGGTTTTGAAATGATTACTTGATAAATAATGAGATTATAACCTTGAGGGACCTATGTTTTAAACAAGTTTAAGATCCTTACACACGGGACTATTAATGTACGAATGATGATGGCATAATGTGATATGTACGCCTTGCAAGTCTTGGTATGACGATACCAACTTACGAATGCCTTAAGAAAGTTAAGAGTCCCGAATGAATGTTTTGTTAAATGTTTGAAATGTTAAAATTAAATATGGGCTTAAGAGAATTAGATGGTTAACTGAGAAGGTATGAGTCGAACGGGGCTCAACACTTGAAACTGTATTTTGCCGACACAGGTACGAGTCAAACGGGGTTCTTCCCTCTGAGTCGAACGGGTCTCTTTACTGTATGCTTGACTTGTTCAGTTGTATGCAGTCATGAGGCGATTATAATATGACGCTCTGATCCTTGCGGCAAACTTGGATTGGAGGCTCTGCCGATCGAGTTGTGGTCGGACCCACATAGCCCGTGGTGAAATAAATGTCGGTGATACCATCTAGTTCAGAAGTAATTTTATGCATATAAATATCTTATTTGTTGATTTGAAAATTGCCCCATATTCTATGTTCATGATCTATGTTATATTGTATAATTTGTTTTATAAATTGTGATGTCTCTTCCCCTGGGTTGCATGCCAGTACTCGTTGTACTGACCGTCCCTGGACGCTGCATCTTTTCATGATGCAGGTTTACCTCGTGGTTCTGTGCAGCACTAGGATTCTCAAGATATCAACTAGCAAGTGGTGAGCCCTCCTTTCTTCCGGAAGGCACATAATTTCTACTCTGTAGATGTTGGACTAGTTCTTTTGGTTTTATGGTATCGTCAGGGCCATGTCCCGACTTAGGAGTTTATTCTTTATGTTAGAGGCTTTGTAGACTGGTATTAGTAAGACTTTTGTTGACTATCTTATTCAATTGGATTCTTTTATATTGGGTTGTTTCCGCAAATCTTTTATACTTGTGCAAATGATGTATGCTAAGGGGTTACTCATGCCTCTTTGGTCTGGGTTGCCCGTCACGTCCGGGGCGTAGTCTCGGGTCGTGATATGACTAAATTATTCTTTATATTTCTTCTTCATCAATTGAATTTTATTTTACTATATCAAGCATTCTTTACTCAAATAAGGATTATAATATTTATTCGTAAGATAAATCAATTTTATTAGAAATTTACTTTATTAATTATGTTTTGAAAACCTAAATTTGACTATTATTACTTTATATAGTTATTTAATGATAAAAATTTGAATGAAAATAATAAATTATATTAATTTATTTTAATACATAAAGAAATAAAAAATATTATTTCACAATAAAGTTGCAGGCATAAAGTAAAAAATCATAAATAACAAAAATACCCTACAAATTACATTAAGTGGGGTTTTTTTTTTTGAAATTTAGAAGAAAATAATATTTCGTATTTGTTATTAAGTTGAAAATGACATTTAAAATTGGGGTTCTATTTGGACATAGATACAAATTGAAATTATTTTTGAATTTTTGTAAGTGATTTAAAGTGAAAATTATGAAAATTGCTTTTTGAATTTTCAAAAATTCCAAAATGTAATTTAAAATTAAATTTCAAAAATGTAACAACAATTTTTCCGGAATAAAATTTTAGAGAAACAAAAGTTATCCATGATCAAATAAACACTAAATTAGGCAGTGTATTTAAATAGTAAGAGTACGTGTCAGTAGTTTCAATTAACATTTAGCAAAACAAAGGCCATAAATTAATGCGTGTACAGTAATAGTTTTAGCTGGGGCCACATTTTCAATAAACAGCTGGGTTGTACTTTTTGGGAATAGAGAAGACAATTGAATGATGTAATATTTTTGTTCAAAATGGGAAAAGTATATACTTTTAAAGACTTTAGGTACAATAGCAGTAAAGCACAAACATTATAAAATACCAAAAATATCCTCATGGCGAAACATACATGTTGACTTGAAATGACAGAAATACCTCTGGATTACATAGCAATTCCGGGAAGCACACACGTTGACGGTAACGTGTGTGCTTATCCTCTCTTATTATATAGTACTAGATGCAAAATCTCGTGCCAGCACGGGCTCAATATATGTTACTTTTTCTATTCTAATTTATGTGCCACAGATAAAATTTGGATAGTCAATCCAATTTTTATATGATTTTTAAATATTTAAGTTATTAATTGTTGTGATTTATAGTGCTTTTCGCATAATTTTTAGATAATATATGTTATTCTCCCTATCTCAATTTATGTGGCACCAATAAAAATGTGGAGAGTCAACGAAATTTTTTATATATCTTTTAAATATACTAAGTTTTTAATTATTGTGATTTATAATAATTTTTATGTCATTTCTAAATGATATACTCGTTATCTCAATTTATGTGACACTGATAGAATTTTGAGGGACAATCAATTTTTGTATGTCTTTTATTTAAAATTGTTAAATATTATAATTTATAATATTTTATACGTTATTTTAAAATAATATATGTTACTTCATCTGTCCCAATTATGTGGCACTAATATAATTTCGAGAGTCAACCAAATTCTTATACTTCTTTTTAATATTTTAAGTTGTTAATTATTGTAATTTATAGTACTTTTTACGTAATTTTCAAATATATAACCGATTAAAAAGAAAAATAAAATAAACTAATTAAAATGGAGAAAGTATGTAAAAATGACAGAAATACCCTTACTATATAGAAGAATGATGGAAAGCACACACATCGACGAAGACATGCCTGCTTACCCACACTTCTATATAGTAGTAATAATAATTATTGAAAACAATTTTTGAGTTATAAATAAGAGTTAAAAGAAAAAATTTAGGATCCATTTGGTTATCAGAATTTCACATTTTCCAAAAAAATATTTGCATTTCATTTGAAAATCAATGTTTGCCATGAAAATGAAAACACCCAAACCTTGTTTTCAATTTTTTCACTTTTATAAATTTTCTTTTTTGAATTTATCCTAAATTTCTTGTTTATATAAAATAAACCATTTAAATTATATTTCATATTTAAATTATATTTGATATATTTTTTAAAAATATATATATTCAAATTCTAAATATTTATTGCAAAAGGTATGGTTAAATACAACTTTAATTTCAACTCTAACTTTAAAAATACTAAATAAATTATTATTTTTTAATTTTCATGGCCAAACATCCCCTAAGTTCTTTATGAGACAACATTTGATGTACGATAAATGACAAGTAATCTATGGACGAAAAGAACTAAGAAGGCTGGTAGTCTCTTAGCCATGAATGTGATGCACTTCCCACCATAAATAAGATCTTAAATATTAGACATAACTCTAATGAGAAAAGACATCAAATACACCTTAAACTTGTCCCGAAAAGACATCGATTTCACACTCAAACTATAAAGATGACCTATTACACCTCTAACCTTGTGCAATATGATATTATTTCCACCTTCGAAGGTATATGGCAAAGAAAGTGTATCCACCTTCCTTAAGGTGCGTGAGAAGAAGAAAAAAAATCTTAAAGTGACGAAATTGCATACATGACACTATTTTATTGGTCATTATATACTAAGTATTCTTAAATCTTCTTATTAATAATAGTAATTTCTAATACATTAATTATGTTAGATTTTATTTTTATTTAATTGATTCATTTTTATTTGTGGCCCCACTTTCTTTAATAAAGTCCTCTTTCTTTTTGGGTTTTTCACTTCTTCAGCACTGTTCATCGTCCCCATGTTTTTGTACTTTGTCTTCCATGAAAGAATTTCCAACATTCTTCCTTTAAACTTAGGGAGAAGAATTTTAAACTCATCGAAACTTCATTGGAGAAGACGATTACTCCCATCGAGAAAGTTTAAGTCCTAGCTGTAACTGATTTGCCGGTAAGATAATAGGACGACGGAGGGAAGATTCACACTTATTTAGGGATTTTAAATTTTAATAGATTTATTTATGTGAAAATATATGATTTATAAAAAGAAAAATTATAAAAGAAAAAGAGAGAACAAAATATTATAAATTTTTTACAGTTTTGACCTGGCACTGACGTGGCGACGCGTGCAAAACACTTGCTTGCCGTGTTTAGTGGATGTACGTGCAACAAGTATCTAATGGATTAGTGAATGTACGTGCAAGCTGACATGGCGTGGTCCAAAAAAAAAGCGTGTTCCATACGTTTATTACCAACTGGAAGTATGTACAGCTCAAGAAAACAAACAATAGAATTCCTATAGCACTGGACATAGGACCCCAGTGACATAGTGTCAACATCTTCACTTCAACAAGCACTGCCTGGCTAATACAAAAACTATAGCTAAAGAGCTACTATCAACTTTTCCATATTTAACTCCCCATTCCATTTAATCCCTGCAAACTTTAGGTTTAAGACTTCCTCTAAAGTGTACTTCCTGAACAATTAGCCTCACGCGAGTAGCAGTAGACCTGCTGAATTTGTTGAAGACTCTATAGTATTTCTTTAGTAAATGCTTCTGGCCATTGTCATTCAGAATACTTCAGCAGTGGCACTTACAGCCCAGCCAAGTTCTGCTTCCCAATATGGTGTGTGTCTTCTTATCCCTTGCCATTGAAGTAACCTTTATGGCTGCTGCAACATCACACATGAAGAATAAAGAATAGATGGGATATGCTGTCCGGGGCAATATTACATATGGGACAGGTTTGGTCAGTAATGAGCCCCCGTTGACGCAGCCTGTCCCTAGTGTATAATCTTCCATGTGCCACCAGTCTTAAATAATATAAATAACCATTTTGAAGATCCTTTGATTATTGCAAACTAGTCTTCTGCCGCTGACTTTTGGAAATACCCCTAACATCTTCTGGTACATTTTTTTGATAGAGAACTCATCCATGCTTAGCAATTGACTGAAAGTACAACCAGTATCAACAATGCAGTTCTTTGTTTTGAACATCTTCTGGACCATCTAAGAAGCTTGCAGTTAGGGTTGGCCTCCCATATTATTCTTCCCTTTTCGATAGTAAGCATGTATCAACTTGACCCTTAATTTCTCCTTCTTTCTGCATATATTCCATAAGTCTTGTATATAGCTACCCTATTCCAAATTGCAATGTTTAACAGGTTAAGCCCACCAGCAGACATAGGCAAGCACAGATTTATCCCATGCCAGTAAAGCGTTTTTAGATATCTCAGTGCCACCAGTCCACATAAATCATTTGCATACCCTTTCTATTAGTAACACAATCTTTTTTGGTAGAATGAACATTTGGGACCAGGATACTTGAATGGAGAACAGTACACACTTTAATTATTGAACCCAGCCAGCATAGGACAGGACCTTAGCTGTCCAGGAATTCACTCAAACGGAGGTTGGCATTGAATAGCTGATAATCTCTTAGTACTAAGTGGGACTCCTAGATGCCTGATAGGCAAACCCCAGAGCATCAATTATTTGCTGCTGAAACTTACCCCTCCAAAGTACACAGCACTATTGCTCAAGTTTGCTATCAGACCAGATCCTTGAGATAACTTCCGGAAACAATCAAACACTACCTTAACTGAATTGAGGTCACCCCTACAAAATAGCAACAAGTCAGATGTCTTAACACAATTGAGTAATGTTACTTGAATTGTAGCATTACTTAATGAAGAAATGCGGTATTTACATTAGTTTCCTTACTTTTTCCTTAATCGTACCCAGTTATGAAGAGTGCCTACAGAAGTGTGATTGGAAATGCAACTCAAGATGAACAGGATAGTAGCTCAATGTCGTCATAAGTGTGAGATAATGCAAGAGAATTTCTCAGAAAAGTTGGTGCAAGTGCATGTTGCATAGCAGAAGATGACTAAAAGGTGACAAATGATGCAACAAGAGGCTGAGAGCTTATCCAAAGACAAGCAAGAAATTCAAGTGTGTTCAACTCTGAGAAATCCAGATTTCTCTTCCTCGGAGTCTTCAATTCTGATCCTATTTTCTCCATGGAACATCGAAAGTGTGCTCTTGTTATCCACTATCATCTATTAAAATCTTTGGATTGGTTACAAATATCAGATTAACATAAGCTTCCTGATGTCGGGGCAAAAAAAAACTTGATTAAATGTATAAATTCAATTCAATTCAATTCAATTCAATTCGCGCTCTTGCTACGAGTAAATGATCCTCTTCGGATAATTCATCCAATCTAAGGATAGCTATAATTCCCTGAAGTTTTTTGTAACTAAAGTTTTCATATTATTTATAGATGCTCCCGATATAGAATTATACTTAGAGAGAGTTAGTTGGTTAGGGTCAATAGCTCCAAGATCACATCAGATTCTAACCCTGAGGTGACTTCACTCCCTTTAGAGACGATTAAAGACTCTCAGATGTATCAATAAGCTAGACCCATACTGCGAGTTGTTTCATGCCATAAATAAACTCGGACACTCAAGAAATCTGTTGGACAGGCGGATTCCCACCTTTGAAACACTTATCTTATTCTGTCAAGATAAGAAAATGAATCAGTGCACGTGGAGCCATTTCCTTATCTTTTTAAAATGGAAGACTAAGCGATATTTTGTTTTATGAATTCAAGTGGCAGATATTAATATGGTAGCTGAATTTCTTTTAGTGGTGGGAAAGAAAGATATGAAGAGGTAGACTAACCCCCTGCCTAATCCAAAATCGGAAAACTTGTGATTAGAGTTTCTAATGCAATGTCATTGGCAGTTTTTCCCCTGGGCAACTTAAGAAAAGAGGCAAAAGAATTGATGGGCAAATATACTAGACATTTCCTAAAAGAACAAAACAAACAATAGAACAAGAAAAAGATCAATACATGTTTATCATGGTTGTAATCATGCTCCAATACGTACGTACATATAAGAATCCAAGAGCACCCTAACCTCCAAAACAGAGAAAAAAATAGAACTTAGAACCCCAAAAAGTACAGATTTTTCCAATTGTCTAACTACCTTTTGGTCAGATTAGAACATGTTAAGAAGACTTACAACAGTAAGAGCAATCTACAACCTAACTTCTCCTTCTCCTCTTCCTTTGATGATCATCATCTGATTCACCTGATCTCGAAACACGCTTGTCTTGCTGCAAGATGAGCCTTGGCATGTTCTTCAGATAGTCTCGCAGATTTTCAGTTATCCCACCTAGACCAATGGAAGTGAAGAAGTTGATAGCAAACCTCGTATTTTTGGGATTATCCTTTGGGAATATTGACTCAAACGACTCTTGCATAGAGGGGTCACTAAGACGCTCATTCAACATACGGATGCCAAGGTGCTCTGACAACTCCTGGAATAGGATTTTGATGAATATACGAGAAGAAGATGTAGTATCCTCTTCTGTTAATCTTAAATAAGCCAAAACATGCCAAGGCAGTGCATCAGTACCGAGTAAATGAGCAAAAAACTTTGCCACATTGCGCAGTTTATTAGTTTCAAGTCGGTGGATCATCGAGTATTGCTGCAGGAATGATTCCTCGAAATTCTTCTGGTGAACTTTGTTGATCATGCATAACCTCTGCCCCAAAAGTGCATAGTAACGGAGATAAGTCTTCTCCTGACTGCAGCACTCCAATAACATTACGCATAACTCCATCTCCTGACCAGGCTCTAGTTTGATTTTCAACAGCTTATGCCCTGCTTCTTCAAACTCAACACTTGACATAATCGTTAAGTATATCGTCCTCCGAAGATTGATCAAGTTTGTCTCTGTCTCATCTTCAATTTTCATCTGCTTCTCCTCCTCGTCCTCAGATTCTTCTTCATCCTGATCACCATCACCACCTAGTATCCTCTTCTGTAATTCTTCATACTTGTTTTCGTTTTCGATGAAATTAGGATCCGGCTTGAAAATATCTAACTCAATTTGCGGGTCTACTTTGTCCCCGAGAGAGATTTCATGAGTTAACTGATCTTCCTGCTCAACAAGGTCAAGTTCTGGAGGAACAGCTGGCTGAAACTTTTGTTTCCGCAATGCAAAAAGGTCTTCAATTAAGAACTGAACTCTTTTATCAATTTGTCCTTGATGAAGTATTCCTCGGAATCGCTCAAAAATACCGTACAACCCTAAAGGACACAGATCCTGAATCGTTGAACCACATTCCTTAACGAAACCAACTGCAACATCAACACGATCATCAGTAGGTATATCCAGTAAAAGTGTAACTAATTCGAGAGCTATAAGTTGATGAATAACTTGCTGATTCACAAGATGACCAATAAACTTCACCGTAGCCAATGTCTGAGATTTATCATTCTTAGCTCTTTGCAATTGCAGGATAATCCTCTTACACAAAAGTTCACCAATTTGTGGGAATTTCGTGTTAACAATAGCAACCAATGCTGCAAAAACATCAGTAAAAACTGGAGAAGTCAATTGTGATTTCATAATCGATCTGCAAAACAATCCCCTACCACGGATTAAATTCTCGCCAAACAATTCGGGAACAATGTGCTTTATGTTAGCTTTGTTGATTTTATTCAGCAGCCCATTTATGCTTTTTTTCAAAGCAATCCAACTCTTCTTCTGGTATTCTACGCTTTCCTCCATGACAGAAAAAAATATGGAAGAAAAAAAGGGAGATTTACAAGTATGAGGGAGAAAGGAAATGTCCTAATTGAGGGCCTTTTATACTTGTGTATGCGCGTTAGTAATTCCCTATTTGAATAGGTTTAGGAATTCCTTTTCATATTCCCTATCGGATTTCGAGACGGAAAATAACACCATATGTACTTTTAAGATTCTATATTACAAAGTCAGAAATATTTTTTATTATTATTTACAAAATTGAATTTTTAATTACGAGAAATGATGTTTCTAGTCCCTGAATTATCGCGTTATTTTAGTTTTGGTTCTTATGATATTCGAAATAGGTTTTGTACATATTTATGCTCTCACAGTAGTCCTTGATAATTCTTTTGATTAAATTGCATTCTAAAAGTGGATTACGCTTCATCATATCATGGAATTGTATTCTAAAAGTGGATTATGTTTCACGCCATTGCGTTTAAAGTTATCATTTCGTTTAATTTTATTACATTTGTTCGTCATCAAATCAAAATAGCACGCATTGTTAAATTGAAAGTCAAAATGCCTACTAGAATATTAGAAGGATCAAAACTAAAATAACGTGATAACTCAGGGGCTAAAAGCATTCATTCTCCCTTTTAATTATAAGTCATAACTAATTAGGTAAATTGTAGTGAAAAAGATTTTTTTTTAAATTGTATTTGGCTTTAATCTTTCGTTATCTTGGCTTAATTAACAAATAGGATATTTATTAGAAGAGATATAAGTTGACAAAAATATTTCACCAATAAAAATACACGATTCTCACTCTTAACATATTCATTTTTAAATGGAAAAACAAATCCCCACTATTTCTCCTCATAGTTCTCCTTCACTCTCTCCCCATTTTCAAACTCCAATACTCTCTCCCTATTTTCAAATTTACACCCTCTAACTTTGCTTTAAAAATCAAACACCCTCTTCAACTTTGAACAATAATCATTCTCCCCCTTTATCCTATGCAATGTCTATTTTGCCCTTAATTATTTTATTTTTTCATTTATGTAAAATCTTTTTATATTATATATAAAATATTTATTTTTCTTAACATGTGTGTTTACCATTTTTTTAAAAATTCATTAACATTATTAATAAAATGATTCCTTTATAAATTAATCACACAATCTAATGCTATTATTTTTATTATTGATATTTTTATATTACATGCATTAAGGATGTATGTATATAATACATGTAAATATGTTATATAGATTTAAAAAATAAAATTGTGATTATAAAAAAGTTAAAAAGAGATACAAAGATTGATAGTACAAAGGATAAATTAGGCATTTTGAAAAGTCAATTAGGATAAAGGGGGAGAATGATTATTGTTCAAAGTTGAGGGAGGTGTTTGATTTTTAAAGCAAAGTTAAGGAGTGTAAACGATTTTCACCTATTTTATATTACTGTGACCGTTGAATATTAAACCAGTTTGTAACAAACCATACTTTAAAAGAGTTTCAATTTAGGGGGTTTTAATATATGAAATTGGTATTTATGATGTTTATACAAATTTAATATTCTTACTGGGTATGTAAATGATACTAAATTTTATGAAGTTTAGCATATAAGAATGGTACAAAATCTGCTAATGTGATTTTGTTTAAGAAATCATGTTGAAATCAATTTATATAACCATTTCGCTCACTAAATCACTTATTGTGTGAATTTTTATGGAAAATAGTGCTTACCAGTATTTTTAAAGGTGGGGCCGTAAGGCGAGGCGTTTTACTAGCACGGGGCGAGGCGTAAGCTCCATTCTTTAATTTTTAATTTATAATATAATAAAATACTATAATAACTCAAAAATTATAAAAAAAAATTCATGAACAATTTTCAAAAATTTAAAACATGATTAAAGAAACTCATAGAAAATAAAACTTCTAACATTATTTTACAAGTAAAAAGAATGCAATGATATAAAAGCTATTATGAGATTCAAATCAACTCAACATTTTAACTCCAAACAATAAAAGAATCACAATTTCTTAGAATATATGACTATACTATGCAATTTACCTCTCCCAAAAAGAAATAATTAATAAATTATTAGTATTATAATTAAAATATCACTCCTTCATGAATAAAAAAAATGCTTTCAAATAACAAAACAATAAAATATGATAATTTGGAGACATAGGAACCAAAAACATGAAGACCAATGACAAGTGAAGATGTAAAATTTGGTTGTGTTTTAAAAGGAAATGTTAACTGATATTCACCCTCACGATATTTTTAAATAGTAAATAAACAATTAATTTTCTCAACTTTCTTATTTTTATAGATGAAAAAAACTACTAAACATCATTCATTTATTGAAAAATTATGAGGATCAACAATGTTGACTAAGAAATTTGACACATAATTGGATATAACTATTAGGTGAGCCCAGAGCGTTGGACGTTAGGCGTGTTTGGGGCATACGCTCGGGCGCTTAGGACGTAAGCCTCATAGGACTTAAGCCCCACACGTAAGCCCCGAGGCATTTTGCCAGTGCCTCGCCCCGGGGCGAGCTCCGAGACAAGCCTCAAGACTGCCTTTTAAAACACCGGTGCTCACTAAATTTATACTCATTACATATCCGATAGTGCATTTTATATATGTATACTATTTGATTTCTTGTATAATTTTAACAACCAAGTTTAAACCATTTTGTATACCAATGCAATATATCAAATTATATTTTCAATTTTTAGGATTTCAATTTATGAAAATGATATTGAAAATGCTATAAAAGAATAATGCATTCTTATCACATTTTTTTTGTGTATGAATATGATATTAAATTTGGAATCAATAGACTAATATTACATATTCTATTAAAATCAATTTTTATATCTTTTTCATACCATAGATGATATTTCACATATATTTTTTAATGTATATAATTGATATTAAAAATTATAAACACATAGGCTTTCATACTGAAAAAATATTAATGGATGCTTGATTGATTTCGAATAACATTTCGTTGTAATAAAAATAGGTAGATCTGTTTTTAATTGAAATTTTTGGTTAAAGAATAAGAACTATAATGTGGGTAGTTATAGGATGCTTTGATTTTTCATTGAAGAAGAAAAATTATAATCTGGGTAAATTTAAGAGTGAATCGTGCTTGAATTGTGAAATAGTAAAAAAAGGAGCGAATCAATTTTAGAGAGATAAGGGAGATGCTTGATATCTTTTTTTAACTCCAAAGTAATTTTTTAAGGGATGTTATTTCCTAATGGTTCAACTGTTATTCCCCTTTTAGTGTTTTATTATGTTGTGAATAAAATCTATTGTTAGGTATTATAAAGTAATAAATATTGTTATCACTTATAATAATCAATCTAATATAGTAATTTGTAGGAAAAATTACGCGACGTAGAAAACTTTCGGAGTTAATTACATGGCGTAGCTAAGGTTTAATATAATTATATTTTATAGTTAATGTTTAAACTAAATAGCTAAATATACATTTCTTTTGTATTTGTATATTTGTATATTTCAGGGCTCACATACAAATCTCGAGACTCATATACAAATTTCTAATTTTGGGGAGGCTCTCTAATTTTCGGGCTCATATACGATTGTATTTGTATACAAAGCGAATTTCAGGGCTCATATACAAATCTTTAAAGGTTTGTATTTGTATATGAAACGAATTTCGAGGCTCATATACAATTTTCTGAAGCGAATTTGTACTTGTATATATAATTTCTAATTTGTATATTTAGCTACTAAACTGTAGCTACGATTTATAATTTCTCAAGCTGTAGTTATTAAGCCTTATTTTTGACCTAACGTTAGCTATTTCTGAAATTTTTACGGGGAAAAAGACATAGGAAAAAGTACATGCATATTCCATAGAAGTAACTATTTATAACTAAATACCCCCTTAAGGAAAGTACCCCCTAACTTATTATAGAAAAAGTCCCCTTTCCTTGTAGCTTTTGTAGTTATTTAGCTCCTTTTTTACTCTTTTTCTTTTTTATTTCTCTACTTCTTTTCTTTTCTCCTTTTTTTCTCAGATTATGTTCTTTTAATTTTTTTTACATCATAATCTGATTCATCCTCATTCTTGGCTCTCTTTTCTTCTCCTTTTTTGGCTTTTTTTTTATTTCTTTACTTCTTTTTTTTTTCTTTTTCACTCTCCTTCTTTTTTCTCGTTTTTTCTTCTTATTTGTTTCCTCCTTTATTGTTCATTTATTTTGTTCACAAATCATGTTATTTTTTTATATTCTTCTTTCACCATAATTAGTTTTGGCTCCTTTTTTATTTTTTTCCTATTTTCTCTTTGTTTTTAATTTTTTATTTCTTGTTCCTATTCTAGTTTTTATTTTTTTTCTTCTATAATCTATTTTTCTTCATGATTTTTTACTCTTTTTCTTTATTTTTTTTCTATATAAAAATAAAAGATAACTAATATAGTAAACATTCTTTCATACTTTTTATTTTTTCTACTTTTTTTTTATTTCTTTATTCTTTAATTTTTCTTCTCCTTTTTCGTTCATTTATCTATTTTTCTCAAATGATATTTTACTTTATTTTTTTACCATAATCTAATTTCATACTCAATTTTTGCTTATTTTTTTATTTTATTTTGTTTATTTTTTATTTTTTCTTATTTTATTTAATTTTTTATTTTTTTATTTTTTTCACAATCTAATTTCATTCACACTAATCGAGATCTGCTCAGTCTGATACTTTTTAGTTCTCCATGATATTGTCAGGTATCATGGAGAACTGTTTCAGTCCTTCAATGAGACACTCCTTAATATACCACCACAATATATCTATATACTGTAATGGTATCATTCATCAATGAGACAGTCCTTAGTCCTCTATGATACCATCACAATATAGAGATATATATTGGCATGATATCATGGATAATTATTTTAGTCCTTCAATAAGACACTACTCAGTATACTATCATAGTATATTTATATACTGATATGGTATCGCGGAGGACTACTTCAGTCTTTCAATAAGACACTTCTCAATCATTCATGATATCATCACAATATATTCATATACTATCATGGTATCACTGAGGTTTGCTTCAGGCCTCAATAATACCATCACAATATATTATATATTGTTGTGGTATCATTTATGTTTGCTTCAGTCCTTAGTGAGATCTCTATGATATCATCATAATATATCTATATATACTGACATGGTATCATGTAGGACTGTTTTAGTTCTTCAATGAGACAATCTTTAGCATACCACCATAGTATATTTATATACTGGAATTGTATCATCCATCAATGAAACAATCCTTAGCCCTCTTTGATACCATCACAATATATCTATATATTGACATGGTATCATGGATAACTGCTTTAGTCCTTTAATGAAACACTACTCAATATACTATCACAATGTATCTATATACTGACATGGTATCTTGGAGGACTACTTTAGTCCTTTAATAAGTCCCTTCTCAATCCTTCATGATACCATCACAATATATTTATATATTATCATGGTATTATTGAGGTTTATTTCAGGCCTCAATGATACCAACACAGTATATCTATATACTCTCGTGGTATTATTGATGTCTGCTTCAATCTTTAATGAAATCTCTATGATACCATCATAGTATATTTATATACTGATATGGTATCATTGAGGTATGTTTTAGTCCTTTAATAGACTACAATACTTTCTTAAGATCCATGTCAAGTCAGAACATGACAAACCTATCAGTATAAATTGAACCAAGAAGGTGTCATCCACTTTCATCCCCAAGGTCCGAAATCTTGTTGCAATGTTAGTCATCTCGATGATATGATTTTACAAACTACGCGACCCATCAAACTTCATGGTCATGAGTTCAACCATTAGTGTACCAGCGAGAGACTTATCAGTAGAACAAAAACGTTCTTCCACAAACTTCAGGTATTCCCTGGTACTTTCTGTTTGTGGAATAGTACTCCTAATGTTGTTAGCAACAGTCATTCGCATGAACATAAGTCTCAATCTGTTAGAGCGCTCCCATGATTTATGAAAAGACTTCTCATCCTCACTGCTCTTATCAGTAATGGCAACATGTTTGTCATTTAGCAGAGCCAAGTCAAGATCCATTACACCTAAGTAGAACTGGACTTGTTCATGCCATTCAGAGAAGTTCAATCCATGGAACACAGTAATAGATAAAGCATGCGAATGAAGAGGAAAAGCTGCAAATAGATATATATGCTCACAAATCAGAAAAATTTGTGGATTCATCAAAACAATAAAAGTATATTGTAATTCTCCTTTGGATAGATACTATGACACACTATCATAATTTAAATGCCAATTTTTTCTTCAATAGGCAATTAAATATTTTTAATCAGATATATATGACATCTTTGGATATACAATATATATTTGACTAAAAATATTAGTTTACTTCATAATGTTCACTATTCGTAGAATGATTGATTCACCTTTGGGTAAATTCTTAAGTTCTAGCAATAATGAAAGTTATTTTATTTATTTGTTTCAATATAGGTACTTCATTAATTTTTACAGATAAATGACAATTTTATGTATACATACTTTTCTTAACCATACTAATTTGGCCACTTTGGTGACTAACAAACTATATGAATACAAAGCACACATAATATCATAAAATTTTATGCATGTGAATAATTTTAAACATTCTAGTTTGGCCACTTTGGTGACTAACAAACTATAAAAACATAATACATGCATCAAGTAATCATAAATATCATATGTGTAAATATTAAATATTCTAATTTGACCACTTTAATAACTAACAAACTATATTACATTAAGTACACACATATTAATTATTGCTTAGTGTAAGGGCCACTTTAATTTATTGCACAATATAAAATAAAACATAATTATTATATTTTGTGAAACTTAAACCATAATTGTTGAATTTGTGCAAAATAAAATTTACTAATAAAACTTCATTAACTTAACAGCCCAAACACCTCAAGTATTTCAACACAAATTACTCTATTACAAAAAACAAAAGATTCTAACAGTAAGCTTAAACACTTAGTATAATTTGATTGGACAAATTGAGATTTCAATGAATCATAGGAAATCAAACAAGGAGGTCATTAATAATTTATCAGTGATGGTGATTTTTGGAGTAAATTGTCCCCACAAATATTCTTTCCCAAAACGTATATGAGATATCCTTAGAATTTATTTATTTACTCCTTTTTTAAAGCCATAAATCAGTCATCATAAGCATAAAACAAGAAGCCATCTCATCATGATAGTCACGTTCGTCATAATTCATAATCATAAGCAGTCCGATACTAACTTAACAAACATAAGTTTCGCAAGACTGATGCGTAACAGTGACAGGTCATATTAATTAGAGAAAATACATAAAGTCCCTTCTAAAGTTGGTCGTGATTTGAAAATAGACACCTAAATTTTACGGAGGTCCTATTACCTCCTTATTCTTGTTCAAAGGTGATTATATTCCTGCTTATGACCCTAAATAACGTGGAGAGTGTATTTCACTCTCCAATAGAGCGTGAAATAAGTTGAAATTCAATATTTAAAATTTTTTTCCCAGATCTCTTATGGTAGAAATATTTTTTTATCACTTTATTTATTTTTTAATTCTTTTTTCCTCCATTTCTTGATTTTTTCTCATTTATTTCCTTTCTCTTTCCCTTTCTTGTTTCTTCTTCTTCCATTACATCTCTATGCAATTTTCACCATAATTTTCCTTCTTCATCCCATTTTTTCTTTCTTTTATTCTTCCTTTCCTTTCTTTCTTTTTCTATTACAACAACAAATTAAGACTTAATATGTAAAACAAATTTGTGGTTTTGCATCATAACTTTTTCTTTGATTTTTAAAATTAAAAATTAAAAGATTTCAATATTTACAATGGAAGCTCGATTTGATGGCATTTTTTTATTTCCTTATTCTTTAATATTCATATTTGGTGGATTTAGTGGTGATCTACAAATTTTGATTTTTGATTGGATGGTAAGTTAGATTTTCAGATTTTGGATCTTTGGTGGCTTTGTGATGAATTCGATAATGGTTTCTGATGATTTTAATTTAGTGGTTTGATTTTATTTTCATTCGAGATGGTGTTGATGTTGTCGGAGGAGAAGGATTGAAGAAAAGAATAGAAAAATAAAAACAAAAATAAAAATATAAAATGAAAAGAGTGAATAAAAGGGGAAAAGAAAGAAAAGGATAAACAAAAACAGTAAATAAAAACATAAAAGGAAATGACGTGGCATAATCTGATTGGTGTGTGTAATACACTGACTTTTTAAAAGTGGTGGTGGCCACAAAAGGTGATATTTATGTCATTTTGAACAAGAATAAGGAGGTGATAGGACCCCCATAAAGTTTAGGTGTCTACTTTCAAATCACGATGAACTTTAGGGGGTACCTTATGCATTTTCTCTATTAATTATGAAGATTATCAGTTCAAACAATCCAGGATCGGATGCCACATGTAAGTTTAAATACTTAATAGACATCAGGATCTTGAACACGATAATCTTATAGAAACGTTATAGAAAAACATACCTGATGCGGAAGACAAGCGAAAACGTTAGTCGTAAATTGGTTTCTACCTCCTTGCCCTAGCCTTACGTTACCACAACCGTCAGTGATGGAAAAAATGTAGAGAGTATGTGTTAACCCTAATGGGTGGAGGGAGGACCAATTTATAGAGGTTAAAACTTAATCAAGTACGTCAATCAAGTAACCGATATACGAACGAGATCTATTCTTCATTAAATGTTATTTATGGTTTTACTTGGGTTACAAGTAAACTTGGGCCATAAGTAAGATATTATTCTTACACTGCCAACTTTGAAAAGTAGTCAAAAAAATATGGCTTTAATTTAATTTGTTGAAATAGAGACTTCAATTTACTTCCAACAACCATTCATTAAAGAAAAAAAAAAGAAAAGAGTTTTAAAAAGGAAGTCACTTTCAGTAAATGTAATGTCATGTAGCTTGAGAAAGCCCTTTTGACTTTCTGTTTTTTTAATTGAGAAATTATACAACTTGTGGCAATTTGTCCATTATCATACTGAGAGATCTTTTGCCTTCTTATCTATGCAGAAATCCTCCATTTTGATCACACATTTAGTGCGAAATTAAGAGAGAAAGAGTGACATGCATATAGCTTATGCTGCTATTACATCTCTTATGAGTACCATACAACAATCAATGCAAGTTACAGGACTTGCCCTGCAAGTGTTCTATGAGGAGATAGAATCCTTGAGAGCGATTATGGAGAATTCCTGCAATATAACAGGCGAGTTCAAGGCATTGACAAGCTTGGAAGCACAAATCGTGGAGCTAGCATACATAGCAGAAGATATGGTTGACTTGGAACCAAGAAAGGTTTTCCTAGCCGAAAATGCAAAAAAACGAAGAAGAGCATTTTGGAAACTTTATTCCCACGTGAAACAAGCAGTAGGACGCATTGAGTCGAAGATGAAGAAGTGGGTGGCAGTTCAGAACAGGCTCAACAACATCCAACATCTTAAAGCACAAACTTTGACTCTCCCCAATACATCTCAACATGCCTTCGAGCCCAAAAATGTGATGGTTGGCCATGAAGAAGCGTTTGAGATCATGCAGGATCAACTTGCTCAAGGAACAAGGGAGCTAGAAGTTGTCTCAGTTGTTGGGATGAGGGGTATCGGTAAGACAACTTTGGCTACCAAAATTTATGATGATCCATTCACAGTATATCTCGATTTGATATTCGTGCAAAAGTTACTGTTTCACACAAGTATGGTGTTAGAAGTCTACTTCTAGGCCTTCTTTCTTCTATAAGTGCTAAGACTAATGAATCTCATGAACACCAAGACGATGGGCAACTAGAGGACCAACTACAAAAGCTTCTAAAAGGCGGGAAATACTTGGTAATCATTGATGACATATGGACTACAGGAGCTTGGGATGATATAAAACTATGTTTCCCAGACTGTAATAATGGAAGCCGAATACTCTTGACTACTCGGAATGTGGATGAAAACTTCTACTGAAACAGAGAGCATTTAGAAAGAGTAGAAGAAGAAGATCTTATTCAATTGTGTTAGCTCCCAATACACTGCTCATGTTCTTATATAGAGCATTAACCGACTTAGCTCTAAAGTGGAAAGTACACTAATGACCTTTCCTAGTCTTAACTAACTAACAGAAATCTGTTACAACTAACCATGGTCAGCTCATCAACTAACTAAGCATAATCAACAGTTTGTCTAGTCTAGCTGGGAATTAACACACCCTCTCAAGCTGGTATGTGAAAAGCATTGTACATACTGATGTGACGCTAATTTACGTCACTTTCGACTCCTTTTTACTAAGAACAATCGTACGTTTTCAAGCAACCATTGTTGTTTTTGATGTTTTTATGTTGTATTTGTAGGAAATGGAAGCAAACACGGAAACGGAAGAAAATACGCGAAAAACAACATTCTGCCTAAGAGTGACGGCCTGAGTGACGGTCCGTCACAAGGGTGACGGTCCGTCACTGGGACCGTCAACTTGAGGCAGTGTTGCTGCCAAGCAGTGACGGCCCAGGCGACGGTCCGTCACTGCCCTGACGGTCCGTCAAGCCTGGCCGTCACGCTAAGGCAGTAGCACTGGTCGGCGACCCGCGTTTTGGGGATTCCTAGCCCGTTTTGGATTTGGTTTCTACTACTCCTATAAATACCCTATGTTAGGTTTATGTTATTGGAGTTCACCCAATAGTTTTAGAATAGTTTTTAGTCGTTTTTTGAGAGCAACAACACGTTTTCGGATTCTTGAATTCGTGTTCTTGAGTTCTTGGTTGTTCTTGTTCTTGGATTATTGAAGAGTATTTTCATCATATTGTAAGAATCTTCTTTCCTTTATAATGAATTACTTCTTTTCTTCTTCGAGCATGAGTAACTAAAACTCCCGCAACTAGGGTTGTGGGAGCCATGGCAAACGTAGCAATATAGATTCCGGGTAGCGTTGGGTTCGATTTATGTATTGTCACGTTGTTAATCATACATTATGTCACGTTTTCTAGTGGTTGCAAACATTAGAACATGCCTAGGTTTAATTTGCTTGAGTAAAGAGATTAAAACCGGGAAAACTTGATTAACAACAAGGATTCGAGATTACCAACTCTCGTCTTATTGATTAATGCCGTAACTGAATTAATCTACTTGATGTTAGGATTGAAAGCTAAAAAGCACATCTTTTTGAGATCGAGAGAAGATAAAAGGAAATTTGTTTATTCGGTCGAGAGACGTTTAGACGATACAATTGACGCAATCACATCGTGACAAGCATATAGAAAGAACCCGGTTAAGCCTAGAATCGACATTGTTACAACGCCATGGTGAACACATCCCTAGTTCATCCTCTCATACTGATTTAAACTCCTACGTTTATTATTGTTTTGTTTACAATTTGATTACAAACCCCCCCCCCCCTTTAATTACCGGAAACAATTGACGACTAGTCACCTAATTCACTAAAGTCTTAATCTTCACCATATTCTCTGTGGGATTCGACCCCAACCTTGTTGGGTTCTTTACTTGACAACGATCGCTTACGCCTCGTTAATTTGAGGTGTAGTTTGAGCGTTATCACATACCAAGCTTGGAAACCAATAGTTGATGCTGAGTAGTCCCTAATCCTTTAGTTAGGACATCTGCAAGTTGAGATGCTATAGGAATAAACTGAGGCTTGATAAAACCATCCTTGATTTTCTCTCTAACAAAGTGGCAATCTATCTCGATGTGTTTAGTTCGCTCATGAAATATAGGATTAGAGGCTATTTGTATAGCTGCTTGATTATCACAATACAACATAACAGGAGTGGAAACTGGGCAATTCAGTTCCTTTAGCAGCCCACACACCCAAGTTAGCTCAGCAACTGCCACTGCCATGCTTCTATATTCAGCTTCCGCTGAACTCCTGCTTACTGTGTGTTATTTCTGGGACTTCCAGGAGAGAAGAGCACCCCCTAACTTCACAACATATCCAGTAACTGATCTCCTAGTATTGGGACAGGCTGCCCAATCAGAGTCACAGTAAACAATTAACTCATGTGCTGTGTTGTATGGAAAAAATAATCCAAGACCTGGTGAGCCCTTGAGATATCTTACCACCCTCATGGCAGCCTCTAAGTGTGACTGTTTTGGTCTCTGCATAAATTGACTAAGCACCTGAACAGCAAAGCATATATCTGGCCTAGTGATAGTCAGATAGATCAACTTTCCAATTAGCTTCTGGTAACCAATCACATCCTCTAGTTCATGATCATCTTTACTTCCCACTTGAACATCATAATCAACTGTGGTGAGCTTGTGATTTGCCTCTAAAGGAGTCAGCACTGGTTTAGCACCACTAAGACCAACCTCTGATATTAGCTCCAAACTGTACTTTCTTTGGTTAAGTAGTATCCCCTTGCTTGATCTCATGACTTCAATTCCAAGAAAATATCTTAATTCTCTCAAGTCTTTTACCTTGAAGTATTTGTGCAGAGTATTCTTTGCTCCTTCAATCATTCCACTTGCACTTCCTGTGATCAGTAAATCATCCACATACACAAGTATAACAATAATATCTGTATCTTCCTTCTTTGTAAACAAGGAATGATCATATGCACTTTGTGAGTATCTTGCTGTTACAAGTGTATCTGTAAGTTTGATGTTCCATTGTCTTGAGGCTTGCTTTAGCCCATACAATGACTTCACCAGCTTGCAGACCTTTCTCTCCCCTTCTTTGCAGAAACCCTGTGGTAAATTCATGTATACCTCCTCGTAGAGATCACCTTGCAAGAAAGCATTGCTCACATCCATTTGAGAGATATGCCAGTTTTTTGATGCAGCCAAACTGATGATAGTTCTGACAGACACCATCTTTGCTACTGGTGAGAAAGTATCATGAAAATCCAGTCCTTCTTTTTGGTTATATCCTTTGGCCACCAGTCTAGCCTTAAATCTCTCTACTTCTCCATTTGACTTATACTTAATCTTATAAACCCACTTTGATCCTATTGCTTGTTTCCCTGCTGGAAGGTCCACTATATCCCATGTATGATTCTCCTGCAATGCATGAATCTCCTGTTCCATTGTTTTCCCAATTCTCCTTTGTACAAACTTCTAGGACAGCTACCATCGACAAGACCTAGCTTGTTTTTCCCTAGCAAAGCCAGTCCCATCGATCAACTCCATAAGGTGTAATTTTCTGGACCTGATAACTTCACGCCAATCCGCACAGTTCCTGGTGAATCTGCTGGTTGTAAGAACAATGGATGAGTGTAATCTAATTGTGAGATCTGTGTGGTTTCGACTTGTGAGTTTCCTGTTTCCACCATAGCTTCAATTCCTCAACAATGGTGATTGAGCTACCTCAGAAACACCCGATACAATCTATAGCGATCGTTGCTCTGATACCATGAAAACTTCTACTGAAACAGAGAGCATTTAGAGAGAGTAGAAGAAGAAGATCTTATTCAATTGTGTTAGCTCCCAATACACTGCTCATGTTCTTATATAGAGCATTAACCGACTTAGCTCTAAAGTGGAAAGTACACTAATGACCTTTCCTAGTCTTAACTAACTAACAGAAATCTGTTACAACTAACCATGGTCAGCTCATCAACTAACTAAGCATAATCAGCAGTTTGTCTAGTCTAGCTGGGAATTAACAGTGGAAGTGGCTGAATATGCTAGGTCAGGTAAGCCTCCTTATCACATGTGCCCTTTTGACGAACGCTGGATTTTATTGTACAAAAAGGTCTTTGTGAATGAATGTTTCCCCCCTGAATTTGAGCAACTTGGGAAACAAATTGCATTAAAATGCAGCGGATTGCCTCTAGCAATTGTTGTGATTGAGGACTTCTCTCCAAATTTGGCAAAGCATTGAGTGAGTGGCAAAGAGTTGCCGATAATGTAAGTTCAGCGGTAAGCACAGATGTTGACGTCCAATGCATGAGAGTGTTGGCTTTGAGTTACCATCACTTGTCTAGGTGTCGTAACTGTGAGGCTCATTCCGTTATCTTGTTTGGTAGATTCCAATGATGCTCCTTGCCGGAGTTGCCTTTCAAGCTAGTAAGAGTACTAGATCTTTCTTTAATTAGCTGTCCAACTTTTCCCAATGGAATACTTCATTTAATTTGTTGGTGTAATATACCACAATAATTAAATTACAATTGAAAAAATAAAATGATCAAAATTGAATAAAAATATGTTCATGGCTTGGCACGGATATCTTGCTCTCTTTAAGGAGATTCAAGCTCACTGCGGCATAATCTACACCGTTCCAGCAGTATCACTCTTGACTTGTCCCCTCCAGGATACAACAGCCCAACAACGTTGTGTAACTCAAGCAACTCCGGATTAGTTGAAGAGTCCAAAACTCCACCAAAAGAACACTTTTCTTCAACATATAAAACTCTCTTTTGTATAGTGAATATATATAGTTGAAGACTTAGAATATTTTCTTTGTCTTAACTCTCTCTTTCACTACCACACACTATAATACTTTCTCACACTTCTCTTATTTCATCTTGTTTTTTCACTATATTTTCTTGTATACAATATAATGCAAGACCACCACTTTATAGGTGAGGAATTCTTCCTTGTCATGAATAGGAAGAAGGTGGGGTAGTAATGTGGGTGAGTTATGGGAGGATTATGGCTTGGATGTTACAAGAGTTACAAGACATAAACTATCATATTTAGCCTTCACAGATGAGGAGTGGGAAGTAACCGAGGAAGGGTTTCCTCGGTTGAAGTTCTTGCTACTGAAATATTCAGACATTCGGTACTGGAGAGCCAGTTGTGATCACTTTCCATGCCTTGAACGACTATTTCTTGATAGTTGCTAGTATTTGGACTCAATCCCTCAAGATTTTGCAGATATAACCACACTTGCTCTTATAGATATAAGCTACTGTCCAGAATCTGTTGGAAGTTCCGCGAAGCAGATTCAACAGGACATTCAGGACAACTACGGAAGCTCTATCGAAGTCCATATTTGTCATGCTGGGTAAAGACATCTTCTTCCTTTATTTACTTCTTACAATTGTTGCTTGTATTTTAGCATCCAAATTGTATAGTAAGTCTAAGGCTTGTTGAGCAAGATTGTTTTACTGATTTAATCTATTTTTGGTTGTGGTTAGAGGACTATTATACATATTATCAATTCTTAGAGCTATCAGTACAATCAATTATATATAATAAATATAGAAATACAAGAAACAACAAATAGTAACATATATAACAAAACAGTAACTACAACAAAATAATACGATAATCAAGAATAAAAAACACCAGATAGTAACAGAAATCAAAGGACAAGAAACAACCACGATAAAGGTGATCAATTTAGTCAGAGAGAAAGTTGGTACAACAGTAGCATTTAGAATGTCCATGAACCCCAAATTTACACAAAGATTTACTAATGACTAGCTTAACATTCAACAATTTCAGAATATGAAAAGGGATTTCAAATGGAAACTTGGAGTGCCTCTATTAGAAATAGTCTTTTTTCATCGTTAAGCAATGTGAAATTTGTGTTATAAAACATGATTTTCCCATTCATTTTCCATCGAACAGCTCATTGGAAAACGCATGGTGGGAAATAGATTCTCATTGAAACACCAGGAAGCTTCCTAAGTTTTCCGTGGGAAAATACTACTGTTTTTTTCTTTTTTCACTAATTCAATCAAAATATATATGAAAATAGCCACTGAATAAAAAAAAATAGTATTTTTTTAGTAGTGTGTCAGATTTTAGATAGAGTCAAGGAAGAGTCATTGAAGTTCCTAAAAACATTCCAGGCTGATTTAGTTGTAAAAGAACCATTGGGATTAGCAAGACAAATAGGATTTTTCCCCTTTTCCACTCGAACAGAAGGATCAATGGTGTTCTCACTTATACTGTAACGTGACTCCAACCCTTGATTAATCACGAAGGTGCTCAACCAATTGAGCAAGCCTCACTTGTCAGAGAATTTTGATATTCTGAATGAGAGTCACAATGTTAAGAGCAAGGCTATCATTAATTGGAGTTGCTTCTTTTAGCATAATACATAAACATGCCTTTTAACTTGGCCTCAGCTGACATCTAAGCCCTCAAACTTTGGATGTGTACAAGTAGACACTTAAACTTGTATAAAATTGAACAAGTAGGCACATGCGTCCTATGTGGCACAATACACGTAGGACACAAATTTCCACGTAGGACGTATGTGTCTACATGCTCAACTTTATACAGGTTTAAGTGCTTACTTGGGCACACCCAAAATTAGAGGCATAGATGTTAGCTGAGACTAAGTTAATGTCACGACCCAGACGACCGCGAGTGGCACCTACCCAACCCTCGGATGAGCGAACCAATAGAACTCAACCCTTAGCATAGACTAACAGCTTAAAACCAGTATGCAAGAAAATAAACTAGCGATAATTAACCAAAATCAAACCAACTATAATAAATAACCTGCGGAAAAATTCCCTAGGATCTGAAAGTCATCGTACCAAAACGCTACCAAATCTAGAGTACGAGGATGCAACTCCAAAATAAGCAATAGTCTAAGCTTGAAACAAGTGGGCTACAACCAATAAGAAATAAACCAAGGCAGCTCGATCGAACAACTCACTCTTGATGTCTTGAAGTGTCAGGCCTACAGGTGAGGTCGTGCGTCAACCGTCGAAAGAGTTTATGTACTCACAAAAGAAATGCAAGTGCAGTATCAGTACACAACCACTGTGTACTGGTAGGATCATCAGTCAGTTTTAAATAAACAGTATATGAACAGTACAAAAGTCAAGTAATAGTACAGGATATATGTAAACCAGCCAACAGGTAATTCTAGACTACAAGTCTCTCCCTAGCTTGTCCCCACATGTAATCCACTTTCACAGCTATGATCAACAATCCGCAATAAACAATAATTATATCGCATTTCATATCCCGGACCCACTTGGATCCCCTCTAGACAACACCTAAGTATCAAACATACAACCCAGTCTACACCAAGACCATCTCACAAATCAATATAATGATAACTCGGCCTCTCAAGGACCATATACACAATCACAAATCATAAACACAACCCGGTCTACTCAGGAAACCATTAGTAAAAATGCAATAATATAATAAAGTAAACTTGTACTAGGTGTGGTACCCGAGCCAACCAGTCAGTATTTACCGTACCAGGCATGTTACCCGAGCCAATCGTTAGTATATCTCGTACCAGGCGTGGTACCCGAGTCAACCATTAGTATATCCCGTACCAGGAATGGTACCCGAACCAACTGAATGTCACATAAATCCATAGTCACAAACAATGAACAATCAACACTTGTATACCAACAAGCAATAACACCTAGTTCATTTCACAAGACTGAAAACAGGACTTTTGGACATTTCTAAATCATTCCCTAAGCAATGCAAACCATACAAATACTTAGACAAAGGTACACAAACATACAATGCATACAGGAATCATAACCATCACCTACCTCGAATAATCAAGCTCTACAACTTTCCCTTTTTCAGGATCCCTTGCTTGTTCTTGATCTAGAAACAAACCTGTTGACACCCAATTTTGTCCCATCTTTCTCCCCGTTTAATTCTTTAAGCTTCAAATAATTTTGATAATTTACAAGTTATTTTATTATAATTAGAAATCTATGTAATGCTATCGTCCTTATTTTTGTGAAATTATCAATATAATTCTACTACTATTATTATTATTACTTTATTATTGTTATTATTTTTAAATCTAGCAGCGTGCTCGTCATTTTTAATTTAGCAAAGGACGGAGGCCGTCACCACCGTGACGGTCAATGTGACGGGCCGTCACACATGTGACGGACCGTCACTTAGACCGTCACCTTAAGGCAGTGGCTCTGCCTTCTTGCTCACCACCTTGACGGTCAATGTGACGGGCCGTCACACATGTGACGGACCGTCACTCAGACCGTCACCTTGAGGCAGTGACACTGCCTTCCTTGTTGCCATGGTGCGACGGTGTGGGTGACGGACCGTCACACATATGACGGACCGTCACTCAAGCCGTCACTCTTAGGCAGAATCCTCTTTTTTCTCGTGTTTCCTTCCGTTTCCGTATTTGCTCCCATTTCCTACAAATACTTTTATTTTTTCTTCTAACTTTTATAAATGTTATCGTAATTCTTACGATATTGATTTTTGCCTAATATTTTTATAATTATCTTTTAAATAAATAATTTATTTAATTGAATACGTTTTAATCCACGTGGATGCCACGTAAGCGCCACGTAAGCGCCCAATAGTCACAAACACACCTATAGCACACGCTTTCCATGTGCCTCACACATCTTGCACACACCCAACTTCCTCCTCGCCGCGTGTCACTCCCTCATTTGCTGGTCAAATCCAACTCACCCCATTTTTGCTTGAACTACCTATTTTACCCCCACTTAATCTACCTAAAATACCTAACATACCCTTTGAAACCCTAAAATATGGTAAGATTGTACCAGCCGCTCCTCACTCTCTCCTTTCCCTTTCCATTCGTTTCTCTTCCTCTGCACCATGGCAGAGGAGTTTTGGCATTTTCCCCCATTTGTGACAAAATTTCATCCAGCCAAGCTAACCTCCAGAAGCTTGTATGCTCCATTCCGAGCAAAACGATCTCTCTCTCCGTCCTTTCTTGGCGTGGACATAGAGAGGACTTCCCATTTTCATACCCAAATCTTTTCGAATCCTTGGGTATCAGGATGAGGTGCACTATTTTGAGGAGAACTTTGATTCAAACCTTGGCAAAAAAAAACGAGAAAGCTTTTGACCATGGCAGAGAAAATCAGAGGCCAAAAAACGTGTAAGTTGTCTGCCCTCTCTCAAAGGTTCAAACTCAAAATCTCACCCAAATCCCGCCCAAAAGGCCCCCATAAACCCTACCTTCACCCCCTATAAATACCAAGGGTTGAAGAGGCGTTTGGGCCATCAGCTGACAATCAAGAAATACATAGCAAAAAGCTTCTCGTTTTCGCAAATATCAACCCCTTTCATCTCCCTTTTGTTCTGAATCCTGGGCGCGCTTTCAAGTTCTTGTTTCGTCGAGTTTCGAGTGTGGATTCGTGGTCAAGAACGCTCCAGTCCGCTGCTCCACACAAGGTCAGCATCCGTCCCCTCCTGCCCTTTTATTTTTTTTATTCCGAGAAATGTATGTATAAGTGTTCTTGCATAATTTATATGTAATGCTTTCTGTGGTCTGTTTTATCTTCAGTTTTTCACAAGAAAATAAGCATGTAAATGGATTAGTTAGGACCACAAAAGGATGGTTATAGTCTGCTAAGGACGAAGTTTGTCGAATCTGCGATTAACTGTGTTACTTATTCCCTTTCCCCCCCCCCCCCCTCTTTTCGTCTCTTATTTTTGATAAGATCTTATGTTTGCTCAAGAAGATTATGTGTCATGAATAGTTTTTTTTTTACTTAGTTTGGCTATAAAAAAGAGTGATGTATTATGTTTAGCTCTGAGTCATGTAGAGGTCTAAATTCATGTTTTTCTTAACGTTTTAGCCATCGTGAACCTAAAGATGATTTCGTTTCAGGATGAGATATTCGCATCAAATTAGTTTTCACTATGGGTTTTAATGTTCATCGTGCGATGGAATTTTTCAGCTCATGGATTCCTATGCATAAACTTTTTTATTGTCTTTATTTAGTTAAAATACTGCATTGATAATTTTTGATTAAATGTGAGGCCATAATTGCAGACACACTGCATGTATTGCTAAGATGATCATGCTTTAGGTTTTGACCATGCTTTAGGTTATGCTTGATCATATATTTGATATTGTACTTCTATTTAGAAATCATGATTTTGGGTATTCACTCTTACTCGTTTTAGAAGTGTACTACTTGGGCTGGTTCAAATATTTTTAGGCTGCCTACATATTGGATGAGATGCTTAACTCTATTTTATTTCATATGATAATAGTCCCTTTGTGTGTGTGTGTTTGCGAAATGATCAGGAGCCTGTTCTTACTAGAAATGACACTTTATGGTCCATATAAATCATGCTGTAAAATCTGCCTTTTCCCTCATGATCGTTAGAAGTCGTAGTAGGCCAGCAAAACATGTTTAATTCTTTCAAACCTTTTCTCTTAAGATAAGCCTTCTTTTAAGAAAATCATGGCACCAATGATATATTTGTTAGATTTACTTGCTGAATACTGCAACCATTTATTTCAAGATTTTTGTCAACATTTTAGTTGGTTAAAAATGGATTTTTCCACGTCTAGTTATCTTTACGGTCAGTTCATTTAGATACTAAATCGGAAGGATTTTCTCCCTCTTTCAGCCATGTATTAACGGTTCTTGGAGTCGTTAAAGAAATAAAAGTTTCGATCCCTTTTGCTTATCTCAATATATATTATGAGAAACTAACGTTTTGTTTTAAGTTGCACTTGTATTGGTTTTGGTTGTGTGTGTTCACTTCTATTGTTTGTTATAAAGCTATGACTCTTTTTACTAATTTTTCTCTTTTCGATCTTCTCTTTTGCATGACTTGCCGGAGTTACGAGGAGTCTCAAATGAGACTCCACGTTATCGTAGATTGAGTGAACTTGCATCTTGCTCTCAAGCGCATCTCTGGTCTTTCCGCTACATATCCGAATGGGAATTTGAAACATTACACCCCTCATCAGTCCCTCTCTATCCGTCTTTTCTTTCGAACAAAAGCAAAGAAAGAACGGGGAGATGCTTCTCTCGTTTTCTCCTTATTTTATTTGTTATTGTTTCTATTATGAATTTTATTTGTGCTTATTTAATTGTTCTAACTCTTGTTTTATTTTATCTCGGTTTCATCGATCAAGAATTAGGCCTAGAATACTTGAACCTTAGAAAGGGTAGTTTGTTATATATGATAATGGAAGCTCGTAGTTAGCTCTTCTCCTTATATATGTGCGTGTCTATAAAATTTTGAAGTACTAAAATCGAGTCCACTTATAACTTTTCTTCCCCTCGTTTCTTAGCTTTGCAAGACAAATATAAGGAGTGTTAAACGACTTTGCTTCCTAAAAGAATCTTCTTGAAACAGATTTTTAGTTAAGTAAAAGGAAAACGCAGCTCTTTTTTAAGGACTTAAAACGAAGGTTATTTTAGTGTAAAAAATGCAGTTTTTTTCTTAAGGTAAAAAAAATGCAACTTTAAACGAGTTCAGATGTGCAGATTTTTTTTGGCTAAAAAATACAGTTTTTTTTTACAATGGTTAAAAATGCAGATTTTTTAGGTAAAATATAATTGTTTTAAAGGGCAAAACAAGGATTTCTTGGGTGTTAAAAGTGCAGATTTTTTAGAGCAAAAACGTAGTTTTATATTAGTGAAAATTGCATATCCTTTAAATATTCTCGGTTAACTTAATTGATACTTAATCTTTTGGTTATTTTGATTCAACGCACTTTTCTAAGTATAAATAAAATTATTTTTGCCTTCACTATTATTAATACCATTTATTTAATTTTCCTACATTTCATTCTTTAAAGAATTTTTCACAAGTTATCTCTTTTATCACATTTAAGGTGTTATATGTAAAGGAAGCACTTTAGATAATTTATTTGTTATTTATTTTAAAATTATATCAAGTTAGTTAGTTAATTGTGGCAAAATTTGATTAAAATGACTAGACTTTTTCCTTATAAGAATTAAGTAGATATTTAATTTTGAAGTGCTATCATCTTTCAAAGATTTCTTTGAGTCTAAAATTTGATTATTTTTAATTTGTTGATTTTAATTAGATTAACCTAAGTTTAGCCGGTTAACCGTAATTCCGCGGATTTTAAAGAATGCTTAATACCTTCTCTTTAGAATAGTTAGAATCCTTACTTAGAACCTTAAGTTTAGTAGACCTAAAAAATGAAGTCGTTTGTTTGCTTTAATCGCATAGTTAATTATAGGTGTCCTAATTCACCGTAAGACTAATTAGGTGGCGACTTCCTTTTATTTAATTTAGAAGTTTTCAATACGTTGTACACCGTTTCGACCTCGGTTTAAAATGGGGTATAACAGCTTGGCGACTTCACTGGGGATTTTAGGTTCTAAACCATAATAAACTTAGGTTGATAATTAAAGCACTTTGTATTTGTTTGTTTTATTTTAATTGCTTGAAGTTTTATTTATTTTTATGTGATATAAAATTGTTTATTTGCTATTATTTTATTTAAATTGCCTTACGTGTTACCGCTTTATTTAAACTGTCATTCCGTTCATATTTCCTCCACTTTTGGAAACTTGACACTTTCACACACATCGTACACGCGAGTTGTGTCCTTTCACTTCTCCAAAATTCTTTCAAACACCTTATATTAGAGAGTTGGTGCATGCGTGGGGTGAGCGGATAGTTTTACTACCGTGTGACCACGTACCTTCTCATATAGGAAAATCGCAAGTCCGAGTCTACCCAAATCTTAGAAAACTTAAGATAGAGCTCTACCACCCTTGATTTAGGTCATGCATGCATAAGCCTTAGGTGGTTTGACTCTCGGGGTCATTCCACAAATTTAGAGAAAGCCTTTATGTCAAACGGGTTTACGA
Organism: Jaltomata sinuosa; assembly: GCA_003996215.1. NCBI lineage: Eukaryota > Viridiplantae > Streptophyta > Magnoliopsida > Solanales > Solanaceae > Jaltomata > Jaltomata sinuosa. The sequence continues at coordinate 706,652 of QJPP01000040.1, forward strand.
CCCAATGACGACCACTCATATTATATGCTATGTGATAATGATAAAGTGATCCAAGTAAAATTTAACTAAATTTGAGTTTGGAAATGCATTTGCTTATGTTGTGTTTTATTATAGGTTGCTAGAATGGAAAACGTGCCAGCTTTTGCTAACACTCAAATGGTTGTCGTTGTGCCTCACAAGCTAAGGAAATGGTGGGAGAACATCAAGATGGAACATGGGTATGAAATTAGGAAATGCTTGGGTTTCTTGACTTCGTTGATTTACATCCCTCCAGACAGACACGTGATCAAGGCGTTGATCAAGTTTTGGGATCCCGAAAGAGTTGTGTTTAGATTCAACGATTTTGAGTTGACTCCTACAATTGAAGAAATTGGCGGCTTTACTGATTTGAAGTACCAGGGGAGGGGTATGATTCTACCCCACAAGCAGTCCGGAAAGAAATTTCTTAAATATCTCGGGCTCATAAACAACCTTAAGCTTGCATGTTTGGATCGGGAATGGATTTCTCTGGATTATTTGTTTGAAAGATTTGGTCGCAAGGATGGTCATGAAGTTTTTCATAAGGAATTTTCTTGCTCCGCCGAAAAATGGAGAAAGAAACGCCCTATTGCTTTTGCCATTGCTTTGCTAGGTACTCTAGTTTTTCCTTTGGAAAATGGAAAAATTGGCACTTGCATTAGTTCCATAGTCCGAGCACTCTTTAAAGGGGTCGATAATTCTGAAGTTACACTGGTTCCGATGATTGTTGCGGAGATGCTAAGGGCGCTATCCAAGTGTTATAGAGGAAGGAGGTTCTTCGAGGGTTGTAATATCCTTCTCCAAATATGGGCTGTTGAACATTTTTATAGACGTCCTGATAGGATTGACGCAGTCTTGAGCAGACCTAACAGGATAGACTCTCATCAACAAAGGATGATACTATTCATATCTCCTGTTGGTACTGAGGATTGGTACGCGTATATGAGCACGCTCATTGGCGGTCAAATCCAATGGAGGTATTCATGGTTATTACCCCGAGTTGCTGTCATTAGGGGGCGTGAGCAATACTACATCGAGCTCATCGGTTTGAAAGGTCTTCAACCATATGCTCCTATTCGAGTTCTTCGACAATTTGGACAGTGTCAAGTCATTCCACTTCGTTCAGACATGGGTAGATCCGAGGTTGATTTCGAGCCGCTCTATGAGATTCCTAGAGCAAGAGAGTTGCTTCAACAGTGGGGAAATTTGATGACGATTGAGGTGCCTAATGGACAAGCACACTGCACTCCGGAGTATTACGCTTGGTTAGTGGCAAACTATGACGTAAACTCTAGCCCTCAAGGACAAGCATTTGGGTTCGAGGATTCGACGGAAGCTGAGTGGGCACGTAATCTGTTGTATGAAAATCTCGTTGTCACACCTGAAATGCTGGCACAAGTCATCCCTGGATCTTTGGAGCAGTACCTCGGAGGAGCATGAAGACTTGATTTAGTAACTAGGATTCCCCCTTGTTATCTTGTATCCCCTTTATGTTGTTTTTCATTTCATTTAGACTTGATGTAATGGTTAATTTTCACTATTTCTATGAAGATGTTTGTTATTTTATTACCTAACTCCAAACTCAAAGTATTGTTATTAATTAAAGCTTGGATCAATTTATCATAATCTCAAATATTTGGCGCTTAGGCCCACCTCTGGCATAAAAGAGGCCCCATGCATATTAGAACGCGTTTTAATTATCAAATTTTCCTTTACTATGTGATTTGCTGCTATGTGATATGTATGTATTATCTGCGTAATTGCTATTATTATCTTGAAGTAATAATTACTGCTTTATACTGATATTTTTCTTTTCTTTTGAAGGTTTTTATTTTTGCTTTAATTATTTCCCCCCAAAAGGTTGATTTGCGTTGACTGCGAACTGGCGGATCACCCATACTTTACGAGATCCAAAGCACGAGCATCCACCAACATGACTGATTCAAGTGCATCTGACCAGGCTGGCTTAGGGCTTATCACCGTTCTTAGAGACGATCCTGAGACTTCGGAGGGGAGAAACGCAACCCTTCAGGATGAACACATCGCCCATATGATGCAACAAATGGCTGATATGCAAAGCGAAATTGATCGACTTCGAAACCTTACCAAACTCTCTATTAGCCTGAACACACCACTTCCCGAATGTGGAGCAAACGCCGCTATTCCACCTACTTTTCCACCTTTTAACAAAACCAACCCAGCTGCTACCAATCCGCCTCCTAACCCACAACAAGCCAACTCGCAACAAACCAATCCATTACCCTTCACTAATCCGTATGTTCCCCAAGCTCCACTTACCCAAACTAACCCACCTACCCAAGCTCCACTTACCCAAACTACCCTACCTACCCAAGCTCCATTTATCCAAACCTCCCCACTTGTCCAAAACTATCAAGCGACCCAACACATACCGGCGGCACACACTGCAAATCCTAACACGCAATATGTGCCACAGGTATATGTAGCGGGAGCTCAACCTTTCCCTACCCCAATGCCAACCATGATAGAAGTTGATCCATATGAGGAGATGGAGAGGGAAGCAAGGTCTAAAGTAGATGAGAATGTAGCAAAGGAGATCCGCAGTCTGAAAGAAGCATTCAAAAGCATCCAAGTCCACAGGGGATGTGAAGGGCTTGAGTATGAGGATTTATGTGTTCATCCTGATGTGGAGTTGCCCGCAGGGTATAAGGTGCCAAAATTTGATATATTTGATGGAAAAGGAAACCCTAGAGCTCATTTGAGGTCGTACTGTGACAAGCTAGTTGGAGTAGGTAAAGATGAAGCCATTAGGATGAAGCTGTTTATAAGGAGTTTGACAGGAGAAGCCCTTGATTGGTACACAAGCCAAAATCCACAGAAATGGCGAAGTTGGAGTGCTTTGGCGCAGGAATTCATGGACAGGTTCAAGTTTAATACTGAGGTCATCCCAGATAGGTTCTATTTATCAAAGTTAGATAAGAGGTCGACAGAAACTTTCAGAGAGTACGCCATGCGTTGGAGAGCAGAAGCCGCAAAAGTTCAACCTCCGATGGCAGAAAGTGAGATGACTTCTGTCTTTGTACAATCTCAACAAGATGCAACGTATTATGACAAGTTGATAAGTGTGGTGGGACAGAAGTTTTCTGAAGTTGTAAGGATAGGAGAATTTGTTGAAGAGGGTATCAAAACTGGAAGGATCACCAATTTGGCAGCATTACAAGCAACGAGTAAGGCAATTCAGTCGGATTTAATCGGGGGAGTGAACAAGAAGAAGAAAGATGGAGTGTCTTCTGTCATGACCATCCAGGAGCGTAGGCCAGACCAGATGCTAACATATCAAAACCCATTACCCCATCCTCTACCTTATAGCCAATACACCCAAATTCCTCATCCTTATTACCAACCTCCACCTGCTTCATATCCAGTTTACACCACCCAACCAGCATATTGTCCACCTCGAGCACCTGCCTATCAAAGTCCACCACAATACCAGCCTACCTATACACCTCAACCCCATTATCAACAACAAATTCGTCCTCCAAATGCACCCAGACCACGCCCAAACTATGAAAGAAGGCCAGTTAAAACTTATACACCTCTAGCCGAACCCTTATCCCAACTATATGAAAGGTTGAGAGCCGCAGGAGTTCTCCAACCGATCCAAGGAAGAATTCCCAACCCCCTCCCTGGATGGTATGACGAGACTAAACATTGTGCCTACCACTCTGGAGTTGCTGGCCATGACACTGAGAATTGCCTTACTCTCAAAGACAAGATTGAAGCGTTGATCAAAGAAGGAGTTATTCAGCTCAAGGGAGCTCCCCCTAATGTGACCAACAATCCTCTGCCAAATCACGGTAATGTCAATGTGAACATGATTACCCTTGATGAAGATTGCAATTTAGAAGGGACTATTGTACCAGTCAAAGATGAAGGAAAAGTCGCAACATCAGCTTTCATTGCTCCCATAATCACAGTTGAGGTGCGAGCACCCGTTGAAGTAGAAGTTCTCGCTCCCAAGCCCAAGATCACAGCCTTAGTTGCTCAAGCGCCTTCTTTTGACACCAAAGCAGTTCCTTGGGATTATCCGATCGGTGCAAGGGACAAAGGAAAAGGAAAGATGGTGGTAGAAACTGCTGCCGCTGGCATGACAAGATCTGGACGTTGTTATATTCCTGAAGAAGTTATACGAGGAGCACCAAACAACCAAAAGAGGGTTGTGACAGAAGCTGAAGTAGAAGAGTTTTGGAGGAAAATGCCTACTAAGGAGTATTCTGTGGTAGAGCAGCTGAAGAAAACTCCCGCACAAATCTCTTTATTATCTTTGTTATTGAATTCTGCAACTCATAGGAGTGCTTTGGTGAAAGTACTAAACGAAGCTTATGTATCAGCTGAGACCACTAGCGAGAATTTTTCAGCTATGGTAGGGCAAGTTCTGGAAGCTAACAAAGTCTCCTTTCATGAAGATGAGTTGCCTCCTGAAGGCTTGGGGCATAATAGAGCATTGAACATTACCATCAAGTGCAGAGATAAGTTTATTTCTAAGGTTTTGATTGACAATGGATCAGCTGTTAACATTTGTCCTTTCACTACCCTTCGGGCCTTGGGAATTGACATTGGAAAAGTTCGTGAAAGTCATGTGAGGGTTAGAGGCTTTGATGGGACCCAAAGAGGAGTCATGGGAGAAATTGATTTGACGCTACAAATTGGACCTGTGGAGTTCACGGTGGAATTCCAAGTGTTGGACATATCTGCTAGCTATAATTTGTTACTGGGAAGGCCATGGATTCATATGGCTGGTGCAGTTCCTTCTACCCTACATCAGACTTTGAAATTTGTTTGGGATTATCATGAAGTTGTGATTCATGGAGAGTGCAATAATTCGATCTACCACGAAAACTCAGTTCCTGTTATTGAGCGCATGGAAAAGCTAGATGGATCTGCTTTTCATGTTACAGAAATTATGTGTACTACTCAAGTTAAAAGGGTAGAGTTGCCACGTGCGTTTATTATGGTGGCTTGGGAAATGTTGAAGAATGGTTTTATGCCTGGTCGAGGTCTTGGAGTGAACTTAGATGGAATAGTGGAGACAATTCAACTGCGTGGTCAGAAGGATACTTTTGGTCTTGGATACGTGCCTGCTCTTAATGAAGTCTCATCGGCTAGTCTTAAAAGAAAAGGTGACACTCCCTTGCCAAAGCCTATCCCACTCTTGGATCAGTCATTTTCCAAGGCGATTGTTGCTCAGGTATCAGAGGAAGCTGTTGAAGACGACCTCGTGGAAGGACTCCAAAACCTGTTCATTACTGAGGAGGAAGCTGAATGCAATGTGATTCTGGAGGATTGCACCGAGACCCCAACCATCTGGGATGCTGAACCTGGAGCTGCTTTGAACAATTGGACTTGTACCCCATCCCCGGTTCTCCGGGAGTCTTGGTAGATGATTGTATTAATATTATTGAACGACACGATTCAAAATTGAGGCCTGAATCGTGGTTATAAACTTAATATGTTTTGCCTCCATTTTTGAAAGCTTAAATGCCAAATCCAAACTATGGTTTTCCTATTTCTTAAAATATTTCAACCTTGTCTTCATTAATTAATTTGTCTTTTCTCTTTTTCAGCAAGCAAACTAACAAATCTGCCAATACTCTAAATGTGACATGTAATGAAACAAGCGAACAAATTCCAAATAGCGAACAAGACTTTGAAGAATATGAAGAGGATATGCAGCCTGAAGAGTTGACCGAAGAATTGGAACACTTTGAGAATAAGGCAAAGCCAAATCTGGATGAAACTGAGACGATAAACTTGGGAGATTCAGAATTGGTGAGGGAAACAAGAATCAGCGTCCATTTGACTCTATCCCAAAGGAAAGAATTGATTGATCTTTTGAGACAATACATAGACGTGTTCGCATGGTCATATGATGATATGCCGGGTCTGAGCACAGACATTGTCTCACATAGGCTGCCAATTGATCCATCTTGTCCTCCAGTAAAGCAAAAGCCAAGAAAGATCAAGCCTGATTTGAGTTTGAAAGTTAAGGAAGAAGTCTCCAAGCAGTTTGACGCCAATGTCATTCGAGTCACAAAATATCCCACTTGGTTAGCCAACATAGTACCTGTGCCAAAGAAAGACGGGAAAATCAGAGTATGTGTGGATTATCGGGATCTCAACAAGGCTAGCCCGAAGGATGATTTCCCCCTCCCAAACATTCACATTCTTATCGATAATTGTGCAAAGCACGAGTTGCAGTCATTTGTTGATTGCTTCGCAGGCTACCACCAGATCTTGATGAACGAGGAAGATGCTGAGAAAACAGCATTCATCACGCCCTGGGGAATATATTGTTATCGGGTAATGCCTTTTGGACTCAAGAATGCAGGAGCTACATACATGGGAGCTATGACTACCATTTTCCATGACATGATCCATAAAGAGATTGAAGTCTATGTGGATGATGTCATTATCAAGTCACGGAAGAGCTCAGATTACTTGACAGATTTGAAGAAGTTCTTTGACAGATTGAGAAGATACAATCTGAAACTAAATCCTGCTAAATGTGCATTCGGTGTCCCTGCCGGGAAGTTGCTAGGTTTCATTGTGAGTAGGAAAGGCATAGAATTGGATCCTTCAAAAATAAAGGCTATTCAAGACTTGCCTCCTCCTAAAAGTCGGAAGGATGTGATGAGTTTCCTTGGTAGGCTCAATTACATTAGTCGATTTATTGCACAATCTACTGTGATTTGTGAACCGATATTCAAACTATTGAGGAAAGATGCTGCTACCAAATGGACGGAAGATTGCCAACAAGCTTTTGATAGAATCAAAGAGTATCTGTCCAGTCCGCCTGTCTTGGTGCCCCCAGAACCTGGAAGACCATTGCTGCTATATTTATCTGTATCTGACAATGCATTTGGATGCGTATTGGGACAACATGATGAAACTGGAAAGAAGGAGCAGGCTATATACTACTTGAGCAAGAAGTTCACGCCCTATGAAGCCCGATATACTTTGTTGGAACGCACTTGTTGTGCCTTAACTTGGGTTGCACAAAAGTTGAGGCATTACTTGTGTGCATATACCACTTTTCTCATCTCAAGGATGGATCCGCTCAAGTACATCTTTCAGAAGCCCATGCCCACCGGAAAGCTAGCGAAATGGCAAATTTTGCTAAGTGAGTTCGACATTATTTATGTTACTCAAAAGGCAGTCAAGGGACAAGCGTTAGCTGATCATCTTGCGGAAAACCCTGTAGATGAAGAGTACAAGCCTCTTAGAACTTACTTCCCGGATGAAGAAGTTTTGTTTATTGGGGAGGACATTTCAGAAGATTATCCAGGATGGAGAATATTCTTCGATGGGGCTGCGAACTTCAAAGGAGTCGGTGTTGGGGCTGTGCTAGTTTCAGAATCAGGCCAACATTATCCAGTCTCGGCAAAGCTCAGGTTTCCATGTACCAACAATATGGCAGAATATGAAGCTTGTATTCTGGGACTTAGATTGGCCGTTGATATGAACATACAAGAATTGTTGGTTATGGGGGACTCAGATTTAGTGATTCATCAAGTACAAGGTGAATGGAATGTCAAGAATGCGAAGTTACTTCCGTATCTGGAGTGCGTGAAAGAGTTGCGAAAAAGGTTCATCAAGATTGAATTCAAACATGTCCCAAGAGCTCAAAACGAGTTCGCAGATGCATTGGCAACCCTGTCTTCTATGATTCAACATCCCGATAAGAACCACATAGATCCTATCAAGGTGAATGTACAAGCTCAACCTGCCTATTGTTTCCACGTAGATGAAGAATCAGACGGAGAACCTTGGTACTATGACATTAAGAGATATCTCGAGAATGGAGATTATCCGGAAGGCATAACCAGCATTCAGAAGAAGACACTTCGGAGATTGGCAAATCACTTTTTTCTAAATGGAGAAATCCTTTATAGGAGGACTCCAGATTTAGGATTGTTAAGGTGTGTTGACGCTCAAGAGGCAATCAAGTTGGTTGAAGAGATACACGGTGGCACATGTGGGCCACACATGAATGGTTTTGTTCTGGCAAAGAAGATTTTACGAGCTGGCTATTTTTGGATGACCATGGAAACAGACTACATTCGCTTTGTGAGAAAATGTCATCAATGTCAGATTCATGGTGACTTGATTCGGGTTCCACCAAATGAACTCAATGTGACGAGCTCTCCTTGGCCATTTGCAGCTTGGGGCATGGACGTCATTGGTCCTATCGAGCCAGCCGCGTCAAATGGGCATCGATTCATTTTGGTAGCTATTGATTACTTCACAAAATGGGTAGAAGCATCTTCATACAAGTCTGTAACAAAGAAGGTGGTGACGGATTTTGTTCGAAATAACATCATCTGTCGATTTGGAATTCCTGAGTCAATTATAACTGATAATGGAGCTAATCTCAATAGTAATTTGATGCGTGAGATATGCGAGAAGTTTAAAATTACTCATCGCAATTCCACTCCCTATCGACCTCAAATGAATGGAGCAGTTGAGGCAGCCAATAAGAACATCAAAAGGATATTGCGGAAGATGATTGATAACTACAAGCATTGGCACGAGAATTTGCCATTTGCCCTCCTTGGCTATCGCACCACGATCAGGACTTCAACTGGGGCAACGCCTTATCTTTTGGTCTATGGAACGGAAGCAGTGTTACCGGCAGAAGTGGAGATACCGTCTTTGAGAATCATACAAGAAGCTGAGTTGAGTGATGCCAAATGGGTACATAATCGGTATGAACAGTTGATGCTAATTGATGAAAAGAGAATGAATGCAGTTTGTCACGGACAACTTTATCAGAATAGGATGGCCAAGGCTTTCAACAAGAAAGTAAGACCGAGGCAATTTACACCAGGGCAATTGGTTTTGAAGCGCATATTTCCACACCAACACGAAGCTAAAGGAAAATTTGCACCTAATTGGCAAGGGCCTTACATGGTTCACCGGGTACTGACTGGAGGAGCATTGATTCTGGCTGAAATGGATGGTGAAGTTTGGCCGAAAGCCATCAATGCAGATGCCGTTAAGAGATATTATGTCTAGAAGCTTTTTATTTTTTTTGTTTTGTTTATGTAATGTCTTTCTATGTAATCAAAACTACGTATGACCTAATTCCCTTGGCGGGATACGTAGGAAACCCACATCGGGTTTGGTCTCTTAAGTAGAAATCTCCAAAGATCCCATTTTGCTTGTAATGGAACTACGTTGCGACCTGATTCCCTCGGTGGGATACGTAGGCAGTCCGCATGGGCCTCGGTCACTTTATTAAAAGAAAATCCCAATTCCGTCTTTTTATATGTAACGAACTACGTCTGGCCTGATTCCTTTGGATACGTAGGCAACTCGTGGAGGGTTCGGCCCCTTAGTTAAAAACTTTTCAGAAATGTATTTTATGAACTACGCTTGGCCTGATTCCCTTGGTGGGATACGTAGGCAGCCTATATAAGGCTCGGTCTCATCATGATGAAGCTTCAGTACTTCTCCTATGTCAGAAACTGGGACAAATTTTAAGGGCATCATTGCGAGCAGGCGTCAAAGGATATCAAAGAGTATTCGATCAACCCAGTCATCCGACAAAAGAAAGAGCATTCGCTTTGGATAAAGGACGTTTGTGTTGTTTCACAGCATGTCACAATTTAAAATTTGGCAGAAGTTCTTTACAATTATACGTATATGCATACTTTATATATCTATTTATTTTTACTTATGTTCTATTCTAAAAGGATTTTCAATCAAATGTTTTATATTATTCATTGGCAAGGATTTACGATAAATGGGGGTTGCAAGTCCAAAAGCGGAAGCAAGAAGCATCAAGACCCAGAGTTTCAAAGTCAACGCAAATCAACCTCCCCCCAAAACTTATAATTTTTCTTTGAGTACAGGTTTTTCAGATTAGCAGAAGTGGAATAGCCGATAGCGATTACATCTTCACGGGAATTATATCTCGAACGGTTTGCTTATAATATTTAGGAGATATTATGCTCCTTATGTGATGTTGATTTTTAAATTCATTACTAAAGCTTTACAAAAGATTTCAAATACATTGATTACTCTACACAAGTAATTTCAAATGCACTGCACAAATGCTTTCAAACGCTTTAAAACGCATTATGCATGGCTTTAATTGTCTTTCAAATGCACTGCACAAATGCTTTCAACTGCTTTAAAATGCATTATGCATGGCTTTAATTATCTTTCAAATGCGCTGCACACGCACTGCACACATGGCTTTAATTACTTTGCATAAATGCTTTCAGAATTATTAAATACATATTGCACAAATGCTTCGCATAAATGCTTTAAATACACTGCGCATGGCTTTCAATTATTGTCTAACGCATTGCACAAATGCTTTAAAATGCACCGCACAATCGCTTTAAATACGCCGCACAATTGCTTTGAATACGCCGCACAATTGCTTTAAATACGCCGCACAAATTGCTTTAAATATATTGCACAACTATTTTTAATATATCGCACCAATGCTTTTCATAATGTATTGCTTTCATACACATTATTGGCTTAAAATGCCTCATTTTCATAAGTCATTGGCTCGAAAAGCCTCATCTTCATAAAATACTTGGGTTAAGGCCTCATTTCATTAATCATCGCCAAAGGCATCATTCTCATGAATCATTGGCCTAAAACCCCATTTTCATAAGCTTTGTTAAAAATCTTATTTCATTAAATCATTTCAGCCTGCAAGGCCGCATTTTCGCAAATTGACGCCCAAAAGGTGTTGTTTGTTCATGAATTTATTATACATCGCTTTACATTTAATATTTACTGCCTAATTATTTTGTCTAGTTTAAGTTTCGCAGGAGCATTAGCACAACGTGGAACTATTTCTAAGCAGCGAACTGGGGCAATTTTGTGGGGAATGACGCTCAGACTCCCAACAAAGATCAAGGATCTACCTCGAACTTCGCTCGACTTTACTCTCAAATAATCTACTTACATCGACAGCTCGATGATTAAGTTCGCTCATTTCATTTTTCAAATTCTAAGGTTTAGAATATGTTTCCTAAATCATAATACCTAGTTGTCATCATAACTCAACACTGGGACAACATTTTTGTATTCGTTATGATTCCTTGTTCATAGGGTATCATAATCGTTCAGAACTACAGACGGCCTGATTCTCATGCAACCCGAGATATGTAGGCAACTCGGAGACCAGAGTTCGGCCACAACTCTCTCAAATTTCCTTCAAAATTTCCTTCATGCTTAATTCTATCCATTGAGACAAAATTAGGTTACTAAGTCAACTTCTTTGCCCGAAAACTCTTACTTCGTCTCCTGTCAAAGAGGGACAAGCTGTTGACACCCAATTTTGTCCCATCTTTCTCCCCGTTTAATTCTTTAAGCTTCAAATAATTTTGATAATTTACAAGTTATTTTATTATAATTAGAAATCTATGTAATGCTATCGTCCTTATTTTTGTGAAATTATCAATATAATTCTACTACTATTATTATTATTACTTTATTATTGTTATTATTTTTAAATCTAGCAGCGTGCTCGTCATTTTTAATTTAGCAAAGGACGGAGGCCGTCACCACCGTGACGGTCAATGTGACGGGCCGTCACACATGTGACGGACCGTCACTTAGACCGTCACCTTAAGGCAGTGGCTCTGCCTTCTTGCTCACCACTTTGACGGTCAATGTGACGGGCCGTCACACATGTGACGGACCGTCACTCAGACCGTCACCTTGAGGCAGTGACACTGCCTTCCTTGTTGCCATGGTGCGACGGTGTGGGTGACGGACCGTCACACATATGACGGACCGTCACTCAAGCCGTCACTCTTAGGCAGAATCCTCTTTTTTCTCGTGTTTCCTTCCGTTTCCGTATTTGCTCCCATTTCCTACAAATACTTTTATTTTTTCTTCTAACTTTTATAAATGTTATCGTAATTCTTACGATATTGATTTTTGCCTAATATTTTTATAATTATCTTTTAAATAAATAATTTATTTAATTGAATACGTTTTAATCCACGTGGATGCCACGTAAGCGCCACGTAAGCGCCCAATAGTCACAAACACACCTATAGCACACGCTCTCCATGTGCCTCACACATCTTGCACACACCCAACTTCCTCCTCGCCGCGTGTCACTCCCTCATTTGCTGGTCAAATCCAACTCACCCCATTTTTGCTTGAACTACCTATTTTACCCCCACTTAATCTACCTAAAATACCTAACATACCCTTTGAAACCCTAAAATATGGTAAGATTGTACCAGCCGCTCCTCACTCTCTCCTTTCCCTTTCCATTCGTTTCTCTTCCTCTGCACCATGGCAGAGGAGTTTTGGCATTTTCCCCCATTTGTGACAAAATTTCATCCAGCCAAGCTAACCTCCAGAAGCTTGTATGCTCCATTCCGAGCAAAACGATCTCTCTCTCCGTCCTTTCTTGGCGTGGACATAGAGAGGACTTCCCATTTTCATACCCAAATCTTTTCGAATCCTTGGGTATCAGGATGAGGTGCACTATTTTGAGGAGAACTTTGATTCAAACCTTGGCAAAAAAAAACGAGAAAGCTTTTGACCATGGCAGAGAAAATCAGAGGCCAAAAAACGTGTAAGTTGTCTGCCCTCTCTCAAAGGTTCAAACTCAAAATCTCACCCAAATCCCGCCCAAAAGGCCCCCATAAACCCTACCTTCACCCCCTATAAATACCAAGGGTTGAAGAGGCGTTTGGGCCATCAGCTGACAATCAAGAAATACATAGCAAAAAGCTTCTCGTTTTCGCAAATATCAACCCCTTTCATCTCCCTTTTGTTCTGAATCCTGGGCGCGCTTTCAAGTTCTTGTTTCGTCGAGTTTCGAGTGTGGATTCGTGGTCAAGAACGCTCCAGTCCGCTGCTCCACACAAGGTCAGCATCCGTCCCCTCCTGCCCTTTTATTTTTTTTATTCCGAGAAATGTATGTATAAGTGTTCTTGCATAATTTATATGTAATGCTTTCTGTGGTCTGTTTTATCTTCAGTTTTTCACAAGAAAATAAGCATGTAAATGGATTAGTTAGGACCACAAAAGGATGGTTATAGTCTGCTAAGGACGAAGTTTGTCGAATCTGCGATTAACTGTGTTACTTATTCCCTTTCCCCCCCCCCCCCCTCTTTTCGTCTCTTATTTTTGATAAGATCTTATGTTTGCTCAAGAAGATTATGTGTCATGAATAGTTTTTTTTTTACTTAGTTTGGCTATAAAAAAGAGTGATGTATTATGTTTAGCTCTGAGTCATGTAGAGGTCTAAATTCATGTTTTTCTTAACGTTTTAGCCATCGTGAACCTAAAGATGATTTCGTTTCAGGATGAGATATTCGCATCAAATTAGTTTTCACTATGGGTTTTAATGTTCATCGTGCGATGGAATTTTTCAGCTCATGGATTCCTATGCATAAACTTTTTTATTGTCTTTATTTAGTTAAAATACTGCATTGATAATTTTTGATTAAATGTGAGGCCATAATTGCAGACACACTGCATGTATTGCTAAGATGATCATGCTTTAGGTTTTGACCATGCTTTAGGTTATGCTTGATCATATATTTGATATTGTACTTCTATTTAGAAATCATGATTTTGGGTATTCACTCTTACTCGTTTTAGAAGTGTACTACTTGGGCTGGTTCAAATATTTTTAGGCTGCCTACATATTGGATGAGATGCTTAACTCTATTTTATTTCATATGATAATAGTCCCTTTGTGTGTGTGTGTTTGCGAAATGATCAGGAGCCTGTTCTTACTAGAAATGACACTTTATGGTCCATATAAATCATGCTGTAAAATCTGCCTTTTCCCTCATGATCGTTAGAAGTCGTAGTAGGCCAGCAAAACATGTTTAATTCTTTCAAACCTTTTCTCTTAAGATAAGCCTTCTTTTAAGAAAATCATGGCACCAATGATATATTTGTTAGATTTACTTGCTGAATACTGCAACCATTTATTTCAAGATTTTTGTCAACATTTTAGTTGGTTAAAAATGGATTTTTCCACGTCTAGTTATCTTTACGGTCAGTTCATTTAGATACTAAATCGGAAGGATTTTCTCCCTGTTTCAGCCATGTATTAACGGTTCTTGGAGTCGTTAAAGAAATAAAAGTTTCGATCCCTTTTGCTTATCTCAATATATATTATGAGAAACTAACGTTTTGTTTTAAGTTGCACTTGTATTGGTTTTGGTTGTGTGTGTTCACTTCTATTGTTTGTTATAAAGCTATGACTCTTTTTACTAATTTTTCTCTTTTCGATCTTCTCTTTTGCATGACTTGCCGGAGTTACGAGGAGTCTCAAATGAGACTCCACGTTATCGTAGATTGAGTGAACTTGCATCTTGCTCTCAAGCGCATCTCTGGTCTTTCCGCTACATATCCGAATGGGAATTTGAAATATTACACCCCTCATCAGTCCCTCTCTATCCGTCTTTTCTTTCGAACAAAAGCAAAGAAAGAACGGGGAGATGCTTCTCTCGTTTTCTCCTTATTTTATTTGTTATTGTTTCTATTATGAATTTTATTTGTGCTTATTTAATTGTTCTAACTCTTGTTTTATTTTATCTCGGTTTCATCGATCAAGAATTAGGCCTAGAATACTTGAACCTTAGAAAGGGTAGTTTGTTATATATGATAATGGAAGCTCGTAGTTAGCTCTTCTCCTTATATATGTGCGTGTCTATAAAATTTTGAAGTACTAAAATCGAGTCCACTTATAACTTTTCTTCCCCTCGTTTCTTAGCTTTGCAAGACAAATATAAGGAGTGTTAAACGACTTTGCTTCCTAAAAGAATCTTCTTGAAACAGATTTTTAGTTAAGTAAAAGGAAAACGCAGCTCTTTTTTAAGGACTTAAAACGAAGGTTATTTTAGTGTAAAAAATGCAGTTTTTTTCTTAAGGTAAAAAAAATGCAACTTTAAACGAGTTCAGATGTGCAGATTTTTTTTGGCTAAAAAATACAGTTTTTTTTTACAATGGTTAAAAATGCAGATTTTTTAGGTAAAATATAATTGTTTTAAAGGGCAAAACAAGGATTTCTTGGGTGTTAAAAGTGCAGATTTTTTAGAGCAAAAGCGTAGTTTTATATTAGTGAAAATTGCATATCCTTTAAATATTCTCGGTTAACTTAATTGATACTTAATCTTTTGGTTATTTTGATTCAACGCACTTTTCTAAGTATAAATAAAATTATTTTTGCCTTCACTATTATTAATACCATTTATTTAATTTTCCTACATTTCATTCTTTAAAGAATTTTTCACAAGTTATCTCTTTTATCACATTTAAGGTGTTATATGTAAAGGAAGCACTTTAGATAATTTATTTGTTATTTATTTTAAAATTATATCAAGTTAGTTAGTTAATTGTGGCAAAATTTGATTAAAATGACTAGACTTTTTCCTTATAAGAATTAAGTAGATATTTAATTTTGAAGTGCTATCATCTTTCAAAGATTTCTTTGAGTCTAAAATTTGATTATTTTTAATTTGTTGATTTTAATTAGATTAACCTAAGTTTAGCCGGTTAACCGTAATTCCGCGGATTTTAAAGAATGCTTAATACCTTCTCTTTAGAATAGTTAGAATCCTTACTTAGAACCTTAAGTTTAGTAGACCTAAAAAATGAAGTCTTTTGTTTGCTTTAATCGCATAGTTAATTATAGGTGTCCTAATTCACCGTAAGACTAATTAGGTGGCGACTTCCTTTTATTTAATTTAGAAGTTTTCAATACGTTGTACACCGTTTCGACCTCGGTTTAAAATGGGGTATAACAAAACCCATAAACACTATAGTTAATTAACTGGCCTAAATTACCCTGATTATACAAAATCCTAATCCCCAGGCCAAACCATGATCATCCCAACCCTTTCCGGGCTTTCTCGCCATTAATTCACCTAAGATTATCATATATACCGATACATTTAGAGAATTTAAGCTTGGTGATCATTACCCGTTAACGATAACAATACCCAAAAACTCTAGCACCCTAGAATTCCCCTTTTCCCCCGGATTCTACAATCATAGGTTAACCCAAATCGTTTTCCAAGTCCACCCTAGCAATTCTATAGCGTAGGAAAGATATTATGGAGTTTGGGGAGTAGAATCCTTACCTTTAGGACGAAAAATGGTGAAAACGGATGGAAATCGCCCAAAATTGCCCCCTTCTTCTCCCAAAACGTTTTGAAGAAAACTAAACTGAATCCAGGATTTTAAGCTTGTGGCTTTCTAATAAAATAAATTCTTAAAAAAACAGATGTATCCATTAGGGTTCAAACTCAAGTTTAGCGGTTCCAAGGAATTTTAGGGCTTCCTTTCATGCCATTGAGTCAACCACTCAATTGTTTATGAGTTCCCATCTGCAAATACTTATATTTATAATATAGTTTTTTATATAATTATAGAATCTACGGTAGCGGGTGGGGGTGCCCGGGAACCCCCACCCAATACTGTAGATCCGCCCCTGGGCGGAGTGTCAACCGCTACGGTGGTTGACACGGGATAGAAAGTCGTAAAGTCCCCAAAATTGGTCCATTTTACAATACCCTTATTTTTCCGACGTCCCGGAATAACCCTTTCATGTCAACCTCGATTTTGGGAGTTCTACTTACCCGAATTCGATTCCGAAAAGTCTCTCGGACTCTTTTATGTCTTAACTAAATGAAAAACTAGCTCAAATCAAGACATTTAACCCAATCTTTACCCGGATTGCCCTAGACCATACCTCGCTCCAAAACCGGCTAAGACTAGCCTAGCCCAAAATTTCAAACTCCCAAACCCGGAATTTTCTCACTCTAAGAATTGGCACGAATGGTTCACCCATAACGACGAACCCGATCGTTACAATTAAAGAGCCCGTTTATGTATCATATCTTTCTTTTATTAGCTAGTGATCATAGTTAGTGAATCTTTATTGGTCCAATTGTATATTGCCTCTTTTATAGGATGAAATCTATTACAGCACTTGGCTTTCAAGAAGAAAGTGAGAATGGACTTATTGTCTCATAATAACACAATATCTCATTCTTTATTCCTTAATACAGCTTCCAACCAAAAGTACTAGTAAAACATTCATTCTATGAATGGAACCTAAAAGAGAAACATACAGTAACAATTAACACACCTAACTCCGTCAAGCCAGTACGAGTAGAAGGAAGGACGAGACCATAAAATTCTCAAACGGCAACTTCAAATATTTTTCTATGCAATGCCGAAGTACTTCTTCAGTTTCAACGAATACTCGTAAAC
Source organism: Jaltomata sinuosa (assembly GCA_003996215.1). Taxonomy (NCBI): domain Eukaryota; kingdom Viridiplantae; phylum Streptophyta; class Magnoliopsida; order Solanales; family Solanaceae; genus Jaltomata; species Jaltomata sinuosa. Next base: position 723,935 of record QJPP01000040.1, read on the forward strand.
TTTGTCAGGGTTCGCGAGAGATTTGGCGACACTATCTTTATGCAAACATTTCTTGGCCCATGCCACTAGCTTTGGACACTCTGCCTCTACGCTAAAATTACCACACTTCTCAAAAGTAGGGAACCAACTATAGAAAGGAATTAAGGCCAAATCCACAAACCCAAAATTTTCCCCATTGAAATATGGCTTATCATTTTTATCTCCCAATTCTCCTTCCAATAACTTTAGGCACTCTATGAATTCTTTCTTGGCTGCTTCTTGATCTTCCCCTTTTGTAGCCCATATTCTCCTTCCACTTTCAAAGACCTGTAAAAGAGAAAACGCTGGCTCTCTATTAAGAATTTCTTCATTTTCAGTTTATTATTTGAAATTGAAATATTGACTCCGGAAAAATTTCACGTGTTGTCCTATTTAGATATTGTTATTTAACTTGCCAATTTTTTTAATCTTCTTGCATGGTTATTCATTTCGAAATAATTTCAGACATATGATGTCTAAAGTTAGGCTTGAACTTTGGACAAAATGTCTTAAATTTCGCATCTACCTGAAAGGCAAATATTATTGAACTTTAACCATAAACGAATGAACTTCAGGTAAAAATGACTAAATTTAACTAAACTTAGATAAAAATAATTGAACTTTAACCATATGTGACTGAAGGTTCAAGCAAAAATGACTGAACTTCAGTCATATGTGTCTGAATTTTAGACAAAAAATGACTAAATTTCAATCATATGTGCCTTGACCTTGGCCATATGAAACTTCGCAAGGAAATATGTTTTTGTACATATATAAATTTATGAATCCCCTACTATAATTAATAAATTGCTTAGTGTAGAAACAAAAGTGTTCCAAATATATTACATATACTTTTTAAAATTCGCTAATTAAAATTTCTGACTCCACCTCAAACTACAAACCTGTTAAAGTAAGATTACAAAATATTTGCACTAACCATCTATATAAGTTAAAATCCCTCCTCCGCCCTTAAAAAGGGGGAAATTATGCTCTATGTCTACTGGAAAAAATAATATTTACGTCACGTAGTTACATTATACCCGATTTCGCCCATAATTGTATATAAACACCTTTATATACACTTTTATACAAGATTGACACATTACATATAATGTTTTCTCCAAGTATAATGTTATATCATATTGCATATTGAGTTATGTGGCGTAATATTTTTTGTTGATACTATATACTTGCATACCTTTTGATCAATAAAATCAGCCCAGAACCTAGCTTGAGCTCTCTTGTAAGGATCAGATGGCATCAAAGGAGATTTGTCCTTCCAAACCTCATCTATATACTGAACAATTATGAGGGACTCACAAATTGGTTTTCCATTGTGGATTAATACTGGAATTTTCTTATGAATTGGATTCATTTGTAGGAGAAGACAACTTTTATTTTTCAAAATTTCCTCCTTGTGTTCATACTGAATCCCTTTCTCAGCTAGTGCAATTCTTGCCCTCATACCAAACATGCTCACATAGGTATCCAAAAGAACAACTTCATTAGTCATTTTTGCCAAAAGAATGTCCCAAAATGCAACCAAAAATATGAGCACTTAAGTTGAAAGTAAACTAGGAGATGAATGACTATAAATAGAATGATTGATGATTCATAGGTTGGTTAGGCTTTATTGCACTATCAAGAATGCCCCACTTCTTTTTTTGGACCTTTCTCTTTTAGGGGTCGTTTGGTAGAGTGCGTTAGAAAAAATAATGCAAGTATTAGTTTTGTGTATTACTAGTATCTATCTTGTTTGGTACACTTTTTCAACCTATGTATAACTAGTGCTTGAATTAGTTATATATTCTATTTTGTATTAAGGTGTGTATAATTAATACATAAAAAATCATGGTATTAGTAATGCAATGAGTTCTAATGCATGCATTAGCATGGTTAAAGACATCATTGCCCCTGAAAACCTTTTCCACCATATATATTTGTGGAGGGCATTTTTGTAACAATTTTTTTTCCAGAAATTATGCAATGCATGTTATTTTTAATACACCAAATTAAACAGAAAAATCTCAGCATTATTAATTCAAACATTATTAATACATCATATTCGATCTGCACTATTCTTGTACACCCTACCAAACCACCTCTAATGTTGATTCAATGGATCGTCACTATCAGAGGGAGATTCAAAATTTGGAGGCTGTAATTGTCATTATTTCATATATATGTAACACCTACGCCTATATCCATGAATACCAAATAAGAAGGATGGATCGGTTTGGTTAATTTGATTTAAGTTTATATTAAGTCTTTTATTCGTAAATAAACAATTAAGTTCGATTTAGTTCAATTTTTTTGACATTTGATTTAAAAAAATTAAATTTAATCTAGAACAAAAACACTCTTGAAAGTGAGCATCCAATTAGATAATATGCCAAAAATGTTGCCTAATTTCTACATGTTCTCTGTTTCACTAGATTAATTTACCTTCAATATTCTTGAATTTAGTTTCACTACTAGAAAACGAGAAATTAGGGACGGACAATATTTCGTAGCTACGTATAATAAAAATCTCATGCTAATTTCATTTAGCTATGAATTAGCGAAGGATTATAAAAAAATCAATTAGCTAAAAGCGTTTTAGCGACGGAGTAGTTGGGATTGCCGACAAATTCCGTAACTAATTCCATGTTTCCCTCTAGTGTTTTTCCGTCTTAATTATCAAGTTTTATGATTTTTTTTTGCAAAACAAAACCTTCAAATTTTCAAATCTACAAAAATCTACCCAAAATATCTAGTAAACGAACTTATTTGATCTTTCAAAAGTCAATAAAATACTCCTCAAATCACACTCCAATATATATAGATCAATATTTTTGCGTCATCAAAAAAGAGAAAAATAATATTTTAAATTAAATCTTGCTCCTTGTATTCATGCTAAATCCCAAACATGCTCACATAAGGTATCCAGAAGAACAACTTCATTAGTCATTTTTCTTTAAAAAAATAAAATTGAGGTTGCAAATGGGAATGAGTTGTTGGAAGAATGTACTACTTCCTTCAGTCTCATATTAGTTGGTCATTATCCCTTTTACATGCATCTTAAGAAATCATAAATAAGAAGGTAATTTTTACTAATTCACCTTTTAAGAAAAAAATTTGGAACTTTACAGATAAGTGTTCACACTTTCAAGAAGAATTTGATTGCAAGGGTAATATAGGAAAAATTTAATTAATTTTCTCTTAATTTAGTAAGATGGACAAATAATATGGAACAATTATTTTTAGTAAGATGATCAATTAATATGAGACGGAGGGAGTAGTTGAAAATGCAACCAAAAATATGAACACTTTAGTTGAAAATAAACAAGGTGTTGAATGACTATAAATAGAATATGATGAGTCACATAGGTGGGTGAGGCACTGAGGCTTTAATGCATTACATATCAAGAATGTCTCACTTCTTTTTTAGACCTTCGATTCAATGGATCATTTTTTTTCACTCGATATTCGATCTTTGTAGTAGAACTTGACTATATTCGAATTCGCATCAAAAAGTTTCACATTAGATTATCACTATCCCTAGATATGTGTTGTGTCCTTTTTATCTCAATTTGTTGATGCAATAATTCTTATCAAGAATATAAGAGGGAAGGAAGGTGTATAAAGTACAGAGACTATTTCTAGCTTGAAATTGCAGAAAGAAAAAAAAAAAAAGGACACCACAAGGTGTGGTATTGAATTTTATAGCTCAACTTTAAAAAATTAAAAAATAATTTTTGTTACTCATTAGACATGAATTCTAGTTAGGATATGCACATAGATTTATTTTTTTTGGTAATAACTGTAAAATAAGAAATTTGTCTTGGAATATTAAATCGAACTTACGAAGTGTTACAATTTTGCTCTTAACTTAGGGGCAGAACCCGAACAATTGTTAGAACCATTTTTTAATTTTTTCAATTGCTACCAATGTTGGGGTTTCTGTTATTGTTACTACAGTTTATAGAAATTACGTAGCTGTTTTCAAAGGGTGAGAAACCACCGTCGACTTAACCGTCGACTTGTTGGTTAAAGGATTTATTCGACTGAGTACTTCACTATGGGGTGGTCTGGTCTTATTTGTCCTAAAGAAAGATGGGTCACTCTGATTATGTATTGATTATCGTCAGCTCAACAAGGTGAGCTCAATATATTTTGCCGTAGGATTAATGATTTATTCAATCAGCTCCATGGAGCTAACTTTTTCTCAAAAATTGATCTGCGATTAGAGTATCATCATCGGAAGATTAAGGAGCAAGATATACCTAAAGTAGCTTTTGTTGGTATCTGTGTTCAACAAGTATGCCAGAATAATAATAATAATTAAAACTGGAAAAACAGTAAGTAGAATAATATCCGAGACCACAGAATTCACTGTGTCCTTAAGAAATTTAATCCCCTCACTGTACCCGAGGTTGTGGATTATTTTCTCCCAGGATAAAATGGATATACCTGGTATTGACGTAGCGGTACCGCAAACCTCAATACATTCAGCGAACTCAAAGAGTCAGTCTTTTATCACACTTAGACTCGATTTACTTTTGTAAGAAAATATATTTAGGATGCAGATTTTCGTTGTTGATTTATAGCCAAGAGTTTGAGTTGAAATGGTGCAAAAAATACCTTTTCAGAACAGATATGGTGCCTGTTCAGAAGAAACATCTGTTCTAAACCGGTCTGGTGTCTATTCAGAGAAAACACCTTTTCGGAACAGGTTTGGTGTCTGTTCGGAAGGAACAATTCCTTTTCGAATTTTTGTTGGAAATTATTTCGCGAATTTTAAAATAATATTTCGCGCGAATTAAATTAATGTCTAAGAAAAGGAAAATTATTTGTGAACTCAATAAATTTTATCAATCAATCACATCATTTGCCATTGCCATTGCCATTGCCGAAGCCGAGCGAGCGACGATGATGGCGCGAGAGGGCACTCTCTTTTTAACCCTTTAAGAGCTAAAGAGAGTGTTTCTTAATATAAGGACAAAACTTTTTCTCTATTCTACCAATGAGGGAGAAATGACTTTTCCTTTCATTTTCTCTTCACTTGGTTTCCCCATATTTCCCAATTCACATTACACCCACATTTTCCAATTCACACCTTATCTTTAAAGCTCATTCTTTAAAGAACACAAACCCAACAATCCCCCACATGAATAGGGAATGACTATATCATGAAAACATATGCATGAAAAACTGTGTGATTCGAAAGCAAGGATTAATTGCATGTGGATAAGTAGGTTTTCCTTTGAACTTTCCGTAGTGAACATATATCGGATATACTCGATCAATCGATAGACTTTATGTCTTTAAACCGTCGAGCTTTGGTGTATACCTAGACAACATAAGTCACACAATCAACCCTTTAACTGTCTTTGATTCTCATTGTTTTGTTCGTTTCAGCCATGAACACTGCCTGATTCATAAGTGCGTAGAGAACTGGCCTTACTGGATTCTCCTTGAAGCGGCTTACACTTCACACTTACATAGGTGATTCCTAAATGTGTTATCCCGTAGATACACCATTTGATATACCATGTATCAAACTTAGAAATCATTAAAAAATCTTAACGTCTTATCCTTGTTACTGAACATTATCTCATCACGAGAATGGACCATAAAAGTTATTTTGAAAATGTTGAACCATCATCAATGACTTTGTTTGATCTCTTTGAACCTAGATCTTGGGATCTCCGTCTTCTAGGTAGAGTTACCGCCACGATGATTTGTCCTCGGCCATAGTCCCATTCCCTTTGATGATCTTTCAACTACCTTTCTAGTTAGGCTTTTTGTAAGTGGATCCGACACATTATCTCTTGACTTTACATAGTCAATTGTGATAATTTCACCAGAGAGTAGTTGTCTAACGATGTTATGTCTTCGTCGTATGTGACGAGACTTTCCATTATACATAACGCTCCCAGCCCTTCCTATTGCTGCTTGGCTATCACAATGTATGCATATAGGAGCCAACGGCTTAGGCCAAAATGGAATGTCTTCTAAGAAATTTCGGAGCCATTCAGCTTCTTCACCGGCCTTGTCTAAAGCTATGAATTCAGACTCCATTGTAGAGCGAGCGATGCATGTTTGTTTGGATGATTTCCAAGATACTGCCCCTCCACCAATGGTAAAAACATATCCACTTGTGGACTTAGTTTCAGTTGACCCGGTGATCCAATTTGCATCACTATATCTTTCAATAACAGCTGGATATTTTTTGTAATGCAAGGCAAAGTTTTGAGTATGTTCCAAATGTCCCAAAACTCGTTTCATTGCTATCCAATGAGTCTGGTTGGGATTACTTGTGTATCGACTCAATTTACTTATAGCGCAAGCTATATCTGGTCGTGTACAATTTATGATGTACATTAAACTTTCCAACACTCTAGCATAGTCCAATTGAGAATGACTTTCAGCTTTATTCTTAGCAAGAGCAAGGTTCAATTGGTGTTTTTGTAATTTTGAAGTCCAAATACTTGAATTTTCAAGTACCATTTGGATATAATGAGTTTGAGACAATGCTAGACCTTGAGGAGTTTTGTGAATCTTAATTTCCAATATCAAATCGGCAACTCCTAAGTCTTTCATATCAAATTTACTAGCAAGCATGTGCTTCGTAGCATTTATGTTAGCAATATCGTTACTCATTATCAACATATCATCCACATACAGACAAAAAATGACTACTTAATTTGGAGTGTTTTTAATATAAATACATTTGTCACACTCGTTAATTTTGAAGCTATTTGACAACATTGTATGGTCAAATTTTGCATGCCATTGTTTGAGTGCTTGTTTTAGTCCATACAAGGATTTAACAAGCCGACACATCTTTTTTTCATTTTCAGGAACCACAAATCCTTCGGGTTGTTCCATGTAGATTTCTTCCTCTAAATCTCCATTTAAGAAGGCTGTTTTCACATCCATTTGATGGATTTGAAGACCGTACACAGAAGCTAACGCTATTAACACTCTAATCGAAGTAATTCTTGTTACCGGTGAGTACGTATCAAAGTAATCAAGACCCTCACATTGTCTAAATCCTTTGACGACAAGTCTTACTTTATATTTGTCAATAGTGCCATCATCTTTTATTTTTCTTTTGAAATTCATTTGGAATCTAAAGGTTTATTTCCTGGAGGAAGATCAACCAATTCCCACGTATGATTGTTCATTATGGATTCAATCTCACTATTGACTGCCTCTTTCTAATATTGTGCTTTCAAAGAAGTCATTGCTTCTTTAAAAGTTCGAGGCTCATTTTCTAACAAAAATGTCAGAAATTCTGGTCCAAAAGAAGTAGAGGTCCTTTGACGTTTGCTACGTCTTGGATTTTCCTCATCAAGATCATTTTCTGTTGTTTCTTCCCGAGGTCGTTTAGATCTTTCGTTAAACGACTCACATTCCTTTTTATACGGATGTATAGTTTCAAAAAATTCAGCATTATCTGATTCAATCATCGTAGTCACATGAATGTCGGGATTTTCTGATTTATGAACCATAAATTGATATGCTTTGCTATTTGTAGCATATTCTATGAAAACACAATCAATTATTTTTGGTCCTATTTTTACACTTTTGGGTTTAGGAACTTGTACCTTAGCCCAACACCCCCACACTTTCAAGCATTCAAGGTTAGGCTTTCTTCCTTTCCATTTTTCATATGGAATAAATTGTGTTTTACTATGGAAAACTCTATTAAGTAGTCGACTAGCCGTAAGGATAGCTTCCCCCTACAAGTTCTGAGGTAAACCAGAACTTATTAAAAAGGCATTCATTATCTCCTTAAGTGTTCTATTTTTCCTTTCCGTAATTTCATTTGATTGTGGCGAGTAAGGAGCAGTTGTTTGATGAATAATGCCATATTTCAAATATATTTCTTCAAAAGGAGATTCATATTCGCCACCTCTATCACTCCTTATCATTTTGATCTTTTTGTTAAGTTGTGTTTCAACTTCACTTTTGTATTGTTTGAATGCTTCAATTGCCTCATATTTACTATTAAATAAATATACATAAGAGTATCGCGTACTATCGTCAATGAAAGTTATGAAATACCTTTTTTCACCGCGAGATGGTATTGACTTCATGTCACAAATATCTGTGTGAATTAAGTCTAAGGGTTTTGAATTCCTTTCAATGGACTTATAATGATGCTTAACATACTTAGATTCAACACATATTTGACATTTGGATTGATTGCATTCAAACTTAGGTAATATATTCAAGTTGATCATTTTGCGCAAGATTTTATAATTGAAATGTCCTAAACGCGAATGCCATAAATCATTTGACTCAAGCAAGTAAGAAGAAGATGGAACTTTATTATTATCAACAACCATTACATTCAGTTTGAAAAGGCCCTCAGTAAGGTAAACTTTTCCTACATACATCTCGTTCTTACTTATTACAACTTTGTCAGAAATAAAAACGCACTTAAATCCATTTTTGACTAGAAAACTAGTAGAAACTAAGTTCTTTCTAATTTCAGGAACATGATAAACGTTGTTCAGAGTCACCACCTTGCCAGAGGTCATCTTCAGAAATACTTTTCCAGAGCCTTCAATTTTGGTTGTTGCAGAATTTCTCATGAAAATGGTCTCGTCGGGTCCAACAGGAGCATATGTTGCAAATGCTTCTCTAATAGCACAGATATGTCGGGTGGCTCCAGAATCAATCCACCACTCTTTGGGACTTCCTACTAAGTTGCATTCAGACAACATAGCACATAAGTCATTAATGTCCATATTTGTTTCAATCATATTGGCTTGACCCTTCTTCTTGTCTTTCTCTGGAGCACGACATTCCACAGCCTTGTGTCTAGCTTTTTCACAGTTGTGGCAGTCTCCCTTGAACTTTTTCTTACTAGGATAGTTTTTCGGTCCAGATGGCTTTTTTCTTTTTTCGAATTAGTTGGACCAGTCTCAACAATGTTTGCTCCCATAATTGATGAGTCTCCTCTAGCCTTCTTTTCGGCAGTCTTGTTATCTTCCTCGATCATCAATCGAACAATGAGATCTTCGAGTGTCATCTCCTTGCGTTTGTGTTTCAAATAATTTTTGAAGTCCTTCCATAAGGGAGGCAACTTCTCAATCATTGCTGCCACTTAAAACGCATTATTTACAAACAAACCTTCAGCAAGGAGATCGTGAATAATCATTTGGAATTCCTGAACTTGGGTAACAACAGATTTGCTATCCACCATCTTGAAGTCCAGAAACTTAGCAACTATAAACTTCTTCAACCCGACATCTTCTGTTTTGTACTTTTTCTCTAAAGCTTCCCACAGTTCTCTTAAAGTCTTCATGTTGCTGTACACACTGTACAGATCATCCTCCAGCCTGCTTAGTATATAATTTTTGTACAGAAAATCTGAGTGCGTTCAAGTCTCAGTCACTAAGAAGCCTTCATTATCCGGAGTTGACTCTGACATAACTGAAACATCTTCCTTAATGAACCTTTGCAGACTCAGAGTAGTCAGGTAAAAGAACATTTTCTGTTGCCAGCGCTTAAAGTCAATTCCAGAGAACTTTTTGGGCTTTTCTGTCAGAGCCGGTGCTGGTGCAGAACGACTGGAGGAGGCTACATTACTAGCAGTGCCAACCATTGGGGTACTTTCTGTTCCTGTCATGTTTGTTACTGGTAACAACACAAACAAAAATATTAGTTGGTGAAGTTTCTTCGAACCAAATAAAATTTTCCCAGAAACAGATTTAATATTCGATGAAATTTTTATATTCTTCGAATCGAATATAAAAATGGAGTAGAAAAACCAGAAAGGTTTTTAGTCTCCAAATCCAGAAATAGATGATCACAGAAATAAAAAGAATAATCTAAATTCCTTAAGCTTATTGGTATATGTGTTCAACAAGTATGCCAGAATAATAATAATAATAATTAAAACTGGAAAAATAATAAGTAGAATAATATCCGAGACCACAGAATTCACTGTGTGTCCTTAAGAAATTTAATCCCCTCACTGTACCCGAGGTTGTGGATTATTTTCTCCCAGGATAAAATGGATATACCTGGTATTGACGTAGCGGTACCTCAAACCTCAATACCTTCAGCGAACTCAAAAGTCAGTCTTCTGTCACACTTAGACTCGATTTACTTTTGTAAGAAAATATATGTAAGATGCAGATTTTCGTTATTGAAAAAATGAGGTAATCCTCTATATTTATAGCCAAGAGTTTGGGTTGAAATGGTGTAAGAAACACCTTTTCCAAACAGGTATGGTGCCTGTTCAGAAGAAACATCTGTTCTGAACAAGTCTGGTGTTCGGAAAAAACACATGTTCGGAACAGGTTTGGTGTATGTTCGAAAGGAACAATTCCTTTCCGAATTTCTGTTGGAAATTATTCTGCGAATTTTAAAATAATATTTCGCGCAAATTAAATTAATGTCTAAGAAAAGGGAAATTATTTGTGAACTAAATAAATTTTATCCAAAAAATTGATCAATCAATCACATGCCAAGCCAAAGCCAAAGCCGAGCGACGATGACAACGACGCGAGGGGGCACTCTCTTCTTAACCCTTTAAGAGCTAAAGGGAGTGTTTCTTAATATAAGGACAAAAAATTTCCTCTATTCTACCAATGAGGGAGAAATGACTTTTCCTTTCATTTTCCCTTCACTCGGTTTCCCCATATTTCCCAATTCACATTACACCCACATTTCCCAATTCACACCTTATCTTTAAAGCTCATTCTTTAAAGAACACAAATCCAACAGCTTTCATACCCGTTATGATTATTTTAAATTTTTGGTGATATTTTTTAATCTGACTAACGCATCGGCTGCATTCATGGATTTGATAAATCACGTTTTCAAGTCAGTCCCGAGAACCATGCGATCATTTGAGAATAGTTTTGAATTTTGAAGACACTTAAGGAGAATGAGCTTTACGCAAAAAAAAATTAAGTGTGAGTTCCAACTTGATTTTGTAGCATGTTTGAGTCATGTGATATCTAGCGATGATATTAAGGTTGATTAATAAAAGATTGAAGCAGTTAAGAATTCATTGAAGCCACAAGTGTGACATAAATTTGTAGCTTATTTGGATTGGTTAGTTATTATCGGAATTTCATAGAGGGATTCTCATCTAAAGAAACACCACTTACGAGATTGACGCAAAAAACTGCTAAGTTCCAGTGATCGGAGGCATGTAAGAAAAAAAATCAGTAGTTAAAAGTGAGACTCACTTTAGCTCCTATTTTAACTCTTGCATGTCAATGCATAATATGATTGTCTATGCTCTCCGTTAATTGAAAAAGCACGGGAAAAATTATCCGGCTCATGATTTAGAGTTCGCCACAATTTTTGCGTTGAAAATTTAATTTGGTGTCTCTGTATGGTAAGTAGTGTAAAGTTTCCTAAGAAGTAGTTTTATTACTGGAAGACTTCCTAGACATCCACTTCTAAGCAGTAAAACACTTATTATTTTCTATGCATCGAATAACAACATTCCTACTACTTTTTCTACATATATATAAAAGAGAAACATACAGTAACAACTAACACACACCGAACAATATCCTCATATACGCTTAACGCTTAACGCTTAACTCCGTCAAGCCTGTATACGAGTAAAACGAAAAGACCATATTCAAACCTTCTTCATATATATATATATATATATATCTATGCAATGCCGAGGTTCTGTTTCATTTTCAACACATAGACGTAAATTTTGTTAGGCTCCGCGAGAGATTTGGCGACACTATCTTTATGTATACATTTCTTGGCCCATGCCACCAGTTTTGGACACACTGCTTCTATGCTAAAATTTCCAAATTTCTCATAAGTAGGGAACCAACTGTAGAAAGGAATTAAGGCCAAATCCAAAAATCCAAAATTTTCTCCATTGAAGTATGGCTTATCTCCTAACTCTCCTTCCAATAATTTTAGGCACTCTATGAATTCTTTCTTGGCTGCTTCTTGATCTTCCCCTTTTGTAGCCCATATTCTCTTTCCACTATCATAGACCTGTACACGAGAAAACGCTCTCTATTAAGAATTTCTTCCTTTTTCAGTTTAAATTAGAAATTAAATTTGTATTTCGACATAATCTCAATTAAAAAACACTACGAAAATGATTTAATATTGGAAAAATTTCACGAGATATTCAATTTGGACGCTGCTATTTTATTTGTACTCGCCTTTCTAGCTTTTTTTTACACGTTTATTCACTTCAAAACAGCTTCAAACATGTGGTGTCTAACGTTTGTTGTCTAAAATTTCGTATGACTTGAAGTTCAAACAAAAATAGTTGAACTTTCACCATATGTGGATGAACTTCTCGGAAAAATGCATGAACTTTTGATAAAAAATGCATAAACTTCTGGTAAAATGACCGAGTTCAATTACATATGACTAAAATAGGTAAAAATAATTAAACTTCCTATATGATTGAAGTTTAAGCAAAAATGTCTTGAACTTTAATTATTGGTGCCTGAACTTTAGTCATTTCTTCGGTCATATGCCTGAACTTCAAACAAAAATGACTGAACTTCATGAGTGAATTGTGCTTGAACTTCAGTTATATGAAACTTTGTCTAAATTTATTCTGACATGTGTAGACTTGACAATTACAAATTGTCACACACTATTATCGGTATGACTTAAATGATGATCCCAAAATTAAATATAAGTACACTTCTTGTTTACACTAATTTTTATAAGTAATTAAATGGGATATATATGTATATCCATACCTTTTTGTCAATGAAATCAGCCCAAAACCTAGCTTGAGCTCTTTTGTAAGGATTAGATGGCATTAAAGGAGATTTGTCCTTCCAAACCTCATCTATATACTGAACAATTATGAGTGACTCACAAATTGGTTTTCCATTGTGGATCAACACTGGAATTTTCTTGTGAATTGGATTCATTTGTAGGAGAAGACAACTCTTATTACTCAAATCTTGCTCTTTGTATTCATACTGAATCCCCTTTTCAGAAAGTGCAATTCTTGCCCTCATACCAAACATGCTCACATAGGTACTCAAAAGAACAACTTCATTAGTCATTTTTGCTAAAAAGATGTAAAGTGGAATCAAAATATGAGCACTTAAAGTTGAAAATAACCCAGGTGATGAATGACTATAAATAGACTGATAGAGTGATCATAGGTTGCACTATCAAGAATGACTACATCTTTCCAGGACCTTCTCTTTTAATCTTGAGGGGAACTTTTTTTATTTTGATTAATAGCTTGTTTGGTCAAGCTTTTAAGATATTAGGGGTCGTTTGGTAGCTGTATAAGAACTAAGTTATCCATATATTAAACTATGTATAACTTATACGACGTTTGGTAGATGGATAAGAAATTAGTTATTCAGGCATAAAAAATTAGTACGACGTTTGGTAGATAGATAAGAAATAAGTTATTCAGGTATAAAATTAGTACGACGTTTGGTTTGTAATTTTAAAATCCGCATAAATAATACATGTATAAGTTATGAGGAAATTTGTGTATTATTTATGCAGAGTAGAAGATGAAATAATTAATACTGGTATAACTAATACATGCATAAGTAATACCCGCATAACTAATACCTGCATAACTAATACCCGCATAACTAATACCTGCATAACTAATACCCACATTACTAATACCTGCATAACTCTAACCAGCTACCAAATGACTCCTTAGTATTTAATTTTTTTAAAAGAATGCTTATTTTAAAAAGAAATAAGATATTTAATCAAGTTTTCGGGGGAAAAGTGTTCCTAAGAAATAGTTAAAAATTTAAAAAAATGTAGTTCTCTTCTAAAAATACTTCTCACTTTTGAGAAAAATATAATTAGAAACACTTTTAAAAAGATTGGTCAAATACTAATTACAGTTCAAAAATAAAAAATACTTCTAAAAAAATATTTTTAAAGATTTGACCAAACAACAATAAATTTAAATTTGATTCCAAAGCGTTTTATGTTTGAAATAAAACGCTCCCTGACAAGATTAAAATTAAAAACAAGTTCAATTGATCATCACTATCTTAATAATATGTGTCGTGTCCTTTTAGGACATTCACAAAATAAATGAGCACATAGGTTGGTGAGGCTTTATTGCACTATCAAGAATATCCCACTTCTTTCTGGACTCTCTTTTACTCTGGAAAGGGGAAAAAAAAGTTTGGATGGATCATCACTCAGTTAGAAATAAAAGGTTTTTTCACTACAAATTAATAAAAAACTTATGTTATAGAATGTGATTTTTTCAGTATTTTAAAAGGCGGTCGTGGAGCGAGGCGTAACTAAAACGCACCGAGGCATTGGGGGAGCCTCATGTTGTACCAATGTCTCCGTTTTAGAAGGAACAAGGTAATGAAATTTCGATATGGACTTTTATTGTTGTTACGACAGGCGGAGAGCAGTGCCCTACTCGTTCTTTACTAGGCATCTAGGCGAACCCGCTGGGTTAATTAACTCAAGGTAAAGAAACTCATTAGGTCAAAACTAGGGGAGTGCTTACTAATAGCGAAAGGTTAACATCTCTCCGCCCTTATTAGTAGTAGCGAACATCAGGTAACTTCGTGATGTAAAACAGCAGATTGGTAATGAAAGGCAATGTACTAAGAAAGCGCAACTCTATTAGACCTATATCTGGAAAAAGCTGGAAGAAAGGCGAGAAAGAAAGGTTGCCTACTACTAATAAGGGCTTGGTAAAAAATATAGTGAAATAACCTTCCCTATTCTTTCCCCGGGAAGGCGAAAGAATCGAAAGACGTACGCCTCACAATTTGGGGCGTACGCCTCACAATTTGGGGCGTTCGCCTAAGCGTGAGGCAAATGCTGAGACGAACGCCCTTAGGCGTAAGCCCTGAAAATTACTATCAATTAAAATATTTTTTTGCTATTAAGTCCCTAATTTAACTTAATTACTAAAATATTTAATTGTTAAATTTAAATAATACTTAAATACTCAAAAATAAAATAAAAGTAGAAAACTTAAAACTCAAACTTTCAGAAGCATATTTAATATTTACTTATAATGTACTTTTTTTTTGGCAAACTTATATTTTTGAGGACATATAATGATTTATTATACGAAAAGTTGACTTTATATATTGAATGTATTGTGTTGTTTTGGGTAATATTTTTAGCTGAAGCAGTTTTAGATATATTTTCCTCTATTTTTTTAAAAAAATTATAATTTTATGTAGTTTTACCTTTATTTGGTGATTTCTCTATTTTAAAAAAATTTATTTTAGTTATATAAAATTTATAAAATATTAAAAATTAAAGGATCATGGGGCTTACGCCCCATCGCCTCGGGGCTTACGCCTCGCCCCGTAGCAGGTAAAACGCCTCACCTCACTCTCCCGCCTTTTAAAACACTGGATTTTTTCACTCATTTTTGAAAATGAGAAAATAATGAGTTTTTAGTAGGGGCTATCCTATGTTATATGTGTCGTGTCCCTTTAGGACATTCCCAAAATAAATAATCCTAAATAATTTGGTGATGCACTGATTCATATCAAAAAAAGATAAAGATAGAAAATACAAATTTTAAATACATCTTGAAGTTTGACACGCAAAAATACTCCGAATTCGGTTGGGTGTTCCATATCATATACGCAAGAACATGGGAGAATGAGGTATAAAAATAATTGTTGGTTGTTTTAAAGAGTTGGAGGTAATATTTAAATAAGGTGTACTGTGAATTGCGTAATGGTGTGAAATAAAATGAAGATAAAATTAAACTTGAAGAAAGTTAATTTATTTTTTATTAATAATGAAGAGAAAGAATTTTGTGCTTATATATAAAAGTAATTCTTCTAGTTCTTAAAGAGTTGAAAAGAGAGACTTCCTTTGCGCTATCATCATTGCTCGCTCAGCTTTAATTTTGGCAATTGATTGATAAATTTTATTCGTCGAAGTTCTGTAATTTACATTGTCGCTATTACAGAAATATTTTTTCGATCTATCTTGAAATAAAGTAATAGTAAGAGGGTTATAATTCTTTAATGATACACAAAAAACTTGTGAGCTCAGAATATTATCTTTATGTTTCTTATTACTTTCTCTTCGAATATTTTTTCCCCCTATTTTTCTGATTATAAACAAAACTTGATTGTTACTGCTTTGAACACAGGCTGTTAACAAGAATGAGATGAACATAAAATTTCGATGGGCAATATCCATTTGTTTTATTATTTTTTTTCACTTCATGTTCCAAAAGACGACTAAAGTCTCAAACTAGCAAAAATCAAATAAAAATAATATAAAGAAATAGAAAGAATTAGATATATAAGTTGTAATGATTCTATTTTATTTGTCCTAATTCATCCCAAGAGGATCAACAATATGGGTGGATCCAGATTTTCTTTTTTTTTTTTCAAAAAAATAAAATAAAAAATAGTGTACTATATATTATGAAATGATAGATTTAGAATTTATAGTTAAGGAGTTCAATCTCAAGGTTCTTCTTATGAATTCATTATATTTTGAAATTAATTTTTATTTTTTTAGTGGTTTTAACTAATATACTTATTTTTCATATTAAATTGGGATCAATTGAACCCGTTGATTATACGTGACATCCTCTATTGTTATTAATTTTAATATAAATATTTGATCCGATTATACAAAAATTTGTGATACCCAAAGGAGAATAGAGATTTCAATACACATGCGCACAAACGTGATATTTGAAACCCCAGCTCGATACCAAAAAAAAGAAACGGAAAAATAACAAGATAGACGTGGGGTCTATACCTCAAAACTTCACTTATAAATGTGCACCCAATAATCGTTGGGTTATAGAAGTTTTTGACTTTAGACACACACATGTATATTAAGTAGTCTTAAAAATAACATTAGCATACATAGTATATAGCGAGAAATATGGATACACACGTGAACTCGTGTTCCTTCATATATATACATACATTATCAATAATATTCTTGCTTATTCTTTAAGTGACTCAAACATTCAACTCACCGACTGATGATGAAAATGTTAAACCATTAGAACCTTTCACTCGTTATGGTACCACCTCAAACAAGGTGATATGTTCAATCATTAGAACATAAAATTTTGAATGCATAGAATTAAAATTCTGAATCTGTCTCTGCAGTTACTAACCATGTGTCCACCCTTTCTTGAATTCCAAATAAGCTTGATAGACTTGATCTGAAGTAGGAAGAGACTTAGATACAGAGTCCCTATTCAAACACCTTTCACCCCACATCACTAGCTTGGGACATTCTATTTCAATTGTGTTGAAATTTGCAAAGGTCTTGAAAACAATGAACCAATTGTAGAAAGGAACAAGGGCAATGTCTACAAATCCAAACACATCTCCCCCAAAATAAAGTTTGTCTCCAAGCTCTTGTTCCAAAAACTTGGACCATTCTATAAGTTCTTTCTTACCATTTTCTTGCTCTTCATTTTCCCCCATCCATACCTTTACACTTGATTCATGTACCTAAATTAAAGCTTATAGAGTAATCATATGATGAATAATAACATAGAGATTGTTATGTAATGAATACTAATATAGAGATTGTTATGCTTCGAATAATAGAGTTAGATTTTATATGGATGAATTGTGTAATCGGAAAAGGATCAAAAATGTTCCTAACGTATCATAAATAGTTCAAAAATGCCCTCCTTTCACCTACTAAATCAAAAATGCCTCAAACATTTTTTTAGGTCTAATAATGCCCCTTTTTAACATCAGAATGACATGACAATAAGAGGGTCTAGGAAACACCATAACTTCCCAATTTTAACCAATTAAATACTTTGATCGGCTTTACCTGAGTCGGAGTCTATACGAAACAGTTTGTCTATCTTCACAAGCTGAGGTTGCATATATATCACTCTCTCTCCAAATATCACATATGGAATTACCCTGAATATATTGTTATTTGTTTGTTTGTTGTTACTCGCATAAAAAAAATTATACATGGTCTTTTGGTTGAAGGGATTAAGTAGGTTATTCCGGTATAAATTTAGGATTAAATCTATCCTATATTTGGTTGCAAAGTATTAGTTGCAACAATAACATATTCAGTGTAATCACACAAGTGAAATTTGAAAAGGGTGGAATATACACAGACCTTACCCCTAAGTAGAAAGGTTATTTTCAATAGCAAAGTATTAGCTAAAGTCCGGATAAATCTTATATCATAATCATGAGATTATTTATCTCTCATAGAAGGTGAGATCATTTATCCTAATTATAATCATCATTATAATCTTAAAGTAACCTGATTTTGAACCATCCCTAAGTTATACAAGTTAAATCACACAAATATCCAAATATACATATGAGGAACATGAAGAGTTAAAAAGTCCTAACCTTCTTATTGATAAAGTCAACCAAGAACCTAGCTTTAGCTCTCTTGTATGGTTCAGAGGGCAATAAGGGAAAATTGTTTTTCCAAACCTCATCAATATACTGAATAATGATATCTGATTCACAAATAGATTTACCCTTATGAACAAGAACCGGTACTTTCTGATGAACCGGGTTCATTTCCAAAAGCAAAGGACTTTTATTGGACAAATCTTTTTCCAACTTGTGGATGTAGTTGATTTCCTTTTCAGCTAGGGCAATTCTTGCCATTGTTCCAAAAGGACTTGGCCAGTAATCTAAAAGGACAACTTCTTCATCTCCCATGTTTCTTGAAAGTTAGGAATAGTACTAGGCTAGTAGAAGACTTGTAAGAAGAAGAGGAAAGAGTATGAGAGTTTGTGGTTCTTTTTGTGGTGTGCCAAAGTCACTAAGGAGAGAAAGGGACAATGCAATCATTTTAATTTTCCACTATTGAGTCTCCTTTTTTTTTCAAAATATCATTCCTCTATGTGTAATACTCTACTAACGATTTAGAGCCTGTTTGGATAAAATTAAAATTTGATCAAATTAACTTTTAATTTTTTTTTAACCTTTTCAAGTGTTTGATAAAGTAAAAAAGTAATTAAAAAAGCTAAAAATTGATTAAAAAAACCCTAAAAGTTTGCTTTCAACTTAATTTTTTTTTTTTAAGTTTGACCAATGCATTTACCCTTTTATCCCTTATAATTTTCTCTAATTCCAACATTACCCTCATTTTTCAGTCCTAAAATGTATGGAAGTACTCTCTTTTCTCTCATTTTCATCCCGCTTCTCCATCTTTCCCTTTCTCCTACAACAAAAAAATGCTTATCAACACTTATTTACTAAACACATTAACATATATTTTTTTTAATTTCAACACTTTTTATCCAAACACTTATCTACTTATTTATAAGCATTTATTTTCAGCTTTTAATCGCATTGGTTAAAAGCTATTTTTTTAAGCAAATTCAATCAGGCTCTCAGAGGGTGTTTGCGGCCTCATTTATTTGAACTTAATAGAGGTTTTAATCTGAATGATTTAGAGTTCAGACCTTTAATTATTAAGTGTATTTATTTATATTAAGAGTTGAAAACTTATTTGCATCTAATAAAGGTTTAAATCTGAATGACTTAGAGTTCAGACCTTTAATTATTAAGTGTATTTATTTATATTAAAAGTTAAAAACTTATTTAATATGAATAAGTTTTAATCATTAAGATTTTGAACAAACTTTTAATATCATTAAGAGATATTTTTATGTGAATAATTTTCACCACGACTCTATTCACAATCACTAGCCACCGCCACTAACCACCTCTGTTATCACCACCATTACTGTTGTCAACCATCAGCTACCACCACCGATTAACTCTGTCATTACAATCACCATTGGCAACTACCATCATCGTCAATCACTATTGTCAGCCACTACTACACCTACCATCTCCCTCATTATAATTATATTTACTGTCTCTGTTGTCATCACTATTGTGATCAATCCTACCACTTGGGCATTCATGCTGGAATTTTTAATATTTTTTAGAAAAAAATTTAGGCAACCAACTTTCAACACTCATATCTCCTTCATTCGATATCAAAATCTTACAAATAATGTATCGTTGGAAAGCTATTGAAAACATATTTCTAGTGATGTATGACTCGTTCACTTTAGCAGCCCATACTAAAAGATAACTTAGCCGAAAGTTCGTACGTTTATAAAAAAAAAAACTTTGAAAAACTTTTTCGAAATGCTATAAATTGAAAAATCTGCCTTTCACTAAATTTTAATCATGCAACAGTGAAATATGAACACATCTATCCCATGATCTAATACTAATGACGAATTTAAACTCGAAAATTTATGCGAAATAATACATACCTTTTTCTCTAGGATCAATGTGTGTTAATACCACCAATTGCCAAACGATTTCTTGCAAGATCACTTGTGGAGTCTTGTAAATTATCCACAACAACTACACTCTTTTGTTTAAGGAAACTCTATCAATATTTTTGTGGTGTCTAGAATGATCTCAAAGTCATCCTTTTTGTAGCAGAACAAAGTAACTTTTAAACTCCTATCGTTATTGAAGAGTTGCATAACTCTTCTTTCATTAACTAGGAAGTTACTATGAAGTTACATCTTGCTCCATTCATGAACCATACAACTCTACCTCTCCAACAATCTTGCTACTTCAATTTGTGTCGAATAAAATGAGTCGAGAATCATGAGATCTAAGGTTCAAAATTAAGCAAATATAAAAAATATTAGTTGATTTCTTTTCATTGTTCTAATCTTAAGACCCGTTTGGCCATGAGATTTTCACTTTTTTCTGAAATTTATTTTCACTTTATTTGAAAATCAGTGTTTGGCCATAAAAATGAAGTTGTATTTGAAATTTGAAAATACCCCAAAACCTGGTTTCACTTTATAAAATTTTCTTTTTCAAATTTATCTTAAAATTTTTATTTTTAAATTATAAATATTTATTGTAAAATGTATGATTAAACTCGACTCCAACTTTAACTTTAAATTTTTTAAATAAAATTTAAATAACAACAACAACATGGCTAGTATATTCTCACATAGTGGGGTCTGGGGAAGGTAGAGTGTACGCAGTCCGTACCACTACCTCAGGAGTGAGGTAGAGATGTTGTTTTCGATAGACCCCCGGCTAAAAGTAACAACAATCTAAAAGCTGACATAGTATAAAAACAAGAAATAATATGTAGCACCAAAATAACAGATAGTAACAGAAACAAAACTACCACAAAATAATACTACAATCGATCTACCCGGAACAACAAACATGACCAAAATATCAAGAACAAAATACTATAAGCATAGCACTATGATTACTAGCACAGACCTCAAAACAAAACACTCTTACCTACTAACAAGGACGCATTCCTTCCTACTAACCTTCTACCCTAATTCGCGTCCTCCACACCATCCTATCTAGGGCCATGTCCTCGGTGAGCTGTAACTGCTTCATATCATGTCTAATCACCTCCTGCCAATACTTCTTCTATCTACCTCGACCTCGCCTGAAACCATTCATAGCCACCCTCTCACACCTCCGCACTGGTGCATCCGTGTACCTCCTTATCACATGGCCGAACCATCTCAATCTCACTTCCCGCATCTTGACATCCACTGAAGTCACCCCCAACTTGGCTCGGATAACCTCATTTCTAATCTTATCTCTCCTAGTAAATTTGCACATACATCGCAGCATCCTCATCTCCGCCACCTTCATTTTTTGGATGTGAGAGTTCTTGACTGGCCAACACTCCATCCCATACAACATAGCTGGTCTAACCGCCACTCTGTAGAACTTGCCTTTAAGTTTAGGAGGCACGTTCTTATCACACAAGACTCTGGAAATGAGCCTCTATTTCATTTGCCCAGTACCAATACGGTGAGTGACATCCTCGTTGATCTCCCCATTAACCTGGATCATAGATCCAAGATACTTGAAACTATCTTTCTTCTGAATGACCTGCGTATCTAGCTTCACTACCACGTTCGTCTCCTGCGTCACCTTACTGAACTTGCACTCCAAATATTCTGTCATGGTCCTGCTCACCCTGAACCCCTTAGACTCCAGGGTCTATCTCCAAACCTTCAACTTAGCATTAACTTCTCGGCGGGTCTCGTCAATCAAAACTATGTCATCCACAAATAACATACACCATGCACCTTACCTAGAATTTGTCGCGTCAAAACATTCATCACCAAGGCAAATAAAAATGGACTAAGGGTCGATCCCTGGTGCAACCCCATCAAAACGGGAAAATGCTCTGAGTCTCCCCCAACAACCCTTACTCGAGTCTTGGCTCCATCATACATATCCTTAATCAACCTAGTATACACACCCTTCACTTTTAATCAAACGCCATTGAATAAAAAGGAGTTGCTCGAATGGTAAGTACCCTCCACTTTTAATCTCAGGCTGTGAGTTTGAGTCAAGCGCCTTGGGGGAAAAAACGCGACTTTAATAGAAAAAGACTAGTCTTGTTTATACCCAATTTACAGGTAAACTCTTTTTCCTTTACTTTTGCCCCCAAACATTTACACGTGAAAATTGAATGGTCTGGCAATTGGAGTCCAGTACAGTACAGTCAACTCGACCGAGTTTGAAAAAGAGCCCCAACTGTTTGACCCGTGAAAATGGACAAGAAGTTGGGTCATTTCCTTTTCTAGGCGACTCCATTTGTTATCATTTTGCCCTTTTGATCATCATCATTCATCATCTTCATCTCCTTTTTTTTCTTTTTTCTTTTCACGATGGGATCTCTTCTACGGATGAATCGCCTTGTAAGTACCCCATAAACCCTAACTACTCTTTTTTTGCTTACCAAGTTTGACTTCTTAATGGCTGAAAAATTAGTGCTTTTGGGGGTTTACAAGTTGTTAATTTTCTTGTTTTTTTTTCTGCCGATGAATCGTTCATTATTCTATTTTTGTTATAGTTTTGGGGATGAATGTTGAATTTCAGCTCATTTATTTATCCTGAACGATTGATTTAAGTGTTTAATTTGCTCAAATCAATTGATTTAGAATACCATAGACCGAATTACTTAAATTTCGACAAGTGAGGATTGCTAAAGTGGTTGAGTACCTCCACTGTCAACTGATTGGTTGAGGGTGGAGGTTAAGTGGGAACACTATTGATCCTTTTTGGGGTTTACAAGTTGTTAATTAGCTTGTTTTTATGCTGATGAATCGTTCATTGTTTTTATTTTTCTATCAGTTTTTGGGATGAATGTTGAATTTCAGCTCATTTATTTATCCTGAATGATTGATTTAAGTGTTTAATTAGCTCAAATCAATTGATTTAGAATGATTGAAATTTCTATAAGTGAGGATTGCTCAAGTGGTTGAGGGTTCGAGTCACACTGGAGGGTAAGTGGGAACACTATTGATCCTTTTGGGGTGGGGTGGGAAAAAAAGAGAAAGAATAGTTGGAATTTTCATTCAGTCACAAGGTTGAATTTTCGTCGAGCAAGGTTATTAGTTCTTGGAGAGTGGAGTGTAGTGGGATTTGGGGAATGACTTTTAAGAATGATAAAAATGTAAGCAAACTCAAATCGCAATCAATCAACTATTTTAGAAGGAAGTGGGAGTTTATTTGCTTCTGTTGTGATAATGTCTTTAAAATTGTGATTGTGCTTTAATTATTTTTTTCGGAATCATGGGATGAGTGTTGAATTTCAGCTCATTTATTTGTCCTAACGGTTGATTTTGAAGTGTTTAACTAGCTCAAATCAATTAATTTAGAATACCCTAAACCAAATAATTGCAAATTTCCAGTCAGTTACCAAGGTTAAATTTTTCATCGCAAGGTTATTAGTTCTTGGAGAGTGGAGTTTAGTGGGATTTGGGAAACGACTTTTAAGAATGATGAATATGTAAGCGAACTCGAATCGCAATCAATCAACTATTTTAGAAGGGAGTGGTAGTTTATATCATTTTTGTCGGAATCATCCATTATCTTCTTATGGTTTCAGCTTTTGGGCTGAATGCTGAATTTCAGCTCATTTTGCATTTTCTTTTATTTATCCAAATGACTGATTTTCAGTTTTTAACTAGCTATAATCAATTAGTCCTAAAACAAAAAATTGAAATTGTCAGTCAGTTAATGTCGGTATTTTAGTGAATTTGATAGTTAAATTTTCATGGAGCAAGGTTATTAGTTGGAGAGTGGAGTGTAGTGAAAACCCCCTAGTTTCTTATATTTGTGGTGGCATTTGCAATTCTCTGTAAGAACTAGATCATTTTTGAAGTTTGAACACAATCTTATCATTTCCGACGAGACTGTTGAAGGAGAGTCTATCTTTTAATGCATTCTTGTCTAGAGAAGTTTAGTAAAAGAAAATAGAAAGGAACAAAAGAATGTACAATTGTCTAAAAGGAGTTTGGGCAAAGGACATCAGAAACGTTTAGACTACGATTTCAGCCTACACATTTTGCTTTTAGTTCTTTAGAGGTCTAAACATATTAAGTCAACTAAGTTGTGACTTACATAAAGTACATATCATAGAAATGAAAGTCACAATTTAGTTTTCTTTTGGTGCTAAGGGAACTATGATTTGACACTAAGTTAGCTGTTATATTTCAGTATTTGCTTCTTCTTCACCTTGTTCTTCTTCTTGAGTATAATTCCTTTTTCACGAACATAAGTCATAACTTATGCTGCAATTAACTACATTCAGCTAGTTTAACTCTTGTTCACCTTGTTATTCTTCTGAGGCATATTTCCTTCTCATTCATGACCTTATTTGCCAACTTATGCTGCAGTTATCTTCCATCGTGGAGTCATGTAACTGCATCATCGACCCACAGTTGCCTGCTGATGACTTGCTAATGAAGTATCAGTACATCTCTGATTTTTTCATAGCACTTGCTTATTTCTCCATTCCAGTGGAGTTGATATACTTCGTTAAGAAGTCTGCTGTTTTTCCATATAGATGGGTTCTTGTGCAGTTCGGTGCTTTCATAGTTCTTTGTGGAGCAACACATCTTATCAATTTATGGACGTTTAATATGCATACAAGGAACGTGGCAGTAGTAATGACTACTGCAAAGGTCTTGACTGCGCTGGTGTCATGTATAACTGCTCTCATGCTTGTCCACATCATTCCTGATTTATTAAGTGTCAAAACTAGGGAACTCTTCTTGAAAAAGAAAGCTGCACAGCTAGACCGTGAAATGGGTATTATTCGGACTCAAGAGGAGACAGGTAGACATGTTCGAATGCTAACTCATGAAATCCGAAGCACTCTTGATAGACATACTATTTTAAAGACTACACTTGTTGAGCTAGGAAGAACGTTGGCATTGGAAGAGTGTGCATTATGGATGCCAACACGTACTGGACTAGAGCTTCAACTTTCTTACACTCTACGTCACCAAAATCCAGTTGGATTAACTGTACCCATACAACTTCCTGTAATCAATCAAGTTTTCGGTACAAATCGTGTCGTGAAAATATCACCAAATTCACCTGTCGCAAGACTTCGACCTACTGGGAAATACATGCCGGGTGAGGTGGTTGCTGTCAGGGTTCCACTTCTGCATCTGTCAAACTTTCAGATTAATGATTGGCCTGAACTTTCAACAAAGCGCTATGCGTTAATGGTTCTGATGCTTCCTTCAGACAGTGCAAGACAATGGCATGTTCATGAACTGGAGCTTGTTGAAGTGGTAGCTGATCAGGTTTGGATTTTTTAATTGGAAATTCCTTAATATAATGTTTTATAGTATCTCCTTTGTATAATATGGATTGAACACAACCATGTTGACATACTGAGTTTTAGGTGTAAAATTAGATATGGACATTAGAAGACCAATTACAAAAATCTGAGAAATTCATTGTCTGAGAATCTGCAAGCAGAATTGCACAACTTAGTCGTTACTAGTATTATTGGTATTATACATTGGAATTGCACAGCTGAATTGTTATTACTGTTATTGTTATAAATTTTTTAAAGATAAATCAAAAGCTGATTTATGATGATCTTTTTTGCATCCATCTTCTGCTGATTGCTTTTTGGTGAGTGAATAGTTAGGCCGGGTTGTGGATGAGTGTATTATAGTAGATTTTCTGATAGGACCTTAACTCCTTGCTTTTGCTTCATAGATGACCCCCTATATTAGGAGCATAGAGAGTAGGATCTATGGTATTTTTTTTTTCTTTTTTAAGGAACTGAACCATTGATCAGATAATTGTAGTCTGGATGATTTTGGATCTATGGTATATAGAAATATTTGGAGTACAAGTTCAGTGAGGTGACGCACGAGGCTGACGTGGTAGTGAAGCTTGATACTCGGGCCATTCAGAAGAGAGATAGTTTCAAGCTAAGCTGCTCAGGCTCGGGTGCGGGTGTCTGATACGGGTGCGGATCTAGAGGTCGGATCCGTCGTGTCTAAATTTTAAGATTCGGGGATGCGGATCCAGATACGGATACATGTGTGGGATTCGGCTAAAAATAATTCAAATATCTAAAAATAGAGTTATAAAACCTAAATTATGAGATATTATGTGGAAAACTTGAGGAGAAAATATTGATTAAGAGGAGAATCCTAGAAAGAGATAAAAAGGAAAATGAGTGACATAGAAATTTTTATGTACAAAGTATTCCATTTTCTTCAATTTCACCTTAGCTTTTGTTTTGATTACAAAAATCATTGGATCATTCTGGATTTTTTATCAATTTTGGTCAAAGTACCCAAAATTGGTTGACCAGATTGGGTACGGATCCCACACCCACACCCATGTCGTGTCGACACGGGTGCGGCACCGAAAGTGAAGAGTCTGAGCAACTTAGGTTTCAAGTATCTTGGGTCTACGATCCAGGGAAATGGTGAGATCGACGAGGATGTCACCCACCGTATTAGGTGCAGGGTGGATGAAATAGAGGCTCGCATCAGGAGTCTTGTGTGATAAGAAGGTGCCTCTTAAACTTAAAGGCAAGTTCCACAGAGTGGCGGTTAGACCAGCTATGTTATATGGGCGAAGTGTTGGCCAGTCAAGAACTCTCACATCCAAAAGATGAAAGTGGCAGAGATGAGGATGTTGCGATGGATGTATGGGTTTACTAGGAGAGATAGGATTAGGAATGAGGTTATCCGAGACAAGTTGGGAGTGACTTCAGTGGATGTCAAGATGCGGGAAGCGAGGTTGAGATGGTTTCCGGCGAGGTAGAGGTAGACCGAAGAAGTACTGGAGGGAGGTGATTAGACATGACATGGAGCAGTTACAGCTTACTGAGGACATGACTCTAGATAGGAAGGTGTGGAGGACGCGGATTAGGGTAGAAGGTTAGTAGGAAGGAATGCGTCCATGCTAGTAGGTAGGAGTGCTTTGGTGTGTGGTCCATGTTAGTAGTCGTAGTGCTACGCTTGTAGTGTCTTGTTCTTGGAAGTTTTGGTGATGTTTGTTATTTCGGGTAGATCGAATGTACTACTATTTTGTGGTAGTCTTGTTTTGTTACTATTTGTTGTTTTGGTACTACTTATTGTTTCTTGTTCTTATATTATGCCCTTTTTTTAGATTGATTGTGTCTTGAGCCCGGGGTCTATCGGAAACAACCTCTCTACCTCACTTTTGAGGTAGTGATATGGACTGCGTACACTCTACCCTCCCCAGAACCCACTTTGTGGGAATATACTGGGTATGTTGTTGGTGTTGTTGTTGGTATATAGAAATATTAGGAACAACCTTTCTGAATTACTTGAATATTCCTTTTGTAGTACATAGAACTTCTTGTAGTATATGTAGTATATGTAGTATTCCAATCACTTTATTATATGAAGTGAAAATCACATTTGGGATAATGTATTTAAGTGTGTAAAAGTAAATACTACTGAGTTGTTACAAAAATGATTCTTCAACGGAGCCGTTTAAAAAATTTACATATCTGGCATCTTACTTCTCCATCAGAAACTTTAGTAAACGTAACTTTTTCAGTCTATCTCTGGTAATGACTGTTCTCTGATGAATGTAATTAGCTCAGTAGCAAGTGGCACACCTAGTCTTTGTTTGGCTTGTTCAAAAATCATGATATATTATCAGTTACGGTGAGTTGTCCAAGTTTTACTGCTTTTTGCTGTTTGCATTGCACAGTCTTCAAGAATTTTCACTTTTTCTGCATAAATAAGTTATAACATTTGACAATAATTCCTGGATTTCTCCTGGATATCAATGGAAAATACAACTCAATCAACTCTGCCTCAATCTCAGATTAGTTGGGGTCTTCAATATGAATCCTCTGTATCTAACCACTCCAACTCAGATCCAGAAATCAGATTTCAAAGAAACTCATCGTAATTCAACTATATTTAGGCTTCCTGTTAACCAACTCTAATCCTCATTTATCCAGACATGCCACCAGCTATTATGCTTCGATTATGGAAAAATTGACAATTAATAAAAGAAAAGAACAACTTAAGAAAAGATATAACAACTTAAGAAAAGATATCCATGTCAGCTTCCTCTCCCTAACCCTGCCCTGGCCAAGACAATTTTTTTTCTTTCTTGGAGAAAACTCTGAAAATTGGAAACCTGCCTCCTTTCTCCTAATTTTGGATGTTCTACTTCTAAACATATACGGTAATATATTCTAGTTGTCAGTGTCTGGTTGCAACTAGTTTTAGGTGTTTATATGTCTATTTGATTAAACAAGAGCTATCCTTGACCTTGAGTGCCCAGTGTGATTTTAATCTACGCCTCGTCATTTCAGGTTGCTGTTGCTCTCTCACATGCTGCTATTTTAGAAGAATCAATGAGGGCTAGGGATCTTCTTATGGAGCAAAATGTGGCTCTTGATCTGGCAAGAAGAGAAGCAGAAATGGCTGTTCGTGCACGTAATGATTTCTTGGCTGTTATGAATCATGAAATGAGAACTCCCATGCATGCGATAATTGCACTTTCTTCCCTACTACAAGAAACTGATCTAACTCCGGAGCAGCGTCTGATGGTTGAAACCATCCTCAAAAGCAGCAACCTTTTAGCAACACTGATCAATGATGTCTTGGATCTTTCAAGGCTAGAGGATGGAAGTCTTCAACTTGATATT
Source organism: Jaltomata sinuosa (assembly GCA_003996215.1). Taxonomy (NCBI): domain Eukaryota; kingdom Viridiplantae; phylum Streptophyta; class Magnoliopsida; order Solanales; family Solanaceae; genus Jaltomata; species Jaltomata sinuosa. The sequence continues at coordinate 752,867 of QJPP01000040.1, forward strand.
GACACTTTTAATCTCCATGCTCTATTTAGAGAGGTGCCCTTCCAACCTCCTCTTTTCTTCTTACTTGCAAATTCTAGATTAAATGCAGGAAAAAAAGTGGCATTACTGATATTTTACTGTTCGCTATGTTTGCTGGACCTACTGACTGATTAATGTGTCTTCTTATTTCTGTAGGTCCTTAGCTTAATCAAGCCTATTGCATCTGTGAAAAAGCTGTTCGTCACACTTAGTTTGTCATCAGATTTGCCGGAATATGTAATTGGGGATGAAAAACGGTTAATGCAAATTCTCTTAAACGTTGTTGGCAATGCTGTAAAGTTCTCAAAGGAAGGCAGCGTGTCAATTTCTGCTTTTGTTGCAAAGTCAGATTCTTTAAGAGATCCTAGAGCCCCCGAGTTTTTTGCTGTGCCAAGTGAAAATCACTTTTATTTACGGGTACAGGTATAATTTTCTGTGATAGGTTAAGGATAATTATAAATTTGACATTTTAGACTTATACCGTCAAATGTTTTGTTCTTGATATTTTTATTATTCTAACTAATACTTTCTGTAGTATAGATAAAAGATACGGGGATAGGAATTAATCCTCAGGATATTCCCAACCTGTTTAGCAAGTTTACACAAAGCCAAGCGCTAGCAACTACAAATTCTGGTGGCACTGGGCTTGGCCTTGCAATTTGTAAGAGGTAAGGGGTACCCCAGTTCCTAGGTGTTCTTTTCCGACTCTGATTTTCGTTTTGCTATGTGAACTTGGTAACTTCAAATTTAATTTCTATCCTCTTGTTGCATTTAGTATTGACACATCTTCTAATGGGCCGGAAAACAGGTTTGTGAATCTTATGGAAGGACATATTTGGATTGAAAGTGAGGGTCTTGGCAAGGGGTCCACTGCTATATTTATCATTAAACTTGGTATTCCTGGACGTGCAAATGAATCTAAGCTCCCCTTTGTGGCCAAAGTGCCAGCAAATCACATGCAGATGACTTTTCAAGGATTAAAGGTTCTGGTTATGGATGATAATGGGTGAGTACTATCTGGACCACTTTATCTCCAGCTCTTGTCTTGTCATGCTGTTTAATGATCCATCTGATTCATGAGTTTCTCATCTTATATGTATTGATCTATCTTACGTGAGACTGAACATGTAAATACTTAACAAGAGGTAATCATGGGATGTCACTTTTTGAAGAAGACCAGGGCTCTGCTGATCTACATAACAGTAATGAAGTCAGAATCTTAACAACTATATGTGGATGTGCTGGTGACATGTACTTAGGAGTATATGCCTTTTTCTAACAAAAAGGAGGATAGGTGGTGGAAAAATGATAGATTTACAGTAGCAGGATTTGGAGAAAGGAAGGAGAGATTACCAGCCCACCTCTTGGGGCTCACATCATTATCTCTAGTTGGAAGAAAGGAGTGACCTACTGGCAAGTAGTACTTTCAAATCCAATAAAAGGATATAGTGCTCTTTCAAGGCATAAGAAGATGGAGGAAAAAGTGGCTTTATTAATGTCTTAATACAAGTCTTTGGTATATATGCACTGAATTAAAGGAGGTCACAGTTCAATCTGTTTCGCCTAGATATATATGTTTCTCCTGAGACTTCTTTATCCAGAGCCAGTTATAGAGTCCCTTTTCTCTTATTCTTTTATCCTCTTTTCCCCCCTACCTTCCACTTTTCTCTTGTGATGACCGCTGTTAACCCGCTGTTAACATCTTTAACCCGAGGTAGTTAGTTATAAATTGAAGACAGTTGTTTTATTGTTGGATATAAATTTGTATGAGCAGTGATCGTAGCTTTGCTCTTCTTTTTGATTTTTCCTACCTTATTATTATCATCACTATTATTATTATTGTTGTTGCTGTTATTATTTATCCTACCTGATTATATGATTAGTTGACATTATTTATCAGAGTTGTTTCTGTTTTGATACTCTTTCATGCAGGGTTAGCAGGATGGTAACCAAGGGTCTGCTTATGCACCTTGGATGTGATGTAACAACTGTTGGCTCGCGTGATGAGTGCTTGAGAGTTGTTACACAGGAACACAAGGTAGTGTTCATGGATGTCAGCATGCCAGGTATAGACTGTTATGAAGTCGCTGTAGTGATACATGAAAGGTTTGGGAAACGTCACGGCAGGCCACTTATCGTGGCACTGACGGGGAACACAGACAGAGTTACTAAGGAGAACTGCATGAGAGTTGGTATGGATGGAGTTATTCTAAAACCTGTGTCAGTGGATAAAATGAGGAGTGTTTTATCTGAGCTCTTAGAGCATGGTGTTGTACTTGAATCTTAGTGATCGTAGGAGTTAGGCAGCCGGGGGGATTGGCGTGGGTGGGGGGGGCTTCATTACCAAGAGAAGTGTATGTTAAGAGACCTCAAGAAAATATGCAGCAACCATATAAAAATTCACCCAAATGCACGAGTCGTTGTATATAGTTCTCGGATTTGGGCAAAAGGAAGAGTTTTATTCTTGGTGATAGCACAATATGCCACTTGAAGGTGGTGTATGTTATTTATGTATCTGATTAAACGCGATGTTGCTAGAGGACTTCAACAAATTTGTAGAAAGGAGTTGATTTTTCCACGTCAATTCATACGCGGAAGTGTTCATATTCCACAGAACTTTGCATAAGATCTGGAATTGACAGATCCCTTCATGTACTTGAAACGTTAGAAACACTTGAAATTTTTTCTGGAAACTGTATTGCCTTGACTTAACATTTGGGGCAAAAACATGATTGGTCAATAGATTATGTTTTTTCTTCTGTTATTTCTATTGCCTTTTTCTGGACTGTTTTGAACTATTTTTTCCTTGAGCTGAGGGTTTATCGGAAAACAACCTCTCTACCTCTGAGGTAAAGGTAAGATGTGTAATACTCTACCCTCTCCGGACCCCACATTGTGGGATCATACTGGGTATGTTGTTTTCCTAATGCCTTTTACATTTCATTTTCCTGAGGGGTCAGGCAAATGATGTATAGTGTTTTGTGACCCTAGTACATAGCAAAGAGTTTGAAGTGAAGGGGTGTTTTGACTCTATGCGCCACGGAAGCAAGCAACAAATAACAAAACTATAACTTGGTCTTTCAAAAGGGGATGGGTTCTTAAGTTGAAAGTTGAAACTTTCACTTTTTTAAAAAGAAAAGATATATATTCTTTTTTGGGGTTAAGGTTGACTTTTTTTTTATTATTACTTATTATACATGGGGGAAGGGGAATGCGGGATAGGGCGGGGATTACAAGGTGGAAAATTAAATTTTCATCAATAAAGTGAAAGTTCAGATAGTCAATCAACTAAACTATTAGAATTTTAAGTAGAAATAAAGATGTACATATTTGACTCTACCTTTCTCATTCCTCAACCCCCTTCTTACAGCCCTAGGGCCTAGGGTGGAGGTAGGGTACATGTTATAAGTTTGGTCGAATTTAGTAACTTTAATTTAAACTTTTTAATTGTCTTAGAAAAAATCATTGAACATGTACACATTAGAAAAATGACTTTTAAGTCATCTGCAATCCGTTAAAGTTGTTCACAAAATTTAGTTAAACATCTCAATCCACCTTTGTACCTATTGAATATCTACATTGTAAAAAATTGTACCTATTAGACATTTTTACTGACATGGCAAAGTGTATGTAAAATTGAATATGTACACATTATTAATTTAGAATTCAGTAACTCAAAAAGAGTAGAATCGCTACTAGAAATAAATGTTTTTCCATTGTGAATCAATAGAAAATATATGTTATAAAATATGATTTTCTCACCTCTTTCTCACCGAACTAGCTTACTGAAAAAACGCATCATGGGAAACAATTCACATTAAAATGCTGGAAAACTTTCTAATTTTTTCGTGTGAAAATACTACTACTTTTTTTATTTTCTCACTGATTCAATTAACTTATCTATGAAAATAGTCACCAAATATTTTTCAGTTAAATTTTTTTTTGTAGTTTATTTCAAACCAACAAACATTAAATCAATTTTTTTAGTAGTGAATTTTGAACCAATAAACTTCAAATTTCGGCTCCACCTTATACTTACAATCGCGGGCAAAGGTCTTTTCGCGAATGTTTGTCATATTGTATGATTCAATTCCTCTCCCTTAATATTTTATCTCATTTTTATCATTGGTCCTTATCAAAATTGCACATGAAAAATAAGAAAAACCTCTCAAATCAAAGTGGAATAAAGGACAAAAAAAACATGAAGTTTTAGGTGGCATTTGACCATGAAAATTTTTATTTTTTTCGGAGTTGAATTTTAGGGCCATAAATTTCTCTAATTCAACTTGGTTGAATTTCAAAATTTTCAAAAAAAATTGAAAAACACCAAAAAGTTAATTTCAATTTTTTCACTCCAAATTACGTACTCACAAAATTTTTAAAAACAACTCTAATTTATATTCACAGTCAACACAATTTCAATTTTTAAATTTAATTTTTCACTTTAAAAATAAAAACTATTTTTAAAATTTTTACAATAAAACATGGCCAAACGACGCGTTAAAAATTACTCATATCGACGAAAAAAAGGCCAGAAAATTGTAGGTGAGAAGTCCAATCCTACGTATTAGTTAGGGGAAATTAGTTAAATTGATATTTTAAATGTTTATATAACTATATTAAATTAATTGTTATAAAAATAATAATAAAAAAGGTAAGTGTTTTATCATAAATCACAAAGAATTATCATTATGAACCAAAAATTGAGGTCTCTGAAATTATCACATTTTTTTCATATTTCCTCTAATTCATGAAAGTTGGAAAAGAGGGGGAAAAAAATCAAAGTACAAAGGAACAAATCTCCCACAATTACTTTGTTAATTACTCGCTCTGTTTCATTTTAGAATATCATTATTTTAAAAATAGATGTTTCAAGAATTCTATTACTACTTATTTCTCATACTACTCTTAGTATTAAATAATTATATAAAGTAATAGAGTAGTAATCAAATATAAAATTTTAAAGTATCATTAATAAGAATAGTTTAGTAAAAATACATATTTAATTAAAACTTTTTTAAATAATGTTTCAAATCAATAGAAGCCAAATAATATAAAATGGAGGGAGTATAATATTGCTACCAAACATTATATCACAGGTCAAAATATATGATAATGATAAGTGAGAAAAGAATAGAAATAAAAGAGAAATCTTAAAGGATGCTCGTGAAAAAGCTAGAGAATTAGATTCCTTATTGTCAACACTTTCTTTTTTGTTACGTATCTCAATTCTCATCTCATTAAATTCATATTTTCATCGAAAAATCTTACATTAATAATATATAAAACGTTTCTTAACAAAGGCCAGCGTCTTCATAGTGGTTCAAATTTGTAACCTCTTATTAAAGATGAAGGATTATTTACCATGACTATCTTCATTATTTCTTTCTATATATATTATTTTGGACTGTTTTTTTTTCCGCTTGAGCTGAAAATCTCCTAGAAACAACCTCTCTACCTCTAAGGTAGTTGTAAGGTCTGTGTACACTCTACCCTCCCCAAACCCTACTTTGTGGGATTATACTAGACATGTTGATGTTGTTGTATATCAGAATTTTTGTTGAAGACACTTATTTTTATATTTTATTTGCCTGCATTTCCTTGTGTTTTGAAGAGGAAAGAAAAATCTCTCTACCTGCTGCCAACAGCTTGTCTTCGAAATTATCTGAACAGGTCGATCCTCCCATCTTATTCTTAAACTACTTCTCGCTCAGTTGCTCAAAGATAGAGATCGGGCTTTCACATCCCATTTATTTTAGCAACTTATCCTAAAATCTCCTCTTCAAGAGCTTCTCGATGACGACAGAGCGACATCTGTTGTGGCGGATGATTTTTTTCTTTCAGAATAAGACCTACACAATTATTCAAGAGTCGTAACACAATGCTCTTTTTGTGTATTTGGGAAAATAAATAATAAATGAAGAATTTAATAATTAATAATGAAATTTATAAAGATGAGTAAAGTATACATTTGTTTGTATGCATACATATTTATATATATAGGAGTTAACATCAATTGCATTATTCATGTGAAATAGTCGTTATAGAGATGAGTACAACTCATATTTATTTTTGCAATTATATTTTGTGTCACAAGGCATCTACTTTGGACCACACTAAAAAGAACCACACCATACCATCTTTTTTTTTAATTCTTTGTTGTTTTCGATGAAATTTTATTTCCTTGGTCAGTTATTGATCGGGTCAATTTATGCGCATATCAACTAATCTTGAGATATCTGTCATCTTCTACTAATAATATGTATCATATAACTCTGTTCATTAATATTATAACAAATAGAAAGAAATCACTTAGTATTTTGTCTCAGATTAAAACCTAAGGTCAATAATATTCAACCTACTTTATTGCTATTCATAGGGTCATTAAAGGGTGACCTGACTTATCCATATTCACACAACTATTATTAGTAGCGGAGACGTCATTCTTATCGAGGGAAGTCAAACATACCAAAATAGACACACACGAAAAAAATCAAGAAAATTCAACATATTATATATCTATATATAAAGATATTATTATTATTAGGAAAATGCTCTCTATTAGAAATTTTAAAGATATTATTAGAAAAACGCTCTCTATTAAAAATTTTAAAATATGAATTTTATATCCATTGCATTTTCTCCTGAATATTTATTTTGAAAATAGGCATCTTAATTTTACATGGGTATTTTGGTTGGGAGAATCAAGAAAAGAGTAAATTAAAGAGGCTCAGAAATAAAGGTTAAAAAGGCATAGAGCATTTCCTCTTTATCTTTTAGCAAGTTGATATAAATATAAATTTCCATTAATCTGGATCAATAATACTCTCTCCGTCTATTTTTACTTGTCCACTATTGACTTTACACACTTCTTAAGAAATTTTAAATAGAAGGGTAATTTTATCATATCACCCTTTGAATATAATAAATACAATGTCTTGAAAAATGTAATAGGGAAATGACTGTAATTAATAATAAGGATAAATTAGGAACTAAGTTGTAAAATTATCTCTTGATTTCATAAATTGAACAAGTATTGTTGGACATCTATTTTAATATAATAGACAAGTAAAGATGGACGAAGGGAGTACCTTTCTCATTCTATTTCATACGGTAGTTTCTTGTTGTTTGATTACGGTTATCACATGTGCTTGGTGTATTATGTGTATTTTGATTATTATATTATTTTATTATTATTACTATTTTTTTCTTTATATATTGTTACTGCTTTTATTTTTGCATTTCCTTTTCCTAACTGCTTGGATAAATTTTATTTAAAGTCGAGGGTTTATTAAAAATAGGCTCTCTATCTCTATGACGTAAAAATAAGATTTGTGTATCTCTACTCTCCGATCTCCGGACCGCACTTATGAAAGTGAATTTTTTGTTGTTGTTGTTGTTGTTATGCTTACTACAAATAATTATTTTAAAATAAATATAGATTTAGAAAAATAAGAGAGAAATTAACTTTTTAATTTTTTGTTTTAGTCTTACTATAATAATTGTGAGGAAAATAATTATGTGATAGTAAAAAATGTAATAACTCGAGATCAAGCAACAAACAAGAATAATCTATTCAAATTTTTGTTTTTTAATATTTTTTAAGAAACGTATAAATAAAAAATATAATGAGTAAAATTTATTTGTATAACTACTAGAAAAACTTTGAATTTTCATTAGAAAAAAAAGGTATCGAATTTGACTTCCTTATTCTTGTTTTGATCTAGAAATATTATGACTTGGAAAACGTGCCTAAATGGCTAGCAGACATGAAATTTAGAAATTTTGGCCTCATTAGAGGTTTTGACATTACTATATTTTAGGAAATGTAACTGCTTTTCCTCAAAATTTGAACATTATTAGTATTAAATTAAAATTACTAATCATAATTTAAGATTCGTTAGGTCATAAAAAGTGAAAGATGTTTTTCGAAAAAAATTTGGCAAAAATCGTTTGCCCATATAATTTTTAATTTTTTGACAAAAACCCCCAAGTTCCCAAAAATTAGAAAAAAATAGTTTTTGAGTCAAATTCTAATTTTTGGGAACTTTTAAAAAAATTTAATATTTACCCCATGTTTTTATATTTTATAAGAAAACACCACTATTTATTACTTTCAACTAATATATCTGTCAAATTCGATGAATCTTTGTAAGATTTGTCAAAATTTCTTCGATAGCCGATGAGAACAATTAAGTGATCATATAGTTGTTGAACTAGTATTAAAAATTCAAGAGTTGTTCCAATTATTTTATTCTTGTCTCCTGACGAACTAATGGGAATGTGTGCATTTATGCATATAGGTCAAGTAAGCAGTGGTAAACATAGTTATTCCGGAACATGTTCATTATAAAATGATAATACAAATTTATGGGTACATTTAATAATTTTTAAAACTTACGGGTATAAATCACATTTCGTGTTCTTTCTTAAAAAGTGAATATATTTCTCAAAAACTACGGCAAACACATGGTGAGACTTCACCCAAAACTTCACCCAAAAATGACTTGCCAAAAATATTTGGGAATCTATGGCCAAACGCTAGCTTAAGAAAATCATGTGATCTTATAACTTTAATTACTTTCTCCGATCATTTTTACTTGTTCATTATTGATTTAATACACGCTTAAAAATCAGATTTCACCTCATATTGCTCCTCATTCAATTCTTTCAAATCCATTGAATTTTTTTTCGTGTTCGAGAATTTCCTCCTTCTTCCACCCTGCCTCGAAGAGTAACATAAGTAAAAGGGTAATTTTATTATATCACTCTTATTAATTATAAGTCATCTAAATAATTGAAAATGAATAGTATTTAATGATAAGGATAAAACAGATATAAGCTAATAAATTATTTCTTAATTTTTTAAATAAACAAGTAAAATTAAATAATTATATTTAATATACTGAATAAGTAAAAAAATAGACGAAAAGAATAAAGTACAATAAAAGGAGTGGTTTAATTTTACCCTAACTAAAGAAAACAAAAGCGAACGAAAAATATCAACGCAATGTTATATCAGGCTCCGTGGCGTGGAAGATCTATTGAACAACTCGAAAAAGAAGGGGGGAATTCTCGAACACGATTTTTTTTTTTAACATATACAAAGATTACTCAATTTTGAGATTTTTTTAAAATTATTAATAAAATAAAAAAAGACTGCTAAACACAATATTTAGTGATATAATTTATTATTTTTTTTAAAAAAAAAAAAGAAAACTCAATTGGTCAAAAGTGTTCTCTTGTGATTAATTTCACCCTAAATTGTGACTTATTTGACTGTCAGAAATTTTATATAGAGATACTCTAACAACCATAATGTTCCTTTCAATTTATGACCAACTTTTTATTCTAATTCCTATGGGAATATTCTGATGTATTTTGATATATTTATTTGATGTCAATATCAGACTAAATGCCATAGCTGGTATTAAATACTTTATTTTTAAAAAAAAAAAAGTAGTACAAGATTTTTATGAAAACAAAAAGAAAGAGAAGTTCAGATAAATATAACTAAAGTTTCATTATTTTTGTCTGAACTTTATTTTAATCATTTCTGCTTGAACTTCAATCATGTGTAACTCTATAAGACATTGCATATTTAAAGTTATTCTGAAATGAATAGACGTTCAACGTTCTTTTAAAAATGGATATAAATTAAATAATCATGTTCAATAATACCTTGTAAGTGTTTGAGTTAAGGGTCGAAAGCACACGTAAATTATCTCAATTTTTTTTGAATTTCATACCTGAACTATTGAGAATGTGAGTATCCTACCTGAACTATCATCCAATGATTAGCGAAACACATCTAGATGCTGACTAGACCAAATATTTGTCTACAAACGCTTCTAGATGTGTTTGATCATAATTTTTTTGTCTACCTGGCATATAGAATAACTCTATTAGCTGACACATTATTATTATTTTCAATTGATTTCTTAAAATCATGAACTTCTCCCTTCCAAATTAGAGATATCAATGCCACAACTGAGACGAAACCACGACGAAAAAAGGTGAAGAAGAATATACCGGATGTTACGATGGAGAATAAACTAATTTATATGGTGATAATTTTTGACATTCAACCTTAACTTTGAACTTAATATTAATTTATTTAATTTTGTCATTGTAAAATATTTTTTCACGTGATAGAATTTTTAAATAAAAGAGAGAGTATACACATCATAAGATATTAGTCAAAGTGTGTTTTGCTAACCTAAGATAATAGTTCAGATAGAAAACTCACACAATAATCATGCATAAAACTCAAAAAATTAAAATAATTTAAATATATTTTTGATCGTTTAAATCTAAATTTTAAAAAAGAATCTAGGAAAGGAATAGTGAATGCACCATTGCTATCACAAGAAGAACAATGACAATATGTACAATCACTTTCATTTTCCCCACAAACAATTCCCCCTAAAATATAGCACCTCCCTCCTATTGTCCATATTTTTTAATAGCTAAGCCCTCTACAATTATCTATCTTTGCATCCCAATGTTTAAGTCAAACAATTGAAATTATTTTATTTATTATATATAGTTATATCATTTAACTATAATTTATTAATATATATTCTCATGTTAATCTATCAATTGACTACTAAAATTAATGATTTAATATAACTATCGAGTGCAAATAAATTTTATTTTTCTCATTTTCAAGGCATACTAGTAAGAATGTGGATTGAATGAACATTCTCGATAAGAAAGCTCAAACTGAATCAAGAATAAATTTGGCTAATTCGTTTCGCTATTCTGTCCAATGAACTTTTTTTTTTCATAAAATATTTTGCACTCACAAATTCTCAGATCTAATTTTTCGATAAAAAAAACTGAATAACTATCAAATTTTCAAAATTTTAGGAAGCATTTTGATGTAACCTATCACCAATTTTAATAAAACAAATTGGAGTTATAATTATCTCATAATTTTAGGTTTCTTTTAATCTTGTAATTATTCCAAGTAAAAGAAACATTTGTAAATTTTTTATTCCAATCTATAAAATAATCAAATATTAACCAATCATCAGGCACTCCATTGTGCGCGGTGCCACCGGCAATAAACTGAAATAGCAGAGAGAAAAGACAAACAACTTGTAGTAATATAATATACTTATATAATATATAATAATAGAAAAAAAATAAAAAAATGTAGAGTATTGGAAATTATATATTATAGAATCCCAACAAACTTTATGATAAACATATGATGATATGAATATCAATATCCACTTGCTACACAAGGTAACAAAAAACAAGGTACGAATGGAGAATTTAAAGTTTACGAGCTAATTTTTATATAATAATTTAAAATTAATATATAATAATAAAACAAATTTATAGTTAAATATTTATATAATAATAACAATAATAATATATTTAGTGTATTCCTACGATATGAGGTCTGAGAAAGGTAGAGTATACGCAGTCTGTACCTTTATCTCAAAGGTGAGGTAGAGAGGTTGTTTTCGATAAATCTTTGGCTCAAGACAAAAATAGTTTTAAAAAAAGACGTAATAGAAGTACAAGAGACAATAGGTAGAAACAAAACAATAAAGTAACAGAATAATACTACAATAAAATGCTACTAGAAGAAATTACAAGCGTAGCACTACTACTACTAGTAGGAACAACAAAAACATTCCTACGTACTGGCATAGACACACTCCTACCTACTAATCTTCTACCCTAATTCGTGTCCTCCACATCTTTTTATCCACGGTCATGTCTTCGGTGAGTTTTAACTGCGTCATGTCATGTCTAATCACCTCTCCTTAATATTTCTTCGGTCTACCTTTATGCCTTTCCTGAATTTACTCATACCCAACCTCTCACACCTCCATACTGGGGCATTCGTGCATCTCCTCCTCACATGTTCAAACCATCTCAACCTCGCTTCCCGCATCTTGTCTTCATTGACGCCACTCTCATCTTATCTCGGATATCCTCATTTCTAATCTTATCTCTCCTAGCAAACCAACACATCCATCACAAATATTCTCATCTTCGCCACCTTCATCTTTTGAATATGCGAGTTCTTGATTGGCCAATACTTCGTTGCATACAACATAGCTGGTCTAACCACCACTTTGTAGAACTTGCCTATAAGTTTAGTAGGCACCTACTTATCACACAAGACTTCAGATGCGAGCCTCCATTTCATCCACCCCTACACCAGTACGATGATTGAAATCTTCGTCAATCTCTCTATTTCCTGAATAATAGACCCAAAATACTTGAAACTACCTCTCTTTTGAATGACATGTATATCAAGCTTCACTTCTACATTAGCCTCATGCGTCGCCTCACTGAACTTGCACTCCAAATATTCAGTCTTGATCCTGCTCAACCTAAATCTTTTAGACTCCAGGGACTATCTTCAAACCTCCAACTTAGCATTAACTCCTTCGTGAGTCTCGTCAATCAAAACTACGTCATATAATAATAAACACCATGGCACCTCACTCTGAATTTATCGCGTTAATATATTCATTACCAAGATAAATAAAAACGAGCTAAAAGTTAATTCGTGGTGCAACTCCATCAACTCCAAATAGATTTATAGTTAAATATTTATATATATTCAATAAAAAAAAGTTTTAATATACATAAAATTTAAACAAAAAATAGTGAATTCTCATGAAGGAGTAGATTATAGTCTGGATCCATCACTATCAACTCATTTTCCGTACGTTAGCTATTCTCATCTCTCCTGCTTACAATTTTTTTTTTTTAAAAAAAGAAATTTTATCAAAAAATAATTTATTTAATAATTAATTGTATTATTTTTTATGAAAAATTTATATAATTAAAATAATAGTTGTAATAGGCCATAGAAAAGAACCTCAACAATTTCTTACTTTAATACAAAAATAAAATAAAATTATTTACAGTTCAATAATAGAATACGTCATAAATGCATGATACCTAATATTTATCTATTAAGTATAAGGATAAAAATTAACAATAATCTAATATATATAACTGGTATATAATAGAAAGAAAGAAATGAATCTTTCTATCTAACATTATATTTGTTAGTTAAACTATAAGTATAAAGTTGCCTAAAATAATAAAGATAGCAGCAGTATTTGATATGAATTTGTAGATGCATCTACAATATTTAGGATTCCTTTGGTCATAAAAATTATTTATTTTTTTCAAAATAATTTTTCACTTTATTTAAAATCAATGTTTAATATTGTATTTCAAATTTGAAAAAAACACAATAGTATGTTTCAACTCACTTTTGACTATTGAAAATATTTTTTATTTTCTAATTTTACCCTAAATATTTATTTTTATAGAAATAACCTCATCTTTAATATCAGCCACTAACCAACGACGAAAATTACTTCTTTATTTTCTCGGTCAGCTATCAGAAATATCTTAAAGAATAATTGGAGTAATTACTAGTATAGTCGATTTTTTGTATTAATGGATTGTTGTAATAGTATTTAATAATTAAGGAATTGTAATAGCATGTACGTAGTATCTCGAATATGATATTCAATTTAAGATATTACATGTCTTTATTACGTGATATTATTCTTTTAGACAAGGAGGGGCATAGTAATTGTCGAAATATTTCAAGAAATCGAAAATAAGTATAGATCTAGAGATTTCTGAATAGGGCAACCTTCCAAACTAAAATGATTATTTAACTGGCGTTTGATCATAGATTTTTGAAAAACTTATCTTCAAATATCTGTTTGACCATGAAATTTGATCATATTTTGAAAATCTGATCTTCAAATATATTCAAAAATTGACTAAACAAGTTTGATTTTTGAAACTCTCACTCACAAAACTTTAAAACCTTAAACACGATTTTAAAAACTTAATTTTTTTTAAATTTTAGTTTCAAAATCGATGACCAAACGAAAGCTTAGTATCGGATCTATTGAAAAGAAATCAAATAATATTTACGTAATATATATTTTTCTTATAATAATAACATAATTTGATATAAAAAATAAAAATAAAAATTAAAAAAATTCCATCTTCAACCTCCTTTTTCTCTCTCTCCATACTGCATTTTCCTTGTAACAAAAAACTTCACTTCTCTCTACAAACAAAAACAAGAATACCACCAAAATCCTCTGCCTTCTGTTATTGAATTTTTTGTTACTACTATATATTAACAAAAACCCTATTCCCTTTTTATTTTTCTATCTTTTTCTCTACTCTTCCCCTTCTCTCTCTTCACCTTCTTTATTTTTTTTTATTTTTTTTTCCATTTCATTCAGACCCTTTTTCTGCAAATGGGTCTTTGATTAATTTACAGAAAATCATCAGATTATATAAAGGGGTTGCTTTAATTTATTGGAATTGCAGAATTGTACTGTTTTCTTGGAATTTCCGACATTTTTTTTTCTGGGTGTTTTGAGGTTGTTTTTTTGTTGTTTCTTCAATGGCTGCTGGTGCTAAAGAAGTGTCTGGTGGTGAGACAACAACAGTGGTTGAAACTCCTGCTGTTGGACCAAACACTACTACTACTGCTGATGATGATACAACCAGCAACATTTCTGAATCTAAGAATGTTGTTAAGGAATCTTCCGATTCAATCGCAAATGTTGCGAAATCGGAGTATGGTATGCATGATTTTGTTGATATGTTGAAGAAACTTAAGCTGAATCCTGAGGCGAAGGAATTTTTTCCTTCATCTTATAACAATCGTGGTGGTGATCAGATGATTCTGAGTAACTTTGTACCAGCTAACAAGGTTCTGGGGGTTGATGGTTTTGGAAATAACAGAAGGGTATAGATTCATTTTTTCTTAATTCTGATTGAAATTCTCCATTAATTCTTGATGATCAGTAGGAAATTTGATGTTTTTGCCTGTTTCGACGTGGTAAATTGTAGTTTTGAGGTAATTTATGTGTGGTTGTTTTCTTGTGTCCATCAAATGCGTCTCAATAATTTTGTGTCAGCTAACAAGACTCTGAGTTTTGATGGTTTTGGAAATAACAGAAGGGTATAGATTCATTTTTCTTAATTCTGATTAAAATTCTTCATTAATTTTTTATGACCGTATGAAAATTTGATGGTTTTGGCTGTTTTGTTATTGTGGGATGTAACAATTATAGTTTTGCTATGCTCCAGCTAATTGTGATGGAATCCGTGTTGTTTTTTCTGTAGTAATCTGTGTGTGTTTGTTTCTTGTGTACATCAAATGCGTTTCAATACTTTTGTGTCAGCTAACAAGACTTTGAGTGTTGATGGTTTTGGAAATTACAGAAGGGTATAGATTCATTTCTTTATTTTGATTAAAATTCTTCGTTAATTCTTTATGATCGTATGAAAAAAATGATGTTTTTGCCTGTTTTGTTATTGTGGGTCGGTTCATGACGTAACAATTTAGTAGTTTTTCTATACTGGAACTAATTGTGATGGAACCCATAGTGGTTTTCACTTTTTGTGGTAATCTGTGTGTGTTTGTTTTCTTGTGTGCATCAAATGCTTTTTTCGTAATTTTTTCCCAGCTAACAAGACTCTGGGTGTTGATCGTTTTGTAAATTTACAGAAGGGTATAGATTCATTTCTTAATTTTGAATAAAATTCTTTGTTAATTCTTTATGATCGTATGAAAATTTGATGTTTTTGCCTGTTTTATATTGTGGGTCGTTCATGACGTTACAATTAGTATTTTTGCTATACTCCAACTAATTGTGATGGAAACCATATTTGTTTTTTGTGGTAATGTGTGTGCGTGTGTTTGTTTTCTTGTGTGCAAGTTTTCCTTTTTAAGCAGTTTGTTCTTTTTAAGCATTAGGTCTTTTTGTTGAATTGTTGTTATTCCAACCTTTGGTTTGGAAAACTTTTAACATTTCCTTGTTAAGAAATGATCTTTGGAGCTTTTCAGTAATTTGTTTAGGTATTTGATCATTTAAAGGAATATAATTATTGCTGAATGGGCTGAATGTATTAACCGGAGTGTGCAGTTATCAGGGAAATCTTCGATGGTTTTATGGTCAAAAATGGATTTTTACACTTGGTTTATTAATTGGGTATTCCTGACATTCCATTCATTAGAAGTGGAATTTTGACACTCAGTTAGTTGAATGGGATCAGTGAATTTTGGTCGTCAGTTCTGTTACTGATACGTAGCTGCTAAAAAAGGGATGAGTATCATTGGTCCATTATAGCGGATGATGTGAAAATTTGTCGTATTAATTGAATATGAACGCGTGAATTTCTCCTTTCAATTACTTTGGTTTTTTAGATGATACTTAATTAGAACCTTTTGTAGTATGTGGATGAAACATTTAAGGGATTATTTTGTTGTTTTCTTATACTTGACTCCATGTTTTAGTCAGTTCGTCTAAATATGAATACATTTTTGTATTTAGTAAATGACAGATTGCGTTGTGATTGCTTAGAAGGCTCTAGAGCTTCAACCTTCCTTACTGATCGGTTCAAGCATCTCTATATGCTTTTGACTTCACTTGCTAACTTCAAAATTACTGAATCTATTTTCAGGAATTTGTACAGTATGCTTATGTGCAGTTGTGATTTTATCATTTTGAGCTGTATGGACTAGTTATGGAGGAATTGATAGCTCCTAGACTGTTGAAAGGTGGTAATTCTTTCAAAATACTAATAGGACGTAAACTAAAAGTATTAGTGAAGGATAAGCTATAAAAGGAAGTTATCAAGTTTGGAGAAATGTTTATGTTTATGTTTCTCATGTCAACATGGGGTTAACGGGTTTTAGTTAGTTAGTTTAAATGTCAGTTTTATTTGCTTGAGTCATAGCAGTCGTTGTCTCTAGAGGTTACTTGTTAAACCAGTGATATTGTTACCGTTTGACTTTTACTTCTCTTTTGTTAATGGTAATTTCCTAATTGGGAATATTTGTCGTATGCATGTTAGAGTTGGTTGTTGTGCACGTTTTCTTGAAAACATCAATTCAGATGATTTCCTAGCCTCATCAACTTGTCAATGACGTACTTGACATTTCAGTTATATCTTTGCCTGGATCGTCTTATTTTATATGCTAACCAGATTATTTGAATCATGGACAACCATCTCCTTGACATTTCAGTTATATCTTTGCATGGATCAATTTGGTCTTATTTTATATGCTAACCAGAATATTTGAATCATGGACAACCATCTCTATTTTCTTTTTCCTTTTAGTATCTCCTAAACTTTCTTTACTATGTTTCCACAGAGAGGCAACAACTTTAACCAGGGCAAAAGGAGAATGAACAATAGAGCTTATAAGGCTCAAAGAGAAGATAGCATCAGGCGAACCGTATATGTTTCTGAGATAGATAACAACGTAAGGATAGATTCTCACTTATGTTTTGTGATATTTTCTTATTAGTACTCATATGGTATCTTTGTTTTTTCCTTCTCAATATCTAGGTCACCGAGGAGCAGCTTGCTGCTTTGTTTAGTGCTTATGGACAAGTAAGTCACTTTCTTCTTCTTCTTCTTCTACTTCATCAGAAAAGTCACTTTCTTCTTTTGAACATTGATGTGATTCACTATATTATATATTTGATGCTCTTAAGTGCCTATAGTTTCAGTAATTTGACGCAACTAAGCTAGAAATGATTAATTCCTTTCCTCATCTGCTTGTGGAGTGGTAGCGTGATACATAGGTATACATTTGTGTGCTACTTATTGTCATACTTTAGCAGAACAAAAATGCTTAGCTTGAGTATCTGATACCATGTATTTTACTCCCTTTTTTGGCTTTGATATGAACTTTTTTTTATCCTAATTATGCATTATAGTCTCTCATAATACTTGACTATCACATAATTAATAACCAGCTAACATAATTTATGACACCTTATATGCATTAGTTATCTGGTCTGTTAAGATCATATCATTGAGGAAATATTATATCATTCATAAGTTATATAAACAACATATTGATGCTGGCATAGGCGGATGTAGCATACCGATACCGGATTCATCTGAACCCAGTGCAGAGTAAAAATTTATGTGTAAAAATCTACGAAAATTGCAACAAATAGTAGATATGAACCCGCAACTTGAAAGATATAACGGGTTCAATGCTAAGAACTTTAAATGTTGAACCCATAAAACTTAAATTCTAGATCCGCCCCTGATGCTGATATTTTTGACAAATAATCTGTAAAATATATTTGGCAAAAGAAGTTTTACATTTGGTTGTCACAACATTTAGGTGAACAAAAACATGTAAAACGTGTCAGAAGGCTCATTTGCCCAAGGTATTCATTTTTTTCTTTCCTTATTTTTCTTGTTGTACCCAGTGAAAGACGGAAAAGTCGCTTTGTACTTCTTTCTTAAATTCCTCTTTAGTTTGCTGGAGTTAATTAATACCTGGAGCTTGGAGTAGTTTGGTTAATATCGGCTGTGGACAACCTAGAATAAGCATGGGAAAGAATAATCAGGAATGAGGAAAAGATAACAGGCTCTAGATTCCTGCCTAGAACATAAAGAGAAACAGATGATTAAAACAATGAAAACAAAGACTCTAAAGTAAAGTGCTTAGAGCATAATGAGACAACAAAAGCGTCAAGATAAACACATTGAACTCAATGTCATAGATATCACTATTAAGCTGAAAAAATAAGAAGTACTTAAAAGCTGCCAACTTTCTTACTCTAAACAACGATGAAACTTCTATAGCTTGAGTTCTAGGATATGTGAGACTTAAAATATTTTTAAAAAATTAAAGAAAAATCGTGATATTGACTTACTAAGGACCTATTAAGCAGACTTTCCCCATGTACCCTTGACCTAGAAATACGTTCGATAACCTAAACTTGATTAGCAGTTCACTGATTTGGAAAAGCACTTAAATGTGAACCAATAAGAAGATGGCATTCGTGATAACAATGTGACATAAGAAGAATATGACATTCGTAAAGCACTATAATGGTGCATAAGTTCTCATTTTCCTCATCGTATCCAGTGTACACATCTGAATGAAGATTACTTACTGGTGACTGTTGCTCTATTCAGTGCTTGCAGTGAATATTGCTGGGTACCATGTTAAGGAGGGGGCTGGGATTTGTTGTGGTTTACTGCAACCATGATTTCTGGTGAGTTAGCACATGGGTCATAGTTCATATGTAGCTTTCTGCAGCCAGCAACATTAGTTACAATTAAAATTTGTTAATTCCAGAATATCATTGGACCTAAACTCTTTTGCCAAATAAGAAGCTTTGTCCCCGGGAGGAATCTTGCCCTGATGTTTAGCGAGGTTAAGGCGTAAATTGATACACCGTTTCAATTTGTTTGCTTGTTTTGACTTGGTGCGGAGTTCAAGAAAGTAAAGAGAACTTTTGAATCTTGTGGTCTTAAACTAAAAATATGTAGAATGTACCAACATGCCCTTTAATCTGCGGTCTTAAACATATCACGTGGGAAGTTGGAATTAAAGAGTTACCAAAAAAGGAAAGAGACATTCTTTTTGAAACGGATCAAAAAGGAAAGTAAGACAAACAAATTGAAATGGAGGGAGTATTTAATAAAGACGTGTAATATTTGATCAGAACAATCCCCAATAGCCTCCTATCAAGATCATTTACGCCATTGGTTCCGGTGGTAGCTAACTTGTGTCAACAGACTTAAGAGCTAGTGTAACATTACCATTTTCCATAAAAAAGGACTTAAAGAGCTAGTGTACAGTTTGGTTGTGGTTTAGGCACCAATATAAGATGCATTTCAACTGGCTTCATGGTGTGTCTTTCTTAAGGCGCTTCTTGTGAGAAGTTATATTTTCACCCACTTATTCAACTATTCATCGGGACCAAAAATCTGCCATGAAGTTTTGAGTGTGTGGGAGGGCATAGATCGAGCTTCTTGTCTTGGGTTTGTGAAGTGTGGTGAAGGTTGCAATGAAAGTTCATGATTTTAATGTCTATTATTGTCAGCTTAATATCTAAATTTTATGTCATATGTGTGATGCCATAATTGATATGCTTTCAAAGTAACAAATTTTGCCTCATAGCGACAGCAGATTGGTTTATCTAATCAATCAAATGTCAATCAACCAACTACACCTCAAGTGCCACCAGCATATTTGCTTATTTATTTGTTTACTTGTTATGCTCAATGTGAATGTTTCCTCTTTTCTTCCTCAATGTAGATTGTCATCATGTTCCCTGTGCTCTGAGAAAAACTAAAGATGGTTGTTCTCCATTTTGCTGCTTCCTTTCCAGGTTGTTGACTGCCGAATTTGTGGTGATCCACATTCCCGTCTTCGTTTTGCTTTCGTGGAGTTCGCTGACGAGTGTAAGTTGGATGTTTTGGCTTGAAATGTTCTTAAGACAGCTGAATATTCAAAAGCTAACATGGAATCAATCCTGGCAGACTCTGCAAGAGCAGCACTTAACCTTTGCGGGACGATATTAGGTTTCTCTCCATTGAAGGTCCTACCTTCAAAAACTGCTATTCTACCCGTGAATCCTACATTCCTTCCAAGGGTACGGATAAATATTTTGCACTATATTCTTTATCCCCCCCAAAAATAAGGAACTTTGGCATTTTGTTTTGCTAGTATGTGGATGATCTTGAGAAATAGTTTTATGTTGTTCTATCTCATCCTTGTAGAGTTGAGGTCATTGATCTAAATGCTTAGTTCTCAATTTGATTTTGATGTTTTGTGCAGTCAGAGGATGAGCGTGAGATGTGCGCCAGAACGGTCTATTGTACAAATATAGATAAGAAGGTAGACATTTTCATCTTTGTGATAGTAAAGTTCTCTTACCTTGTTTGCATCGTTCTGTATGATGCACATTTTAGTAGTTATTATGCTCTATCTCATACTCAGTTGTTTGTTTAATAAATATTTTTGTATTGTAGTATCCATTTATTTATAATTATGTAAAACCAATTACTCTATTCTGAACAGGTTACTCAGGCTGATGTCAAGAACTTTTTTGAAACAAGATGCGGCGAGGTTAGTCGAAGTTTAAAAGTTTGCATTAAGTTTGAATGTTGGCTTAAGAAGTGATATTGAACAACACTTTTACTTTGCAGGTTTCTCGTCTGAGGCTTTTGGGGGATCACGTGCACTCAACCCGCATTGCTTTTGTTGAGTTTGTAATGGTATGTTTTCTTATCTTTGGTGAGAATGTATGTGTTAGCTTTTTGCATCAATTACCCTTTTATCCCTGCACACATGCATTTTGTGTTTGTATCCATGCTGTACCTGCATCAGAGGATTATATATTTTGCATGTACCTATGGATTCAAATGTCATGAGGCAACAACTCTCTTTTTTCCTCTTTTTGCTGGTTACTTGTGTCATGGGATTATTAATGCTTGTATAACTCAACTTCCATTTAGGGTGTGTTTGGTATGAGGGAAAACATTTTCTTTCCAATTTTTCCATATTCGGTTGGTCAAATATTTTGGAAAACATTTTCTCTAGGAAAACAAGCTCCTTGAAGATAAGGAAAATGAATTTCCTAATGAAAGTAGGTAAAACAAGTTCCACTAGTGACATTCCATATTGCTTGTGTCTTCCCCACCCTCCAACATACCTCATCTTCACCCCCACCACCCCACATCCCTACCTCCCGACAACCACCCGCCATGGTATTTTTCTAAATTATATACAAATGCTTTTAGGATAATATTTTTTGCTTACATACCGAACACAAGAAAATAAGTAGAACCCCACTTATTTTCCTAGAAAATATTTTTCAAGAAAACATTTTCCGTTGTACCGAACATACCCTTAGTTGCCTCTGAATGTACCTGTCTTCTTGCCCACATTATTCTTTGGCCGCCCTTTTGTCCATGTGAGTGCTATTGAAGAAAGGAAAGTTTAATATATTACCCCCTCGGGGTCCACTTTGCGTGTCGCCCTTACTAAAAATATATGGTCCGAAATAGTTGTTATTTTAGAAAACCAAGATATAATTGAGTACATTCTTCTCGTTTTCCCCTTAGTAATGATTATTCTTGGAAGAAATAAACATTGACTAATCAGCACAGAAAACCTAAGTGAAGAATATTGTGATTTCAATCTCTTCATTTTTATTTTTTTTAACAATACCGTGGCTGTTTAGATACTCATCATTTGCATCAGCAGACTTTTTATGTATTGAAGAGAGATTCAAGAGAATATTTATTGAAGAGAGATTAACATTCCAAATGGTTAAAGATAACAAATAAGGTTATGATAGTCAAAACACAGTTTCTTAAAGGACATGAAAATAAAAAAAGCGACTAGTTAATTGGACCGGCGGGAGTACTACTTGGGTATCTAAGGCCTTTAGTCTACAAAAATCTGCAGCAATATATAAATCTTTGCCTTTTGAAGCTAAAATAGGTAATGATGTTGAGGTTAATAAAGGGGGAGATAAAGAAAGAGGAATTTTGTCTGCTTTTCTTAACGTGGAATGACATTTGAACAAAATCTTATGCTTGCAAACTGCGCAGGCTGAGAGTGCAATTTTGGCATTAGACTGTTGCGGAGAGATATTGGGATCCCAACGCGTCAGGTAAGCTTATTTACTAGTTGCTATGGGCCCAGCTGATCCCAACTAATTTTTTCTGCAAAGTGTGTTTTATTGTTCATTTTTTATTACATCTTTTAAAGTTCTAATACTATTTTAAGAGGGGGCTAAAGTCTTTAGCCTTGAAAAAAACTCAATTTATTTTCTCAAAACAGACTTTAGTTTGTGTTCAAGAGCATTTACCTTCAATCGGAGTGGTTAATGATGCTAGTAGGTATGATGAAATCGCGCTATGCAGCCCTTTTAATATGGATCGTTATTATCAATAGCATTTCTAGTATTTACATTTCTATAAACAAAAAGCTTTGGATCTCAAAGAACTTCCCCTTGGCTCTTTTCTTTGTCCCCTTCTTCTCTTATAGTGCAATAAGTATAGTCCATTCTATCCAATTAAGTCCGTTTCTAACTTTGCAACTTTATTGATGTTGTAGGGTGAGTCCTTCAAAAACACCAGTGAGGCCACGACTTCCGCGTGCTATGATGCAGTAGCCGGTGCGTGTGCTCGCTCATGGACCTGGAAAGAGTTCAGACAAGCCCCTCTCGGAAGACTTGAGGTTACCATGGGAAAGCGAAACAACATTCTGTTTCAGTAATTTCCATGTTCTTTTCTTTTCTTTACTGCCTACAGTAACTTTGCTGGTACCAAACATGACGTAACCTTCGCGTCAACAAACTTTTTAATTGGAATATCTGCACTTTTAGTACTTTCAGCTTGATCAGTCATTCCTTTTATGAATCTCTTGCTGGTTGGAAAGCTGGTTCACAATTTGATCTTTCGTCTGTGGACGCAGCGTTATATGTTTCCTGTTGCTCAGTGCACCAGGATAACTTTTCCGCACCCTGTCTTTACATGAAACTATAAGAACTCAACCATGGTTGAGTACAAAATTGATGTGAGGTCAAGTGATGCAAGTGTATGTAGAAGATGTGTATCATGTATTCATTGGTTTGATGTAAACAACTCGAGCGATCAAATGTGATTGCAATCTTCAATAACCCCACAAAGAAGTCCCTGATCATTTCAGGGTTATCAAATAGGCAGAGTTTGGATCCAAGCTCCTGCGAGATGTTTTGAGACGGGGGAAGTACCCTGGAAATTACACCTAGTGTTCCCCAAAGTGTCCGGTCTTGAATTTTTGTTCCCCAAAATGTCCGGTCTCGAATTTCTATCCCTCAAAGTGTGTGGCTTTGAATTTGTCCCCCTAATTAAGTTCTAACGTTTGTGTATAAGACAAAATTTGTGGTCAATTGAACAGGTTCACTGTCTTAAAATGTCTCGAACATTTGCCTTATGAGCGAAAGTTAGAACTTATGTTTGATAGGCAACAACCCTAAGTTCTAACTTTTGCCTATAAAGCATAACTTCTGGTCAATTGAGCAAGTTCACTATGACACCATCTTAAAATGACCTGAACATATGCCTTATGGGCAAAAGTTAGAATGTCTGCCTCATGAGCAACATATCTAAGTTTTGACTTTTGCAAGGTTCAAGTCTTAAAATGTCATGAACGTCTGCCTTATGGACAAAAGTTAGAACGTTTACCTTATTAGCACAATTTATTAAGCGGAGCCAAAAAAATCAAGACCGCCCCTAATGAAAGCCATTTTTGTAGGATTTTTTTTTAAATTTTTACGAGGGACAAAATATCAAAACCAACACATTTTAGGGTCATTTCTAAACTTATCCCGGAAATACCAAACCAGGCCCAAATCACAACACTTTCTTGGTGATGAATGTGAATAAAAGGAAACTTCATTTGAAAAATGTTTGGCCGCCAAAAAGGAAAATAGATCTACTTACACCTTAGATGTTAGAATAAAACTGATGTCTGAATCAAGTGTGTTACCCAGAAGGAAAGCACATCATATATGGCAGAGTCTGAGAAGTCGAAGGAAGGTGAGGATTACATCAAGTTGACATACTAGCCCTATGACGTAGTCAAACCCAAGCACACTCTATTCTTTTTGTGCCTATGTTAAAGCATCTGCACTTGTTAGTCAGTCAACAGACTACAAAGACGGGAATGTTGGCCCCTCCTCAGTACGAAGAAGGGTCCCATTTTTCCACGGTGGAAATTAAACTGTTAGCGGAGAAGGCTATTTGAGATAAAAGATAACGATGGTCGATGGTGATTTTTATACACCGATAGGTAAAGAAAGAGCAAATATAAGATAATTTGCAAATGTTAGTATAATTGGACATTTTCCCTTTCAAAAATAAGTATATTGAGTTTGAACAATTAAAGATCATGTTAGTGCAAAATAACACGATTTTAGCTTTAAGTGAAATGTGAAAAATTATATTTGAACAGCTATCAATTTAGTTTGTTTATCTTTGAAAAAACCATTCTCGATCAACTTCATATAGAGAGATGGATTCAGGATTTCACGAAGATGAACGCACTATTATAAGAAGGTCCATTTATTAATTTTGGACCTATGATTTGACTAAATTCGACCTTTAGGTTTTTATTACTGAACCAACTAAACTTTTAAACTCATAGGTCCAAAATTAATTCTTATCTTTTAAAATAGTACTTTTTTTTTAATATATATAGCTATTTCGTGATAAAGATATATGGATCGGTCGGACCCATTTACGTATGTCATATCATCCACTATTACTACTTTTAATATATATATTTGGTTTAATTATATAAACTTTCACGGTGATAAAAGAAAACTAGAAATTCAATGAGACAGACTTGAAAATTTTGAAAGATTAAATCAAATAAATAAAAGAAAAAAATACTTAATAAAAAAGCAAGATGTGCTAGCAATAATCAGTTAAAGAGGCATTATCTATTTATTTTTTTTTAAAAAAAACAAGATAGACTCATAGACATAAGATACGAATTTCTAACTTCACTTTGGAGAAGTGAACCCAATCATCCTACTTTTTGAGCTTTATTCACACATTTATAATTGAGTAAATTTTTGAAAAAATAACATTATTATATAATCTAACGAAGGAAGCATGGATTCATGTAAAGAAAACCTTTCAGTATCAAGTTTGAAATGGTGGATCGAGGCAAAATAGACCGGTGATCTACTAGTCATTTAGCCGATTATTAAAAAAAAGCTTGCATCTGCTTCCTCTATTATATAATTGGTCCCATCTCTCTATATAATGTTTGAATCATTCCCACTTTATCACTCTTGTTACATCTAAACCTTAAAAAAATGGGCAAGTCAGAATAGATAACAGATGGAACATTCCAAGAATTGGTAGCCCAAAAGATTGTGGTTGATTAAATATATTTCTTGATAGTTATTTGTTCAAAATTATACCAATTTTTAATAAGGTTATAGTTTTTTATTAATATGTGGACACATTAATTAACTTGGAAGTTGGAACCAGGAAGCTAACACATTGCAGTCAACATTATTGAAATTATCTAAAAGGTGCAAATATTGAATATTGTCCTTGTTGTTGACCCCTCTTTGTCAATTAATTACACTTACTATACTAATTTTCAAATTGGCCAGAAAGACTAATGGCATGAGAAGCTTCCACACTTTTTTTTAACCCTTTCGTCCTTTTTGTTTCCTTGGTGACTCGAAACTAACCTCAGGACTGCAGGTAAAGGATGTTGACTATCCGAGTAATCTCTTCTTGTCATGTTTTTCCGTAGTAACTCGAAACTAACCTCAGGATTGCAGATAAAGAGTGTTGACCATCCTGGTTATTCCTTCTTGTCATGCTTCTATTCATTAATTATCCCTTTTTCATTCCAATTTATGTTAGATATTCATATTTTGAGAGTCAATATCTTAATTTTAATCGTGAATTAGGATATATATATACTTTTTAAAATAAAATATACATGCTTGAAAACTACGTAAAAAATATTACGAATTGTAATAATTAATAATTTAAAATATTAAAATACATAAAAAAATTGGGATATTTTTTTTTAATTTAAATCACGATGGTATCATATAAATTAGGACGGAAGAAGTAGTGATTAAGACATTAATCTGTAGATTTTAATGCTGACGATTGAGTGATGTGTACCTATTCACACCACATATGTTTTCTGGTCTTAATTCAAACTTCAAAGTTATTTTGATTATATTAACAAGCTAAGTACGACGTGGAGTGTTATGTTTTCTTTTATATTGGGTTACCCGTAAAGGTTATCGTGGAGTAGTAAGTAATTTTTTATTTTTATTTTTAGAAATTTTGAGTTCGAGCTCTGGATATAGAATCGTTTTTGATAGAAAATATTTTATCCATCAAAGTGGCACTTTTCGATGTGAGTTTGAATTAATCGACCCCAAAACAGATACTAGATCGAATGAAATGCCAAAAAAAAATTATATTGGGTTATGGTCAAGGATCTATTAGTCAAAATTGTTAGGTTAATTAAATCAAATTACCTTCAAACTCCAAGAAATTAAAGGTTTGAACATTTGTACTATATAATAACAAACGGATGATTAATTTATATTTCTATTTGGATTACTCAAATGTAATTTGTTTTGACTATATATGAGTCATATTTCCGTTTTAGTTAGGTTTGAAAAAAAGAATTGTTCTAACTTTCTTTAGGCAAGTTACACGTTTGACCGATCGATTATAAATAATTATATATGCTAACTAAATATACAAAAATTAATACTATTATATATAAAATATATATAATTATGTATACATTATAATATACAAAAATATTCAAAAAGTGTTATATTCTTGCATATAAAAATTTCTCTCTTTTGTAATTGAATTAGATTGGCTTACAATCTTTACTACAAAAAGTTCGAAGGATGAAATCGCTCTCTCAATCAATAATAAGGGCGTATTTGGTAGGAAGAATTTTTTTTTTTTTTCATGTTTGATTGGACAAAAATTTTGAAAAATATTTTTTTGGAAAACAAGTTTCTTAAAAATGAGAAAAATGTCTTTTTTAATGGAAGTAGGAAAAACAAGCTTCGCAAGTGACATTCTATGCTATTGTGTCCAGTGGCGAAACCATAATTTTCACTAAGACGTGTTAGAATATAAAGAAGTAAATTCAGGAAGAAGCCAAGGATTGTCAATACGTAATATATACATAAAAAGAATATTTTCACCTAACTACAGAGTGTAATTTTCCGACGAAGGGATATCGATTAACGCCCCTCAATTACATGTGGCTCCGCCACTGATTGTGTCCTCCCACCATGACTCTTATCAATGCCCCCAACCCCAACCCTTTGTCCATCCCATCACCATCAACCCCGAGGCCTCACTTCCCACCCCTTTCCATACATACAATATTTTGTTAAATTATATTTAAATACTCTTGAGATAATATTTTTTTATTTATTTATCAAAAACTAAAAAATTAACTTATTTTTCAAGAAACTTCCTACCAAACACACCCTAAAAGGAAGAAGAGGCAGACAAAAAAGAGGAGGATGCCTCTATCCCTAGATATTTAATTACTTCACTATTACTAGTACCATTTAGGAGGTGCAACATGTACATTAAATTACTCCTATTTGCTTACTTACATGCATGGTGGCAACTTGTCCAATCAAACCAACGCAATTTCCTGCAGTGTGCAATAGGTCTGGAGGAGGTTTAAAAGGTCCGGTTATGATCGGGTTCACGTGAATTCAATAATTATTATATAATTTGATATTAATGTACGTTCATAGATTTTAAATCCTGAATTTGCCCTACTGAGAAGCCAGGGGAGCAACACGCATTAGTTATCTTCTTTTTTTTTTTTCTCATCCGGTGTTCGGTATCCGTATTGAAGCTCAACTTAATTCGAATTCACGCAAGGAAATCCCACATAGGAGTATAGCGCTCCCTGACAAAGACGACTTCATACCTAGAGGGACTCGAACACGAGATCTTTGATTAAAAATAAAAAAGTACTTACCACTCTACCACCATCCTTTTTTATCTCTCAATTGCATTCTTTGACTCTATCTCTGGTCATTGTTGACTGCTTCATTGATTTTGATGGTCAACTCTTCGATCCTTAACATATCACCTATCTCAAATCTCTTTTCTAACTACTATAAATATGTACATATAAATCTCTTATCCTCAATTACAAATAACACCAACCACTCCTTTCTTTCCTCATAGCCATATATCAAAGAATCCAGATTGACCTTCTTCTTTTCGATATTTCTATATTTCGAAATAGTTCGTTAATTCAGTGTTTCATTTGTCGAGTCGATCTTTTTGGAGAAGACTTGAAAAGAATTTCCCAAGCGGCCGACTTCCGTTCCTCTGTTCGATCAGTCAGTCTCACAGTGAGACAGTCACGAGCAGAATCTTAACTTGAGCGTACCTTGACATCCAGAACAATATATTCTTTTGCTTTAAGCATAAGTCAATATTCGAAACTTACTGTCTCGGCTAATTCAGAAGTACAAATATTGATTGTTAGAACAAGGAAGTAAAGGAAATATTAAAAAGAAAACATGTCAACAGACAGAAATGGTCGGGATAAGGTGAAGGTGGTGATAATCAACACGGAGTATATCGAGACAGATGCAAGGAATTTCAAATCAATAGTTCAGAAACTAACAGGAAAGGATGCTCAAGTGATGTCTGATCAAAATTCAAAGTTCAAGTCCAATATTGCTTATAATAATCCTAGTCCTAATCTTGATAACTTGCTGAAATTAGAGTTGCCTTCTTTGGACAACCTTTTCCGCCCTTATGCAGATGAAATACATTTTGAACGAGTTTAAGTTATGTACATCGTCCGTGTAAGAAATTTATACACCATTGAGTCACATTTATATGTTTTAATAGATAACTTGTCTTATTTTTAAGATTACATATCTTTTGAGTGATCCAATAGTATAAAAGATACTTTACATATAATGTATATAACTTAAACTCGTTTTTAACAGACATTTTTGCACACGCTCTGATTTACTTCTTGATTTATATGCAATATACATGCTTTACGAAAAGAAAATCAGTTATGGATTTTTTGCTAAATCCATAAATAAATAGCCATATACTATAAATAATATATAGGAGTAAGTTTTTTAATAATTTATCGTTAATGCATTAATAAGTAGGATTAGCAATGAATTTTTGCTATTTAGCGAAGAGTAGACGGTTTTTTTCCTTCTTAAGTACTCCTATCTTTGGTATTTTCAGTTTAGTTATACTTCCTAATTACAGTCTTTTTATTACTTAATTTAATTAATGTCTTTATAAAGAACTAACTTAAATAATTGTCGATTCGATCGTTTAAATTAAAAATAGTCGTATAACATATGTATAACCATAATTGATTATTCTTTTCCCGAGTTGGTTAGTGAATGATGTTATATGCTCTTTTGGACATATCATGTCTTTGATGAATTAATTATTGGGTATTTGCCCTAATTTTCTAACCATAATTGATTATTCTTTTTTGTAAAAGAAAAGCACAAATCTTTCATAATTGGCTAGTCCTTTTCCGTGTAGGAAAAGGTTTATGACTCTATAATAGAGGCTCATTCTTCCTAACTTGGTAGCATCCACGATATAGTCTTAAGGGCTTTGAGAGTTTTGTTTAGGGGAGAATTTATGAGTCACAAGTATTACGGTGTCACTTGTGTGAACCTCCTTTGAATTCAGAGTGAATTTTGTGAGGTTGTTTCTCTCGATATGTTGTACTCTCTTTTATATAGTGGATTGCTCATCTCCTTGTGTGGATGTAGGTCGATTGACTGAACCACGTTAAATGCTTGTGTCTTTTGTGGTATATTTCTCGTTTTTCTTCTTAGTTGGCATCTTTCGAGGTTTGCTTTGTTAGCTTCCGCATGACACCATATTATTTTGATCCTAACAAGTGGTACCAGAGCGAGGTTAAAAATGGGTGTTCATCTTGGCGGGTTCAGTTCTAGCCGCAAGCTACTTGACTGTAATGAAGAATTTTATTTGAGAAATTTTATCGGAGTGTTACTCCCTGTAGAGACAAAGATATAATAGAGGAGATTTGGAGATGGAGATTTAATCTATTGAAGATTATGTGAAAAAGGTGGAGCAAATTTACTTTGTCAGAGATTCAGGTCAAGGGGGAGATTTGTTGGGTATTTGCCCTGATTTTCTCACCATAATTGATTATTCCTTTTTGTAAAAGAAAAGCACAAATCTTTCATAATTGGCTAGTCCTTTTCCGTGTAGGAAAAATGTTTATGACTCTATAAATAGAGGCTCATTCTTCCTAACTTGGTAGCATCTACAATGTAGTCTTAAGGGCTTTGAGAGTTTTGTTTAGGGAGAATTTGTGAGTCACAAGTATTACGGTGTCACTTGTGTGAACCTCCTTTGTATTCAGAGTGAATTTTGTGAGGTTGTTTCTCTCGATATGTTGTACTCTCTTTTATATAGTGGATTGCTCATCTCCTTGTGTGGATGTAGGTCGATTGACCGAACCACGTTAAATGCTTGTGTCTTTTGTGATATATTTCTCGTTTGTCTTCTTAGTTGACATCTTTCGAGGTTTGTTTTGTTAGCTTCCGCATGACACCCGATTATTTTGATCCTAACATTAATAGCCACCCCAAAAAAGAAAAACAAAATCGTTACTATAACACATAATATAGCATAATCGAACCTCACAATAACGATATAGTTTTTCTCGATATTTTCTTTTGTTGTAATTATAGCATGATGCGATTATAAAGAACATGTAATATAACATATTATGAAAGTCAATTTTAAGGAAAACTAAAATATCATAATAAAATGTTATTATAGAGAAGCCGATATAATCGCATTGACGAGTGGCCAAACGTTAATCATAGAGAGCTAGAGAAATGTGTTCAAACCTCCCAATTGATAAATACATCAACATTGAATCTTGGAGGAAAACATGTTAAGGCTGAGAAATTTGATAGTATGGCGGTAACTGTGGTTCCAAGATTGTAACGTCGTATCAATCTTATGTTGAGAGACGAATTCAAAATTTAAATTGATAAGATAATCAACACCAATTTTGGAACCATAGTAACCAACAGACTACCAATTTCTTCTTCTGCTGCTGCTTCAAACTTTCACTTGTGTTAATTAACTCTACAAATTTGATTCTTTTTTATTGAACACAAATGTTAAGAGGCACACTTTTAGAACGTACATAAAATATGGTTGTACTACTAGTGTCTAGTACTATGACCTCACTAAGAAAAGGACATAAGGAATATTTACCCATTTGGATTAGACAAGTTTTTAGAAAATTAAACAATCATTTAATAGAATACTTCTATGCTATTAGGGATCGTTTAGTTGGGGGATAAGAATAATAATTTCGAGATAAAATATGAAATTATTTTATCTTGCACTTGGTTATAGGTATTAGGCATAATACATCAGCATGCTTTTTAATTTGGCCTTTCTAATTTTGGGTGTGCACAAGTAGGTACTTAAACTTGTATAAAGTTGAACAAGTAAACACACACGATCTACGTGACAATCTCACACGAATTGCCACATAGATGTCACGTAGCACGCTTGTGTCTACTTGTTCAACTTTATACAAGTTTAAGTGTCTACTTGTGTACATTCAAAGTTAGAGAACATAAATACCAGCTAAAACCAAATTAATTAAAGGACTCAATTATATATTATGCCTAAGTATTAGTTAGTCTCAAGATTATTTTATCCCCATCATTTCTTGTTGGTGACATTGACGTACTACTAAGGTAAGGTCAAATTTAATGTTGGCTACTTTTGTAGTACAAATATTGTGATGTCCCTATTGCTTGGAAAATGAGAAGGCCAAATTTCTTGTTGGTGGCACACTATCTATCACTGTACTACTTCAAATTTGGTACTATCAAATATCAATAGTCATAGACTCCCCAAGTGTAGTACTAATACCAAATATCAATAGTCCTGGACTCCTAAGTGTAGTACTAATAATATTGTCCATCCTATCTTATATTAGTTACCATGTTTTCCTCTTCTTTGTACCTTGATTTGTTGTATTTGAGGCGATGACCTTTCAGAAATAACCTCTCTACCTCCATGATGTAATGATAAGGTCTATATACACTTAATCCTGAATTATAAATTATTGTATATAGTTTATATATATTAAGAAATTTATTAAATATTTAATTATAAATTTAATAATTATCATAATATTAATTTGACAATAATGTACGAACTTATAGAATTTTAAATCCTGAATCTGCCATGCCGAGAGGCCAGGGGAGCAACAAGCATTATATATCTTTTTTTTTAGTTTCTCATCCGGTGTTCGGTATTCGTATTGAAGCTCGACTAAATCCGACTTCACGTTGGAAAGTCCCACATGGGGGTAAAGCGCTCCCTGACAAAGGCACTCCATACTTAGAGAGACTCAAACTCGAAACCACTAATTAAGAATAAAGAAGTACTTACAACTCCACACAATCCTTGGTTATCTCTCAATTGCATTCTTTGACTCTATGGTCATTGTTGACTGCTTCATTGATTTCGATGGTCAACTCTTCCTTAACATATCACCTATCGCAAATCTTTTTTCTAACTACTATAGTCCTCCTACTATAAACATGTACATATAAATCACTTATTTTCAATTACAAATAACACCAACCACTCTTTTCTTTCCTCATAGCAATATATCCAAGAATCCCAGATTGAACTTCTTCGTTTTCGATATTTCTATATTCTGAAATGGTTCATCAATTCAGTGCTTTATTTGTCGAGTCGATCTTCCTAGAGAAGACTTGAACAGAATTTCCCGAGCGGCCAACTTTCGTCACTTTGTTCGACCAGTCAGTCTCACAGTGACCAGTGTTTTAAAAGGCGGGAGCGTGAGGCGAGACGTTTTACCTGTTACGGGGCGAGGCGTAAGCCCCGAGGCGATGGAGCGTAAGCCCCATGATCCTTTAATTTTTAATATTTTTTAAATTTTATAATAACTAAAATAAATATTTTTAAAATAGATAAATCACCAAATAAAGGTAAAACTACATAAAAATCATAAAAAAATTAAAAATTAGAGGAAGATATATCTAAAACTGCTTCAGCTAAAAAAACTAACCAAAACAACACAATACATTCAATATATGAAGTCAACTTTTCATATAATAAATCATTATATGTCCTCAAAAATATAAGTTTGTCAAAAAGAAAGTACATTATAAGTAAATATTAAATATGCTTCTGAAAGTTTGAGTTTTAAGTTTTCTACTTTTATTTTATTTTTGAGTATTTAAGTATTATTTAAGTTTAACAATTAAATATTTTAGTAATTGGACTTAAATTAGGGACTTAATAGCAAAAAAATATTTTAATTAATAGTAATTTTCAGGGCTTACGCCTAAGGGCGTTCGCCTCACGCTTAGGCGAATGCCCCAAATTGTGAGGCGTACGCCTTTCGATACTTTCGCTTCCCCCCAACGTCTCGGTGCATTTTAGCTACGCCTCGCCCCGGGGCTCGCCCCGCGACCGTCTTTTCAAACACTGACAGTGACACTGTCACGAGCAAAATCTTAACTTGAGCGTACCTTGACATCCAGATCAATATTCTTTTGCTTTAAGCATAATTCAATATTCGAAACTTATTGTCTCGACTAAGTCATAGCCATATATCCAAGGATCCCAGATTCATGACCTTCTTCATTTTTGATATTCCTATATTCTGAAATAACTCATCAATTTAGTGCTTTATTTGTCGAGTCGATCCTTCTGGAGAAGACTTGAAAAGAATTTCCTGAGCGGCCAACTTTCGTCCCTCTGTTCAATCAGTCAGTCTCACAGTGACACGATCACGAGCAGAATCTTAACTTGAGCATATCTTGAAATTCAGATCAATATATTCTTTTGCTTTAAGCATAATTCAATATTCGAAACTTACTGTCTTGACTAATTCAGAAGTACAAATATCGATTGTTAGAACGAGGCAGTAAGGAAAAGTTAACCAAAAAACATGTCAACAGACAGAAACGACAGGGATAAGGTGAAGGTGGTGATAATCAACCGGGAATATATAGAGACAGATGCATGGAATTTCAAATCAATAGTTCAGAAACTGACAGGAAAGGATGCTCAAGTGGTGCCTAATCAAAATTCTGGCCATATGACAATGTCAAAGTTCAATTCCAATTTTGCTTATAATAATAATCCTAGTCCTAATCTTGATAACTTGTTGAAATTAGAGTTGCCTTCTTTGGACAACCTTTTCCGCCCTTATGCAGATGAAATACATTTTTAACGATGTTTAAGTTATATACATCATCATTTGGAACAGTCCATTTCGGAGCAGAAGAACCATTTTCAAGTAGTGTTAAATCAATTACATATTAATCAATATTTGATTGATGTAAGAAATTTATACACCATGGAGTCACATTTATATGTTGTAATAGGTAACTTGTCTTATTTTTAAAATTACAAATCTCATATTTTAAGAAGATTTACCTATACTTATCTTTTTGAGTGATCTAATAGTATAAAAGATACTTTACGTACAATGTATATAACTTAAACTCGTTTTTAACAGATATTTTTGCAATATACATGCATTACGAAAAAAAAAAACAGTTATGGATTTCCATAACTTTAAATAGCCATATATAAATAATAGGAGTAAGTTTTTAAATAATTCATCTCTAATGCATTGATAAGTAGGATTAGTGATGATTTTTTGTTGTTTAGCACAAACCCAATTAAAGTTCAAACAGAATCAGTTTGAGCAAAGAGGAACCAAAGTATTAGACTTTCAATATCTCGTTTAATTCTTTGATTAATTTGTTGTCTAGTTTGAGTTCTCATACAATAATATCCTCTTTACTAATACGTTTAACCTGAAGTTACAGAATTTAAGTTATATAAACTGACAGTACAAAATTCTACGATTGAAGTTGATAATCTACTGCATAATTTGATCAGAAGAATAATGAAAATTAAACTTCATTAGCAAAGAACCATATACAAGGTGACAGTTTCCTGTTTTATTCAGAAAAGACTGCCCAAGGCTTTCGCGTTCTCCCTTAGAATAAATTTCTGTATTTTGCTTGTTGAAGTTTTTGGGAGATCTTGAAATATGACTGTTCGAGGTGCCATGTAATGAGGCAAGTTATCCCTGCAGAAGTTGATAATTTCTTGATCACTAACATTATTAGAACCATCCTTCAACTTCACAAATGCACAAGGCGTCTGCCCCCAGTGATTATCTGGTCTCGCGACTATTGTTGCTTCAAGAACTGATGGATGACTATACAAAACTGTTTCCACCTCTATTGTGCTTATATTCTCTCCGCCAGAGATTATGATATCTTTCAGTCTGTCCTTAACTTCTATGTATCCATCAGGATGTTTAACAGCCAAATCACCGGTATGAAACCATCCACCTTTAAAAGCTTATTTTGTTGCTTCTTCATCTTTTAGATATCCGCTCATTACAGTATTCCCTCTAAACACAATTTCACCCGTTGTCTTGCCATCTGCTGGTACCTTTTCCATTGTAATAGGATCTATTATATCCGCTGCCTATAAACAAAGATTTTGCACTCCTTGTCTTGCTTTCAGTTTGTACTTTTCTTTTGGAGGCAAAGAATCCCACTCAGGCTTCCACAAACAATATGTACCAGGACCATGTATCTCGGTTATTCCATATACGTGATGTACTCGAAACCCAAGGTCCTCCATTTTGGAAATGATTTGTGGAGGTGGTGATGAGCCACCTGTCATTATGTTAACCTCGTGTGGAAGTGGTTTTCTGTCACTTATTGGAGAATTTACTATCATGTTTAGAACAGTTGGTGCCCCGCCCATATGTGTGACCTTGTGCTCTGCTATTCTTTCAAATATGAGTTTTGGAGAAACCTGTCTAAGGCAAATATTTGTGCCACCAAGTGCTGCTAGACCCCAAACCAGGCACCACCCGTTGCCATGAAACATTGGGACGGTCCAAAGGTAAATAGTCCGTGAACTCATCTCATGAAGCATAAATGTAGCAATGGTATTAAGATATGCACCCCTGTGATTGAAAACAACTCCTTTGGGTCGCGATGTTGTTCCAGAAGTATAGTTAACACTAATAGGGTCAAGTTTACTTATTAGGCACCTTATAGCAAATTCGCTATTCCCACTTTCAAGGAGGCTTTCATATTCATGAGTAATAGAGTTAACAACAGTCAGAGAATTGTCGGATTCAGGGATTAGAACAAGAAGAGGTGGTATAACTTTTTCATTAGTGAGAATATCTAGTGCTCCTCGAGCAATTTGGAGCAATTGCTGATCCACAAAAATGACCTTTGCTTCCGAATGTTTCAGAAGTACAGATATCATAGCTGAATCATGACGGGTATTTAATGTACAAATAACTGCGCCAGCCATTGGTACTGCAAAATGCAGCTCTTGCATTGCGTATACATTTGGGGCCAATGTGGCAACCTACAGAAATAATTTCACATCCATAGTGGAAAACTAAACCATTTTACTTCCAAACTCGTTCTAACAAAGTTGATCTAGTATCTAATAATCACAATAAGAACTATCGAAGGTTGAGAAAACTGTTAAGGAAATAGCCCTACAAACCAATATCGAAAAAGATCCATTTAACCAGCTGGAATAAAAACCTCAACGTAGTGCGAAATCTTATAACATAAAGTAGTGAAATTAAGACATTAGTTTAAGCACAAAAGATCAGTCATTGTCCAATACACAAAGGAATCTAGCTAGTCTAATTTGATATATAACTGAATATATCTCCATACATGAAGGAGGATTGCTTCAGTTAAGCATATTTCCTACCATGCTACCGTCCATATCAAGGACACATAACTTGTTAGTGTGGCTCGGAAGTCTTCTTCCATCGAAAAGTATAAATGCATGAAGTATGAAATGAATAGGGCCTGAACTTATTTTCTAGTCGTACAAATGATCATTGTATCAAAAGTCGAGCAATCACTACTTTTGAAAAAGTATCTTCTATACACTTCAAGGCTTCGAAATGAGATAGAAGAAACTTACCACATCCCCGCGAGAAATCCCCAGCTCAGACAAAGCAGAGGCAAGTTTGATACACCTAGCATGAGTTTCTTCCCAAGTATACTTGACAGAAGGTCCATCAATGACGGAAATTCTTCCTCTAAAAACATTTGCTGCTCTCTCCAAGAAACTTATGGGTGTCAAAGGAACATAATTTACAGAACATTTAAGCAGACCCTCCATCGATTGCAATAATGATTCAGTTTCGATATCCTTTGGAACCTAACAAAAGTTGTGAGGCCTCTGACTACTTGTGGGATGAATTCGAACTGAATTGGTGCCACATATAAATAACAATTGGTGCCAATCATGAGTGACTTATGGTGATGGTGATGGTGATGGTAGAGAAAGTCAGAAGGAATAATACTGCATATTGGCACCTCCACCTTTCAAGGAATAACATATATTGACAATGCGAAGATGATATACATAGTTGACAAAGCAAACGAAGTGAATTGAATATTGAAGAGTTAGCATCTTTTAGGAATAACATATATTGATAATGTGAAGATCATTTCAGAGTTGATGAAGCAAAAAAACTGAATTAAACTGATAATATGGAATTTGCAGTGAGAGCCAAGAAGTCAACCTGCAACTTTATGTACAATTCAAAAAATAGGAAACAACAATAACAACAACATACCCAGTGGATTCTCACAAGTGGGGTCTGGGGAGGGTAGATTGTACGCAGACCTTACCACTACCTCATGGAGGTAGAGAGGATGTTTCCAAGAGACCCTCGGCTCAAGTACAACAAATCCAAGTACAAGAAGAAGAAAATAATGAAAGAAAACATAACAGTCAATAAGGAAAGCAGTGCAGAGGCTACACAAAAGACAATAACAAGAACAAAATAATATGGTGAGCGAAACAGAATAAACACCATACGACGATAGATAACACAAGCAAGAACTACAAGGGTGCGATTTGTTGGGAAAACGCGGAATAACATCAAAAATATTCACAGCGGAATAATGGAAATAAAATGGAAAAATAATGACACCAAAAATTTTACGTGAAAATCCTTTTGAATAAGGGAAAAACCACGGGCCAAGAGGAGCAACTGATATCACTATAGTAAGGAATTTTACAACTAGTAGCACGAGTACAATACTCAAAGTGACTACTACACACTCAAAAGAAATAACCCTCTTTTGACTACTCACCTCACTAAAATATCGCTCACTCTAATTTTTCCTTCACAGACTATTTTCTTTTAGTCTATGGAAACCTCACTGCTCTCTATATTTTTTTTCTCTCTTTTTGGTGTATTTAAAATGAGCCGAAACTCCCTCTATTTATAGTAGCAAATGCTGCTACTGATGTCATTGAGGACATCACCATCAGAGAAACAAAAATCCACATTGTAATGTGAATGCATTTAATGGAAGGTTAGCCAAATCTCTCATCTGCCATATCTTTGAAATTGTTTACCAAAGGAAGTAAATTTTTCTTCCTTGAAATATGGGGACATGGGGCTGGACCCCACAAATCTCCCCCTCCAGTTCCATGCATCTGAAGGAGGTATCTCTGTCTTCTTAGAGAGAGCTCATGCCGACAAGTTCTCTGCACAGATCGAACTTGTCTCTTGGTATCGCCTTAGTAAGCATATCCGCAGGATTTTCACTTGTGTGAATCTTTTTGATGTGAAACGATTCACTCTCCACTTGTTCACGAATCCAATGATATCTTACATCTATGTGTTTTGTTCTTGCATGGTACATGGAGTTCTTGCTCAAGTCTATTGCACTCTGACTGTCACAATAGACAACATACTCAATTTGCTGCAACCCAAGTTCTTGAAGGAATCGTTTGAGCCATATCATCTCTTTGCCAGCTTCAGTAGCTGCAATATACTCTGCTTCAGTTGTAGACAGTGCGACACACTTCTGCAACTTCGACTGCCATGATATAGCTCCCCCTGAAAAAGTAAACAAATATCCAGTAGTGAATTTTCTGTTATCAAGGTCACCTGCCATATCGGCATCCGTATAGCCTTTGATCAAGATTGGATCAGTTCCTCCAAAATACAAGCATTCATTGGAGCTTCCTCTCAGATACCTAAGTATCCACTTTACAGCTTCCCAATGCTCTTTTTCTAGATTTTCAAGAAATCTGCTAACAACACCAACTGCATGAGCAATATCAGGTCTGGTGCATACCATTGCATACATTAAACTTCCGACGACGAAGGAATATGAGACTCTGGACATGCTCTCTTTCTCCTCCTTAGTTGTAGGACACATCTTCTTGCTCAACTTCATTTGACCAGCAAGAGGTGTGCTAACAAGCTTAGCATTCTTCATATTGAAGCGCTTCAGTACACGTTCAATGTACTTCTCTTGTGAAAAGTAAAGCTTCCTTACATCCCTGAGACGACTGATTCTCATGCCCAAAATCTGCTTAGCATGACCCAAGTCTTTCATAGCAAAAGACTTACACAACTGTTTCTTCAACTCGTCTATCCTGGAAGTATTCTTGCCCACAATCAACATATCATCCACATATAGCAAGAGGATGATAAAATCATCGTCAGAAAATCTTTTTGCAAACACACAATGATCTGAAGAAGTCTTTTTGTAGCCTTAGTTGGCATCTTTCGAGGTTTGCTTTGTTAGCTTCCGCATGACACCCGATTATTTTGATCCTCACATTAATAGCCACCCCAAAAAAGAAAAAGAAAATCGTTACTATAACACATAATATAGCATAATCGAACCTCACAATAACGATATAGTTTTTCTGGATATTTTCTTTTGTTGTAATTATATGCGATTATAAAGAACATGTAATATAACATATTATGAAAGTCAATTTCAAGGAAAACTAAAATATCATAATAAAATGTTATTATAGAGAAGTCGATAGTAATCGCATTGACGAGTGGCCAAAAGTTAATCATAGAGAGCTAGAGAAATGTGTTCAAACCTCCCAATTGATAAATACATCAATATTGAATCTTGGAGGAAAACATGTTAAGGCTGAGAAATTTGATAGTATGGCGGTAACTGTGGTTCCAAGATTGTAACGTCGTATCAATCTTATGTCGAGAGACGAATTCAAAATTTAAATTGATAAGATAATCAACACCAATTTTGGAACCATAGTAACCAACAGACTACCAATTTCTTCTTCTTCTGCTTCAAACTTTCACTTGTGTTAATTAACTCTACAAATTTGATTCTTTTTTATTGAACACAAATGTTAGAGGCACACTTTTAGAACGTACATAAAATATGATTGTACTACTAGTGTCTAGTACTATGACCTCACTAAGAAAAGGACATAAGGAATATTTACCGGATTAGACAAGTTTTTAGAAAATTAAACAATCATTTAATAGAATAATTTTATGCTATTAGGCGTCGTTTGGTTCACGGGATAAGAATAATAACTTTGAGATAAAAATATGGAATTGTTTTGTCATGCGCTTGGTTATAAGTATTAGGTATAACACATAAACATGCCCTTTAACTTGGCCTAAACTGACATCTATATCCTCCAACTTTGGGTGCGCACAAGTAGGTACTTAAACTTGTATAAAATTGAACAAGTAGACATACGCGATCTACGTGACAATCTCACGTGAATTGCCACGTAGAACACATGTATCTACTTATTCAACTTTATAAAAATTTAAATGTCTACTTGTGCACATCTAAAGTTAAAATGCCAGCTAAAACCAAATTAAAGAGTTCATTTATATATTATGCCTAGGTTAAATTAATTAGTCAATCTCAAGATGGTTGTTAAAAGAATAAAAATCTCGAAATTATTTTATCCCATCATTTCTTGTTGGTGACTGACGTACTACTAAGGTAAGGTCAAATTTAATGTTGGCTACTCTGTAGTACTAATATTGTGATGTCAAAATTTCTTGTTGGTGGCACACTATCACCGTACTACTTCAAATTTGGTACTATCAAATATCAATAGTCATAGACTCCTAGTGTAGTACTAATAACATTGGTCCTCCTGTCTTATAGTAGTTGCTATATTTTCTTCTTCGTTATATTTGGATTTGTTGCATTTGAACCGAGAGTTTTTGAAAATAACTTATCTATCTTCATGAAGTAATAGTAAAATTAGCATATACTTTATATACCTTACTTGAGAATTTCACTGAATATGTTGTTATTGTTGTATCCAATCGTATATTAGTACAAAAATTAATACCCCCACAACCTAATAATTAATAGGGATGGTATCATGTCACAATTTGGGTAGGGGACGGTCCCGGCCTTATACCCATACACAATGTGTCATACACAAGGCAATTAACCTTAAAAGAAATTGAAAATGATTTAATTAAGATGATCATAAACATCCTTCCTTTATCGTTCAACAAACTCAGCACCAACACATCAATATATATATATATATATATATATAAAGAAGGGTCATGAACCTGGTAACATGGCGCTCTCTAAAGCCTAGTATAATACTTATTTTTTTCCTCAACTTTTGAGGGTTTTCCTTATTTTTAATTCATTTTATATGCTAAAAGATCCAAAAAAATTATCATCTCATTTAATATGAATGTGTTTCCATATAAACACAATAGCGTAGCAATTTCCTTGTACACTTTTTAGAATTATACATCTTTTAAAGAATAAGGGATCGTTTGATGTGAGGGATAAAAATAAATAGTCTTGAGATAAAAAAAAATAGTTCAGGGATAAATTATTTGATTGTCAAGTTTGGGATAACTTATCCCACCATTTATACCACAGTGATGGGATAAGTTATCCCATATACATGGTGGGATAACTAATCCCAGAATAATTAATCTCGGGATAACTAATTCTGGGATAACTTGTTCCCAACCAAACGACTCCTTAGCGTGTCACTGTGTGGAGTTATAATTTTTTCTAATACGCATTATTTTTTGAGAAATTTTATTTTGTGAGTCACATAACCAATACTATTTATGTGAGACTATTTTATTTCTTGACAAGTGAACACTTACTTATTATAAACATAAAACAAAAATAATAATGTCAAATTCAATATTTTCATTCCCTAATTAAAATGCTTAGCTAGAAACCAAAAAAAAAATTATATCCGAATTCAGCCATTAAGTGAATGGTAACACTGATTTTTTATGTTGGTAATATTTTTAAATTTTTTAATATGTAATCATCAATCTGCTATACAATGAAGGAACAAAGTTTTTTAAATAATAGTAATTGTTAATTTCTTAAAATTTGATCTTAGATGTTATTGGTCTTGTACATTTTTTTAAAATAACCACCAAGACATATTAATGTATGTGTGAATTTTTATTATTAAATCAAACTTTAGTTGCTTTAGCATTTTTTTTATTTGATAAATGTTAAAGTATATATTATTTTAATTAAATAAAATTAGAAATAAGAGCATTTACATGATCACGAAATAACACTAATTTATGATATATAGATAGATTTAATTATCTAAAATGATTAATAATATTTTGCAATTGCATATTTAATCAAATAATTAAAATCTTAGAAAAATAGTCTATTGTAATCTTCGTTTAAGAAAATAGTGAAAGCAAAGGTTTTCTAATGTTAAATTGCAATGAAAATTCTTTCTAATGCTGATTGTTCTTACCGTTATCTAATCATATTTTAAATATATTTTTTAAAAATTATTAGCTAAAAATTTGAATTAGGAAAGAAAAATATTGACTTTGACATTACCTTTTCTGTTTTTTGCTTAAAATAAATAAGTGTTTACTTGTCAAAACATAAAATACCCTTGCATAAGTAATGTTGGTTGTGTGAGTTTTGAAATAAAATTTCTCTTATTTTTCTGTTAGAGATTTATGCTCCAACACTTTCGTCGCTTTCACAAGCAATTCTCCGGTAAGCTACTATTTTGTTTTTCTGTGTTTATTATTTCAAGTTTTGTAAGAAAAAGATTTTTACTCATAAATTTTAAATACGTATTTTTTTCTATCTCTTTAATATTGTGATCAAATAATCTAATGATCTAACTCAAAGGTGAGATTTATCTGAGTATATTAAACTGATAATATTTTTTTTTCAACATTAAATTTGAGATGAGAATCTTAATAGAAATATGTTTTATTATGTTTCATTTTGGAATATACAGGTTTGATCATAAAACTTAGATCTCCTTTCTCTCATCAAGCAATTCTCAAGGTAAGCAAATATATTTCTTTTTGTGTTTTTATTTTCAAGTTTGTAAGAAAATATTATTTTAATCATAAAATATTGAATACATATTTTCACTCTCTTTTTGATATTGTGATCAAATAACTTAGTAGTCGTTTGGCCATGTTTCATTGTGAAAATAGAAAAAAAAAATTGTATTCAAAATGAAAAATGATATTTGAAAATTAGAGTTGTGTTTGACCATGAAATAAATTAGAGTTATTTTTGAGAAAAAGTTAAAACAAAATATTTTAAAATTTTATGTCTAAACATATTTTTCGAAATTTAACTTAAAAAAAAGTGAAAAATTATCATGGCCAAACGAGGAAAAAGGTTTTTGCTAGAAGATTTAAATTGGAGATGGGGCTATTGAACAAGTAATTTAATAAGTAATAGTTTTTCTTTTCTCAAAATTTAGATTCTGAGATGAGAATCTTAGATAAAAATGTGTTTCATTTT
Source organism: Jaltomata sinuosa (assembly GCA_003996215.1). Classification (NCBI taxonomy): domain Eukaryota; kingdom Viridiplantae; phylum Streptophyta; class Magnoliopsida; order Solanales; family Solanaceae; genus Jaltomata; species Jaltomata sinuosa. The sequence goes on from QJPP01000040.1 coordinate 796,948, forward strand.
TCATTTTGAGATATACAAAGTTTGATCATAAATATTTCATTTTGAGATATACTTTTCATCTCAATTTTAGCAAAAAATAGTACATAAAAATGTAAAAGATTTTTATATATAGTCATTTCTGTTGACTGTCAAAATTTTAATTGTGCCACATAAATTGAGAGGAATAGAGTAATTTGGAATGGAGGGAGCATTACTATTAATTACTTGGGAGAAGTTCAAAGGTTAAATGCCTCTTGCACTAGTATCCATAAGCTCTGAGACAGAAGAAGAAAATTGATGTTGAAAAGAGTGCACATATTATATAGTGTTCCCTGCCTTCAACGTTCAAAAAAGGCCTCTTTGTAGTTTGTCCTACTACACACATACACTTGCACTTCAAAATATTGCTGGGCCACTATCATTAATTCAAACTTTCAAATGTTCAATTTCAAATCTGTCCTATACTTATTTATAAGTGTATTCTACTGCCACTGCAACTCTAACCAAGCCTGGTCATAAACATTCAATACTCAAAAAGCCTCTTTTTGTTGATTCTTTTTTCTTTTCAGGTAGGAGTAGTATAGTATTAACAAAAGGAAAAGTTGCATCATAGGAGAACATCTAAGTAAACAAACATCCCATGTAAGTTCACTGTACATGTTTCCATTTTCTTGATTTGGCATTTTCTGCTGCTAGCCTGCTATGTTATGTTTTCCTTATCATTTTCTCTGTCCTCTTACATTTGTATTGTTCTGTTACTTGCTTTGATGTTAGTTACTCGAGTTGAGGGTCTTCCGGAAATAGCCTCTCTATCTCCTTGAGGTAGTGGTAAGGTCTGCATACACTCTATCCTCCCCAGACCCTGCTTTTGAGACTATACTAGGTTGTTGTTGTAGCCTGCTATGCCATTCTACAAAACTAAATAAATGATGATTGAAATTAGGGTGTGTTTGATATGAAAAAAAATATTTTTTTGAAAAATGAATGGTTTTCTTACTTATTTTCTTGTGTTTGGTGCGTAAGCAGAAAATATTATCCCAAAAACATTTGTATATAATCTAGGCAAAGTGGCAAACACTATGGGATGGGGTTGGAGGGAAAGGTGTAGGGTGGTGGGGATGGGGGCTATGAGGGTGAGGGTAGGGGTAGGGTGTGTTGGAGGGTAAGCAACTTGTTTCCTTAGGGTAGAAAAGTCATTTTTCTCATTTCTAAGAAACTTGTTTTTCTAAACTAAATGTTTTCTATTACCAAACACACGTCTTTGCACCTTCTTCATAGTAGTGAATTGAAATTGTGATGCAACCATTTCTTTTAATGATGGTGTTGGGCAATCTTGCACATCGATTATTCCACTAGGTACTTGTTCACCAAGACTTAAGCCGATAGAAAAAACTCACTTCACGTATTTTTATCTCCACTGAGATTTTATTTAGCCACACAACCACAAATAGTTGTTGCCAAATGCCAATGATGGATATAAACTCTTGTAATATTACAAAGGTACCTCCAGGAAACATCACAACCTACTTATAATGTTGGATATATTTTAATGATATTGACACATGCATGGGAAAAAGAGGACAGGAAAATTTGCTTTTGCTCTATTCTAGAAGCATGCTTCACCAGTATCTATGGATTGTTTATGTTGTCTTCTTTAAGCAGAGAACTCATCACTTTATCATTAACAAACAAAACATTTCCACCTTTTCATTGTTTACACAGATCAAGACTAAAAGTTGTTGGAAACTCTGTCCAATAAACTCTATTAAGAAGTTGAAATGCCAAGATTAAGGTGAGTTTCTTGGTACCATTTGAACTTCTCCAATTCCAACTCATTGTTTTTTGATAGAAAAGTTTTCTATTTCATGTCAAATAGGGGATCAGATATGCTTCAAAGGCAATCACCTCGAGTCCCTTCGCAACTCAGAACATCAAGCTCTGATTCTGATCAGAGAAGTCCTAAGTTAGGAGATCGTAAATCTCCACGAGGCACTCAATCTGATCCATTAAATCAAAGGAAACTTGGTACAAGAATTGCAGATTTGGATACTCAACTTGGACAAGCACAAGAAGAGCTCAAAGATCTTAAGGATCAGTTAGCTTCAGTTGAAGCAGCAAAGAAAGCAGCTCAAGAACAGCTTGAGAAAACCAAGAAATCAACTGTCCCAGAGCTTGAGGAAATCCAAGAATCAACTGTCCCAGAGCTTGAGAAAACCAAGAAATCAACTGTCCCAGAGCCTGAGGAAATCCAAGAATCTGAGACCAAATTAAAAATCCAAGAAATTGATGTTTTTGAAGTCCCCAATGTTGAAACTAGCCAGCCCACTAATGAAATAATCACAACTTTATCAGTTGCTGAACAAGAGAAACCATCACCTGAGGAGTTGGCTTTGAAGAATGAAGAAATAAGCTTGTTGAAAGCCAAGTTGGCAGAGAAAGATCAAGAATTTCAAGTGTTTTTTCAAGAAAATGAGAACCTGAAGAAGGAACTGAATGAAACGGCTTGGGAAATTTCATCTACTAATGCAAGAGCAGAGGAAATGAATCTCAAGTTTAACCAAGTTACTCAAGAACTGGAAACAACCAAGAATGAAGCTTCTAACATAAATGAGAAGCTTGAAGCTACCGAAAAGGCGAAGGAGGAACTAGAAAGTGAGATGAAGAAACTCATAGTTCAAACAGAACAATGGAGGAAAGCTGCAGATGCTGCAGCAGCTGTGCTGGCAGGAGAAGTGGAGAGGAATGAGAGAAGGCTCTCTGAGAGGTGTGGATCAATGGATTATAAGCGTTACGGTACTGTGTTTGAACCAACAGTTGGAGGATATGGTTGTTACATGGGTTCACCAGGACTTGTTGATGACTCTGATGATGGTTTTGGACATGTTAAAAGAAAGGGTTCTGGCATTAAGAAGTTTGGAGACCTGTGGCGAAAGAAGGGACAGAAATAAGCTATTTTGAATACTCAAAAAGACTTCTAGCAGAAATGGTTGCTCCACCATTTCAATTTTCTTGGCTAACCTTTTGAATCTTCTTCATGACATCTAACCAACATAATATGCTGCATTTAGATTTCTAGGTTAGTTTTTCTTGTTTCTCCCTAGCCTAGCTTGATGCAGGAGAGTAGAGACCTGTCATTTAGGAGTAATTGAATCCAACATCTGATGTTTTTTTGTATGTGGGGGAAGATGAACATATTCAAAAAAAACATTTCATGTTCAGAAATACCAACATCCGATGATCAGGTATACGGTAAAAAACATTTTCATGTTCAGAAATACCAACATCCGATGATCAGATATACGGTATATTCTGCATTTCAGCTACTATACACATGCAACTAGTACTCTCTGTTATTTACATACACCAAATACACACAGATGCACATACTCCTCATGTGCAAACGCAGGTATTTTCTTAACAAGAAGAAATGTTAGATATTTTCAATAAAAATAGTTGAAGATATTTTCAATAAAAGCTCCTCAACTATCCTGGGAATTACCCAGTTGAAATAATCAAGGGTAATCAACTAAACATTTGGTTATTTTTATCCCATTTCACATCCACAAACCTAATTAAGCTAATTCAGCTAGTGGGTAACTGTGCTGCAACTGTTGTAACTTTAATAAACAAAGAGACATAAGCAATTCTAGTACCTTCTTTTTCCTATAGCATTACCATTTGCACTACTGTAACTTTGAATCAGCTAAAAAGTTTCATGAGTTATGGTCAAATTTTGCTATCAAATGTTAGCAGCGAATAGCAATCAAGGACACAACGCAAATGAAGAATCTTGTAATGCATATGGTACTGCACAAATGATAAATCAAATTGAGTAAATACGGAAGATACAGGATGTAAAGACAACATCGCTAGTCCAACTTATAAAGAGAATTCCCTGTCTCAGGATTTCAGCAGTAACTGGAAAAACAGTTTTAAACATTCAGGGGGAAAAGAAGGGAACATTCTTTTACTTTGTCAACATTATACATAAGAATTATATATGCTTCCCCTTCAAAAAGAAGTCTTTTCAACATGAATTCACTACCGCAAAGCACTTCCAGGGAGGCGATGCCACCATTAGTCTTCACTATCGAACAATAACCACCCCCATCATGACCACCCTGAAGCCCCCCACCAACTCCCTTACCTGTGAAATAACTGTTCTATGCACCTAGGATACCGCCAATGCAAACCAAATTACACCAGTAAAGCCATCTTCACCATCCGTACCACAAGCAGCATCACTGAAGCCACCAAAACCACCACCCATCACAGTTCCGGCTAGCCCAAGTCTCAATGAAATGCAGTTACCAGCTTTTTACCATTTTAGTACTGCTTGGTGGAACAGTATTTGGTGGTCTGATTTGAAGCTTGTAAAGGCTATATTTGCTGGGATCAAACAAAAGCAGATTATGGTGAGATTGACAAGAGGCAGGGGAAAGGCGAAGGGTAAGTGTGGAAGCTCGGAAGATGGAAGCCAAAAAAGTCTGTATTTGCTGAAATCAAACAAAAGCATCGTGAAATTGAGAAGAGAAGAGGCAGGGGAAAGGCAAAGGACAAGTGTGGAAGCTCTGGAGATGGAAGGAAGAAGATGGATCAAATCATGGAATAAACACTTCTCTGTCGTTGAACAATGACTGGGTTATTAGAATTTGAGAAGAACACGAGTACCATATATTCTGACAAATCTTGGACGAACACGAGTACCATATACACTGACAAATCTTGGACTTTATAGAGTGAAATAGGATGTCAAAGAACCAGGTATTAATACTGGATTCTTGGTCACTTTTAGGTCACCTAGCATCCTCATCTTTCATGGTCGCTACCTAAATTCACAGATAAAATAGATAGGAATCCTGCTTCAAGTCCACGCTTTAACTCCTGACGTTTGGCGAATCTAGATCAAGAATGAGAATGCATTTGACTTACCTGTTTGTGCAATCAGAAATTCATTCTAGCCCCTTGGAAAGTTTCTGTGCCACTTCAAATGGAATATCGGTTTCCACTTCAAGACAGCAGACCTTTTTCTTTCTTACTCCTACCTTTTGTGTTTCCTTGGGGCTTTGATTAGTTTCAGAGCTTGTTTTCGTGATTCTTTTTCAAGTCTGAGAAAAGAAATTCAACTAACATGCTAGTATTCTCTCATATCATCCCCATATACTAAAAAATGGATCCTTATGTCATTCAAGGTATCATACAATAAATAAAAAATGATATTCAAACTCTTTAAGAGCTCAAGAAAACATGAACACAAGATGCCTCTTTGATTGGAGTTCGTTCTTATATCAGAAATTAATTCTGAATTTATCAAGTCATCAAATACAAGACACGCTAGCTAGTAGCTACTACCCACACCACAATATTTAATAGATTGATACGAAATTGATACTTCCCTCATTTCCTTCCCAATGTAACTGAACAGGGGACACAAATCAAATACATTATGGCTTATTTAAAACCTTAATATCTTGTCTATTATTCCTGTTGATCCAAAAGAAAAAGAAAGAAAAAGTTACTTCCAGTACCAAGTAATAAATCTTTCTAATTTGGGAACCAGAAATGTTTGAAGTCATTTCACTAATAACATTATCCTATACAACTTTCAAGAATCCAAATTTACTAAACAGATTTTATTGTGATATTTTCTCTATCAAATTAATTTTTCATAAATTATTTTGAAATTTCTTCCGCTACTACTTAAGTCAAGTGAATATCTTCAACCTGGTGCTCAGTCAAACATGACCATATGAAATGAGAGAGAAGGAATACAAATTACTGGGATGCCACTACACGATTAAACAGAAGTGAAAGCAGGAACAACTATTAGAAAACAAATAGTAAAACATAACAAGCACTAAAGCTTCTTGACTGACATCTCTATTCTCCCCCGTGTGGGTATATTTCTGAACCTATTAAGTCATATAGTAATACTTGCAAGCTATTTCTCATATCAACAAATCTCTGCTTGTTGTTCAAATTCATTATTGCAAGCACTTGGAGGGGTCACATGAGTCCTTCCATTCTCTTTCTTACACTTCTTCCCTCAAGTCAAGATTCAAAAGCTCCTCCTGTCTTCTGCTTGTAAATGTCACTAATTTTAGAGGGTATAATCCAACAGATTGTAATATCCAGATTGTTGGACGTAGTTAACTTTATGATTCCCTGAATTCAGACAACGCAACAGGATCCAAAAAGAAAGAGCTGCTGACTTATTCATGAAATCTTATCTGAGCATACTTCCTTACCATGTGATCACGGGAAGGGCGAACTGACATTTTATGGTGATAAATGAAGAAGTACCCTCTTAATTAGCATTTCCTTTTCTCATCTTATACTGGACAACATAGAGTGTTGTGAGTTTGAGGATATTGTTCAAAAACCTCAATTCTCTCCAAACTATTCAAACTATTAACATATAGGTTGGTTAATGAAAATGACACAAATAGTAACTACCCTTATTTTCCATATTATGTCTGATTGACTATGGAAATAGGAAATTAAGGGAACACAAAGCATTTCACTCTTATATCATTCGAATAATTAGCTATACATTCATTTCATACAATCTAAAACCAAATAAGTGCAAAGTTCATGGAGTAGTCTAAAGCGTCATACCAACTATAACACTTGATTGGAACTTTCTTTTCCCTCTTCAATAACGGCTTCCTGTTTAGCGGAATGAGCTATATCATATGTTGCATGGACACCAACAAGTACATAGTAAATTAGCATTACAGCACTGCATATGATGAAGCGATAAAATGCCATCTTACCCAAAGAACCTATCAAAAATATATTCATCCCAATTGACAATGATGGTACCCATGGCACAAGAGGTACACCCCAAACTTTAGGAAGTCTTTGTTTTGGAAGTAGCGCCATCCCTGAAGTGCCCAACAACCACAAAGTGCCAGTCACGGCATACCCAATCCAACCTTTTTCATCAGTACTCCAAAGAACTGTTGCCCCAATTGATGAACCGATTACAATGAACAAGCACAGAAGAAATTTAGCCAAATCATACTTCAGGGTAACATCCGTAACGTAGTATCGCCTAACAAGCAATGCAACAGCCATTAGCATGAAAATGGAAAGTGTACTAAACGAGAACACACTTGACAAGACATCCAAGCTCGTGAACAAAGCAAGAATGCAGCTAGTTATAGTTGTCAAGAGAGTAGCATAAATTGGTGTTCCAGTTTTTGGGTGAACCAAAGCAAACCATGGAGGAATCATATGTGCTCTTGCAATCTGAGTTGTGTATCGAGATTGTCCCAATGACCCAACAAGCATACTTGTAGTCATTCCCTTAAGTGCACAAATCCCCACCAAATACTTTGCCCAATCCATACCTATGCCTTCAAATGCAACTGAATAAGCTGCATTAACATCCACTTCAGTGTACTTAACCATCATTGTCAACGCCAACGCCATCAAACAATAAACAACAGTAATCATAGACATTGAACCGAGCAACCCAAACGGTATATCCCTCGACGGCTTCTTAGTCTCCTCAGCCATATTAGCAACCATATCAAAACCTGTATATGACCAATACACAACTGCTGCAGCTCTAAATACCCCTCCAGCCCCAAAAGGGAAAAACGGCACCAAATTCGAAGTCTTCCCATGAATAAACCCAACAATTATAATAAAAACAATCACACCAGCACTCACTATAGAACTTACCCAATTCAAAACTGATGTCCTTTTTGTCCCAGTCATAGCTACCCCATTAGCAAGTGCAAGAATCACAACAGCTAAAGGATCCAACAAATTAAACCCTTCAGCAAAAGAATCAATCTTGATTCTCAAAAAATCTGGATTATTCTTAATAATACTAGCAAAGTACGATGACCATGAACGTCCTAAACCAGCAGCACCCACAATAGCCTCTAAAAGAATATTAGCAGCAGCTATAAATGCAACAAAATCACCCAACTCAATTCTCAAAAACGAAAAAGACCCACCAGCTATAGGAATATCAACAGCAAATTCAGTGTAACAAAACACAGAAAGCAAAGCAGAAAGACCAGAAACTGCATAAGAAAGAACTATAGCAGGGCCAGCATCAATACGAGTTTCTTGACCAGTAATACTGAATATACCTGAACCAACAACAGAACCAAAACCAAGCCAAACAAGATCCCACCAAGTAAGGCATTGTTTCATTTCATTTTCTGATTCTTTCTTGAGCTCAACCAACTCACTTGTCTCTGAAGAACGGCAAAAAAGGCGGTTCTTGAGGCGAGTTGGGGTTTGGGAAAGGGCATTTTTGTAGGATGAGAAGTTGTGGAAAGAGGGTTCAGGGAAGAAATCTTGCTTGCTGAAACGCCAATAACGCTTATAGGGTTGTTGGGTTTTTGGTGAATTCATTGTTGAAGAGGTAGAAGGAGTAGTAGTGGCAGTGACTTTCTTGGAGGAATTTAGGGGAGTTTTGAGTTCTTGAGGAAATTCTGAAATTGTCATGTTTTTTCCAAAAGTGTTGTTAGAGAGAGTTTGAATCACATACAATTTTGTTGGAATCCCAAGATTTGAGGGAAATGGCAATGCATTTTTCTCTTCTAAGAAGTCAACTATATCAAGAATGTATTTGGACAGAAAGTTGGCATAATAAAAACACGATTTACACGACAGTTCTTTTTTTGTTTTATTTTAATTTTAATTTGAAATGGCTGGCTTTTATAATTGTACCACGTTTTGAAATGAGTAGAAATTATTAGTCACATGACCATATAATTTTGTTTGAGATTTTCAGTAGTTGGTTGCTACTTTATGGGCTGAAAATCGGGGTTGATATCAAGGGCTGAGTTAGGTAGAGTTAAAGAGACTCATTTGTTGATTTGCCATATTACAATTTAATGGCTCTTGGCGCATGTTAAGTAACGACTGCTAATGTGCACCCTGAGTCTGATGGCTCGGCAACGACGATGAGGACTACGACCACTACGGCCATCGGCTCTGCCAGAGAAGGCCCACAAAGGAAAAATGGTAACGCCGGATTCTGGATTTCCCCATATCCTAACACCTCTGAAGCTAGAGAGTTGGATCCCAGGGACGGCGAAGTCGGCTACAGCACTACCTTCAGCGGGGCCTGAAGAACCAGTAGCAGTTCAAGGATAGATGTGCCGGAGAGCTCCAACACTATGAGAAAATTGATGTTCTCTATAGGGGCTACTCCACCGACTGATGGACTACAAGCTAAATCACCGGCACCGAAAGTCACTAATCAAGGTAATCGACAATTGCAAAAATGGTATGTCCTTCACATTTTACCCTCTTGTTCTTAAAGTTGGTCGAAAGATAGTGAGGTGAAACCCTATTGAAGTTGATTCGGAATGTGATAATGGGAGAATGTTTTGATTGGACATGTGATGGGGGGCACCCCAAGCTTCAAAGATATGTTGAAGTTCGTTTACAGTGTGTGGAACTTTGTAGAGACGCCGAGGGTTTATCTCCATGATGATGGGTATTTCATCTTCATATTCAACAGTGCATCGAAGAAGAGTATGGTTATGCAAGGAGGGCCTTACACATACAACAATCGACTATTGATCCTGCGGAATTGGGTTAAGGACTTCCAATTCAAGCCGGAGATGTTACGAATTGTGTCATTATAGGTATTGTTCCATGGGTTACCAGTATACTACTGAACTGAAGAGAATTTCGGTAGAATTGCAAGCTCCATCGGGAAACCAATATGTGCTGATCGTATGACGGCGGAGATAGAGAGAATGTCCTATGCTCGGGTACTTATAGAGGTGCACATTACTCAAGAACTGCTTGAGGAGTTGTATCTTGAGACATCGGATGGGTCAATAATGGTGCAGAAAGTTACATATGAACTGGGGCATGATAAAGATGAATGTACAAAGGGGAAAGAGGTTCCACAACAAAATGTTCTCACGAAGCCTTACAAGAGACAACTATAGAGGCCACAATGGCTTCCTAAGAAGAATCAGCAGCCCAAGCAAAGCACATACCTAGTTCTAGTTGATACTACTGACCCACTAAAGTACAATCAGAATTTCCCGGCCTTGAGTCCTATTCAAACTGCTAGCAGCAAAAGGTAAGGTAAGGAGATATCACAAGAAGTTGGCCCTAATGAGTGTACTACTCAAATGCTGACTAGATTGGGAAAGGGATGTGTAGTTCCAAACAGGGCTAAAACACCTGATTTAGCTGGCATTACATGATATTTAGCTCCTGGAACCCGAGAGGGCTAAACAAGCCCTTCAAGCAAAAAGAGTTGAAGACTTTTTTGCTAAAGAATAAAGTAGATTTAATTGGTTTCTTGGAAACTAAGATACAAATCCATAATAAAGACAAAGTGAGAAGAGCAATTGGTACTGACTAGACTATTTTTGTTGATTACCCTACCACTTTTAATGATAGAATTTGGTTGATCTGGAAAGAAAATAAAGTGGAGGTTATTGTTTTGAATTCATCTAATCAGCTGGTACACTGTCGAGTTCAGGATAGAGACTCAACTTTTGCTTGCTTGATGACTTTTATCTATGGCCTTAACATTGTTGCAGGTAAAATGGGTCTGTGGGATCAATTGAGAGCAATTGTTGTTAACTGTTCCGAACTTTGGGTTTTACTAGGTGATTTTAATGCTATCTTAACACATTATGATAGAGTCAATGGAGACATGGTAGCACCTCAGGAAACAACTGAATTCCAGAGTTGTGTTGAAGACATAGGGGTGGGGAAAATACTCAAAAGAGGTAGGAAGTTTACTTGGTGTAACAAGAGAGATGGGCTGCTAGGATCTATTCACATATTGATTGGGTCTTTGGAAACTCCACTTGGTTTCAAGACTACAATTACTTTGAGACAAACTACTTACACCCAGGTTGTTTAGACCACACTCGTACAATACTGGACATACAGTCCACTCATGCTCATGCAAGGTAAACTTTCAGGTTCCTAAATATGGTAATGCAACAAGGTAAGTTTAAAGGGATGGTGCAAACTGTGTGAAGACAACAAATTCCTGATTATACAGATTATAGTGTTTAGAAGAAGCTCCAATTGCTAGCAAAATAGGCAAGACAGTTACGAATGGAGTTTTCTACTATAGAGAAGAGACTGATGCAACTCAGGCAAAGATTGCAAAAGGTGCCAGAGGCTTTATCTCTAGACTTGTTCAATTAGACCTTAATTACTGAGGAGAAGGAAGTATTGCAGGCTATTGAGAAGTGGGAATCAGTCAATGAAAGGATCTTAAAGCAAAAATCCAAAGCAACTTGGATCAACTATGGTGATAGAAACCCAAAGTACTTCTTTGCCCACCTCAAGGTCAGGCAAGCCAGGAACAAAATTTCTTCATATATATAGAGCATGGCACCAAATTCACTGACCTAGTACTGGTACTACAAGAGTTTATACAGTTCTTTCAAACTCTATTGGGTTAAGCTACTACTACACTACTCTGCATAGATATGGGTATTGCAAGAAATAGACCTTGCCAGACAATAGACAAATAACAGCTGATGTTGCAACCAGTCACAGATAGAGCTGTCAATACGGGCTGGCCCAGCCCATCCAGGCTAGCCCCTGCGGGCTTTGAAATTTGACGAGCCAGGCCGGGCTGGCCCATTAAAATGATGGGCTTAAAAATAGCAAGCCCAACCCATCATTCTGCAGGCTGCGGGCCTCGACGGACCAACCTATTTTTTTTAAATAATATTATTTTTATTTCTTAAATTTAAATTTAATTTTAAATTATTAATAACATAAATATTTACAAGTCAATATTACATAATGTTACTACTTGCTAATTAAGTTCAAGTTCACAAAAAATAATCATGATAATTTGTGAAACTACATAACTTTTGACATGATATTGTTCGAATCTTACATATTTTATAAACATAATTAATATTTAAATATTTATGATGGTTTAAGTAGACTTTGAGTTTGGACTCATCTTGTTCTTTTTAGTCCTCTATTTTATTTTTATTTTTTAATTAATTTTATTTAGCCCACGGGCCAGCGGGCTTATCCGGGCCGGGCTAAAAAGCCCTGTTCTCACATGGGCTGCAAAAATCTTAGTCCAACCCTATCAAATTACAGGCTGAGTCGGGTCAGCCCAACGGGCCTAGCCTATATTGACGGCTCTAGTCACAGACCAAGAGGTGTTGCAGGCTTTGACAGACCTCCCAGACAATGTCCTAATAGCTCATGAGTTGGTTAAAGGATATGCACAAAAAGGTACTTCAGCCAGATGCACTATCAAGGTAGATCTAAGAAAAGCCTATAATTAGTAGAATGACCATTTTTAAAGATGGTACTTCTGGAGTTTAGATTGCCTACATAATTTGTTGCCTTAGTTATTGAATGTGTGACTATAGTCTAATATAGCCTACTTATCAATGGGGGCTTACAACTAGGTTTCAAGCCAAGCAGGATCTTAGACAGGGAGACCTTACGTCTCCATATCTCTTTGTTTTGGCTATGGAATACATGCATAGAATCCTTCAGCCGCTGAAACACAATCCACAATTTAACTATCATCCTAGGTGTAAAAAATTAGGTATCATTCATGTATGTTTTGCTGATGATATATTGATGAGTTATAGAACTGATGAAGTTTATAAAAGGTTGTTGTTCAATACTTTCATATATTTCTCAGAGGTTTCAGAATTTCATGCCAACATAGAAAAAAGTTTCATATACATTGCAGGGGTACCTGTAGATTTCAAGTAGAGAATAATTGATGAGCTCAAACTTTCTTTAGGTGAACTCTTTTTCAAATTCCTGGGAGTACCTCTCTCAAAAAGGAAATTATCCATTAGCCAATGGTTACCCATTGTAGAGAAGATGATTGCTAGAGTAAAGTGTTGGACTGCTAAGCGCCTCTCTTATAGTGGAAGGTTGCAACTTGTGAATAGTGTGTTGTTTGAAATACAAACTGATTGGTCACAGATCTTTCTGCTTTCAAAGAAAATTATTTCTATGGTGACTACTGTGTGTAGAACATTTCTTTAAACTGGAGGCAATACTTGCTCAAGGAAGGCCTTGGTTTCCTGGGAGACAATGTGCAGACCTAAGATAGCAGGGGGTCTAAATGTAATTGATATCCTTACATGGAACAAAGCAGCACTTTGTAAACTATTGTGGAATGTTGCACAGAGAAAGGATAAACTATGGGTTAGGCACATACTTTCTATATAAAGACACAAGATCTGGAGATAATGCAGACACCAAAACAAGCTTGTTGGATTCTAAGAAAAATCTTTGATGCAAGACACTAAATGAATAGTGGAACTTCTGTCCAGACTAGTACTCTACAAGGCTTTACTGATCCTAAAGGGTTTAGTATAAAGAAAAAGGTACCTAAATTTGAGACCTCGATATCCAAAAGTCCATGGGGAAAATTGGTAGTGTTGAAAGGTCAAATTCCTAGACAACAGTTCATTTTGTGGTTAGCTCTGCATGGAAGACTAGCAACAGTTGATCGACTCAAGAAATGGGAAATTCATGTCTCTATTGATTGTGTCCTATGCAATGCACAGGTGGAGGAAAGATGTTGCACACTTATTCTTTAATTATACCTACTCTACTCATATATGGACATCTTTGATGCACTGCCGGGCTTTAACAGAGCCATTGGAAGTTGAGCCTATTAAGTAGATTGGCTCACAAAGAGGATCAACAATAATAGACCCAGGGCTGAAATACTTGAATTATGTTTGCAGCTGCAATCTATCATATATGGGTTGAGAGAAATAGTAGAATATTTGCCAAATAATCTATGGGGTATAATCAGAGGCTTGGGGAAATACCTTTTCAACTTCACACAGAGGGCTCGCGGCACAACAAATGATCGTCCCACCTAGCAAAGCTAAACTCTTATCCTAGCTAGTTTTTCACTCTATTAATGGTCGTAAATGTTTAGTTCAGTCTTCAGCAGTTTGTATAGAGAACAATTAGGAGGCCTAACTCTGAGTCCAAAAAGAGTTAGCAGTTTTAATACTTGGTTGAATGAAATTTTACTTTTGACCAAAAAAAGGGATTCATTTGAACGATCGAACTCTCTTTGACGAAAAATTACATCATTTATATATGATTAAATTTTTATTTTTTTTTATATATATAGTAGATGTTGAACCCACTTTCACATTTTTGTGTATTTACTTTTCATATTTTTATCCACTTAATGAAAAATTCCGGCTTGGTCATTGCTTGATACATGGTCGAAGGGAGAAGCAACACGTGGAACAAGCGATAAATTAAACGTGTGTCAGGAGCTGGTATCATAGCAAAATCTTGTCTAGCTCCGGAAGCAAGATATCGGACACAAGATACTAGTAGGTCATGGTGGGATCGAAAACTCGATCGTTGCAGAAGATCCAAGTTCTCCGCCATCAATTATTAATTTATAATAATGTGACTTTATTATGACTTTAATCGGGTTTATTAGGGATAATTTGGGGATCTTGTCTTTAACAAATCAGCTATATATAGTGTATGTATTCCTTGTTTAAGGACATATGATTTTCATACACAAGTATAATACAAAAAACTCTCAAAGTTTAAGTTCTCTACTACTTCAAGTGTTCTTGCTCTTAGCTATCCGATGATGTTGGCTTCTTTACTGTCTTAAATTGATTGATCATTATATTATACGTAGGGGAGGCAAAATGAGTAAAAATTTATAATTATTCACTCGATCCAACTTATTTTAAAATGGATTAAGTATTCAATCATTTAAAAGTGGATCAAATATGAATCAATCCATTATCCACCAATTGCACTCCCCTTAAAGTATTTAAGGTGCAAGAACCTCTAAAAAGTACATTTGTTAAGGAAAATATTTTCAAAACTTCCCTTAAATCAGGAAATTATTTTTCAAATCTTTCCTTAACCTCACCACCCCTAAGATCCGTCTCCAGACCTTGACCCGACCGGGACCCAACTTCCAACCTCGATTGCGACCTGACTCCTGCCTCGACCCATAATCCGACTCCGACCTCAACTTGAGACCCCGACCCGAGACCCTAATTCTGATCCTCATTCGAGACCCAAATCCCGCCATCAATTCGAGACCTAACTCCGACCAAAGACCCAAATCTCAATAACAACTAGAGACTCAAATTTTGACACCGACCCAAGACTCTAACCCCCGATTTTGACCTGAGATCGGACTCCCAAACCACGACCCCAAATCAAGACCTGACTCCTGATCTTGATTTGATACTTGACTCCCTACTCCAACTTAAGATCAGACTCACGATCTCGACACCGACTCATGACTCCCGAGATTTGACTCAAGGAACAGTCTTGTTTGATGCAAAACCAAGCTGAACATTACATGAGGTGTAGGGAAATAAAATCGTGGAACCTCATTGTGAGAAAACTATTTAGGGAAAAAATCAAAGTAAATTTATTTTTTTTGTCTCAGATTTGATTGATTTTTTGACTGTCTTTTTTGTCCCAAATTCAATTTTCGTGAATATTAGGCCTATAGTTTGAGGTTGCAAGATTTTTTTTAAAAAAAAATTAAAATAAAATTAAAGTACACCTCATTGAGGTTGCACGATTTAAAAATGAATAAAATTGAAGGGTACCTCGTTTGAGGTTGTCCAATTTGACGGGGGAAAAAATAGATAATTAACAGAAAAATTACCTAAAGAGTCAAATATCCCTACCATATTTACTAATTTTTTCACTGCTTTATTTTAATTACTTAATATATCACATGTTAATAAAAAACTCATTGGATACATCTCCAAAAACCCAGCTTCAAGAACCCTCAAATATATATTGTAATCCCTCAGATACATGCGGATACATATTGTTACCCCTCAGATACATGTTGTAACCCTTCAGATACATGCGAATATATGTTGTAATCCCTCCCTCAGATACATGCAGATGCGATGTATCTGAGACTAAACTGTGTATCAAAACAATGGATACATGCGACTAAACTCGGATACATGCAAATATATTTAAGTTACTCATGTATCTGGATGCCTTATGCAATATATCCGAGATAAAATCATGTATTTGGATGTCTTATGCAATGTATCCGAGTGATAAATTATGTAATATTGAAAGTAGTGGGAGAGAAAGTAATGAAATTTATGTAAATTACCCATTATTATATGCTCCTCGCGGGATTAGGAACGATTTGCACAACAACAACAATAACAATAATTAATAATACTAATAATAATATGGACACCTTGTTGTAATGAAAAATGGGGCCGTTTGGGTGATCCATTAATATCGAGGAAAATTGTTTCAGCTCGCACGATTTTGTCTCATTTAGTTAATATCCTTTTTTAAGTGGCTTGCTTAAAATTTTTGACTTCAATTTGTGGTCCTTTAGGCTTGAAACTTGCTTTGGACCAATAATTATTTTGGAGGCTCAACAATATCTTTTGAACAAAGAGAGAGAAATGAGAGGGGTCATTTGGATGTGGGTATAAAAGTGGATTAGGCCGATTATTAAGGAGTAAAAGTAGGATGGAATTTTTTGTTCAATAAACTATGACACGTGATTTTGTAAAGAGTCAAAAATGAAATTTAAAATGTGAGGGTAAATATAGTTAATTTAAACAGATAAGGGGTAAATATAGATCTAGAGTATGACCGTAGAGATATATAGTAAATACTACTAGATATAGAGGAGCTCGTGCTATATATTATTTTCTTTGTCTCAATTTATGTGATCCAGATAGAATTTAGATAGTTAATCAAATTTTTTTATATGATTATTAGATATTTTAAGTTGTTAACTATTGTAATTTATAATATGTTTTACGTAATTTTCAAATAATATATGTTACTCCCTCTGTTCCAATTTATGTGGCATCGATACAATTTTGAAAGTCAACTAAATTTTTTATATATCTTTTAAATACTTTAAGTTGTTAATTATCGTGATTTATAATACTTTTTTTTCTGTCTTAATTTATATGACACTGATAAAATTTTAAGAGTTCACCAAATTTTTTATAGTATTTTTGAAATATTTTAAGTTGTTATTATTGTGATTTGTACTACTTTTTACATAATTTTCAAATACATAACAGATTAAAAAGAAAAATAAGCTAAACAAATTAAAACGGAGAAAGTATAAAAAAAAATATTCAAGCAGACAACATAAATAGGCACGTCGACCAGCCGCCTGCATATCCCCTTTATAAGTAAGAGAATAAGTATATAACAAAGAACAAATATACGTAACTTTTTTCAATAGTATAATAATAGAGCAACTATGAACATCTTCTAGTATAACTAACGATTATGTTAACAAATCGTTCATACCGCATTAAAACAGTTAATTAGAACATTCATCCACAACATAAAATCCATAATCAAAGACTTCCCACCCCTTACCCCAACTAACCATCCACAACACAAAAACATTATAGAAAAGATCCACCAACTAAACTTTATTTGACTCTAGTGAAGCAGGAGTAATTTGATCATGATCCACATCTTGGCTAATGCTTGTTTGAGTCGTGCTGAACACTGTTTCAATTATTAGCGTCGTGGCATCTAGACGATTTTAGCAGCTCATCGTGTGTGCATGCTATCTCATCATTACGCTCTTCCAACACCAAGATACATGTGTACTTGCTGTTGAATGCGCTATAAGTGACCACAACACTACGATTTTTTTTTTTTTTTACGACGCATACGTTTTAATTTGTTTATGATGAATACTAACTGAGGTATAAAGCAGAGTTTATTTGTTTTTTCATTCAAAGAAGAAGAATAAGGGAGTGATGAAAATGGACTAAGAGTAACTGACTTTTAAGGGCATCTCTAATCCTACTCCATTTTTTTTGTTTCAAATGTCAAATTTGAAGCAAAAAATGAAGACACTCCAATTCTACTCCATTATTTGTGAATAGTGTTACTCTATATTTGGAGTGACACTATTCATCAACTTCATTTTACTTTTTCAATATATTATTATTATTTTTATTATATTACACTTTTAATTTAACATATTATAAATTATAAGATCATTAATTAAGTCTCTAATATTCATAATTATTTTTTATGTAGTGTCTTTAGTATATTATTTTTAAATTTAAATTAATTTTTATAAATTAATTTACATATTTAATAATTTTTAGCTCGACATAAAAAAATTAAGGACAAAAATGCTCATTTTGAATTTTGTAATGCCTTAATAGAGCATTTATGGGAGCAACATAGTAATCTTGAAAGTTGAATATTTATGTAGAAATTAAAATAAATTTTACCATGATGTAATATTTATTTAATTGTATTTCATTAATAATTTCACTTTTATTTGAATTATCCATTAATATGTATAATATATAATATTTGCTTACAATTTATATTATTTAAAAATTTAGGATATAAAATAATTTTATATTAAATTTATATAAGAAAAGAATATGAATTATATAGGGTGATTATGTAGAAAAAAGAAAAAACAAAAAAGAAAGGATTTATTTTGTGAAATAAGAAAATATAAATGAAATAAAAATAATAATATAATGTTAAAGAGCGTGAAAAATAAAATAAGAATAATTCTTTTTTTAGAGTAAAAAATAGAGTAGTGGGTTGGAGTTGGTTTGCTCCAAATTTAGAGCAACTTTAAATTTGAAGCAAAAAATGGAGCAAGGGTTGGAGATGGTCTTATACTTGTTACGATCCAAAAATTTTAAATTGTGATGACATTTATAGGGTTGTTTGGTGTAAGGTATAAGGTATAATAGTCTGGGATAAAATGCGGGATTATTTTATCCTGCGCTTAGTTGAATGTATTAATTAGTCCCAGGATTATTTATCCCACCATAAAATGAATTAATTTCTGCATAAAATAATATATAGATTATCTCATAATTAATCTATATACTAGCTACTAATATTTGCATAAC
Source organism: Jaltomata sinuosa (assembly GCA_003996215.1). Taxonomy (NCBI): domain Eukaryota; kingdom Viridiplantae; phylum Streptophyta; class Magnoliopsida; order Solanales; family Solanaceae; genus Jaltomata; species Jaltomata sinuosa. The sequence goes on from QJPP01000040.1 coordinate 815,811, forward strand.
TCTAACCAGCTACTAAACAACTCCTTAATTAATCCAAATAGTTAGTGTCATTTAAGGGTGTTTATCGGGTGGTTTAGTTTGATTTTTACATTTAATGATTTAGCTTATCATGAGTTATCAATTTTAATATGTGCTAAATTGCTATCGAATAATAAGATATTGATTAATTCGATTCGGCTTAACGATTATTGATCAAGTCATCGATTAAGTTAATAGTAGCACATGCAAAACAGTCGTGCAAAAAACACACATAGATGCCATTAACTGACAATAGGCCGATGAGGTTAATTAGTGAATAAGGATTTAGGGTTGCTAAATTCTAAAGTCCTAGATGACTTTATATAATCATGGGTAATATTGTAAATTCATAGAAATTAACGGGTTATAAAATTAGATTATTCGTTTTCGATTGATAACCTATTATTTATAAAATTCTAAATCACTATCAAATTGTTAATTCGATAATTTATTACCAATAATTCAATAACACTTTTTAATTCGATGCATTGGGCCTGAAATTATATCCGGAGACATTGCCCAAGTGAGACCTAGAACTTTGACCGTAGTTAACTCAGTTGAGTTGGGTCTGACTAGACTCGAATTGCCATGTGTTGCCACCTGAATCATCCACGTATTGAATTCGTATTTTGACCAATATATATTTGCATGGTAAATGTGTTTTGAATATATAGATCTTGCATCTTGAAATTTTTACTCAATAACGTCTAATTTATTTGGTGTAAATATTTAATTTGCAGCTCAAATTCGAGCTTAATTACCTAAGACAACTTGATTAGTTAGTCTCGTTAATACCTGATTTTTTAGAATAAATTGTGAATTAACTAGACTAGGACTCGAGCATAACTAGGAAGACTATCTGAGGTTGTTTGGTACGCGAAATAACGTGGGATATTTTAAAATTAAGTTTGAGATTACGATTCGCGGCGGGTGGACGAGCATCTTGCAATCAAGAATGTTCTAATCACAAGCACCTATGATTTATATTGTGTTTGATCAACTATATAAAATTATCCCGTCAATCAAACACAATATAAATCTAATTGATCAAATCTAATTCTAAATACTTATCTCATTTTATCTCATCCAACTTGTAATTATTTTATCCCACCTCTCTCTCAAGTGAGATAAGTTAGCCCACTAATTGTAATCTCAAAATATTAATCTCGAAATAATTTAGTCACCGTTCCAAACCAACCTTATACGCATTCAATGCATTGAGATTCGATGGATATATTTAAGTACTTTTTACCCTCTATTATTTCCACTCCTTTTTTCTCAGCTTTTGACCCAACAACGGAGTCTTGTACTCTTCTTCTTGGAATTCAAGTCCAAGCTCAGTTTGGAAATTTTATAATTAAATATTAATTTAAAAATAAAATAAAATATTTTTTTTAAAAAAGGTCAATAATTCTCATGGTTAAACGACTTTAATTGTTACAGAAAAAAATGATATTTAAATTAAAGAATTGGAATACACGATTAATTTCACCCCACAAGAAGTCAAAATGAAATTAAATTCTGAAAATTATAATCCTTCGACAACCATAACAACAACAAATAACATATTCAATTGATATTCACAAGCGAGCTCAGAAAAAAATAGAGTATATGCAAATCTTTACTTCTATACTATGTATGCGGTAGAGAAACTGTCTCAAATAGATTTTCAATTTAATTTTTTTAAACGATAATTACAATAATAATAACATAAATATAAAGTCAGTATATATCTACAAATAAAATCTGAAAAAATAATATGTACCCACTTTTATCCCTATTATTTTTTACTCTTTATGTCAAAAATTGTACAAGCATCACGAGCTTGATTTTATTTTATACTCCTACTATATAATTATGTTCCTAACAAGTCAAGCCCCACCAAAGCTTTTAAGAGCATAATAAAATGAGACTAGCAGCTCCATCAACATTTCTTAAATTGAAAGAAATTGCTGGGAAACCTCTATACCAATCTCATCAATGATATTGTTGACTTTTTTTTCTCATTAAACATAAAAGACAATCTACTTGTAGTTGAAATCTAAACCAACAGACATGTCATAAGGATCTTTATGATTGACATTGACTTCATAAATCTACCAAAAGGGGAAATTAAGGGGGGGTGTGGGGGGTGGGTGGGGGAAGGGGTGAGAAATCTTTAATTTTAACTTTGCACATTGAATAGTCGCAAATAATTTTGATTTAAGAATTAAGAGAATCTTCCAAAGTTAATTATTTACTTTATTTTAATTTGTTTGTCTTATTTTTTATTTTAATTTGCTTAAAAAAATATTATTTTTTTGACAATTCTTTAATTTCTAACTTTCTATACGACATGTTTAAGATTGTAAGATTAAAGAACATTTTGGTATGTTTTACATATCTTTTTTTTAAATTAAATTTTTTTTACTTTCTTAAACTCCATGCAAAATCAGATAAACAAATTAAAACGAAGAAAATATATAGTATATTTTGCATTAAAAAAATAGAGTTTAACTTCTATATATTGAAATCTTATAATTATCTTATACCAACCACTCATTTAATGTAATACTCAGTTTATTCCAATTTATGTGATAATTAGAATTTTGAGAGTCAAACTTTAAAATTTTAATCGTGAATTTGGATATGAAATCTTTTAATTTTTTGAAATAAATTTTATATATTTGAAAACTATGTAAAAAATACTATGTCACAATAACTGATAATTTAAAATATTTAAAAGGCATATGAAAGATCATGATAAATTTTTTTTGTTTGACTCTTGAAATTTAAAATGTGTCACATAAATTAAAACAAGAAATAAAGTATAATAAAGTTAAAATTCAAAATATAATACTCCCTCCTCCCAATTTATTTGATGATTCCATAAGTCTTTTTCACATTTTAAAATTTCGCAACTAGTCAAATTAAAATAAATAAAAAGAAACGGAGTAAACAATTGTATATAACCTAATTTAGTAACCTAACAATAATTCATTGATAGAGTTGACAATGAATATAATATATATAACCATCAAAGAATGTGGTGCGTAACAGATGGGCTACTCCTTCCTTAATTAAAGATTTTGATATCGAATTCTAGATATGAAAAAATCCTTGTTAGAGAGAACTTTCTCTGGATGAGCTTTACGCTGCATAAATCCGGATTAGTCGAACTTTAATGCGATACTAAATACTAGATAAACAAAAAAGAACACATATGCACTATGCAGTATGAAATTCATCGTGAAGTACTTGTAAATAAATAATGCAAACCTCATTTGTGTTGGGTTCGAAATCGAGAGGGTATCATGCGGAAGCTATTAATTGCAAACCATCAAGGCGATAAATCAGATGACAAAGAAAAGCTATACTAAAACAACCATAATATATTGATATTGTTTGGTCAAGCGATCTACATATAAAAAAATAATATAAGACCTAAATAGGCCGCACAACGACTACAAGAGACGGAAATATGGTTGTTTTGGCTGGAGCAGGGGCTGCGGTAGTTGGTGGCACGGTTGCAACTAGTAGTGACTAGTGACGATAAACGTGATCGTGATAATAAGGGTAACAGTAATAGTGGTGGTGGTTGTGGAGCGCCTGTAGTTGGAGGTGGTGGTGCGGATGATTCAGGTACGAATCACGGTTGTTGTTGTGGCGGTGGTGGTGGTGATGGTGGTGGTGGTGGTGGTGGTTGCGGCGCTGGTTGTGGTGGATGTGGAGGTTAGTGTTAATTTGGACACTAGCCATGTTATGAGTTATCGGGCAGGGAGAACGAACAATGTTGATTGGCATAAGGCATCTCGTATAGTTGATTGTAGGATACTAAGATGTAATACACATTGGCTTTTTTCCCCTCTTCTTGTAGTTTTCTTCTTATTATCCTTTTGTTGTTTTGAATTCTTTTACTTTTTTGTGTATGTTCTTTTACTTAAGTAGGTGTACATGGTTAATGGTGAAAATGAACGGAGTAGTGATGAATTGTATATCATTTTTGTAGAAACCTTTAAATATGGAGTGTATCTTAATGATTTTATTATAGATTTTAATTATAATTAAGACCTTTTTATAAGTGGTTGTAAAATTATAAAAATAAACATATTTAATGATTATATTCGATCCCAAAAAATAAACGGACTTAATGACCGATATATCATAAATAATTAATTTTAAGATCTTCAGTAAAGGCAAACAAATGAAGCCTTAATCAACCTAGTGAGATACAAGAAATTGGAAAAGGAAATGGAGTTCCTTTCTCTTTAATTGAGAATCAAGAGGTTCTTTTTCCGGGGAGCTTTGAAGCAAAGGTAAAATCATTTTCGTGTCATGACTTATAGGTCATGGGTGATGGGTTCGAGTCGTGGAAGAAGCCATTAATATTTACATTTAGGGTAGGTGAACTACATCACACCCCTTAGGGTGCAGCCCTTCCGGACGTTCTTGCTAACATGAGATGCTTTGTACGGCACTGGACTGTCTTTTTATTTTTTATTTTTTTAGAGAGATCCTTTTACATATTTCTTCTTACGTCACTTTAATTTTGGCACGAACCTACGATGTCCCCAAAAAAGCTTAGACATGGTTTGTTAATGAATAAAAGATCATATTGGAAGGCTTTCCTTCTTCTGCAAGGCGATTGAGTTAGTTGAGCAGGTAATTTCTCAAATTAGGGTCACAAGTTTGAAAATCCCCGCATATTTCTCGATCGAGCTCGTCGCACGTGGCTTGTCTTGTGCCCCTCTGATCTTCAATTTGTGGGGCCCGGTAGAAAGGGTCATTGTTTTTGAAATAGACTAAAACAGAAAGTAGCTCAAACAAATTGAAACGGAGGTAGTAACGTGCTGTATGAAATTCATCGTGAAGTACTTAAATAAATAAATGAAAACCTCAATTGTTGACTTGACTTTTGCATTATAAAAGGTTTTAAAAATAGAAAGTCTATACAAAGAGTTGAAATATAGAGAGGAGTAAAAATAATAATGAAAGTATACGCTATTGTGTTCATAGTCTGCGCTGCTGTGGCTTTCACAACTTGTAATTTATTATGCTGCCTATGCACCGGCCGAGGTGGAGGTAGGACGAAGAAGCCACTCGACATCGAAAAAGGTACGAAAAAGACCACCACTAGCATCAGTCGCCGTGCCACACGGGACGGAAACATGGTTGTTTTGGCTGGAGCGTGTGGCAAGGCTGCAGCTAGTGGTGTCATCATGACTAGTGACGATAAACGTGCTCGTGATAATAAGGGTAATAGTAGTATTAGTGGTGGTTGTGGAGTTGCCGTTGGAGGTGGTGGTGGTAAGGATAATTCGGGTACGAACCACGGTTGTTGTTGTGGTGGTAGTGGTGGTGTCGATGGTGGCGGTGGTGGTGGTGGTTGTGGAGGTTGTGGTGGATGTGGTGGATGTGGAGGTTAGTTGATGTTGATTTGGATAGTAGCCAGTCTATGGCTGATAATTTCTTCTTATCATTTTGTTGTTTTGATTTCTTTTTCTTTTTTTGTGCATGTTCTTTTACATAAGTATGTATGTGTACATGGTTAATATGGTGAAAATGGATGGAGCATTGATGAACACTTGTACATCATTTTCGTAGAAATCTTTGAATATCATTTTAACAATATTAAGATTTTATTATATATTATAGTTATTGATCAGATCCATTAAGTGATTATAAAGTTATAAAAATAAATGTACTTAATGATTAATATTCAATCCTAAAAGCAAGCCGGCTTAATGACAGATATATGATGAATAATTAATTTTAAGATCTTCAGTAAAGACAAACAAATGAAAGCCTTAATCAACTCCTGATCAACCTAGTGATCGAGATAAAAGAAATACTATTGGAGAAGGAAATGGAGTTCCTTTCTTTTTAATTGAGGTTCAAGAGGTTCTTTTTGCGGGGAGTCTTGGAGCAATAGTAAAATTGTCTTCGATTGATTTATATGTCACGAATTTGAGCTATGACCGCTAATGCTTGCATTAGGATAGACTGTCTATATCACATATACTCCTTGAAGTGCGGCTTTTCTTCGGACCCTACTAATACGAGATATTTTATGCACCAAACTACCTTTTTGAAGAGATCCTTTTGCATCTTTCTTCTTACGCCACTTTAATTATGACATGAATATTCTACGATCTCCCGAAAAAAATTAGACATGATTTGATAATGAATAAAAGATCATATTTAAAGTCTTTCATTCACCCACAAAGTGTGACCTACTTAATTAGTTGAGCAGGTGATTTTCAAATGAGAGTCACTTTCAAAACCCTGAGTTCATCCCATGAAGTTTGCTTAGTACGATTTACTTTTTTGACGTGATTTGCGGACTACTATCCTAAAGCAGAGTTTATTGTGTCGGTAGCGAAGCCAGGAATTTAGCAAAGAACATGCAAATTTTTTTCTCAATTATGTTAAGAATGTGCAAAATTAAATAACCACTCATAATAGCTAACATTCAACTTCTATATATCACATTATTTTTTGATAAAAGTTCTACATATATAGGACCACCTTTCGCCTAAGATAACTCCGCCTATGCGTGTGCGCACCAAAAGGATAGAGATGGTGGGGTTTCTCGTTAAAAAAAAGGTTGTCCTTCCTCCCAAGTTGACATTCAAAATATATTTCAAGAAAGTCAACGAAGACTCAAATTCAAGTTGGATTAGTATTCCCAAATTTCATGTGCAAACACACATGCCTTCTTGCAAAATTACGTATAGTTCAGAAACCAAAAGACCTCAATATATATAAGTTATAACACACAAAATTCGTCTTGAAGTTGTATCATTTAAAGTTCTTGTTTATATTCGTCTTTTATTTCTTCGTTCTGATTAATATATATTCTCATCGTGTTCTTGTTGAAATACAAATTTTTCTCTACTTAAATTTCGTCGGCAATATAGTAGAAGCATAATTAAATTCCTTGAGGACAGACAATTTACACGTCTTATTAAGATGGATGAATCTGTTATGGTACTGTGTTTGGTCCTAGGTGTGTTTGTGGCGTTTATCGTCTCTTTTATATGTTGTACATTTAGTTGCAACAAGATAATGAAGAATATTGAGAGTAATCCTGCTGGAATATTCAATGCAAGCCATACAAGTAGAGTTTCCGGTGGAAGAGGGAACAATAATATTGATGGTGTTGGTGCTATTGCCATGGCTACTCTAACAAGCATAACATGTAATACAACTACTAGTGACGGTGGTGGTGGTGGTGGTTTTGGTCATAGTGACGGTGGTGGTGGTGGTTTTGGTCATGGTGGTGGTGGTTGGGGTGGAGGTGGTTTTGGTCATAGTGGTGGTGGTTGGGGTGGAGGTGGTGGTGGTGGTGGTGGATTTTGAATAGGTCAAAGTCAAGTGATTACTATTCTTTTGAGTACTTTAATTTTTCAATTTCAAGTTGCTATATAGCTCGTGTTGTATTAAAAGCTTGTTGGTTTGATGGAAATGTCAAAGTAGATATAATTTCGGAGTTGATTTCTCGTATGGTTACTCTCGACTAATAATTATTATCTCAGAAAGTTACATTTCTAGCTTCTTGATTTCAATTTTCTTCAACAAAGAAAGCGACTTTCTGAGATAATCACTACTAGAAAACATGCAATTAGCTACGAAATTTGTTGATAATCCCTAGATAATCGATCGCTAAAAAACTCTTAGCTAATTGAATTTTCTTATAATCGGTCGCTAATCTATAGCTAAATAGAATCAGCATGGAATTGATTACACTCAGCCAATTCTAGATGGCAATCATTCTCAAGTTATATGTATTTCAAAGTCAATTTAATAAGAAATTGATTCAATAATGGTTATTACCCCAGTTGAGATCTTGCTTTTGTCCATCTCTACATGTTTATGGATGTCAAGTACTCCCACGTTGGTGGAAGGAATGAGTTATGATTTTTTTATGTGGGATCTCAAGACAAAATCATATCTTTTTTAGCTAACTTTTAGGGATGGCGTGGCTGATTGTGGTGGTGATTGTTGTTAGTGATTAGTTGTTGTAATGTTAATTAGTGGTAATAATTGTAAATAATGATTAATACCGGGAATAACAAACTTATGTGATTGACGGCGGTGATAGCGATGGTTGTGATTGATTATAGTGGTTGTAGGTGATGGGTGATAGTAGTTGATAATGGTGGTCAACGATGGTTAGTGATGAAAATAGATGGAGAAGTGACGAACTGAATTTTTTATTTTTGTAAAAATCTTTGAATATAATCATAGTGGTATTAAGACTTTGTTATAAATCTTAATCATTCAAATATATTCAAACTTGTTAAGTGATTGTAAAATTATAAAAACAAATGCACTCAATGATTTAGATTATAAGGACCTAAAAAACAATCAGGCTTAGTGATTGATATGTGGATAATTAATATTAAAATCTTCATTAAGTGCAAACATACAAGGCCTTATAGCCTATTTGATCAAGTTTTTGAAAGGCCAATGGTGCTAATTTTAAAAAAAGTTACATGTTTGGCCAAGCTTTTGAGATAAAAATGTTTTTTTGGGGGAGTAGCATAACTGTTTTTTTCAGAAGCTATACAAAGTAGTAGTTATTTTCCTCACAAGTAATTTTTTGAAAATCACTTTTGAGAAAATATACTTAGAAACACTTTTTAAGAGTTTGATCAAACATAGATTGCTGCTTAAAATTGCTTTTTAAGTTATTAGTCAAACACATTGTTTTTTACCAAAAATACTTTTCAAAATAAGCTGATTACGTAAATTTGACCAAACAAACTATTAATCACCTCCTAATTATTAACATAGGGAGATAAAAAGAAATTGGAAAATGTAATGAAGTCCCTTCCTCTTCAATTGAGACTCAAAAGATCCTCTTTGATCTTTCTTCTTACATCACTTTAGTTTTGACATGAATTTGTTAATGAACTAAAGATTATATTACTAAAAGTTGTCTTTCCTCCCAAGTTGACATTCAAAGTAAATTTCATTAAATCAACGAAGACTCAAACTCAAGTTGGATTAATATTCTCAAAAACATGTGCTAACACATGCCTTCATGCAGAAATTGAGAAACCAAAAGACCTCAATATATAATTAACACACAAAAGTCGTATTGAAGTTGTATAATTTAAACTTCTTGTTTTGTGTTCGTCTTACTACAATCACATTTTCCTTTATGTCTTCGCTCTGATTAATATTCTCATCGTGTTATAGTCGAAATATAAAAAAAATTCTCTACTTAAATTTCGATATATATAGTACGTAGGAGAATAAATTCCTTAAGGACAGTAATTACACGTCATAGAAATAAACATGGAGGAAGTTGTTATCATACTCTTTACGATCCTACCTATGTTTGTGATGTTTCTCATGTTTTTGATTTGCTGTGCATTTAATTGCAGCAAGAACAATGAGAGTCCTGCTGGTAACATTCATAGCACAGGTGATGGTGCTATTGGCATGGCTACTCTGACCAGCATAACATGTAGTGGTGGCGGTTGTGGAGGTGGCGGTGGTGGTGGTTTTGGCGGTGGAGGGGGGTGGTGGCGGTGGCGGTTGTGGAGGTGGTGGTGGTGGTGGTTTTGGCGGTGGAGGGGGGTGGTGGCGGTGGCGGTTGTGGAGGTGGTGGTGGTGGTGGTGGAGGAGGGGGTGGTGGATGTTGAATTGATCAAACTGTAACCACTATTCTTTAGTACTTGGGGGTCGTTTGGTTTGAAAACAAGTTATGATGGAATTAGTTATGCTGAGATTAGTTATATTAGGATTAGTTATTTTAGGATTAGTTATTTTAGGATTAGTTATCCTGGTATTATTTCTTATTGAGTGTTTGGTTTATTGTATTAAAAATAATATGCATTGGATAATTTATAAGAATAAGTTGTTTATTTACAAAAATACCCTTCATCTTATTTAAAGGATGTGAGGGGGTATTTTTGTCATTTTAACTATTTTATCCTGCTGTAAGTTATCCCAAGATTGTTATTCCACCCAAAGATAAGGATAACTTATCCCATTACTAAATATTAATCCTGGAATAAGTTATCCCAAACCTTGTAACCAAACAAGAGATTAAGAAGCACTAAAAATTTATCCCGAGATTATTTTATCTTATCCCTCACACTAAACATGCTCTTAATATTTTAATTTCAAGTTGTAGTTTCCTTCATGTTTTTTTTAAAGCTTGTTGGTATAGAAATGTCAATGTCGAGATAATACTGTGTTAAGTGACCACTTGGACCATATATGAAAGGCAAAAAAAAGAAAAAAAATACTAAAGAAAAGAGCAGCCCAGTGCACAAAGCATCTTGCGTTAGCAGGGTCCAAAGAAAGGACCGCATCCCAAGAGGTGTGATGGAGACAACCTACCCTAATGCAAGTATTAGTGACTGCTTCCACGACTCGAACTCATAACCTATAGGTCACACGAAGTCGACTTCTTTATCATCTCACACACTTCTTGTACTACGTGCATGTAAACGCTATCCGCACGAGCGCAAAAGGTGGCATTAATACCACACGAACTATAGCTAGTCTAGGGAGTAATAGGACCCCTAGACTATAGTGTAGTAGGAAAGATGGGACAATGCAAGTTTGAGAGGTAGTTATGTATTATCTCAACAAATGAGACATGATTTTATTATTGCTAAAATTAATAAGTTTTTTATCTTAAACTTTCTCAAGAAAATATCTAATTTCGTAAATACTATAGTACTTGAGCACCCTTATCAAGCTACTTACATGATTAGATGAGACATGACAATTATGCTACTTCTTGACTCCAATAAAAAGTTCTCACTTACATGACTTTATATGTAGTAGATTGAAGTATGTTTAATCATCGTACGAAATATGGAGCGTTCTCACACATTTCTATATCATTTGCGGATCAAGTAGTGTTTTTTGGTAGTCACCATTAGTTTTTAAGGTCATTCTGTTTATTGGAGCAATGTGCTCCACTTTAGCAAATTTTGATGGACAGAGTTATCCGGTATCTATGTCGGTTGGAGGTAGCACTATCGAGTGGAATAGTTAAGCTACAAAAGCTAAATCATACACCACCTTCTTTATTGATTAATAACCTTATCATTAAATAAAATAAAGAAAATGCGCTTTATAGCAATATCACATATACATTTCAACCTCGAATTTTCAATTACGAAAAAAAAAACAAGTTACTAATGAGATAAGAAGAAAAAGTTGAGATTGCAGCTTCAAAAATGTAAGACACATTTTAAGTTAAGAACATCATCAACACATTCTTTTTTGAAGGGGAACCTTTGAGTAATTGATAAAGTTGTTGTCATGTAACCAGGGGCAGACCTATATGTCTATTTTGGGTGCTCCGGCACCCATTAAGCCCGACGCAGACTAGGTATAATTATATAGAAAATATATGAAAATTGGGATAAGACTTTAAAAAGCACCCACTGAACAAATAAGTTGGTTGGGTGCTTTGGTTCTGAAGTGGAACTTAAAGAACTTGGGCTTCGTGATGCTTGGGTTCGAGCCCACTTTAAAACTTTAAGAAAATTAGGCACCCACTATCCTTAAATCCTGGGTCCGCCACTGCGTGTAACCATGAGGTCACGGGTTCAAGCCTTCGAAACAGCCTCTTGCGGAAATGCAAGGTAAGGTTGCGTACAATAGACCCTTGTGGTCGGGCCCTTCCCCGAACCCTATGCATAGCAAAAATGCAAGGTAAGCCTCGGTTGTTCTTTCCCAAGTTGTGACATTCAAAGTTAATTTCATGAAAGTCAACGAAGACTCGAACTCAAGTTGGATTAATATTTCCAAAATTCATGTGCAAACACATGCCTTCATGCAGAAATTACGTATAGTTAAGAAACCAAAAGACCTCAATATATATAACACACAAAAGTCGTCTTGAAGTTGTACCATTTAAAGTTCTTGTTTTGTGTTCGTCTTACAACAATCACATTTACCTTTATTTCTTCGCTCTGATTAATATTCTCATCGTATTCTTGTCGAAATACAAATTATTAGTGAACAATTTCGTCTTCTATTGACATTATTAACATGGAGGAAGTTGTTATCATACTCCTTATAGCCCTACCTGCGTCTTTGGGCGTTTTTATTGTCGTTTCTCGTTTCTGCTGTGCATTTTTTTCCAATGAGAGTCCTGCTGGTAACAATGCAATCCAAAGAAGTAGAGTTTCTGGTGAGAGAGGGAACATTCGTATCACAGGTGATGGTGGTGGCGGTTGTGGAGGTGGTGGTTTTGGTGGAGGTGGTGGCGGTTGTGGAGGAGGAGGTGGTGGTGGTGGTGGAGGAGGAGGAGGAGGAGGAGGAGGGGGTGGTGGATGTTGAATTGGTCAAACTGTAACTACTATTCATTATTAGTACTTATAATGTTTCGATTTCAAGTTGTAATTTCCTTCATATTTTATTTTTTTTGAAAAAGCTTGTTGGTTTTGATGGAAATGTCAATGTCAATGTCAAGATACTGTGTTAAGTGTCCTTTTGGACCATTTATGGAAGAAATAATGTAAAAAATTAATGAAAGAAATGTTGTAAAAATCTTTTTTTTAACTTATTTTTCATCTCATGCGCTTCCTCTTCCTGTATTAATACCACTCGAACTAGTCTAGGGAGTAATAGGACCCTGCAAAGTTAAGTGGTGCAGTTGAAAAGATGGGACAATGCAAGTTTGAGAGGTACTTATTTATTATCTCAAGAACAAATGACACATGATCTTGTTATTGCTAAAATTAATCCATAATCCTTTTTTTTTATCTTAAAGTGTGTTAATCATCATATGAAATATGGAGCATTCTCACACATTTCTATGCGGATCAAGTAGTGTTTTTTGGTAGTCACCATTAGTTTTTAAGGCCATTTTGTTTGTTGGACCAAGGTGCTCCACTTAAGCAAATTTGATGGACAAAGTTATCTATCTGATACCTATGTTGGTAGGAGGTAGCAGGTAACGGGTGGAATAGTTAAGAAGAAAGCTACGCTAAGAACAAAGCAAAGCCATACACCACCGCCATAAAAAAAAAAGATACTAATGAGATAAGAAGAAAAGGTTGAGATTGCAGCTTCAAAAATGTACACACACACATTTTAAGTTAACACAATCACTATGCTATTGAGTGACTAATTGCTCTCAAATTTCATATAGTATTGCAGGATAAACAGTCACAATAGCACTCGATTTCCTGAAACAAAAGTGAGCGCGCTCTCCCAATGCTGAGCTCCTAACTCTACCTATTCTATTTTCAAAAGTATAAACAAATTGTAGGCACTAGGAATTAATGAACTAAACAGGGAGAAAGGGGCGACCTCTCAATTGAAGGCAGAGGCTGTACATTCTGTATCTACATGCAAAAAATGATAACTACAAATACCTTTCGATTAAGCAGGCTTTGGGGACATCATCTCACTGATTCAATATGTCCGGATGGCAATCTTTTCATGCTTCCACTTTCAAATGCTGCAGAATGGACGTTGTCTGGGAATGCCCTTTAGGAACTTCATCAAATTTCTTCCAGAGAGCATCACTATCTATAGAACCCAAACTGGAATCTTAAAATATGTACAGCCTTTTGCTAATACATCCCTTATCCTCTTCAAACATCCAAGAAAAACATACGGAGAGAAGGCATTATAACTGAGGACATCCTTCTCTGACGTAAATTAACATTTTTTAAAGTGGTAACAAGTCATGGTCTATGCAACTTAATTGTTTCATTTCATCCATAATCGTCCACAATGTGCAGCTGATCTCGTCAAAGTTCAAATGGGACTGATCTCCAGAGAGAAATAACCCGATGTTGTTTTTCAACAAAACCCAACTGCAACCTGGAATTTTCTTTATTCTTTTCAGTTTCTTTGCCAGCCTAACTTGTTCCTCATCTTTCTTTTTTCCGACAATATTATAAAGGTCAGACAAGACCACGTACGGAGCTGCACTACTTGGTTCCAAGTCCAAAATCCTTTGAGCTGCAAGCTTCGCAAGATCAAGACGCAAGTGATTCTTGCTAGCACCAAGAAGAGCACCCCAAACACCAGAATGTGTCTTGAATGGCATTGAATTGATTAGATTAACTGCTTCATCAAGTAAACCAGCTCGTCCTAGTATATCAACCATGCTAGTATAATGATCAGGCTCTGGTTCAATGTTGTGTAATGATCTCATGGATTTGAAGTAGTTCCATCCTTCTTCTACGAGCCCCGCATGCATACATGCCGATAGAACCCCTAGAAAAGTGATACCATTTGGTTGCCCACCTTCATTTTGCAACTGGTCAAACAACTTAAGCGCTTCTTTGGCATAGCCATTTTGCGCAAATCCAGTAATCATAGCATTAAAACAAACAATGTTTGGGAAAGTTACGAATTTAAAAATCGTATAGGCATCATCTAAACTTCCACACTTTGAATACATTGATATAAGAGAACTTTGGATAGACAAATCTAACTCCACATCCATTTTCAAGACAAGAGCATGAATTTGCAGACCTTGATTTAACATGGCCATACCAGCTGAAGAACTAAGCATACTACTTAAAGTTAGAGGATTTGGTTTAACTGCACTTTGAAGCATTTTAATAAACCAGCGAAAAGCCTCCTCATATTCCCCTTTATTAACAAAACTAGAGATAAGAGCTGTCCATGCAACATCATCTTTCTCGGGAATCATTTTAAAAAGATCAACACAAATTTCAGTCAACCCCTTTTCAGAAAACCCTGTAATCATGGCTGTCCGCGAAACTACATCCTTTTCTGGAGCCCTCTTAAAAAGCTTGTATCCCTCTTCAAGTTTTCCAGCTTGAATAAAGCCACTAATAAGTGAATTCCATGAAATGACATCTTTCCTTAACATCGAATTGAACACACTTTTAGCTGCATCTACACAACCAAATCTAGAGTACATAGTGATCAATGAATTCCCCAAGAAAACATCAAATTCAAATCCCAAACGAGAAACCAATCCATGAACTTGATAACCTTGTCGATGCTTACTAAATCTTCCACAAGCTTCTAAAACGATTGTCAGTATAGTAGGCTCCAGTCTCACATCACCTTCTCTTCTCATTCTTAGAAACAAATCAAACCCATCTTCGAAACAACAAACTTTCATACACCCATCAATCATAGCACCCCAAGTGACCTCATTTCTCTCATTCATCATATCAAACAACTCCCGAGCCTCAACAACTCTCCCATTCTTGGAGTACCCATCAATCATTGCACTACAAGAAACAATATCTTTCTGCACCAGACCATCAAAAACACGAACTGCATCCCCTAACTTCCCAACTTTCAAATACCCATTTATCAGTACATTCGAACATACAGGTTCCCGAAAAACCATAGGAGTCCGATTATACAAATTCTCTGCCATATCAACCCTCCCTGCATTAACGAACCCCGTAATCATCGCACCAAAAGACACCGAATTTCTCTCCGGCATCAGCTGAAAAAACTTGAAAATCTCATCAATTTCAACTCTATTCCTCATGTAAGCAGTCAGCATTGCATTCCACGAAGCGATGCTTCTTTCAGGCATTTTATCAAACACTTGACGGGCATTCTTGAATTGCCTGTTTTGAGAGTATGCCGTGAGCATTGCCGTCCAAGAAACGATATTTTTTGTGGGCATACGGTTGAAAATGGATTCAGCTTCTTGAATGTTGCCGTTACGGCCATTTTCCGCGATTTGGGTGTTGCAGTAAATCAAGAATTTATTTGTTTTAGTGGCGGAAGAAGTTGAGTATTTAAGTGAAAATTGTGAGAAATGTAGAAGTAGAGTATTTAAGGGGTTCGGCTTTGCTATCATGACTGAGAAAACAATAAAGCTTCCATACCACCAGGGGTTCGGCTTTTCTATTTTCCCTCTTTGTTCTGTTGGGGGAATAGGGCCTAACCTAATTTTAATATTCCCTCCGTTCCTTTTTAGTTGTCGACTTTGCACAAGCATTACAAAAAATTAATTAGGAGTGTAATTTGACTTATATACCTTTATTAATCTTTATTTATTTATATGTCTCTTAGTTCTAGAATAATTAATGTTTAGGGTAAAGTTGAAAAAAAGTAGTTAATTTTCTCATGATTCTTTAAATTGACAAGTATTTTGGAACAATTATTTTTAGTATATATAACAACTAAAAAGGAACGGAGGAAATACATTATTAGATATTTTACATTGATTGAGGCCATTAGATGCCCAACTCAGGAGGAATGCATGGTTTCCTGGCGCTTCATAGAACGGGCGTTCACAATTCTCCACCATCTTATCTAAACCTACCTCGTTCGCTCAGGCCTGCCTAAGAGAATGAGGGAGCTAGCTAGCCACCTCCCTTATTCAGAGCGGAAGTGGCTACCTTCTTTGTGTTGATAATCCTTCAGTAAAGACCTAACGAGAGGCTGAATTCAAACACATCCCGTCTTGGTGAATTTAAACATTTCAAATAAAATAAGCTTATCGATTTTGAGATAAGTGAGACTTTAATTTAAAAAATGCTTGGTTTTTCAAAATAATGATTTGTTACGTACATAACTTGCTTTGAAACTGCCTAATATGTTGTGGTTTGAGCACGTATTAAAACATCTATGTCATTGTGAATTATTCTTATATACTTTATTTGTTCTTAAATAAGTGTTATTTAACCTTTTATAATCAAGAAGACATTAATAACGTTCTTTCAATTTTATCTTTTTTTTAAATAAAGAAAGTTTTACAAAATCAAAAAATTACTAAAGAGTAGTACATTTTTTTCAAAATATTTATTAAAGGCAAGTTAGTGAAAGTACTTTTTGTTTTCTAGAAATAAGTAGTTTCTCAAAGGGTATGTCCAAGATAAAAAAAATTCACTTATTTAGGAACGAACGGAACATGTTATATCTTTGCACGATTATAACATGATATTGATGAGATGTTAAAATATAACTAAACTTGTTTTAAATTATAAATTGAGCATGACATCTTAGTATTTATTGATTGAAGCATGCTAAAAATATATGACGTTATTGAACGTGCTATTGATTTAATTTATGAAACTTCATTAATTGATGTTAATTGTGTGTATTAAATGTTGATTTGCTTAGATTGAGCTTATTTGATTCTTATAACATGTTGTTGGTTGATGTTTATTGAACTACTTCACTTGTTATGATTATTATCTGTATCTTCATATACTAAGTTTTTGCTTTCATAAATTTATTCTAAAGTCTTGCTCTAAGGAGTAAGATGGAGGAACAAATTGATAATATTAACATGCTTTATTCTCGTCAAATTCACTTATTACTCCGTGCAGATTTATCTCCTATTGATATTGCGGGACTTATTTGATCTCAATTCGAAGCGTATATTAAATTCAGCGAAGGTGAGTTAAATGCAGCTTGTTCATGAGGAAGGGTTTGGTTAAGATATGCCAAATTCCACCAAGTATACAAATAAAATCTAAGCATACATGTCCTCCAATTATATCTTCTAGATCGTCCACACTAACAATCCATCTTTCTCCTCTAAAAGAGAATTTTAGTAAATAACCAGATATGATACTCGGACTATAAAGATCAAGTTGGTAATTTGCATTTATTTTTTGTTTTTTTTTGTTTCAGTTTGAGTTGTATCCTTGATTTTGTATTTGAATTCTATAATAGCTTGATGACTACTTATGAGGTTTCAGACTATATTTCACACTTGTACTCTTTTCATTCTAATTTTGATGGTTATTAAATTACGACTTTAATTTTTAAATGACTTACTTTATATTGGTTTTAAAATAAAGGGATGATTCGACTAAGTTGAATAACCACTCTTTAGGTTTCAAGTGTGCAACTAGCATAAATGGATTGTGACACATTATTAACTAATGCAACAAGCTAATTATGTCACAAAAATAATGTATAGCGCGCTAGCTAATTATGCCACCCTTAGCCTTAGGATTCTACTGCAACTAGCTATATATCTACCCGTCATTTTTAGGGGTGAAAATCGTTTACACCTCCAAACTTTATTTTAAAAATCAAACTCTCCCCTCAACTTTGAAAAAAATCATTTTTCCCCCTTATCATATGTAATGTCGATTTTATCCTTGACATTCATTTCTCCATTTATGTAAAAAAAAAATACTTATTAGGTGTATAATATTTTATTTTTATAAGTAGAATAATTCTTTTATAAATTTATTGCAAAATTAAATATTATTTTTTATAATTATTATTCTAATATCACATGCATTAAATATTTATGTATATATGAATTTGAACTTGAAGCCTCAAAATGAATTTTGAACCTCCTAAATCACTAAGCCAACTTCTAGTCCTGTATTAAATGGATTCAAAATCTATATGTACACACTAAAATTTAAAAAAAAAAAACTTTTATATACAATATAATTTTTTATCGAGGGGATTCGAGTGAATACCCTCGCCCTCTCTTAGATATGCTCCTGCATATTTCCTTTAACTTTCACTTATCTCTTATTCTCTACTGTCTATATAGATAAATGAATTTTAATTGTCATCGATGAAATATTATTCTACTATAATTTAAAATTTAATTATAATATAAATAAATATTTTTTAAAATACTTTTTTTTTATTAATTATTTTCTTATTACATGCATCAAAATATATTTATAAAATATATTTATAAATTTATTACATTATAGTTTTCATTATTATTAATAAAATTATTTTTTAATTATGTTCCTTTATTTTATTATAGAACGACATTAGCTTTTATACTCAATCAATTTTTTTCCTTCTCTTTTTCAGCAAAAATAATATTTTTATAGACAATTTCTTACATGGATTAAAAAATAAAAATATTATAACTTTAAAAAAGTAAAAAAGAAAGAAAAAAAGATAATGATTGATAATGTAAGGGTAGAATAGACATTTAGAAAAACAAATTAGGAAGTGGGAGAGAATGATTATTATTCAAAGTTGAGAGGGGAGTTTGATTTTTAAAGCAAAGTTGAGGGGTGTAAATGATTTTCACCCATCATTTTTATGTCCACCTTATCATTCTTCGTCAACTTATTGTTAGAGTTATGGAAACAACCACTAATTCTTGTATTAGAGTAAATTGTCTCTATATCATACCTCTTGGAGTACAGTTAATTCACCAATTCTATTAATGCGGGATGCTTTGAGCATCGAACTTGTATTTTAATTAACTTAGGGGACGTTTGGTAGCTAGTAGAGAGGTAGCTTATCCATGTATTACTTTCTGTATAAGTTATCTAATATTTGATAGCTACTTAGGAAGTAATTTATTCGTGTATAAAATTAATAGTACGTCTTTTAATTTGGAATTTAGAAACTCGCATGATCAATACATGCATGTATAAGTTATGATGAAATTGATGTATTATCTCATGCAGGATAGGAATTGAAATAGCTAATACTTGCATAATTACTAGTAATTTGGTTACTGCATCCTAATATATATATATATATACACACACCATCTTAATTTTGAAGTCTTGTATAATTAATAGGCTTAGACCTTCCATATCTATATGTTGAGGCTACCTTTTATTTTAGCTTTGATTGATTGATCTTTAGAATTATCGAATAAAGTTAACTTTATTAATATGGTTAACGAAATTGTGTCATTTGACGATTTCGAATAAACACAAGAAAGTGGAAGTGGAGGAATCCTTTTCTTTTTTCTCGAGTCTTTGGACCATCCATAGTTAGATCTTATTGCCATTATTCTTATTCATATTCTTCTTTCCATATAAGGGTGTACAACAAACAATAGGTATAATTTCACACAGTGAGGTTTGGGAAGGATAGAATGTATGCAGGCCATATTACTAAAGGCCGTTTTCATATAAGGGTGTAAACTCTCGATTTCTGGTTTCAATAAAAGTTACGCCTGTTTGGTTAAGCTTTTGAGAAATAAAAAATATTTATTTATTTATTCAAAAAAAATACTTATTTTAGAGGATTGGTGTGTTTAATTATCTAACTTCTAGGAACAAAATAAGAGCTTTCGTAATTATGTTTTCCTTGGGTTTTCCACCATTTGTTCTTTGGTACTTAATTTATATTTAATGAAGCTAGATGCTATTATTATTTTTAAAAGAAAATTTATTTTTCAAAAACTCAAAAAATAGTTTTTCCTTACAATTATTTTTAAAAATTTGATCAAGCACAAATTATTGCTTTAATATTGATAAAAAAAAAAGATCAAAACAAAAATCTTCAATCCAAATATTGAATTGCACGTGTAGCCATACTTGATGAAGTTGAGTGGTATTTACTTTAAGGAAATCATCAAAAGTTGACTATTATTATTTATTGGTTGCTTAGGTTTCCATTAATGTGAATGGACGAACAGCAATCACCACTTCTTGCCATTTTTTTATTTTCTCATCTGGTGTTCGGTACTCGTATTAAAGTAATGGACAATAATAATCACTTCTTCCGTGACTTTTTTTTATTCTCGCCTGATGTTCGATACTCGTATTAAAGTTTGACTAGTTTTGAATTCACATGAGAAAGTCCCATATTGAAGGGTAAAGCGTTCCCTAACAAAAGTGATTCTCTACTTCGGAAGAACTCGAACTCAAGACTTATGATTAAGAATGAAGTGCTTATCACTCTACCATAAACCTTGTTAATACTTCTTTCCACTTTCTTTTAGTTTCTTTGTTCCATTTTTATACCCGGGGGTTCAGAATATAATGGTCAAATTATGCCTAATTTTTTATTATTCAAATAATAATAGCACTACACTAAAATATTAATAGATTTTCATGGAATTATACGGCGAGTCCTGAGTGTTAGGTATGTTTTGAGCATATAATTATACATTTGAGTATAAGTTTTACAAAATAAAGCCTCACACATGAGTCTCAGAACATTTTGTAAGTATCCAAAAAAAAAAAGTACTGACTTGGTCTAAATTTAATGTTTTTTAGATACTTTTTCGAATTTATTGTCAATATTAAGTAACAACCAAGGATTTATATCCATTTTTCATGATATTATATATTCCCTCCGTTCAACAATATTTGTTCATTATTAATTTTGCACATTTTTTAAGAAACTATAATTAGAAGGGTAATTTTACCATATCACCCTTTGAATATGATAAATACAATATCTTGAAAAATGTAATAGCTGAAAAATGACTATAATTAATGATAAGGGCAAATTAGGAACTAAGTGTAAAATTATCTCTTAATTTCATAAATTGAACAAGTATTATTGGACATCTATTTTTAATATAATGGACAAGTAAAGATGAACTAAGGGAGTATCATTTTTTATATCTTCCATAGTGAATTCTGATAAATGAAGTTTTGAATAAGTGTTTATATAATATTCTTTTATTCGAAGAAATGATTCATTGGAATAATGAGTCACCTTTTATGAATTTTCTTCTTTTTTCTTAAAAGAGATAAAGAATCTTAAACTGAAATAAAATAATTATTCCCAATGAAACCATTGGAATTTGGATTGATATAAAGAATCAGATCACATGATATTTTCTTCTGATTTTATTTTATGTCCTATAGTTGAGTACCACCCAATTCTATTGACCTAATTATTAAAGATTTTAAAAAAGATAAAGCAAAGCTCATGCACTCAACATGTACACTTATATATGGTGACATGAATATATGTGAGCACCAAATCTTGGGTTGGGTGGACAAAAAATATCTCTATCCACTTTCATCTGCTGACCTAGACCCACTCTCAGGGGTGTTCGGTACGGAGGAAAATATTTTTTGGATAATATTTTATAATTTTTTTATATTTGATTGATCAAAATATTTTAAAAAATATTTTCTCTAGGAAAATAAGCTCATTAACAAATAAGAAAAATGACTTATCATTGCAAAGTAGGAAAAACAAGTTCCATAATTAAGTAACTTTCAAGCTCAATGTCTCCTCTCCCAGTGGCGAACCCAGAAATTTAGTTAAGGTTGTTCAAGAATTAATACATATGTACGAAAAGTAATTTATGACTTATATACTTTGTATAATTTATATATATATATATATATATATATATATATATATATATATATATATATATATAGTATATTTTTTCGATGAATGGTATTCAGCTGACCATCTTTCATTATATGTGACTACACCACTGCTCCCCAGTCCCCACCCACCCAACATCCCCAACCCCCATCTTTTGATCATTCCACTCCCCTCCACCTGTTCCCTCCCCATCCCTTTCCATCCTAATAATATTTTGCTAGCTTATATATAAATGCACTTGAGATATTACAAAAAAATTCTATGAAGACAGTTTTCGTTTTTTTTTTTTTTTTCATAGTAAACACTTCATTTTGCCGAGGTCAATTAGTGTGAAATCAGAATTTTCATTAAAAAATTTACACACTTTTGAGCTTATATAATGGATCCTACTTTAAAATACTGAATTCTATCGAATTCGTAAGTTATAATTGTATCTGTCACTGTCTAAGCCATTACTTGGGCACACTTGTCCAATGCTTTACCCTCCAAAATGCACCACTAATGTTGCCTAGGTGGACCGATTGGACATGGGCCATGTGGCTGTGATATTTCTCCATCTCCCGGGCGAATCTAGAGTGTTGGCTATGTGTACGATTGAACTCAAAAATTTTGATTTCAATTTTAGATTTATCTTACAAATAATTCGTTGAATATATATATTTATTATTAATTTAAGATTAGAGTCTAAAAATCATAAGCTCTAAATTTTGACTTCGTTTTTACTTGCTATATTTATTCTTTGAATATATTGTACCATGTAATTTTTTCACATCTAGTCTAAAGTATACATAAATGGTATTGGACAATTTCAAACATGACTTTATTCTAAAAGCTTATTAGACAATATTATAAAAGAATAAAAGGCTTTGGATAGGTAAGATAGTGAAGTTGTGAATGATGCCATCCCTTGTGGTTTGTATTGTATTTGTCAACAAAGAAAATGATATATGTATGACACTATTTTCTTTTACTATAGTTCCTTTCAAGAGGAATATTATATGTTTATATTTTTTTTTAATGAGAAGGCTATATAGCTAGCAGATAAATTTTGTAGCTAAACAGTAAAGTATGTCGTTAATCCTATTTAATGATAAACTATCGATAGATTATTCAAAAATTCTGTTAGTTATGAGCAATTTAGCGACAAATTAGCAGACGGAGTCTGTAGCTAATTTCAGTTTTTCTTTTGAGTAATTATAGTGTATCTAAAACCACAAGCTTATAAACAATTTATTCATGGCTCAAGTAGTTGAGCACCTCTATCGTCGACTAGTAAAATGAGGGTTCGAGTCACGCTAGAAAAGGTACGTCGAAACACAATTGATCCTTCAGGGACGGGAAAGGGGGCAAAAAAAAAAAAAAGCTTATTTATATTCCTCCAATTAATCTATGGATTCCTTTTCTCTCCTCAAGATTTTAGCGGACTTTGTACTATATTCTATTTTTTAAAAAGCTAAGTGCTTGATGCCTCCACACGAGTTCAAACATACTATTCTTAAAAATCAAACATGTCTATGACTTTAATATCTAAAACTTATTCCTTGAATCACTCATCATGTTGAAGAGTGATCAAGCATATATATATATATATAACAACTTAAATTAATTAATTAATTTATTTATTGATCAAAATAGACATCATATCAAGCATATATATTAATTAATTAAGTGGTCCTATAGGGATAAATTCCCCCTTCCACTTACCAATTTTCCCAATTGATCTTACATTATCTTTATATATGTCTTCTCATATGGTTGTGGTCTCATCCACTTTTTTTCCTTTATGATCCTATCATACTTTTGATAATATAAAGATCTTTTAGTATATGTATTTCATCCAATTATATAACCAATAATTATTTTGTTGTCTAATTTACCAAATTAAGGTTATGTACAATACACATTTCGCCTTGCATGTCACTTTAACATGATAATAATACAAAAACAACATATAGTCCCACAAAATGGAGTTTGGGGAGGGTAGAGTGTACGAAGATCTTATATGTTCCACGAAGTAGAGAGGTTGTTTCTGATAGACCTACGGGACATTATTTTAACTTTTACTTGTGCGTGCCTATAATATAGGATTTCATTGAATAGGTGTTGCACATATTGGGCAAAATTTTCAACTTATCTTTGCCCATGACAAAGGCATTTAACAGAATAATAAATGCCTATAGTATCAATTATTGTATTCAATTATTTTTGGACCACATTATCGGTTGGTTAGTACTCACTTCTTTTTTGTTGATTTATTTAGTGGGGTGACTATATGGAGAAGCTGGACCATGTGCAAATGTGCCACTTGAATACTTTTTGGGGGGGATTCTATGAGATATATTATAGCTTTTTATAGCATTTATTTAGTTTGTTGTGGGGCTCAATGGTTTCTTTGCCTATTTAAAGGTTAGATAATTTTCTTGAGAAACCATTGTGAGTTTTTAGTGGAATTGAATTCCCTTCTTGTAGTTCAAGTGTTGAGTTTGTTTTTTTTACTTCAAACAATACTATGGCAACTTTGGTACCAGAGGTTGAGAATTGGTCATGTATCAATGGGTGCAATAATGATTTGAGCAATTTTGATCACTCCCAAATAGATTGTGCCCTTCTCATGTCATTGCTTGACGACTCACAAGGCTTAGAAGAGGATATTGACCACGATAACGAGAGATTATCGAGTGTGATTAGATCTCTCGAGGCTGAAATTGATGATCAACACCTAATCAACGTCGATCCTGAATCATTTCAAAATAGTAGTCATCATACCAACGGTGAAGATTGGCAATCGTGGGAATCTGGTCTAAGTCAAAGTCAAAGTCAAGATTTTCTCAAATCGGACGGTCTTCATGATTTGAATTGGATGGATATAGAGATGGAGATTGCTCCTAATTCTTCCATTAGTGATGACATGAACTTTTGGTACATGGAAAATAGTTATGGACAAGATCATGAGACTCATGATGTGTATGAATATGGCTATGGTATTTTTTCCTTAGAGGAAAATAATGTTCACAATTCTTGGGGACAAGAACAAAATTCATCAGCTTTAACAACACAAGGCTAAAGTTTGTGCCAAAAATTGTAACTTCAATTTTAATTTGACATGTACAAGAAAGTCTTTTTTCTCTTGTGAATTGATTAGCTAGAGAGGTTAATTACACTTGAATCTAGATGTATTAGTGAGGGGGAAAATTAATAAAATGACAACTCTTGTCCTGCTCCTAAACCTTGGCTGTCAATATTATTACTTCCACCATGATCATTTTATATATTGGTGTTTGATTGGTATAGAGTTTAATACAAAAAAAATGGTACATACAATGAGTAACCTTAAAACCACGTGGTTTTTCGCAGGGATGTACACTGATCGATTTGGTTCGAGTTTTTCATTTACCAAATCAAATTAGTTGTGTTGATTTGTTAATTTATAATCAAACCAACATAAGCTGGGTTATTTTTTAATTTTTTTCTTTAATTTATTTTTTTGGGATTCGGCGTGAAGATATATATATTATATACATGATGTCGGGTTGGTTTAATATCGATTTGACCTTTTTTTAGTTAAAATTAAATAAAAGCTGTTATGATCGCCTTTTTCTATTCAATATCAAATCAAATTTCCATTGATCAGATTAATTTCTAGCTTAACTCGATTTTTCGATTTGGTGCGGTTTGTCGATTTTCTCTGTACACTCCTAATTACATACATGATATGACATTTATACAATTATAAGAGCAGATTATTAGTTGAGGGTCTATCGAAAATAACATTTCTATTTCTACGAGGTAGGAATTAGGTCTGCGTACACTTTATACCTTCCTAGACCCCATTTATAGGTGATTTTGTAAGCCACTTATAAAAAAAATTTACTAATCTTTATTTTTACACTGAAAGATATTTATTTTTACCCATAAAAAATCTGAAAAGAACGAGATATTAATTACTCACCAAATTTGATTGTAGTCTCTTATATATAACTAACGTCGTGCAATAGCCAACTTTTAACAACTAACTCCTTCTACTCTCTTAAAACTGCTGATTGATCCTTCTAATTTTTCTTTACTATTTTTGTAGTCCCTCATTACTTTACTATTGTACAAAGCAGTTTAAATACACTTTTCCTTCTTCCCAACTCATCTCTAATTTCACTTCGTAAATCTTCTACGAACATCACAAGATTCATAGTAAATACTGAAATACCAAAACCAAAATTGTTTATCGAAAATTCATCATTTTGATTAACAGTAGAATTTGTGAATTAAAAGGGGTTAAAGACAAGTGAATTAAGGTTGATCAAGTTCATTTCCCTTGAGCTAAAACGCCAAGGTTGTGATTCTATACAAGTAAATGATCTTCTAAAAGAAAATGGATAGTACGATGCGGTGAAGAACAGGATAATAACATAAAGCTTGGGATTTTCTTATGTCTTCTATTCCCTTCGGAGCCTCCTTTTATTGGGCACAAAACTGAATCATCGCTTAATATGAAACAAACGTCGACACCCTTTGGCACTGAAAAGGCAATTTCGTAGAAAGTGCCTATGCTCTGACAGTCTGACGCCTCGCCTGAAGCTAATTGGAGCAGACAGGTATGCGGCTCGAGATTAATTATATTGTTGGGCTCTCACGGCAATTATGGGTACCTGTCGTTCAAAGATGCTATCAAAATAGGAAAGTTAGCCAAATTTTCCTACCTAATTTAGATAAAGCACCCCTTATCGCCCCATGATATCTGATTCGAGAGATTAGCTATATATCTCTGTCTTTCGTGTGTCTGCTGGTATGAAAAGTATGTATTAATTAAAGTTCTCCACAAAAATTATGGGTCAAAGTGTTTGAGAAAAAAGGTGCAAGTTTGGGTGGCAATTAGCTAGCAAATTCAGAAGTTTGATTTCATGTTCATTTGCTGTTTCCTTTTATATCCATACCCCAGGGGATTCAAACCCGAGAGCTCTGAACTCTGAATAAGGATGAAAGGGTTTACTTATCACTCCATTACAATTCTTATCGGTGAAATACACTTGTTTTTATATATAATATATATGTATGTTCAAAAGTCTTTCTTTCATTCTTAAACTTTATATCCAGTCAAACATTTTTACATAAATTGAAACAAAGGAAATAGATTTTTAGTTGTTTTGTATAGAAATTCGATCAGTACACCAAATACGATTGGTTATCATATTGCAGTCTCAAATAGACAACATAGATATAAGTTATGAGTTAATTTATATATTATTTTACGCGGGCAGAAGATAGAGTAACAATACAATAATTAGTAATACATGAAATGACAATCTTACCCTCAATTTTAAAGTTGGTGCTTTCATGTGTCAACTATATACCTTGCTTCGCCTCAATTTTAAAGATCAAACATTGTAAGCAAATATTTTATTTTAATTCCTAATACGACAAACCAAATATCAATCTTTGCATAATTAATTCTGTATTACTTATTCTTGCATAATGAATCTCTGCATTATTAATATTACTCATTTCTACATAACTAATCTCTGAATTATTAATACTTGCATAAGTCTAATCTACAACCAAACAACCCCTAAAGTAGTATAAAATAGATAGGATTCCTTTATTTTTAATAAGAGATTTCGGGCTTGAACTTGAGAATGAAAACATTCTAACAGAAAGTATTTTCTCTTTAACAGGCTTACGAAATACAAATCTGAACTAATCGAAACCCCCAAAAATGAATATTAGACATTGGATAAAACCAAAAAAACCTCAGTATGCTGTCTTTGAGCACAGAACATTCATTTCCATGAAGCTTCCTTCTTCTGTAACAGCCATAGTGTGATCTTAATAGGTCTATCCCATGTGCTTTATCTGACAATAAATTTAACTTATAATTTTTGATAATGTAAATAACTTTTACATTATTAACATAATTTAATTTATTATAACAGATTCTCTATCTTATGTGTAGTCCTACATGAACATCTTTACAAGAATAATGAACATTTTCCAAATAGTTAAGTAGAGTCATTGTTGTTCACAGAAAAAGAGAACCTACATGTACAAAACACAAGCCAAAATGAAACTATTACAGGACATATCAGCATGTACAAGTATAAAAGGTGTAACAGTAACTCTGCTTTAAGGACAATGTACAACAAACGTAATTCATTTTATTCCATCTCAAAGGTTTGAAACTTTTGGACTTACTGAATTCATAGCTTTATCATGAACTACTTCCTCAGTAGTTTTCATGCTTCCCTTATCATCTACCAATTCACTACTCTTCACTGTGTTGCCATAGGAATTCTCAGCGCCAGCACTGGCTATGAGATGGCCGCTAACTGAACGGCCTAGAGGTGAGCCGACTGATAGAGCAAACTCGTCATCAGAAGAATCAGATTCCACAGAAAGATCTCTCTCTGACGCTGTTGATTCTAACTCGCCTTTAGATTTTCGTGATGACTTCCGGGATACTGCATGTCTTAGCATATTCTTCGCCTTGTCTCTGGCTCTGCCCTTTTTGGCACTACTACCTTGACCATCTCCCTCATGAGTCTCTTTAACATCTTCTCGAGGAGTTCCTTCCACTGAATCGTCCATTATAAGCTTCACCCCTATCTCCTTTGCGTTCACTGCCTTTAGATTAGCTTGCGGAGATGGAACAGGCTCTCCAAGATTTCCAGACTTGTCCTCGCTTTTCTCTCTTTTGTGGAAAATGGAGCCGATCTTATGCATACCCCTGTTGATTAGATTCGACTTCTTAGATCCGTTGCTTTCCTCAGATTCATCACCCCGAGTAGATCCTCCCGCTCTTGACTTGAAACTTCCCGTGGAATCAACATCAGAATAAAGAACTTCTCCATCAATAACCCGACTCTTTCCCTTTCTCGGTTCCCAAACTTGTGGTACTTCACTGCCAGGGTGGTGTACCCATAAACCAGTCTCCTGCTTCCCTTCTATGTTAACTGGTTCAAATTTATCCGCAACTTTCGACGATTGCTTATCCAACTCGGCGGATAAGGGGCCTCCTTCGGCTGTATTCTCATCAGAATTGCTGTCCTGTTTTTTGTCTGTATTCGCTTGCTCGTATGACTGCTCTGTACCCTGAAAATTAATACTCATAAATCTTCAACCATGTGTCGCCTACTTGTCACTAGGCCTAATTAATTAAATGGCATCAGCTGGAAACAGAATAAATTAAAATTAAGCATTTCGAGGTGCAACAGACAATGGTCTCATGAGAAAGGTCGGCTTTCGAAACAGTCCCCAATTACTTGTCCACTGCAACTTGCAAGAAAGAAGTATGTACCTTTTCGCTGCCTTCAACTACAGTTATGGCAAGACGTAATCTCCCCATCTTAACATTACGAAGAGACAACCATATATCATGCCTCTGGCCATCCCTATAATCGCAGACGTTCAGGGAATAATCTCTGCCAAAAAGAAAACATGTTTTACTTAATAAAGCACACGCAAAAGTATTTGCATTTATTAAGGCACATTTTGCATAACATTCAAGATAGAGAAGATGCCAAATGGATTTTCCAAAAGGAAAAAAGAAAAGAATATGATAGCAAATAGCTCATGCACCAAAGGAAAATTTTTATCCTTCCAGCAACCAGCGAAAATCGTACTTTCATCTTCAAATACAAGAAAATTCCAGATATGAACAGGGACGACCAAAACAAGAGAAAGCAAGAACATGTCTCTATTTGTCCAAGTCATCATAATAGTAGATAGGAATATGATGTTACGACTAGCTTAGCAGGAGATGGATGATGCATAAAGATGAGCATGATAAAAGCTAAGCACAAGATCATTGTGGAAGAAGGAACTAAAAGCAAGAGATAATTCACAAAGAACTCTAGAAGCCACCAAAAAACGAAAATTTCTTAGCATAACCCGACTTCTACGTGGTCGGGGATTAACAACTCACTCCTATTATATTCTTTTTTCCCCTTTTTTGGATGATAATCGTGTCTCGGCCAGTGGAGGAGAGCCTTGGTGTAACTGATAAAGTTGTTATCATGTGACTAGAAGGTCGACGGTTCGAGCTGTGGAAACAGCCTCTTGCAGAAATGCAGAGCAAGGGTGTGTACAATAGACCCTTGTTGTATGGCCCTTCCCTGGACCCCGCACATAGCGGGAGCTTAGTGCGGGCTGCCTTTTTTTCGATGGTGTCTGGGCAATAGTATATCCTATTTATTAGTCTATGACTCTATGTTCCTGCAGTAAATGGTAAAAGAGAATAGGACAGACCCCAATGTATCATCCTGAGAAAATAGGTCTTTGTCACGAATGTCTCCGTTGAGCATATTGTTGGGACACTCCCATGAACAGACTGGAATCTTGAACTCCTCTTGCCACTGTGGAGCCAATGTCTTCTTCTGAGTCTTAGTCTTGAATCTGTAGGGTCCAAGATGCCCCTTAACATATGGATCAGCCAATCCTGAAAATGATCTCTCGGGTATTTAGCATATGTCCTAATTAGATAGATTACAGTAAGACACTTTTCAACTAACCATTTAAATCTGCTGGCTTCAAATCTTCTGCTTCAAGGACTTCCAAAATAACATGGGCAATGGGCTCCTTCGCATCGACAGAAAACCAGCTTTCGTCTGAAAAGAAAACAAACAATATGGAATTAAGTAGCAGAAATAAAACTTAGTTATCACAAACTGAAGCCAACCAACTCTTATTCCCTTACATTTCCATCTAAACAAGTTATGAACAAATCTCTAATTAATTACTGTAGTATAAACAAAGTGAATGATGAGGATTCTTGAAACTTCTCAACATGAAGATTTGATGTTCCAATTCTGTAAATACCTCCAAATAAAAAATGATTCCAAATATCTCATCATGTGCTGAGATTTAGGACATCAGTCACACTAAAAACAAAGCACGTTGAAGTTCTAATACTTTTCTTCTTTTCTTCTCTGTGGAAGGGAGAATGGAAGACCTACTGGTTTACATTTATTTATTCGGTGATTTGAGCAAGTCCTGGGAACATTCCCCTCAAATCCATTCAGCCCCAGATCACTGTAGTATGCTTGTTACATTACAAAAATCTATAAACCCTATCTTTTAAGTATTTCAACTAGTCTACAAAGTTGTAGATGTAGCCAAAATCACTGTGCTGTGCACCGGGGAGAACAATATTAGATACTTATGTAAAAATTAGCGGCTAAAAACATATTCAATTGACTTCCTTGTCATTCGTGGAGTCCATAATCTGCAAAGCATCATGTTTAGGTAGAACAAATTTGGTTGAAGAAATGCTTGTAAACAAGCACATGATCCCCTCTATCACTACATAAGTACAAATATTATCTATTTATTCATATAGGAGATGGCTGTGCAAAATTTCCCGGTAACTTCGGAGTGAAATTATTCCAGCTAATTAATGATCTGAAATATGGTGGATTAGTCAAGTCAAAAGAAGGGTGCGGGAAATGTAACCCCCATGACAAAGGCAAACAGTACCCCCAAGAATAAAAAGATTTGATCCATTATTGATTTAGACCTGATTATACCCAAGAAAAATGTAAAGGGGGAGTGCAAGAGACAGGTTAGAGCAACAGTTACCTGGTTGGGGCGAGACAAATTTCTCCATATCAACTACCAGCATGTTAGGCTGCAAAATGTTATGAAGACTTTAGTCTAAAAGCTCTTTATGAAGCATTATTTAGGACTTATGGCAACCACAATACCAGTTGGTGAACTATGCACACCATTTGTACAAGTGAAAGAAAAAGTCGAGCTTTGATACCCGAAAATGATTTAATGTGAAACAAGGTCAAAACAAAAGACGCTTATATTCCAAGCATGACAGAGGAATAAAGTAAAGAAGACAAAGGGTAGCCAGAAAGATGGACACCCATATGGAATGGAACCGCACCTCAACAAGTGTCTGCTCAAATGCAACAGAAAGAAGATTATCCTGAAAAGAATGACAAGCAGATTTAGAGGAAGTGCACAACTGCCAATTCATTTTTATCCAGACACAGAGAGAGAAGACTCATTGAGCTAACCAGCCATCCAGCAACTCCAGGAAGTTCGGTTACATCAATCCCATGTGTGAAAATTGGTTTTACGGTCATCTGAAAATAAGGAGGCTCAGCAAAGCATACCCGCATACGACCAAGAAACGGCCACTTCCTTAGGAACTTGACCCCAACCAAGACCTACATGGAAAAGGTTTAGTGCTGAAAGATATTTATTTTGCAATAGTTGGGACTAAAAATATGGCCATCCAACAGATCAATGATAAACCATAAGATTGAGAAC
The DNA here is from genome assembly GCA_003996215.1 of Jaltomata sinuosa. NCBI lineage: Eukaryota > Viridiplantae > Streptophyta > Magnoliopsida > Solanales > Solanaceae > Jaltomata > Jaltomata sinuosa. The sequence goes on from QJPP01000040.1 coordinate 848,052, forward strand.
ATAAAAGTAAAGTTACTAAAGCTCTAAACATTTCAACCTTGCAGTGGATAAACTATCAATCACCAGATAATATTCCAAAGTTTCCTTGAGAGAATTATTCTACAACATTATAGCTAGAATTCTATATCCATGACTTCTTTACTAGTCACAACATCAAAGAACGCTGAAGAATGAACCAGAATGTACTCATTCTAAGCATCGGGAAAAGCTGTTTACATTAATGATAAGACGGGATTTTGCAAGAATTCATGATGCATATTGTGAATATGTCAGTAGATCATGTTATCTGGCTGCTGACGTCCAGACTCTAGAATTTCTCATCATCAAAATATTTCTTTAGGCTCCTACAAACAACCTTTTAATAAAACACTTTAACAAAGACAACACAGAGACATCTAAATTATCTGGTACTAATCCCATAAAAGCTCATAGAGGGGAACACACAAGTCGCATAAATCCTAGAACTCAAAAGTAGCCTTTGAACTAACTTCTTATTTAAATGTAACCCAAAGAAATTAGGATTTGCAAAGAAATTGTCAGTAAAATGGTAATCAAGCAAAATCAAGGTAACATCTAATTTAGGTTTCAAGTGGTTACAACAACAACATGCCCAGTATAGTTCCCCACAAAGTGGAGTCCGGGAAGGGTAGAGTGTACGCTAACCTTACCCCTACCTCAGAGGTAGAGAGGTTTGCGATAGACCCTCGGCTCAAGAAGAAGAAGTCCAAAGCAGTCCAAAAAGAGAATAAACGGAAGTGAATGCATCAAAAAGCATACTGAACAGTAACTACAGCCAAATAATACAATAATCGAAGTACAAGAAACTACAGCGGCAATATTACGACTACTGGTATGGGCGGATAGCAAGACAACACACTACGACCTACTAACCTCCTACCCTAATCCGTGTCCTCCACAACCTCCAAAACTAATGCATCAGAGAATGAATATCTGAATTATACTGATATGATTAATCTTCCCCTCCCCTCCTTCAATACCAGTTACGTTCTATCAATTGGCATTACTAACTTACCTTTCCCTCAATATGCATTCCCAACAGATGCAACTTTGTCACCATCCCAAAACCCAACCTTTTCTTCAGCTTCGCGGCAAGAATTGCACTCATGTCATCTGCAGAACGAAAATTCATCCCAAGCTCCAATACCTGCACTCATTATATAGAAATTAAACCTTTGCAAATAAGCACAACTTCAGCAGAACCAAAGTGATGGTGTTAAACAACTTTCTTGAGTCAAGATCACATACAAGGTGATCATCCCCGGTTGATTCACGAAGAACCCTCATTTCAGTGAACATAGGTGGGCTTCTTCCCAAGTAGAGACTCTGCACTGCAATATCTTTCTGTAGGTAAACAGAAAAGCAACCTAGTAACTTATCTTGAAAAAACAAATTAATCCTCATAAGTTAACAGCATTGCTGATCATGCTAATAAGATTAGCTTGAACAAAGCAGCCAGACATTTAAACCTAAAGACAACTATAATTCGAAGCACCATGCTAATAAGATTAGCTTGAACAAAGCAGCCAGACATTTAAACCTAAAGACAACTATAATTCGAAGCACCAAACAGAGGAAAAATGCAAAAACAAAGGCAGTTTACATACTACATGCCAACATGGTACATTGTTTATTTAAGAAAGTAATCAAGCAGTCTAGCAGAAGCAGAGGTTTTTATGTTATATGTGAAAAATCACTAAATTTCAACAAATACTACTCCTTTCGTTTCAATTTGTCTTACTTTCCTTTTTAGTCCATTTTAAAAGGAGTGCCTCTTTCTTTTTTTGGCGACCCTTTAATTCTAACTTTCCACATGACATGTTTAAGACCACAAGATTAAAGGGCATTTGAGTACATTCTATATATCTTTAGTTTAAGACCACAACATTCAAAAGTCTTCTTTACTTTCTTAAACTCCGTGTCACGTCAAAAACCAAACAAACAAATTCAAACAGAGAGAATTCTGAATCCGTAATTGCAAAAGCGCAACGAATTCAGTAATGAGAAGGTATACTTAGTCCGGACCCTTACCACAGTCCAAGGTTTGTATTTCTGCATAAACCACGGAATGATAGGGAGGAGAATTTTTTGCGAAACGATATCCTCCATACATACAGGCCAAATCTTTTCAAGTGCATGGTTTAACCACCTCACTGTTTCAGAATCAGAAAGCACCTGAGGAAAGCCCCAAAAATAATTAAAAACAAACAAAAGGTATTGACTCAAATACCACATATATAGCAAGTGACTACCATTTTCATCAGCATTCAAATTAAAAAGAAGTAATTTGCTTAGTATAATCTAACAACAACAACATACTCGGTATAATCCCACAAGTGGAGTCTGAGGAGGATAGAGTGTACACAAACTTTACCCCTACCTTGTGCAGATAGAGAGGTTGTTTCTGATAGACTCTCGGCTCAAGGATAGCAAAAATACAATATTTATGGAATCATAAGCAGCAGGATAGTAAGAAAAAAAACGAAGGCATAAGAGACAACAAGTAGTAAAGACTAAGAATAAGAAATACAGAAATAATAAAATAATATAAATACCGAAAATAACACTAATACTAATAGTACTAATAGGAAAAGCAAGACACGAAACTATTTACTACTAGCCTTCTACCGAATCCTTGACCTCCACAGGCTCCTATCCACACCCCTCCTATCCAGGGTCATGTCCTCGGTAAGCTGACGGCTTGCCATGTCCTGCTTGATCACTTCTCCACGAGTTTATTTTAATTACTTTTGTAAAGCAGTACAGATTCTGGTGTAAAGATGATACTCATGAGCCCTAAGTAAACGATTCGATCTAATTTGGCATGAAGAATCATAGTGCAAAAGAAAATGAACAATCTGGGACCCTTCCAACAAAATGTAAAGCTTGGAACTTTTAACAACTGCAAGAATAAAGAATTCTCCATATTTCACTAGTAAAGCCAAAAAATATCTCTCTCTGCAACTTTTTGAATCTTGGAATATTTTTTCTGCTTTTGCCCACCAATATTCTTTGTGGGCCTATTAAATCCAACAATCACGAGAAATACATAAAGATTTCCAATTAAAAAGGCAAAGAAATACTTACTCGTCGTTGATTCGACTGTCTTTTTTCCTCAAACTGCAGTTTCTTATGTAATCTAGTTACATACTGTTCATGAACCTTCAAAAAAAATCCAACAAAAAAAGCCTAAATTAACATCATAAGACCACAAAATCTTGAACAAAAGAAAAAATAGAATCTTGTAATACATACCAGATAAAGATAGATTAGGGATAAGAAATAAATCAAAGGGTGACTGTAATTGAAGGAATTAAGCAACCATAGTAGCATTAACACAATTCCCACATGATGTATCATTGTAACCTCCGTTATACTTGCCATTTCTTGAGTCAACCAACCCAAAAAGTTCAAAAAAAAACTCCCTTTTTTGTTTCCTATTTACAGTCACTGATCCAAAATAACAACACCCATGTTGAAATCTTGAAAATATCTTCTGAAAATCTTCCAACCAACAAAAAAAAACCTTTTTTCCTATTTACAGTTACTGATCCAAAATAACAACACCCATCACGAAATCTTGAAGAAAAAAAACACTCTTTCTTTTCAATTTACAGTTACTGATCCAAAATAACGACACCCATCACGAAATCTTGAAAATATCTTCAAAACCAACCCTTTAACCGCATTAATTAATTATAATTACAGAAGTGCTTTAAACAATTATTTATTTTTTCCCATGTTTCACACGCAAGTAAAGTACACTGTAATAACTGATTGAACATGCCAAAGCGGGTCGGGTCAAGTAAAATTTCAAGAATTTTGGGGAACATGGGCGAGGGACTTGTGGAGAGTTGCTGTTTTTGAAGTTTTTGTTCGAGTTTTGACTTGCCATTTGTAGGTGGCACGTACGGTACACGTGTCAGAAAGAGAGTTTAGAGTAGTGGATAGAGAATGCTAGGCAAAAAAGTGTTTTTTTTTAAAAAAAAGAAAGTGTTTTTTTAAAAAAAAAAAGAAAGTGCTTTTTTTTGTCAAAACAAAGTGTTTGGTTAACTATCAATAATTTTTCTGCAGTTAGAAAGAAGCAGCAAATTATTTTTTTAAGACAAAAATATTCTTATTATTTATACATATTTACCAGTATATCCCTTGTTAAATAATTAGCATATTTCATAAATTTAATTAAGTTTTATTTAAAAATTTTATTTTTCATTTTTATACTATAATTTATTTATTTTATTTTATATTTTATATATATTATTTTACGTTTCTATTAGGTAAATATTGAATATGCTAGTGAACTCAAAAAAAAAGATAACAAAAAAATAATTTTCTCATTTATTTATATTATTTTTCATATACATTTTAATAATTGTGAAAGTTTTACTTTTGCAAATAAGAATAATAACATAACAAAAAATAACAATCATTAATATTATTTAATATTTTAAATTAGATATTATTAAATTATTTATGCAACTAATAAAATATTATATTATCTTACAAGTGAAAGTGTGTGTTGAGAACTGCTGGACTCAGAAACTGCATAATGATAAAATGAAGAATATTTGGTGGAAGTTGAAAGCTTTGAAACCACAATTGAGGAAGTTAAATGAGATTGAATTCAAAGGGGTGGCTACAAGAATACTCCAAGCTCGAAGTGATCTAAAAGACATACAATCTCAAATAAGCAGGCAATACACTGATGAACTGGCAAGGCTGGAAAAGCTTACTATTCAACAATTGGAGAAATGGTTAATGGTAGAGGAGAGCATAGTTCAACAAAAATCCAGGGTCACTTGGATAAAATTGGGAGATTCTAACACTAGCTATTTCTCAACCGTAATGAAAGAGAGGAAACAGAGAAAGCAAATCAAGGAACTGGAAGCTTTGGCTGGTGGAAAACTAACACAACCAGAAGAAGTAAAGACTGAAATCATTAGTTTTTATATATCTATGTGAAGAATCAGAATATCAATACCATGCAAATACCTCAGCAAGCATGTTGGATGGTCAAGAAAATATTGAAAGCACGGGATCAACTGGGGAGTATTCAGAACTTTAGCCAAGCTAAGAGAACCATGATCAGACATATTTATATTCAACTGATAGGAGACTTACCTAAGGTGTCCTGGAGGAACTTGATGTTCTTCAATCCTGTGAGTCCTAAAGCACTATTTATCATCTGATTGCAACTACAAAATAGGCTACTTACAGCGGATAGGTTGAATAAATGAAAAATTTCAGTAGACAAGATATGTGTCCTTTGCAAAGCTACTGAAGAGACCAGAAATCATACTTTTGTAGAATGTGATTTTACTATGACGTTGTGGGCCAATCTTATGACATGGTTGCAAGTCAAATGGCCATATATAACAACCTGGGATCAATTCATGGAGATGGTCCTCAAAGGTACTAAAGGTAGAACACATGTTGCCAGAGCTCTCAAACAGAGCTCTCAAGCTGGTATACACTGAGTTTATTTATGTTGTTTGGAGTGAACGGAATGCTAAATTTTTTACTCAGAAGACAAGGACGGAAGAAGTACTAGCTAAAGAGATAGCATGTAAGTGCTATGTTCGAGCTGAAGGTCAACTAAGTCTATTTCTCGGAAAATTCAAGTTTAGCTAAGGTTGTTTGTTATAGTGGGTAGCAGATAGAAATCTGTTTTTATTTGATACGGTGGACAGTGTTTGGTCTGCCTTGCTTTGTAAATAATCACTTTGGTAATTAATGAAAGTTGATAGTTACCAAAAAAAAAAGTATGTGTTAAAAAATCATTTATTTCTATACTATTAACACAAACACACAATTAATATGTCTTAAGAAATCACTTATTCATATACTATTAACACAAATAAGCAATTAATATAATTAAAAAATTTATAATAGATATTTAAAATAATTTATCTCGATAAAATAATCTTAATACTAGAAGTCCATTGATACCTGCCCTTTTCGTAATTTGTTTCTCAAAAGCACTTTTAGAAAAAAATTAGTCAAACACAATCTGTTTATCAAAAGCACTTTTTAAATGAATTAGCCAAACACAAGCTGTTTTTTTCAAAAGCACTTTTCTGAAAAGCTATTTTATAAAAGGTTTTCTTAAAATAAGTAATTTTTCAATCGCTAGGTCAAACAGGCTCTCAATATGGACAAACTACCATGTGAGCTCACAAAATAAGTGAATTATATACTTTTCAAATGTTAGTATATTGTTATCAGTGTTTTCAAAAGAATTTTTAGGGTGAGTTTCGAAGTGGGACGTATTAAAAATGTTTCGAGGCCTAGATTTATAGGGCGTCCGCCTTATAATTTGAAGCGTAAATCTCGGGCGTAAAAATATTCCCGAATGTAAAAGCGTAAGTTTGGACATTAATTTTGATTTTTATTAGCTTAAAAGTGTTTTTGTTATAAATCATATTTTTTATTATTGGTGTAATAATATTTATATTTTATACGATCATATTTTCATGTTGTAGTGATTTTTTCTATAATATATGAATAAATAAAGTAACTCTCATATAAAATCACACTGTTATAAGTAATTTTTTAAATAATCACGCTTGAAATTAAGATTATCTCGACTATTGTCATTTTTTGTATTGTTACATTTCTCATATAATAATTATATTATTGGTGATTTGTTTAAATTTATTTGAAAATTTTACTTTTACATATTTTCTTAGAAACAAAATTATAAAATTGAAGTACATGAGATATACTTCTCATAGATCCATGAGACTTACGCCTCGTGTCTTGGGGCTTACGCCTCACCCCATGCTATGTAAAAGGTCTTGCCTTACGCCTCACACCCCCACTTTTTAATATACGGTTGTTGATTGACTAAGCCTAAATTTGGTAGACTATCCTACAGATTAGGAAAGCAATTAAACAAATAAAACAACAATAAGGTGACAATTATACAATGTAAGGATAGTAATAATTTTTATACTAGTTCGAATGTGTATAGTCCAGTTTATACGCATTACATGATTTTCTTAGAGTCTTAAAGTAACTTGGATATAGATATACTGATGTTGTCAATTACGAACCATAAAAAGTTTCTTGGACTGAAAAAATTTCAATTTATTGTTGAATATAGTCTCTATTTGTATAGCTATTTATTTTATAAGATAGAGTGATAAGGATTTGCTAAAGTAAAATTGCGAATCTTTAATTTTCATTCAACTTGATCATTTTGATGATCTGATTCCCCAGCTAACAAAAATTTGCTTGCTGGTGCATCTTTTAAATATGGCTTATAGCCTGTTTGGCCAGGCTTATTTTTTATCAAAGGTGCTTATTTTTTAAAAATGATGTGTTTGGCTAACCTTTTGGAAGAAAATAAGTGTTTCTGGAGAGTAGCAGAAGTTGTTTTTCAAAAGCTAAAAAAAATAGATTCCCTAAAAGCACTTTTTGAAACATCGCTTTTGAGAAAAATACACTTAAAAGCACTTTTAAAAAGCTTGGTCAAACACTAATTGATGTTCAAAAGTACTTTTAAAATTTATTGGTCAAAGACAAACTGTTTCTCACCAAAAGTACTCTTTTGAAAAGTAATTCTTAAAAAAAAAAAAAAAAAAAAACTGATTTTAGAAGTTTGACCAAACAGGCTATTAACAATTTTCAATCTCGTGTTGATTTTACTTGCTTCCATATAAGGCTTCAAAATTAATTGATTTTTCAAGACCTAATTTTTTTTTCATATTTTGCCTTTGGCATTAATTACTTATTTCCTAAATAATTTTTCAAAACTTAATACTAAACATCAATTACTATGGATATTATAGTAAAATATTATTATCAATCATTATTTCTTAAAGAGCGTGCAAAGTTAAAGTGAACAAGTAAAAATGAATGGAGGAAGTAGTACTAATAGTCTATTTAGGACCTGTTTGGCCATAAAAAATGCAAGGTATTTTCTGAAAAAATCTTGGTAAAAATTGTTTGGCCATACAATTTGTCAATATTTGGCAAAAACTTCAAGTTCTCAAGAACTAGAAAAAAATAGTTTTTGGGTCAAATTCTATTTTAGGAAACTTTTAAAATTTTAATATTTACTCCATACTTTTATATTTTATAAAAAAATCTCACTATTTATTACTCTCAACTAATATATCTGTCAAATTCGATGGAACTTTGTAAAATTTATCGAAATTCCTTCGATAGCCGATGAGAAAAATTAAGTAATCATATAGTTGTTGAATTAGTATTAAAAATTCTAGAGTTGTAACTTCCAATTGTTTCATTCTTGTCTCCTGCCGAACTATTGAAAATGTGTCCATTTATCCGTATAGGTAAATTTAGCAATGGTAAACATAGTTATCACGAAACATGTTCATTATAAAATGATAATACAAATTTATGAATTTTTTAAATAATTTTTAAAATTTATGGGCATAAATCATATTTCATGTTTTTTTCTTAAAAAGTGAAATATATTTTCCAAAAACTATGATCATACACATGTTGAGACTTCACCCAAAACTCCACCCAAAAATAATTTGCCAAAAATATTTGGGAATCTATGGCCGAACACTAGCGTAGTCCAGTTTTTTTAAGCCAAAAAATTATTCTTTTTTTAAAACAAAATAAATTTTTAGAAAGTTGAGGTATTTCATAATTATCTAGGAAAAATAAATATTTTTGAATAAAAAAATTATTTTTCAAAATTGAAAGAAAAAAATAGGTTTTCCCAATAAGCATACTTTAAAAAGTTTAATAAAACATAAATTGCCGCAAATTTCTTGCTTTGACGTGTTAGAGTTTAATTTTATCTTCCTCAGAGAGAACATAAATACAAACGTTGGTATTCGTAGCTTTTTGCACTATTACTTTTGAATCATTTTACTTGTCATTCTTATTAAAAATAGATGATTCATAATACTTGTTATTCTTACTAAAAATAGATGGTCCACAAGATTTGTCATTTTAAAAAATTAAAATATAATTAGTAATTTTTTTCACTTATACCATTAGTCATAAATATGAAGAAATATTAATGTAACAAAAGAAAGAACTGTTAATTAACAAGCACAATAATCAATAAATTATCATCTACTTAATATTTTTGTCAAAAATATTTGGGAATCTATGGCCGAACACTAGCGTAGTCCAGTTTTTTTAAGCCAAAAAATTATTATTTTTTTAAAACAAAATAAATTTTTAGAAAGTTGAGGTATTTCATAATTATCTAGGAAAAATAAATATTTTTGAATAAAAAAATTATTTTTCAAAATTGAAAGAAAAAAATAGGTTTTCCCAATAAGCATACTTTAAAAAGTTTAATAAAACACAAATTGCCGCAAATTTCTTGCTTTGACGTGTTAGAGTTTAATTTTATCTTCCTCAGAGAGAACATAAATACAAACGTTGGTATTCGTAGCTTTTTGCACTATTACTTTTGAATCATTTTACTTGTTATTCTTACTAAAAATAGATGGTCCACAAGATTTGTCATTTTAAAAAACTAAAATATAATTAGTAATTTTTTTCACTTATACCATTAGTCATAAATATGAAGAAATATTAATGTAACAAAAGAAAGCACTGTTAATTAACAAGCACAATAATCAATAAATTATCATCTACTTAATATTTTTTTAAGAAGCGTGTAAATAAAATATGTGACTAAGTAAAATGATCGAGAGAAAATAATACTTTTTCCCCTTGCTTCGAGTGTGATAATCGATATTTCCCATGACATCCATTGTGTGAGCCAAATGAATTAGAAATCACTTTTATTGATAACAAGTATACCACTTTTTGCCATTTTGAATTATTTATCCTTTGCTTGTCTCAACAACTATTGGGCTTCGGTAATTGTACTGTTTGTGCCAATAACACGTTTTCACGTGAATGGATAACACTATTATACGGAGTACAACAATAACATACCCAATATATTTCCACATAGTGGGTCTAGGGAGAGTAGAATGTACGCAGATCGTACCTATACCCCAGGATGATGTAAAGAGGTTGTTTCCGATAGACCCTCGGCTCAAAAAGACCTAAAAAATGACATACAAAGAGTCCTAGGAATAAAGCCAATAAACAAAATAACAGATAAGCCACAAAAACTATACTACAACAAAATAATACGACAATCTAACTGCACGAAGCACTACATGAAGCAAGTATCAGATGCAGATGAAACAACAACTACAAGGGTAGTCCTAACACTACTAGAAACGGCAACAAGACACTGCACTCCTCTTTACTATGAAGCCAATCTACCTACTAACCTTTTGACCTTAATCCGTGCCCTCCACCCCTTCCTATCTAAGCCATGTCCTTGGTAAGCTGCAACTGCATCAAATCTCACCTAATCACTTCTCTCCAATATTTCTTCGGTCTACCTCGACCTCTCTTAAAACCATCCATAGCCAGCCTCTCACACCGCCGCACAGAGGCCTCCGCGCATCTCCTCCTCACATGCCTGAACCATCTCAACCTCACTTTCCGCATCTTGTCTTCCACCGATGACACTCCCACCTTATCCCAGATATCCGCATTTCTAATTCTATCCCTCCTAGTAAACCCACACACTCAGATTAACATCCTCATCTCTGCCACCTTCATCTTCTGGACGTGAGAGTTCTTAACCGACCAACATTCCTCCCCATACAATATAGCTGGTCTAACTGCTACTCTGTAGAACTTGCCTTTCAGTTTAAAAGGCACTTTCTTATCACACAAGACCTCGAATGCGAGCCTCTATTTCATCCACCCTGCACCAATACGATGGATAACATTCTCGTCAATCTCACTATCACCCTGGATAATAGACCCTAAGTACTTGAAGCTACCTCTCTTCTGGATAACATGTGTGTCAAGCCTCACTTCCATGTCAATCACAGGTGACACCTCACTGAACTTGCATTTCACATATTCCGTCTTGGTCCTGCTCAACCTAAACTCTTTAGACTCCAGGGTCTATCTCCAAACCTTCAACTTATCATTAACTCCCTCGCGGGTCTCCTCGATCAGAACTACGTCGTCTGCAAATAACATACACCAGGGCACCTCGCCTGACACATCCATCACCAGGGCAAATAAAAATGGGCTAAGGGACGATCCCTGGTGCAATCTCATCACCAGGGGGAATTGCTCGGAATCTCTTCCCGCTGTCCTAACCCGAGTCTTTGCACCATCGTACATGTCTTTGATCAATCTAGAGTATGCCATAGGTACACCCCTAGCCTCCAAGCACCTCCAAAGAACCTCCCTGGGAACTCTATCGTAAGCCTTCTCTAGATCGATAAACACCATGTGCAAATCCTTCTTCCTCTCCCTATACTGCTCCACCAATCGCCGCACCAGATGAATAGCCTCAGTAGTCGATCGACCTGGCATGAATCCAAACTGATTCTCAGAAATAGTCACAACTCTCTTTAACCTCAATTCTACAACCCTCTCCCAAACCTTCATGGTGTGAGTCAACAACTTGATACCCCTATAATTGTTGCAATTCTTAATGTCACCCTTGTTCTTGTACAATAGAATCATTGTACTCCCTCTTCAAGTGCCGGGTATCTTTGTCATCCTGAAAATGACATTAAATAACCCAGTTAGCCAATATATCCCTGCTCTGCCTGTACACTTCCAAAAATCCACTGGAATCTCATTCGGCCCAGTCACTCTGCCCCTATGCATCCTACGAATAGCACCTTTAACCTCCTCAACCTTAATACGTCTACAATAGACATAGGCACGACTCCCCTCTGAGAGCTCTAAATTCCCCAACTCAATGCTTCTGTCGCCCTCCTCATTCAAGAGTTTATGAAACTATGTTTGCCATCTCTTTCTAATAAGAACCTCCTCCACCAATATTTTACCATCATCATCCTTGATACCCTTCACTTGGTCAAGATCACGAGCCCTCCTTTCCGTAGCTTTGGCTAGCCTATACAACCTTTCATCCCCCACTTTTACCTTCTAAAGCTGCGTATAAGCTCTCGAAAGCTGTTGTTTTGGCCGTTGTGACCGCCAACTTAGTCTCTCTCTTATCTATCTTATACTCTTCCATATTCTTCCACTTCTCGACCTCATCCTTACTTTCAACCAACTTCGCAAAAGCCCCCTTCTTTGCCTCCACTTTCCCTTTTACTTCTTCATTCCACCACCAATCCCCTCGGTGCTTGACAGAGCGGCCTCTCGAGACACCTAACACCTCACTAGTCATCTCCCTAATGCAACTCGAATTTGTCTCCCACATACTATCTGCATCCCCTCCGCTCTCCTAAGTTTTTGACGCCATCAACTTCTCCCCTATCTCTAAGGCACTAGCCATAGTGAAACTACCCCATTTAATCCTCGGTCAGTCATTCACCCTCCTCTTCCTTCTTTCCTGCTTAATCTCCAAGTCCATCACCAAGAGCTTATATTGGGACGAAAGGTTCTCACTCGGTATCACCTTACAATCTTTACAAAGACCTCTATCCTCCTTCCTAAGGAGCAAAAAACCAATTTGCGTCTTGGCCACCGAGCTATGAAAGGTAACCAAATGTTCCTCTTTTTTCGGGAAGCTCGAGTTCGCTGCCCATAACCCAAAAGCGCTAGCAAAATCTAACAATGAGGCCCCTCCTGCGTTCCTCTCCCCGAAACCAAAACCTCCATGCGCAACCGCGTAACCCCTCGAGGACGATCCAATGTGCTCATTGAAATTCCCTCCTATAAAGTTATTCTCAGAGTTGGGTACCCCTCCCACCACCTCATCCAAGGCCTCCCAGAAGTCCTTCTTCTCCTCCTCATTCAAACTCGCGTGCGGTGCGTAAGTACTAATAATGTTCAAAGTAGACCCGCCAACGACTAATTTGATCGACATCATTCCATCGTTGACCCTCTTGACCTCCACCACATGCTCCCTGAGCTCCTCATCTACTAAGATACCCACGTCATTCCTATTATACGGAGTATATGAATATATTTCATTCATAAATTCAAATAATTTTATATTATATGAAAATAGTTAATAGCATTCTTATTTGTAATAGTATGAAATCTAAATTCAAAACAAGAAAATTTATTCATGTATAATTTTATTGCAAATTTGATTTCCACTTCACCTTTGAATTAATCTTCCAACACTCACAAAAAAGTGGCAGTTTGATCTTATACTTTTGAGTTTACATGACCTAACATAAAAAATTGTGGAAAATATGAATTAGGATTGAAGTTAGTAAGTAACAGAACGTTGTCTTACTTATATTTTCATACTAGTAATCATATTATTATTTTTGTAGTTTTCTATCCTTCAATTTTTGTTACTATTTGTTGCTTCTTAATTGTACTTCAATTACTCTATTATTTGTTCATAGTTACTCTTCCTTTTAAAAAAAATAAAATCCAATCTCTCCTTTCTCCCTCTCTTGCCTCTTTCTCCCTATCTCACTTTTCTCTCCCTCTCTTTCCCCCCCCCCCCCCCCCCCCCCCCCTCTTTATATTCTGTATTTGAATTTCACTGTATGATACTCCATAGCATAAATATATAATTAAATGTATCACTCCAATAGTTGTATCCTCTAATGGTTCACTCTATTTTTTAGCCTTCAAGATTGTATTTAACTGTGGGATTCCATAGCAGAGACATAAAATTCATTCTATTTTGCCAAATACAAGGAATGAATACATAAAAAAATTTGAAGAAGATACTTATATCAACTTTATCAACTATATAAATTCATTCAATTGTATCAACTGTTGGATACAGTCTCATTTTTAGTTTCTGCAGAGACATACAATCTTAAAGAGGATACTTGTATCAATTGTATCACTCTAATGGTTGTTGATATAGCCTAAATACGTGTATGAATACAAGTGATACAAAAGCGAATAAACACAAGTGATATGAGAGCGAATGAATACAAACGATATTAGAGCAAATGAATACAACTTGTATGTATCGAATACAACCTGAATCAATTTGTAGATATCAGACTCTATTCACTGATACAACATGTATTCGTCGAATACAACCTGTATCTAGCATCTCTCCTCTCTCTCTCTCTCTCTCAATCTCACTCGCCTATCTCCTCTCTCAAATTATTGCTATGAATAGTAATTAAGCAAATTATAGCTACTAATGGTAATTATAATTTAAAATGTAGCTATTTATGAAAATTTCTCAATTTTTATGGATCATTTTTTACCCCTTATTTGATTATATTTTGCATTATTTGTTCTTATGCATCTTGGTAAATATAAGTAACTTTAGAGTCAAAATCTTATTTACAATTTGGAGCTTATTTTCAAATAGATCATTTAAAGATGTCCAATAGTCCAACTTATTAATCTAAAAGGTTGTATGTGTGTCTATTAATTCTTCAACAAAATCAACTTATGTTAACTATTTAAAAAAGAAATTACCATGTCTTCATCTATACTCTCTTTATCTCAAATTAACTATCGTGAATTTTTAAAATAATTATCTCAATTATTTATCAATTTTTGCATTATAGTAATTGAAACTCAAATTAGTACACTACAATCAATCCGAAAATGAGAAAAATATTCAATTATTCAATTTAGAATGCAACATTTGTTGGAATACGCACGACTTAAAATCAGAATTCAGTGTCTAAAATTAGTTTCAGTGAATCAAAATGGAGTTTCATTGGTTACTAAAATCAATTTTCATCCATAAAGAAAATTGTTGGACACTAGTGATTCTGAATCATGTGTTCATAATAGAAACTATATCGAAAAATCTTTTTTCACATCTTACATTGGAAGATTTTTCATGCATCCCCATTATTGTCAAACATATTTTCAACCAATCCAACACTTTCTTGTTGTTGTTCAAAAAAAGCGCTCATGAGGTTCTCTTGTCCAAATGGCTCGAGAAAATTGGTACTCCAATAGCTTGAATCAGAATATCTTTTTCAGCTTTAACTGAGTTAACTTGTGGACCACTCAGAGAATTAACATGTCCAATTTCTTGCCAAATAGAGAGGAATTGCTTTCATAATAAGAGCATTTACATTGTGTTCATTGTGCTCTATAATTTCATGTTATGTACTATAATGATGAGATGCATCAAAGGCTGATCCAACATTCTGTAAACCCAGTTATTTGTCTTTTGCTGATACAACTTATCGAGAATATCATAATTAGAGTTCACCTCTTTCTTAGCTGCCGACATTGCTGAATGTTTACTCAAAGAAAAGTTGTTTTTTGTCAATTATATGTTTTGATTCAGTGAAAAATCTACCGTAGAAGATGCTTGGGAAACCTAATTACATATTACCTCGTGCATTGTCAATAATACCATTTTGTGATAGGACCTTTTGAATTCACTTAGCATCTGAGCTTGTAATTGTGGTTAAGAAATTCATGTAATTGAAAATCTATTTTGTTATGTAGTGAAGTTTTATTGCATGTGCATTCTCAAAAAAGACGGATTTTGTTCCACGACTGTTGGGATGTCATAAAGCAAGTTAACTTGCTTACTACTATTATTCAGCTTTTGCTGACTTTGATATCTCAACATGGGTTTTTTCAAAACTAAAATAGAGAACAAATATGAAGAGTTTTTGTAGGCCTGTATCATGTTACCTCTCGGAGGACCGCAAGACTTTGAGCTGAAAGTTGACCAGTAAGTGCAAAAGTTTGAAGATCGAGATTGTTAGACAGTGTACCAATGGTTTCTTTGAGTGTCTCATGAAAGCATTATCCCGTCCACTCCGATGCTTTCGTAGAAGCAGCCGATGTTTTTTAAGGTGGTTAGCATGGTTTCTCTTTTTATCCACATAACATTCATCAATTCCAGAATTTTTTCAGGAATTGTCATGTCCCTTCAAGTTGATCGACAGCTTGTACAATTTTTTTAGGAAATTCCTCTAACCAAAGTACACGTGCCTTCTTCAATGTGGTCGTATCATCCCTTTCTTCCATTTCATTTTCCTCCTCCTTCACATAAGTACTCAACATCTTCAACAGGTCATTACATTAAATTAATTATGCAACAGAGAAACATATGACACAAATTATGTTCTCTTAGTTACATTTATTACTTTTATATTTTGAGTTTGTGTTCGGACTTAGCACAAGCCTTTTGCGACTATTTTTTAAAACATATGGCAGTTAATAATAATTAGGTAACTACTTTTCTTTCTTCTTTTTTTCTCAGTTGGCAGTATAACCAATTCATGTAATCTTTCATAAGACTTTAATAGACAAATGTAAATTATTGTACGTCAAATAATATCAAAAGTGTTTAAATCTTAGATAAGTTTTTTTTTTTATTTTAATTTTGAAAACTCTTACCATTGAATGTATTGTTATATAGACTATTAAATTATTCTATAAGTAGTAAAAATATTTTAAAATATAAATAAAATTTCACCCGATTGAGTATACCATAATAGCATCAACTTGTATAATATTTCGTATTTCTTTTAATTTCAAAATAGATCTAAATTTAATTGGTTGTACAATATCTCGTTACTTGTCTTAATTACAAATTTAATTTTTTTCGTAAGACATACATATATAGTGTCTGTTATTTTTATTTGCTAAAATAAAATGCCTTATTTTAAGGTACTTTTGCCATTTTAGGTTTTAATTATTCAATACAATTAATGTATATATTCTTCACCACATCCTTCTCGCATAAAAATGGTAAATAAATTCTTGCATTAAGTTATGGTGTCTGGTTCTATTAATGTGAAAAAAATGGCAATCTCTATTGCTGATTAACACAGAGCAGTAAACTAAGAACCAAACTTTGTAAATAATGGAAGTTAATTTCTTGGATGGTCACCTAACTTATGAAAAAAAAACTTTTTGTTTATTGGATGAAGTTTTTGGACAAAAAGTCCAGTGAAAAAGTGATATATAGCATATCAAATTCACACTATGCATTTTTAAGTCAAAGTAAGTACGACTTGTATGAATTGGCAGTAGAGTCATTTCAATAAAATACACGTAAATTATCGACTCATATAGCGCAGGAAATATTCCTACTCTATATGACCCAAAAATAAATGGCTAACGGCCATCAGGCCTATGCCATTTAGTTAATGGCCGTTAGCCATTTAGTTAAGCTATATAGCGCATGAATTTTCTGAGCTAATGATATAAATGTCAAATTTTTTGCCCATTATTTATGTTCGTTTGATTTTTTAATATCATTTAAGTTCCGAACTCTTTATTTTACGATATAACTTTACTTCAAAAATTCCTAGGTACTATATATAATACCTCGTCTATGTCGATATGTCCAATTAATTTTTATTGGATTGACAGCTTAAAAAAGCAATAAATATATTTTTATGCATAACCAATACCCAAAAATTCCTTGTACTAAAACTATGCAGTTTTGTATCAAGTTAGACATGACAAAAATTAGAATATGAACATTACATATTTTTTAAGTATATAAATGTGAGAGTCTCTTTCAGACGACTAGAAAAAGAGTGGCAAAACAAGAAAGAAAGTGGTTATATTAATCTCAACGTGGAGGCAACTTAAAGGTAATGTTTAGTACTCCAATTAGATTTGGTGCAAATCAAACTTGTTAGGACCGAAATAATCAGGTGTCATGCGAAAGCTAGCGAAGCAATCCTCAAAAGACGCAAAGTAAGAAGATAAACGAAAAATATATCACAAGAGATACAATAATTTAACGTGGTTCGGTCAATCGACCTACATTCACAACAGGAGATGAGCAATCCACTATATAAAAGAAAGTACAACATATCGAGAGAAACAACCTCACAAAATTCACTTTGAATACAAAGGAGGTTCACACAAGTGACACTGTAACACTTGTGACTCACAAATTCTCCCCCTAAACAAAACTCTCAAAGCCCTTAAGACTACATTGTAGATGCTACCAAGTTAGAAGGAATGAGCCTCTATTTATAGAGTCATAAACTTTTTCCTACAAGAAAAAAGGACTAGCCAATTATGGAAGATTTGTGCTTCCTTTTACAAAAAGGAATAACAAATTATGGTTAGAAAATCAGGGCAAACGCCCAACAAATCTCTCCCTTGACCTGAATTTCTGACAAAATAAATTTGCTCCACCTCTTCACATAATCTTCAACAGATTAAATCTCCATCTCCAAATCTTCTCCATTAAATCTTTGTCTCTACACGGAATAACACTCCGATAAAATTTCTCAAATAAAATTCTTCATTACCGTCAAGTAGCCTGCAGCTAGAACTGAACCCGCCAAGATGAATACCCTTTTTTTTTAACCTCGCTTGGATACCAATTGTTAGGACCGAAATAATCAAGTGTCATGCGGAAGCTAGCGAAGCAATCCTCAAAAGACGCAAAGTAAGAAGACAAACGAGAAATATACCACAAGAGATACAATAATTTAACGTGGTTCGGTCAATCGTCCTACATACACAACAGGAGATGAGCAATCCACTATACAAAAGAAAGTACAACATATCGAGAGAAACAATCTCACAAAATTCACTCTGAATACAAAGGAGGTTCACACAAGTGACACTGTAACACTTGTGACTCACAAATTCTCCTCCTAAACAAAACTCTCAAAGCCATTAAGACTACATTGTAGATGCTACCAAGTTAGAAGAAATGAGCCTCTATTTATAGAGTTATAAATCTTTTCCTACAAGGAAAAGGACTAGCCAATTATGAAAAATTTGTGCTTCCTTTTACAAAAAGAAATAATCAATTATGGTTAAAAAATCAAGGCAAACGCCCAACAAAACTTTTGGACCCTTATCATCTATGATTATGATGAGAAGTAAGTACTTATTTATTTTTAATTAAAAATTTTAAATTTGATCTTTAAAGATACAGTCGCTTTTAATAAAAAATATTTTATTTCAAAAGTGATTTTTTTTTTCATACCCTTTAGCTAACACATAATTAAAAAAATAAATATACATGTTTCATGCTTGACTCTATTGGTATGACAAGTATGTACAATTACTTAATGAGGACCTTGGAATATGATTAACCAATTTTTGGGAAAGTTAAACAATAACAATAATAACTTAGTATGATTCTACCAGTGAGATTTGAGGAGGGTAGTGTGTACATAAACCTTATTTTTTATTTTGAAAGATAGAAAGGTTGTTTTCGAAAGACCTTCGGCTCAAGAAAAAGTATATTAAACCAATTCAAAAAAAAAACAGAAATGAAAAAGCCACGACAAAATACTAAAGATAGCATGACAAAACATTCTACAATAACTACAATGTAATAATACTATAGTTGAAGTACAAGAAATAACAAATATTAATAGAAACTAAAATACAAGAAATAACAGATAGTAATAGAAATTAAAGAACAAGCAACTACAAGAATAATACTACAGCTACTAGTATGAAAGAATAAGTGAGACAACTTTCAACTACCTACTACTCTGCTATCCTAATTCGTATCCTCCATAGTCTCCTATCTAAGATCACGCATGTCCTTGATAAGTTGATGTTGCGTCATGTCCTGTCTAATCACCTCTCTCTAATACTTTTTTGTCCTACCTTTATCTTTTAAGAAAGCATCCATAGTCAATCTCTAGCACTTTCATACTAAGACATCTGCGCATCTCCTCTTCACATACTCAAACTATCTTAGTCTCGCTTCTCACATCTTGTCCTCCACCAAGGTCACTCCCACATTGTCCCGAATATTCTCATTTCTAATTATATCACTCCTAGTAAGTTCACACATTCATCTCAGTATCCTCATCTTCGCAACTTTTATCTGAACAATGTAAACATAAGAGTTCTTAATTGATCAACACCGCCCCATACAAAATAGTTGGTCTAACCACCACTATATA
This sequence comes from Jaltomata sinuosa, assembly GCA_003996215.1. Taxonomy (NCBI): domain Eukaryota; kingdom Viridiplantae; phylum Streptophyta; class Magnoliopsida; order Solanales; family Solanaceae; genus Jaltomata; species Jaltomata sinuosa. The sequence continues at coordinate 867,845 of QJPP01000040.1, forward strand.
TGTAGAACTTGTCTTTAAATTTTAGTGGCACCTTCTTATCACACAAGACTCTGAAAGTGAGCCTCCATCTCATCCACCATGCACCAATATGATATGTGGTATCATTGTCAATCTCTCCACTACCTTGACTAATAGGCCAAGATACTTGAAACTTCCTTTCTCTTAGATAAGTTGGGTATCAAGCCTCACTTCCACGTTAGACTCATGTGCTTCATCACTGAACCCTTTAAGCTCTCGAATCTATCTCCAAACCTCTAGCTTAGTATTAACTCTGACGCGAGTCTCATCAATCAGAACTATGTCATCTATAAATAACATACAGCATGACACCTTATTTTGAATGTGCAACGTCAATAAATCCATCACCAAAGCAAATAAAAACTAGCTAAGAGCTGATTTCTGATGTAACCCTATCACAATTGAAAAGTGCTCTGAGTCTGATCCTCCCATTGTTCCACTGTCACCAAAGCTTAAAAGTGTTTTGTTTTTTTAAAACAAAATTTAGGGTATTTGGTCAAGTTTTTAATGAAAAAACAAGTAATTTTGAGTACAGTCAAATTTCTCTATAGTAATATCATTAGTTTCGAATTTTTTAATTGCTATAGCGGCCGACTGTTATATACCTATAATAATATTTAATTGTTATAGACATGAAAAAGAGATAGCATAAATCTAATTTTTCACTCTTCAATGTTAAAAAATAACAAAATTATTTAAATGTTGCTATCAACGTAGGGTGGAAAACACAAGAAAATGTTAGGCGGCAAGCTTCTAGACACTTGGGGCATGGTGCGTTATTCCGTCTAAGAATCAATCAATCAACATTTATTCAGATTTCAGACAGATGGCATCACCTTTCGTGTAAAGCACGAAATACCCCCAAATATTGCCCATATCTCTCTCTGTCAATTGGATAATATTCAATTTGAATTGGTCGGTTACTTTACTGGTTCCTTCGCTCCTAAATACTTATTCAATCCGTTTAAAAAAAATGATTTATTTTAATTTAATATAGAGTTTAAAAAATAGAGAAGATTTTTTAATTTTATGGTCTTAAATTAAAGTTATGATGAATATATTAAAATGTTCTTTAATTTTGTGATTTTCAAACATGCCACGTAAAAAGTTAAAACTAAAGCGTTGCCAAAAAAAAAAAGATCTTTCTTTTTTAAACGGACTAAAAAGAAAAGTAGATCACTCTTTTTGAAATCGAGAGAGTATTATCCTTGCTAAAAATAGATATTTTCTTTATGTAAGTTATTTTGACTTGACACAAAATTTAAGAAATAAAGACTTTTGAAATTTAAGGGTTTAAAATAAGTCAATAAATTATAAATATTTGTGTGACTTATAAATCATTTCATTAAGGAGAAAGTATCATTTTAAAATTAAATTGTTATTAATTATAAAAATGTGTTATTGCAAAGTTCATAATACTTATTATTATAGAATTTAATCAAATTATTATTTAATTAATATCTTTTCTTAAAAAAGTGTGTAAACTAAAACATGACAAGTATTTTAAAACAGGAGGAGTATTAACTTCTTCTTTGGTTCTGAAACTTATTATTTTAACATTTCATATAGTATTAAAATCATAATTTTTTTAATTAATATGATGATGCTGAGGTTTCGGTATTTTCGTTTCTCTACATCACCTTCTTCTTCTACTTCTAGTTTCTCCATTTTATTCCCAAAACCCCATAGCTTTCTTCCATTTAAATCTTCACAAATGGGTTCTTATACGACGTCGTCCTCTAAGCTACTCTTACGTCAGCTATTCGAGAAGGAATCATCTACATATACTTATCTTCTTGCCGATTCTTCCCATCCTGATAAACCAGCACTGGTAAATTTTATTTTTATTTTTTCTATTCATTTGAACTTCTCTTTACAATCTTGCGTAATATGGATTTTGATGGATTATGTACATGTAAATTTGATGATCACTGATCTAGAAATGTTAATTTTATGAAACTACATGAGTAAAAAGGTGGAACTAGAAAGAGTTATTTGGTAGTTATATATCGATGAGGAGGTAGCACGTACCCTGTGAAATTAATTTAGATACACAGAAACTCAGACACCACAATTATTAAAAAAAAAAAAAAAAAAAAGAGAAGAAGGTAGAGCTAGATAGAGTTATACAAGTACCTGTGTTGAGGGGGGTACAGGTACCCCATGAAATTAATTCAAATGTATGTAAGCTGGCTCGGATACCATGATTATTAAAAAAAGAGGTAGAACTAGGTAGGGTTATCTAATATTTGTGTTGATGGAAGGTAGCATGTATCTCGGGAATTATCTAGATACACAGACACCACGATTATAAAATTTAAAAAAAAAAAGAGAAGAAGGAAGAACTAAATAGTTATACAAGAACCTGTGTTGAGGGGAAGGTAGCAGGTACCTCGTGAAATTAATCCAAATGTATGTAAGCTGGCTCGGATACCACAAGTATTAAAAAAAGGGGTAGAACTAGGTAGAGTTATCCAGTATCTGTGTTGATGGAAGGTAGCATGTATCCCGGGAATTAGTCCAAGAGGTTGGCTCAAGGAAGATCTTAGTAGCTCAATTAGTTGATTGGTTATCTGTGTTGGGATTGAAATCGAGAGGGCGTCATGCGGAAGCTAATATTTGCAAACCTTGAAGGCGATAAATCAGATGACAAAGAAAAAACTATAAAAAAGGCTTTATGATATGATATGGGTTTGGTCAATTGACCTACATATGAAAAACTAATGTTATGAAAGAAAAAACATAAAAACTATCGAGAGAAAATCTCCCCCTAAACAAAACTCTTTGATGACTACATTGTGGATGCTATTGTGTTCGATTTGAGAAGAGGGATCTTCAATTTATAGAAGTCCAAACTTCTCCTCCAAGAAACGATTAACCAATTATGGAAGAGTTATTTTCCTACAAGGAAACATTTTCCACCAAGAAAACCTTTTCAAGGTAAAACACAGTTATGGTATAATTCAGTAAAGTAGAAAATTCAGGGCAAACCCTAACAATCTGAACTTTCACCTTGATTGGTGAGGGTTTGATTTCTCACCTTGTACCCTCCTCCCCCATTTCCCCTCCTCCTGCCCCGATGTAATAAAAAAAAGTAGACATCTAAATATAAAAAAAAGAGAGGTTGCTCAATGCCGAGCTAGCTCATCTTCAACTTATGGGTCGTGCATTCGAGTCACATAAAATGTGAATTCTGTTTAACATTACCTGAGCCTTCTGAACTGAATTCTGTTCAATTTATGGTAGCATAGCTCTCATTTATGTGTGTTGCTCTACATAAAATTTAGTCATAGAATTAACTAATGTAAGTAATCCAACTGCAGTTGATTGACCCCGTTGATAAAACAGTGGATCGTGATCTTGCACTTGTTAAAGAATTGGGATTGAAGCTTATATATGCTATAAACACGCATGTTCATGCTGATCACGTCACTGGCTCTGGCTTGATTAAGGTTGGACTTATTTTCCTTGAACAAAATACTTGATAATTACTTCATTTCCCTGCATTTTTTCAAAACTGTTCCTCTTCTGTTTTCTGGTGCTTCATTATTGTTTTCAGTGCTGCAGACTAAGGTGCCTGACGTGAAATCAATCATTTCGAAAGCAAGCAATGCAAAAGCTGATCTGTTTGTTGAACCCGGTGATAAAATCTACTTTGGAGATATTTATTTGGAGGTACGAAGACATATGTATTATGGTGCATATAAAAGATAGATACCTTTTTAATCGACACCTTTTTATCCTCAAATAAGTATTATGATCTTATTTGAGAGAGAAGTGTTATGATCTTATTAATCGACACCTTTTTATCCTCAAATAAGTATTATGATTGGAATGGTCAAATGTTATTATGGTATATTCAAATATACCATCATAATCCTCTTTCGGTAGTACAGGATTCAGTAAAGTGGCATAGATGGACTACATGAAGAACAGATAACGACTCTTAACAAGTAGCTGTTATAATTCTACATCACTTATATGGGACGCCTACTGAAATATTCACGAGTGTTCCGTTGTAGTGCTGAAATTTACCTTCCATCTTCGAGCTATATTCTGATAAACTGCATTACTTCAGGTTCGTGCAACTCCTGGTCATACATTAGGCTGTGTTACCTATGTTACAGGAGATGGAGTCGATCTGCCTCAGCCAAGGATGGCATTTACTGGTGATGCTCTATTGATAAGGGGATGTGGAAGGACAGACTTTCAGGTATATCCTGCTGATGTAGTGCGTGATTTTAGTTGAATTATGCTGGACCGTTTGACTAAAAGATATTAGGAGTTTGTGCTCAAGCACATGTAAATGCTCTGTAAACCATTGTGATTTTGATCGATTTCTTGCTTACAAAAGTTAAACGATGCTTTATGTTTGAGAATATTCTTTGAGGAATGGGGTTAGTGCTCTGTTGGGACAAGTAAATGGTGGTTTAGCTGAAGAAAGTACTAAAAAATGTCATTGTTGTTAACGTCATATTTGGATTTATAATATGCATTTCGGAGAATTTGAGAAAGAGACATCGACCAATTTTGCATGATTAAACCACGAACATATAATTATGTTAGCCAGTTAATGATATCCTGGTCTCGGATGTTGTCCAATTTACATGATTAAACCAAGAGTATGTCGGTGGACTTCAGGAAATGAAATAAAGTTTTCTGCCTATTAGTATCAAAGTTTACTCATTTCTCTTACTTTCCTGCAGGGTGGAAGTTCGGACAACTTATATGATTCTGTTCATTCACAGGCAAGGATATAATATCTCTTTCCTTCTATGAATATAATAACCCGAAAACTAAAGAATGAACAAATATGATGCTGAACGTTCCGTTCTTTTTTTTTATCCTTACTGTTGCTGATTCATCATCACTTTGTGTGAGAGCAGATTTTCACATTGCCCAAAGACACATTAGTATATCCTGCTCATGACTATAAGGGGTTCACAGTAAGGATACACCAATAAGCTTTTTTCTGTTTATAAAGTTGCATTTTTCCAGCTTGTTTACACTGGTGCGTTTCATTTTCAGGTCAGCACGGTGGGGGAGGAGATGCTTTACAATCCACGCTTGTCAAAAGATAAGGTACTTCTACGCTAGTATTTTTTACTTTAGTTGTAATTTCATGCTAAGCTCAGCCCTAAAGTACGGGAAACTTGCCAAATCCACATTCCTCTGTGGTCGAAAAACTTGGACAAGGAAAGATCTCGTCTTTAGCTCAACCAAAGTGGACAAAAAATGCGAGTTTAATTAGATAATCTTATTCTGTTTTCACTTGTTGTTCAATTCGTCTTATCCTGCAGCTATGAAAAGTCATCTAGCTGTTTTCCGTTTGCATCATAGAGCTGACTATAGTTGCATAAAGTTATAACTATACGCGTGTGTTGTTAATTTCTTTTTCTTTTTTCTAACAAAACCTCGTTCAGTTCTTGTTACTCATGTTTGCTAAAAAGAAAACCAATTTTGCAGGAAACTTTCAAGAATATCATGCAAAGTGAGTAAGGCATTCAAAATTTTTTTTCCTTTTGCCCTCTCGAAAGCTTCTTTTTTAATCTTTAGTTGCTGATGAAGGCACTTCTTTCCTACAGATTTGAACTTATCATATCCGAAAATGATCGACGTAGCAGTTCCATCTAACATGGTTTGCGGATTGCAAGAGACGAAATCTGATCTCTGATTTGATCCTTTCATGGTGCCAGAAGCTGTAAATTGAGAGCAGGGTATACACATTTGAAAGTGAAAACTGAGTTTATATATGTTTTGGTGAAAATGTTGAATGTTAAATATTTGTTTATCCAATGAGTTTTCCTGTGATAATGTGAATCTTGAGTGTTTATATGATACATGACAATATGAATAGTGATTCTTTTTATTTAGATTCTCTTCTTCTTTGTTGGTTGCTCCAAGGTTATAGTTAAATCTACCCTTTAACTTGGCGCCAACTTGCATCTACGTCCTCCAACTTTTGATGTACACTAGTAGGCACTTAAACTTATATAAGGTTGAACAAGTAAGACATGCTCGTCCTACATGGTATAATACACGTAGGACGCCACATAAGATGCTATATTGTCATGTAGGGCGCCAAGTAGAATGCATGTGTCTATTTGTTCAACTTTATACAAGTTTAAGTGTCTACTTGTGCACATCCAAAGTTGGAGGGCATAGATGCAAGTTGGCGCCAAGTTAAAAGGCATATTTATGTATTATGCCTTAAATCTAAGTGTTGGTAGGAATAGTAAATGAAATTTTCTTTTTTCATCTGATGTCAGTACCCGCATTGATAGCCCGACTAATCTGAATCACATCGCATAGGGTCTATTCGGGGAAGCACTCCGATCAATGATTTTTCCAAGAGTAAATGAAGTTAAAGAGCTGAAATAGTTGTATAAAGGAAAATAATTTGTCCAAGAGTGAGGAAACATCATTTCCCCTCCTGATACTAGATTGGAAAGCATGGATGGTACTATCTTGGATGACACTTATCATTCAAGGCCTTTCACACGTAGTCAAGCTAAAGATCTCCAAGACCTTCAAGCAATGTTCATGAAAAGGGAAGCATTGGAGAAGCTTGAAGAATCCCAAAGGAAAGCATACAATGTGTGGGTGGTCCACTAAAGTGAGGTGGAAGGGGGAATTCAAGAATTCCCTAAAGAAGGCAACCAAACAAGGCCTTTACTTCATTAAGGGCAAGATTGTACTTGCTAGTGTCTTCTTATTCCCTAGTATAAGTAGTAGTTTTTCTTCATTTTGGAAGTTTAGTTTTTGCATATTGAAGATTGATACTCTAAACTTGTAGTTGCTAGTGTAAGGCTTAGTGTAATTCCCTTAAGGAATTAGTGAGTGATTAGGGTGACTCTCTTGATTGTTAGTTTAACTTCTTTACTTAATTAATCGAAGGTCTCCCACTTGTGGATTTCATTTAGGTTTCCTTGATTAGTTGAGTTAAATTAGTATCTAGTTGTTGGAATCAATTGGGAGGTGAGGGTTTTAGCCCCTTGTTGCCCATAATTTCAATTTTTAGTTATTAATTCTCATATATTTTCCTTCGTTTCTTCTTGTTTGTTGTATTTCCGTTATCACCTCCTTTGGACAAAAAATATTTGTAAACAAATGCTGCTGTTGCTATCTATATTTCTAGAAAACACCTTTTTAAGAAATATTATTAGTTGCACCAAGCATAAATATATTCTGAGTTAGTTTTTTTTTTTAAATGGGCACTCGACTTTTACTTCATTTTACCAAAGTCACTAAATTATTTCTTGCAACGAAAAAGTCTCCAGCTTTATGAAAGTATCATGAAAGTCATTAAACTATTTTTTTTATAACGACTAACGAGTCACTCGACTTTACCAAAATATCAACAAATCATTTTTTCAAATAAAAAAGCCACTCAAGCTTAAATGTCACACAAAGCCATTAGAAAAAATAAATGAGAATATTCTCTTTGATACTTAGATAAAATTAAGTTATGTTTTCATTGCAAAAATATTTAAGGACTTTTCATATTTCTTTTGTTTAATTTATTTGTCTGATTTTGATTTTACACAAAATTTAAGAAGTAAGAAAGATTTTTAAATTTTATAATTTTAAACTAAGGATATGTAAAAATGTATTCAAATATCATTTAATCTTGTGATCTTAAATATATCACGTAAAAAATTAAAATTAAAGAATTTTTTTTAAAAAAAAAAGACATTCTTTTTTAGCAATACAAATTGAAAAAAGTACTAATACTTATTCATAGCTAAGTGACTTTTCTTCCTTATAAAGAAAGTTGTGTGTGTTGCCATCAGGGTCACTTTTCTACATTGTCAACACTTGTCCAGAAGCCACAAGACTTCCTCTCTTCTTCTCTTTATATTTTTTTTTTCACTCAAAATATACTTCCTCCGTTCCTAAATAAGTGATTATTTTAAGTTGAACACACCCCTTAAGAAATTGATCACTTCTAGCAAATAAAAGATGTTTTTACTACTTTACTGCTAATTAAATATTACCGTACATTTAATATGACCTTTTCTAATTAACGATTTTTGGTTATATAAACAAAGACAAATTTAAAAAAATATAATCAATTTATTCTTGAAAGCCTCAATGATTACTTATTTAAGAACAAAATAAAAAGGCAAAATGATGAATGGAGGGAGTATGTATGAGTTTCTTACCTTAACCATCATTAAATATTTATTAAAACGCACTTTAACTATCAATTGTTCATATTTTTCTTACCAAAAATATCACTATCATTCAGGTAAGAAAAGTGTAGAAACTCGCAAACCTAACCGTTGAGAGGTATGAAATTCAAAAAATCGAATACTTTAATTATTATTTTCGCCATTAACATGGGGAATTGCACATATCCACGTGGATACTCATAATTAGTCAATCATAACGATACAGCCAACGAATACCAGGTCACCAAGTAAATAAATGTTGATCCAAAAATTCCCAAGTCAAATTCCTTTTAAATTTTCACAACTACAACTTCAACTTCCACCTTCTTTGAAAAATACTCCAACAATTAATTTTTCAAATTCAATTCAATGAGTGAAGAGGGCAAGGAAAGTCATCATCACCACCACTTCCTCCCCCATCACCACCACCACCACCACGGAGACGACCAATCGCCGCCGCCGCCTCCCCCTGAATATGGAACTTTTCAACCTGTGATGGGCTTCCCTCAGCCAGTTCCTCCGCCTGGTGCCACCGGGGCACCTCCGCCTGAATACTATGCTCATGGTTATCAGGCTGTTCCAGGTTCTCCTTCCACTCTCTCTGCAGTCTGCTCCTATACTATGTTCAATGTTCGCCATCATGAGAATTAATTACCACAATCACAAGCTTGAAAAAGTACTTGTCCCGTTCGGTCATAGATTTTGAAGTTGAAATTTGAATATTTGAGTTTTTAAAGTTGTGTTTGGACGGGGAAATTTTAGTAGCTTGGTTGACTACCTGAACTTTCACCAACACTTGTTGGTGAGAGTTCGATTCCCAATATTGTAATTCACTCCTTATTTCCCTTTTCCCTTCCCCCAATTTAAGAAAAAAATAAAGTTGTGTTTTGGCATGTATTTTACTTGGAAAAATTGAACTTTTGCGAGTGAAAATGAAATTTCTCCCAAAAACTGGTGAAATTTGTTTTGAAGATTTTCAAAATCTATGGTCAAACGCTAGCTAAATTTTCACAATTTCGGCGAGTCTTTGATCTAGGCGAAGCCACCCTTGTAGTTAAAAGTTCGACGGAACTCAATAGCTTTGGCTCAAACTTAGTATTTGTGTTAGAAGAATCATTTAATAATCTATTCAGAACTTATTTAGCCAAAAGGATTGTGATCCAGAATCCATAAATTAAAAATCCTAGCTTTGTCTTTGATGTTATTTTCATGGTTTAGGGCAGATTTGACTATGATATGGACAACACAATTGAACTAACTTGAAATGTAGCCATAAGAAACTTGTGGTAGGTTGTAAAAATAGTCAAATGATGATTTTTCATAGAAGCATAATTATAAAGAATTCCTATCCCATAGGTGGATCCAGGATTTAAGTTTGATGGTTCAGTCTTTAGGTTCTTACCAGTGAACTCATTACCCTTTCGAAATAATAGATTCAGAATTTAATATTTGTTGATTTTTAGTGATTTTTGACATATATATATTCCGTCACCCTGATTTTTAGGCTATATTGCTTCTGATCCTGAGGGAAGACCCCAGAGAGAGCATCGCCTTCCTTGTTGTGGAATTGGTCTCGGATGGTTCATGTATGTTTCCTTTTTCTTTTCCCCTTAATTAATCAGAACTCGAATTGAATTCTTGGATGTTCATGTTGCTTTGTGCTTTTAGTAACATATGCTTCTTGCATGCTAGTTATCTTCCATAACCAGTTTCGATCTGGCCATATGACTAATACTACTTTATAGGCTTGCTCAAATGTATATCGGAGGCTAAGTGATGGTCTATCTTTGTTATCCCTCTGCTTTATGTTCTGTTCTCTCGATTTGCTTGTCCTTTCTCTACAAGGAAGATGCACTATTTGCTGTTTCTTGTCTTGGTTAGTACAGGGTAAATGTGCCTTGAAAATCTAGCGCTAACAGATTCAAAATCCAAATACATACCATCAAAGTCCAAGGAAATCGATGAGAAGTAAACAAACACTCTTGAATGTTCCTTGAAAGGGTGCTGGAAATTGTGTCCTTGATCCTTTTAGTGTCTTGAAGCTTCAAATATGCTGGAGATATTCTTTTCTCTCCAGGGTTTCTCCTTTCTTATGTTTCCATTATTAGTTGGAATTGCGCTGACCCTAACTTGTTTGTCTCTGAGGGGTAGTTGTTTTTGTTGTTGTTGTTGGGAAGGCCAAAAACCAAATGATGCAGCATTCTTGTGCTTCATTGTCTAAGACGGAGCTTTTTGACAAACTTTTTCTCTACGAAGGATGATACAAGAGCTTTCTGTTGAACATTTTAGTTGAATTTGGATTTCTTGATAGTTACTATACTGGATTGCTGTCTTGTTGATGTTTAGCGAATTGACATTAGAAAGTTTGTCTTGTCCGGTATCTGTTGATCTGTCGAGGTGTCTCACATTCAATGATACTTAGCTGTCTGTTTCAATTTGGTTTCATTTTTGTAAAGGTTCATTACCGGTTTCCTTCTTGCTGGCATCCCTTGGTATCTAGCTGCATTCGTCCTGCTTTGTGCACAAATTGATCCTCGAGAGAAACCAGGATACATCGCGTCCACCATTGCTGTAAGTCATCTGTCTTTTTTTAGGCAGCAAATGTACTAACTGATGACGTATTTTTGGCTACAAAGTCAAGATTTTGCGACTTAATCAGAATTTATATGCGTTATTGTTCTGAAATATTTGAAAAACAGAACTACAGAATTCAGCCAATTCGCGTAATGCCTCATGTAATAATAATACTGTGTGTTGCATTGCAGGCTGTTCTCGCTACTTTTGTCCTCGTATTTGGTCTGTCGAAGACTTGACTGCTGAGTGGTGATCAATCTGTGTGTATTCATATCGGAACGTTTATCTGGCTTTGATTACTTTGCATTTTTTTCAGTAAAAATTGCATATGTTTGAGGATTCCCTCTTGTATTTAAGATCTGCTTGTGAATAGTGATTTGTGCTTTTAAGAGTATATGCATTTGTAATTACTGGTAAGTAAGTGGAATTTATAATATATTGCACCAGAACTCTCTGGTAACTGTGAAGTAACTTGTATGGCCAATGGGTTAGATTCAGGGGAACTTTCCCGTGTTCTTTGGTGGGCAGAGTTACCGGGTATATATGTTGGTGGAAATTAGCAGGTATCCAATAGAATAATCGATGTGAGTGCAAGTTGATTAATAAATTGGGTCAACCTAGGTCCTAGGCAGGGGTATCAATGTAAAGGTTAAATGAGTGTAAATCAAATCAATCTAGCCAAAATATTGGATCAACTTAGGTTATATTGCTAGCTCAAAATCATTCCTTATATACAAGAATTTTGCTAAGAACATAGAAAAGAAAATGGTAAAAATGAATTTGAATGATTCTTCCCGTTTGTTCTAGCCTTGGTGGACAGAGTTACCTGGTACCTGTTGCTAGTGGGAGGTGACAGGTATCCCGTGGATTTTAGTCGTGGTGCACGAAAGCTGGCCCGGATAGTGAACAAGTTAAAATATGTTACATTCAACTTGTCAATAAAACAGAAAAGATTTTGAATGTAACATATTTTAACTTGTTCACTATCCAACTAAAGCAAATGTGTTGTTTTGTACAAGTAGCCACTTTTGTGGCCTGGTGTATATAAGTTGCACAAATGTGTTCTTTTAAATGGGAAACATTTGATATTTTTTGCTTATTAATAAGGGCTAGTAATTAGATCAATATTCAGACTAACTTTATTCTTCTAATTAATTAAAATTGTCTTATTAAGAAGCTATATAAAAAAATTGTCTTGTTAACATGACCAAATTTGTTTTCAGAAATATTAGTTAACTTTCATTATTTGAATCTTAAGAGTCGAATTAACACTTTGAGACAGAGTGTTTTTTTCTTTTGTAGTTCCTTTCCTCCAATATTTTCTATATAAAAAAAACTTTCTATATTTGCCGCCTCCAAATTGTTTCAAAAGAATTTCTTCTCAATCGATGTTTTCTAGTAGAATTAATGGGTAGAAATAACGTTTACTGCACACTTTTCGGCCCTATTTCTTGAAAAATAGTCATGGTCCTTGATTTTCGAATTCCAAAGGTATTCTGAAGATTTACTTGTGAGTTGTAAAATATAAAACTTCAGAAGAATTGCTGTTTTTCTAATTATAGAAATTAAAAAATGGTTATTTGTGAATTTTAAGGCATAATACATAAACTCTCAAATTTGGTCTCAGCTCGTAAGTAATTAAGCACTTCAACTTTGAGAGTGCTATCTAGACACCTCAGTTTGGTATCAACTGACAACTAAACACTCTAACTCATCCCCACTTTGTCTCGCGGACACCCGACACCGACGTGGCATATAACTTTTGGAGGTGCTAAATGATCATTTTGTAAATTGGAGTGTTCAACTGACACAGTGGGGAAAAGTTGAGGTGTCTAGACATGCATACTCAAAGTTAAAGTGTTTACTTGCCGATCAGCTGAGATCAAGTTTGAATGTCCGTTTATCTATTGTGCCAATTTTTAATGTGGGGTAGTGATTAGTGTTCTCCATTTTAGGCCTCAATTATTTGGTTATTTGCTCTAGAGAAAAAGATAAAAATCAGGATAGGAGGATATGACTTGGAGATAGATTTCAAATCTTTTCAAGCATTCTGATTGGCTAATCAACAAAACACAAAATAACTCCAACCACAATTTCCACTTGTGCAATACTAGCCACCCACGTAGGATTCTCACTTCCTCTATACAAATAAGAACCACTTCCCTCTTTAGAACCATCCAGATCATTTTACATCAATACAAGAAACTTAATCAACTGTGAAAATGGCATCAATGGCAGCAACAGCAAGTTCCACCACAGTTGTTAGAGCAACACCATTCTTGGGCCAAACCAAGAATGCTAACCCTCTCTTTGTTCCCATGGGCTCTGCCAGATTCACCATGGTATGTATATATATATCCCCTTTCCTTCCATGTTTTAGTTTTTTATGTCAGTTTAGTTTGTATTCGTGAGCTGTGGAAACAACCTCTTGCAGAAATGTAGGGTAAAACTGCGTACAAAATAGACCCTTGTGGTCTAGCGCTTTCCCGAACCCCTCACATAGCGAAAGCTTAGTGCAACTGGCCAGGCTGCCTGTTGTTTTTATCTTGTATGTTGTAACAAAATATATGCAATCAGGTTATTTGCAAGATAGTTATAGGTAATTGTTTTGTATTAAAGGATAAACATCAATAGTATGGTAAAAATGATAACTAATATGTTGTCATGAGTTAAAATTCACTTATATGGTATCAAAAATCAATTTATTTTTGAAAATAAACACCTAGGTACAGGGTCGAAGCTACAGTGTTGTAGCTTACGTGTTCAGAACTCGTTAATTTTGGTCCAAACCCTGTATTCATGATAAATAATTTATCTAGAACCCGATAAATTACATTTTCTAAAATTTTAAAACCTAAAGAAAAACAAGATCTAACCCTTTTCCCCTGGATTTTACGTGACTTGTTTCTTTTTCTGTCATCTTGTCAGAGTAATGATTTGTGGTACGGACCAGACCGTGTCAAGTACTTGGGACCCTTTTCTGCTCAAACTCCTTCATACTTGACCGGAGAATTCCCTGGTGATTATGGATGGGACACTGCTGGTTTATCTGCTGATCCCGAGGCCTTTGCCAAGAACAGAGCTCTTGAGGTACAGTGTTAGACACCGCTAGTCTTATTTCCTTTCCGATGTCATAGCTAGTAGCAAATTCAAAAAAATATGCAAAAAAAAGAGACAGTGATTTGTTCATCTGTTCACTTCTTTAAATGTCGACACACTTAAAAAAAATCTTGCTTAAACCACTAGCAAAATCCATAGCATCTAAGTTCTAAATTCACCAGTAATCCTAGTCCGTCTTTTTTTTTGGTTGTTTGCTGATTATCATTGAACCATATAGGTTATCCATGGGAGATGGGCCATGCTTGGTGCACTAGGTTGCATTACCCCAGAAGTTCTTGAAAAATGGGTGAAAGTGGACTTCAAAGAACCAGTATGGTTCAAAGCAGGAGCACAAATCTTCAGTGAAGGCGGACTTGACTACTTGGGCAACCCTAACCTTGTCCATGCTCAGAGTATTCTAGCTGTGCTGGGTTTCCAAGTTGTGCTTATGGGACTTGTTGAAGGTTTCAGAATTAATGGACTTCCTGGTGTTGGAGAAGGCAACAATTTATACCCTGGTGGCCAATATTTTGACCCACTCGGCCTAGCTGATGACCCTACCACATTTGCCGAGCTCAAGGTGAAGGAGATCAAGAACGGAAGGTTGGCCATGTTCTCCATGTTTGGATTCTTCGTTCAAGCTATTGTTACCGGCAAAGGCCCTCTTGAGAACCTATTGGACCACCTTGACAACCCTGTTGCTAACAATGCTTGGGTTTATGCCACTAAGTTTGTTCCTGGATCTTAAAGATGATTTGTGTTTTGATTCTTCCAAAGTACTTTTGTGTAATTGAACCGTCAGAAATGCAAATATGTTGTAGATGAAATCATTTTGAGCTTAGTTGTTATTCTTTGATGAGAGTAACCTTTTACATAATCAACTTCTTTAAATGGTTTTTGAAATTCTCAATTGCTCTTTTAAATGGGAAGGAAGGAATAGTGGAGTAAGTTCTTTCCACATGTCAAGTTGAATATGAGTAAACGAATGTTGCCTTAACTAGAGAGATCAACCTGCATGTGTCTAGGACTCTAGGTGTATTGTTAACTCAAAATATAGGTACAACAACAAAAAATCCAGTGTAATCCCACAAGTGAGGTTTGGGGAGGGTGGTGTGTACACAACCTTATCCCTATCTTGTGAAGGTGTTTCTGATAGACCCTCGGCTCAAGTAAAGCATATCAAACAACAAATATGTCAAGTAAAAACAATGAAGAAGAGAATAATAGCAACAACAAATAATACAGTTACCGAAGCAACCATCAGGATCATTTTATGCAAATATTAATACAACACTCTGTAAACTGGTCTCTGGATAGGTGTATGTGACTTGTTCAGAGTCAAAAGAAGTAGATTTGAGTTTTCTATTCAATATTAGAACTAGTTTTATATGTCATATCCACTCTGGAGATGCTACAAGTTTCATCAGTTTCTATGTTCAAGGCATTGAAGCTTAACTTTTACTATTCCTCAACTATATTCAATTCCTTTGAAGGAGTTCTTTACTGTAGACCACACTTTGATCAGCTCTTCAAACAAACTCGCAGTTTGGATAAAAGCTTTGAAGGTAGCGGATAACATGGATAATTCCAAACAACTTTTTGCAAAACAGAAATTTATCGACAATTCAAAATGTTACAGGGACACCAAACATTGTGAAGCAACAGAAACTCATTGACAATGAGGTAACTGAGAATGAATGATCAAGCTTTCTAACACAGAATGTTTTACCTTCACTTACTAAATGGGATTAATTCAGCTGCACGGATCGTGAATCAAGGGAGGAATGAGGCCATAATTTGGAAGTCACCCCTGACCGAGACCTAGATGGCAACCTAACACGGAATGTTTTACCTTCACTTACTAAATGCAAATTGAATCTTTGAACAGAAATCACAGGTAGCTAAAATGACAAGCATGTTGGTGGAACAAGGGAGAAATGTTTTGGCTGCAAGAACACTATATATACAACAGAAAAGGTAACACACCACCAATAAGTAATCTTTTGCCTAAATTTGTTACATAATCCAAAAGTTCACAGTTTTGTATAGTTAACACCATGCTAATGTTGTGCAATACTACATGTTACATTAAAATTTTGATTATGTGTTTATAGGTATCACTTAATGGCGCCCTTCATGTGCCTCTACTGTAAGCATCCCCATATTCAACTTATCGAGGAGAAAGGCAACTTTAGCAAGTTTGAGGATGACCATGAAATGAGTCCTGCAATAACAGAAGTTATCGCAGAATCATGAACAGCCAAAGAAACAGTTGATTGTTCCTTAGCTTTCCGCTATCATGTCTACCTAGCATTATTTCACCGAGGTCTTCAGCAGCATCCATTCATGTGCTTCTGTTCTGCAGCCTATGTTTCTCTCATCTTAATTAACATATTATATAAACCATAATTAGATAGTATGTTTTTCCCCCTAATTAACCTTATAAGATTTCAGCGATTCATACCAACACAATTTGTTAATGTGTATAACATAGAGATAATTGAATAGAAATCTATTACTAGTAGCATCAAATCTATTATCTAATTCAATTTTTCTGTTCTTTACATCACCAAAACCCTAATTGAACCTCATAAACCCAACAACAGAAAAACCAGTAACAAACACTAAACACATATCTAAGAGCTAGTGAATTTAGTAACCGCCTTAGTACCCTCAGAGACAGCGTGCTTGGCTAATTCACCAGGAAGGACCAATCGAACAGCAGTTTGAATCTCCCGAGAAGTGATGGTAGGCTTCTTGTTGTACCTAGCAAGTCTAGATGATTCCTGACCAAGCTTCTCGAATATATCATTGATGAAACTGTTCATTATACCCATAGCCTTGCTTGAGATTCCGATATCTGGATGAACTTGCTTCAACACCTTGAAGATGTAGATCTTGTAAGTCTCAATCGACTTCTTCGACCTCTTCTTCTTCTTGTCTCCGGCGTCCTTGGGGAGCTTCTTGCCGGCCTTTGATTTCTCAGAGGCGGCAGCAGCGGGCTTCTTCTCTGCGGGTTTCTTCTCAGACTTTGGTGCCATCTTACAGAGGGAGGGAGAAAGGAAGATTGCAGAAATTAATGGGAGGGCTTTTGAGTTTGAATTGTGTGAAGTGATTTGCTTATATATGAGATTGGGGCTAGATGTTCATTGGATACTTTTTGATGACGCAGATCGTGAGTTTGAGCCGTTGGATGTTATGGTCGATCAACGGTGTAGAAGGAAGGACGAATTGGATTCCAATTATCTAAGCTTTGACCATGGTTTTTGGAAACATACTCTTTCTTTTTTTAATCAAACATGGCTTATATCCATAGGTGTTAAAAGTTACTTTCTTCCTCTATTTTTATTTATCACATTTTACTTTACAAAAATTTATTTGACTAAATTTCAAAATTAAATTAAAGTAGATTAATTTAATATTTAAAATTTAAATGATCAAAATAAATGCTATAAGTTGCAATCTTTCTCATATTAATATAATAAAAAAATACATCTTAAAATGTTGATCAAAGTTCATGCAGTTTAATCTCGAGAAGCGAAACAATGACAAGTAAAAATGGACGGAAGGAGTATCAAATTTACTCATAAGTTTAACATAAAATTATTATTTTCTGCTTCTGCTTCTGCTTCTGTTTTTTTAAAAAGCAGAAATTTCATGTTTCTTCCCAACATCAGAAAAATTGCTTATGCTTTTGTTTAAAAGCACTTTTGCTAGTTAAGCAAACACTTTGTTTTGACAAAAAAAACACTTTTTAAAAAAAAAAAAAAAAATTGTCTTCCAATCGCTAGGCCAAACACCCTTACCCTAATTACTAAATATCTCAATACTTTAAAATAATTACATTTATCCCATTAAATTAAAATTACATGGTTAAAAAATTGTATCCACCACAATCCCTAAAAAAGGGCCTAAAATCACTCAACTTGTATCTTAAGGCAACGGTTATTCTCTCTCTATAATCGTTTTCCCCAAATCACGCCTTCAACCAAGGCTCCATCTTCCACACGATCTTCCTCCACTTTTCAAACAAAATTGGCGCTTGCTGGATCATAATCTTCCATTGTTGAGGTTGGTAAAATTCGTTTTTCAACTTTTACTATAGTTTAGTTCTAAGTTATCATAATCTATAAGAGCAATTACTTGATAACGAATCAACGATTGCCTTCATGGATAACGAATCAGATAACTTGATAATACCAAGTAACCAACAATGGCCTTCATTTGATTTAGGTATATCTCAAATGGAGAACAATGAAGTGCCTTCTCCGACCTTTGTTCCGGCTGTTAGAGACTTTGAAGAAGAAGACTTTGCTGAAAATAGATCCAAATTTAGAAACGATCAAGTCAAAATGAATGAATTGCACAAAAATTTGAAATCAAGAACAAGGGACTCAAACCCAGATGTTATTTTTCAGTGTTACCAACTTGTTACCATGTATCCAGTGTTATTTTCCATGTATCCAAGTATACATATATCTATCTGAGTTGTAAATGTGTAACTTTTGTAAATTTAAAGTTTCAAATCAAAACAAAGCAATACGTATCCAGGGATAACATTGTAAGCAAATCTTGTGTTACATGTATCCAGGATTAATTCATGTTAACATGTATCCCAATACTACTGCAATCTGCTATTTGAGATGTTGGTAACATGTATCCTTAACGCTGTTACAATGTATCCAAGCTTACAAACTTGTATCCAATATTAACATGTATCCAAGTATACCTATATCTATTTGCTGTTTAGATGGGTATCCTTAGATATTGGGAAGTATCCTTAACACTGTTATAATGTATCCAAGCTTATAATCTTGGATACAGTGTTAATAGTGTATCCAAGTATACCTATTGTTGTTTGCTGTTTAAATGTGTATCCTTAGATATTTGAGATCTATTATTACATGTATCCTGTATAATGGAGTTACTTGCTGGTTTGATGTGTATCCAAGTAATTTTAAATTGAAATTTGAATTCTCCAGTTGTTTGTGGAGATGAGGATACTGCAGATGCATTTCAAAGTGATTGACGCGTGATTTACTCCTCATTAATTGTAAATCTGTTATTTTCTTTTAAAGCGCCCTAATAGTAATAGATTTACAATTAATGATTTACTCCTCATTAATTGTAAATATTTTATTTCATTTTAAAGCGTCATAATAGAAACAGATTTACCATTAATGAAGAGGTTATATGTATCCAGGATACACGAAAATACAAAGGATACATGCCTTTCCTTTTTTAAACTATCGGGGAAAATATAATATTTTAAAGTAGTGGGATAAAACGTAATTAAGGACCAAACTATTGTGTTTTATGTTGTTTACACTATATTCTATGCCAAACAAATTATGACAAAAAATTTCCTAAAAGTGCTTCCAAAATCAATGCCCAAACGGGTCTTTATTCGTTTTGATTTCATAATTAATTTAGAATAATAGTTATTTCCTGTTTACATACTCCTTCCATTTTAAAATACTTGTCATAATTTTTTTTTTGAGAATCAAATAGTATTAACTTTGACCAATATTTTAAAATATATTTTTTGAATCATATTCATATGAGAAAAATTGACAACTTATAACAGTTTCTGTATAATTTTTAAATATTTAAATTTAAATTTAAATTTTAAAATGTAAAATTAATTTAATTTAATAACCCTTGAAAAGCTAAATGTAACAATTAGTTTAGAACGGGAGTATTACTGTACCTTTATGATTTCACATAAACAAGCTATAACAAGAAATAAAAGCATAGTAAAAATTTATTAGCATTTGATATACATCACACGAATAATGAATGATTTATATTTGCTAATACACATTTTTTACTTAATTATAATTAATTAATATGACTTTCATCTTATTGAATTACTTAACTATGATAATTTAATATAAGTTGCCATAAACACTACAAATTACTTAACCATGATAAATTGATATAATTTTATATAAATACTTATAAGTACGAATAAATACTTACCATACATACATTATATTGGTAACAAAAAAACATGTATTATACTCAGGGGTCGCTTGGTTCGATGATTGTTATATTGTGAGTCGTGACAAATAAAGAAGTTAATATTCGTATTATAAATGCATTGATTAGTAATGACAGAATTATTATTATATGAAAATTATTTATTTTGATCGATCGTTTGATTTGGAACAAAAATATTCGTGAAATTATAAATTTCAGATGGAATAGACAATGTCAAGATTTAAATTTAAAATTTATCATGATACTAACTAACATCAATTAAGGAGTGATCCGCGATTAAGCCACGTGGCAATACCCATAAAAGAAAAGGGGGCATTTCTCAAATGTGTGCGAGGAAAGGACAATTGTTTAGCGCACTAAAATCTAGTGAATGGGGTTCCATATTCATGAAAAGTCAGGTTTGAACCATGTTACGGAACCAAAAAAACCTATTTTATTAATAAGAAAGGGTTAAGGGCCTCCAACGCCTATAAATAGAAACTTCTTTCTCTATTTGGCAAAGGGAGAAGGAGAGGAACAACGAAATCGGAAAAAAAAATTGAGCCATGAATTCTTTAAATTTCTATTGAAATCGAGAGTGTAGAAGAGGAGAAGCTCCAATCAGAGCAAAGGTTGGGTCTCTTATGGGAACATTTGCCTCCTCTTGACCCTGATGTCGTTGCAAATATGATGCAACAGATCCGAAATATGGAATAAATTTAATTTTAAATTTTATACCGAAATTAGGAAAAAAATTAAGGGTATTTTTATCTTTAAATAGTCCAACTCTTGTTTTTTAATATATGTAGTGTTATTTCACATTTTATCATGTATCTTTTATATATATATATATATATATATATATTGAATATTACTTAATTGATGATTAGGGTCTTTAAATAAAATCATACATTTCAATATAAATTTATAATAATATTAAATAATCAAGGTGGATTTTTAATTTTATAAAAAGAAATAAAAAAATTACTGAACTCATGTTTAGTCTGAAGAGATGGTTGTACCATGTGAAAGAATTATATTAAAGAATAGCTAGTTACTATTATTGTTACTAATGAATCTTTATAAATTATGTGTTGACTTGAAAGTTTGTAATCGCAAATATTTATTTATAAAAGAAATATATAAATTTATGATTTATTAATATAATATCTTAAAATATTACGATTCATTTTTATAAACTATCATTTACTTATTTGATAACATTTTATAAGCGTAACATGAATAAACCATATCTCTTACTTTTTCTCCGTAACTTTTTCCTCTATGTGCTACTTGTGCCCTGTCATTTGTGATCACTTCTAATCTCGTCCGACTTTTTTTGTTTTTTGATGAATAATTTCGTTTAACTTCCTATGATCGCACATCTATCTTAACATTTGAAATTACCACAATATTCATTTTAGGGATACATTGGGTCTTTAATTTGCTTCCATATAACATTGTTGATGTCACGATTGTTCTATAAAACTTGTCTTGTGTTTGAATTGACTTATTTTAAATGCTATTTTTAATTTTTTGAAGTGTTTGGGAAAAAAAGTGTTTTTAAGCTTAAAAAATACAAAAATAAGCTAAAAGCTAAAAGTTGGGTATTCCCAACTTATGACTATTAGCTTTTCCTCCCTCCGTTCGCTATACTTGTCATTATTTCGATTTTCGAGGTCAAACTGCATGAACTTTGATCAATATTTTAAGATGTATTTTTTTCATATTGATATAAGAAGAATTGCAATTTATAACATTTTTCGTAAGCTTTTCAACCATCTAAATTATTATCTTAAATATTAAATTAATCTACTTCAATTCAACTTTAAGGTTTAGTCAAATTGACCTCGAAAAGCGAAATAGTGACAAGTAAAAGTAAACGGAGGGAGTAGCTTATAATCTACTTAAAAAAAGTCAATCCAAACACCCTCTAAGCCTAAATATCTCAATGTATAGTTCAAATATTTGGTCAACTCTCTCACTAGTTTGATCAATGAAGTGAGTTAAAGAACCATAAGGTCTGAGATCTCAGGTTCAAATTCCAGCGGAAACAAAAAAACACTTAGTGATTCTTCTCATCTGTTCTAGCCTTGATGGACAGAGTTATCTAGTACATGTTGCTGGTGGAAGGTGACAGATATCCTGTAAATTTAGTCAAGGTGCGCGAAAGCTAACCCGGCACCGAATTGATAGAAAAAAAGAAAGAAGCGACCATACGAGAGTTGCAAATTTTTAACACAACTAGGCAACTCAAAATAAGATAAGACATTCAATTTTTAGATGAGTCACCAACCTGCATGTCTTGCAAATTGGATAAATGCCAAAGCGATGTAGTGAGGGAAAGGGGGGGAAGCAAAGAAGTAGTTCTTTTGCTAGTTATCCATCAACCGTAAAACCAAAACATTTTCCATATTGATTCCCTTTTAGCAACCATGATGCTCTACCTCTGAGGTAGAGGCTAGGTCTGCGTACATTATGCCCTCTCCAGATGAGTATGTTGTTGTTGCTTTAGAACATAAAGGACTTGCCAATTCAATCTGCTTTTCTTACTAGCTGCTGATCTCGATCCATGCATCTCTCCAAATTTCCTTGGAAAAATTGATGTAGAATCACATCTTTCTCAAGGTTCTCTGGATAGAAGTGGAAGACAGAAAGATGGAGCTAATGACAATGCATTTTCCAGTATAGAGAGAATGCACAAAAGAAGGAAAGACTAATCAAGCTTGAGTATTTAATTGGAAAGAATTATATCTTCTCCATCCCTTTTATATCCGGGACCATCTTCAACGAGAAAACACATATTTATACTTCACAACTTTCACGAAAAACTGTACGCATACTACTACGTATACCATCCTTTTCCTGTGTAATGGTACATGAAGCAGCTTTTCACTAATTGAAAACAGCCAATATATCAACCAGCAATCAACTAGATAAGGAGCTCAAGTTTTCAATTTAATTTGCTGTTCTGGACAAGCTAAGGAGCTCAATGAACAAACTTAGCAATAGAGTAGCTATTGTGCTCTGGTACTTTGAGCATTAATTAACCTGGATCCCAAGGTTCCGGGTAAAAGTAACTAGCTAGATTATGCACTAGATAATTGAGATAAAGTCTAATTATAGGCCTATTATATAACAAGTATAATTTATTTAACGATCAGAACAACATCGCTACATCAAAAGGAAAAGGTTTGCAAAGATGTAACCGAAGCCCAAGATGAAGCAAGCAACATAAATGATCCACTGCTTAATCTGATAAACTAACCGCTGGAATATGACTTTTGCTTCTTATCATCCAAGAGAGAGCCCAGAAAACAGTAATTCCAACTCCTCATCCTGTGAAGTGGTTCTCTCATCTCTGCATAAGATGTGAGACAATGAAAACATAAAAACCCCATTTCATATGCTCAACAATTAACACAAAGCCATAAGAAATCTATGATACACTTATAAACAATATAACGTCCACTAGCAAGTAGTCAAGTGACTGTAGAGATATATTTCTTCTCCCTCCTAAAATAAACTTGCTCTTATGCTAATCATGATTGTGAAACAATGCATGAAAGACCAGCAAACATCAGAACAATTCTATCCCAGTTTCTCCAACAATTACCCTCTAAACAGATAGCAGTGGCATTGTATTATCACGAAACAATTGGTTGGCTAGACTGACTACTGATCAGACAATGTGCCAAAACTTTCACAGGGGAGAGAGGGAAAAACCGCCACAAGGAGATATACAGATTGCGTGTGATATGAATTTCAACTGAATCATTCTTCTCCCGTAGGAGCTGAAGGGGTTATATTCTTTACCTGAGTATGTTAAAGGAAGAGTAAATCAGTAATAGGACAATCTGTTTTAAAGGATCAAGAGGATTCCTAAATCTCTAGTATATGAGGCAAAATCCATAATTGTTCAGGAATTTTTTTTTTCTTTGGACAAGTACTTTTCCAGGAAAATTTGCTTTTCCCTCATGCATAAACTGATATTAATCTGAAGAGGCAGCAAAAGTCATACTATTCTTTTGAACAAACAAAATCGAGCTAGTAATTTTTAATGGTATAGAGCTGAGATAGAGCAGAATTCATACAGGAAATATCACTTGTTATTTCCTTGAATATACCCAAAATTATAAGAAGAGCCAAATGCCAACAATCTTACAACTTTAGGTGACACTTACGCATGGAGCACATTGAGAAAGTAAATGGCAAGGCATTAGAAGCACTATTAAGTTATGCTGAAGACCATATATCAAATGCTTGAGACCCTTGCCCTCCAGATAAACAACAATAGGCCGTGATCAGTGAATTTAACCCTGGAAAATGTAGCATTGCAGAAATGAGACCTCAAGCGAGATATGAGGTGTGATCGAATAAGATGTTTAAACAAGTCTCCTTTCCCATAGCTACTTATTTGTAAAACAGTAAAATACAACTACTAAAGAACACGAGAAAGAGATCACAATGACCATACCTGAATCGACAGAAGTTGCATGATTTTGTTTAGGACGAGCATCCGATGAGTGGCATATGCACTGCTTGGTGGAAGTCTGCTCACTCTCTCCATTTCTTCATGAACTGCTCCCATTTTCCCTTCAGATCCCATCTGCCTAAGTGCTTCATTAGAAGACTGGGTGCTAGGGAGGCCGCCTTTGGGGTGATTTAGGGCACTGCTGTGATTAACTTGATAGAAGTCATCCATTGAACCACCTATAGATAAAAAGACATATTAAAGTTGTTGTTGTTGTTGTCGTTCATAAATAAGAAGCTCACAGGAGAAAAATAATTGAAAACGGCAAAAGATTGGCCCCTCTATAATGCTTAAGATGCCTATATATGTACAGAATAGAGACAGCAAACACCTTTAACTAACCATGCTTCTGAGGTTTTGACATTACACATCAACTAGCTATAACTTTAATATTATACATTAATATAAGACATATTGACTGTAAAGTGATACATTAATAAATTGATTAAGTGCTCTTTATTCTCTAACATGAGAAGTTGATACAATATGCAAAAAGGGCAGAAAAGAAAAAATCCCTACACAAAACACTATATGTTTCCAACATAACAAAAGACACAATAGACTTCTGAAACTTGAAAGCTAATCAACCTCTTCTCTTCACTCGCATTGGTTGCATTCTCTATTTTTTTAATATCTGGTATACATTAATAAATAGAAAAGCTCGAGAAAAATAGGTAGCATATGACAAAAAGGAAGTAATTAGATATATAAAACATAGGGCGAGGAGGCAGAGGCGGAGACAGGAATACATACAAGGGGATTTCAAACTAGAACGACACACCTAAGATCTGAATTTATGGCCTAGAGCAATTTTTGAACTCCCTTTGACACTACATTAGAATCTTCCCTAGTTCATATAAAATAAACAGAAAGTTCAATTCTTCCCTAGCTGCGCAATATGACTTCTAGGTGAAGGGGATTCAATTGAAGTCCTTGCCAACACCTAGCTACGCCCCTGGCGAGAGGTACCAGTACAATTGAATATAACCTTCAACATAAAGGCATTAATCTTCATTACCTACAAGTGAACATGCATTTAAAGTCCAGTTTTCTACTCCGTTTCTGCCAAATCTTTCTAAATCACCTTATTATTTCGATAAGGACAAACTCCAAACGGAAAAAATTAAATAGAAATTGTTAATTTGCGGTGCTACATGTCTGATAAGTATGCAACCATCCATTTTTCAACTTTTCCCCTTCAATACAAAAGCAAATCATAAGTTCCATCCATTCAAAAATTCAAAACATTATCAAAGAGAGAGCGCTAATCAACATGTACCACATACATGAAATCAAAGCCTTAATTAGTGCTCCCTCTGTTCCAATTTATGTGGAACAGTTAGAATTTCGAGATTCAAATTTCTAAATAGAAGCTTTAAGTTTTTTGAAATAAAATTTATATATTTGAAACTACATAAAAAATACAGTCAAATCACTCTACAAGTCCCTCGTTATAACAACATTTCACTATAACGGCCTAGTTTTTTCCAGAATTAATTTTTCATGTTATATTTTACTTCTTTGTAACAACATCTACTTATAACATCAATGACATTCATTATGGCAGTACACTCTTTGTAAAATTACCCTTCTATAACAGCCATACTCAAATATTGTGTAATAATATTTTGTAAGAAATATAGTAGGTAGAAGATGAATATGACAATGCTGATAAAGAGCCTCAACCTACTGCTACTTGTGGTGGGATAGAAGAGTCAATTGTTAAGCTCTTAAACAACCTTTAAGGGAAAGTTATTGACTACCCTTTTGCTGAAAGTTTGGACAGAATTTTTTTTTGTCAACTCAAGCGATATATTGCCACTAAGAGACTAGAATTTACGAAACAACCTACAATTATAGAATTCTTACGTCAAACTTGATATATTTAAATTTTTAAATAATTTTAAATGCATATGTTCCTTAGATTTTAGTTATTTGTCGGTCTGGTACAATTAGTTATGAATTTATTAGTAATGTACATATGTTTATTTATAACAGCTAAATTAGATCGAAACATTAAATGTCATTATACATAAACAACACCTCACTACAGCAACCATAAAACTTCCTTGATTTATGTCCTTGATTTTTGCAGATTTGCTTTAGCTTTTGTTCTACTGAACATGGAAGTTTTATCACTTCTTCTTCTTCTTCATCATTGTTGTAAGAGTGAAAATCTCCCATTATTTGTTTATGTTTTTTTATAGAAATTGGGATTTTTCTATTAGTTTTTCAGGGATTTGTGGATCTTCTTTTGAATTTTGATGTGACTCTACAGAAATAGCCTAAAATGGTCTGGTATGATATTTTGTCCCTCTTAACAAAAGTGTTACAAAAATGACCTTTCACAAGGGTGGTCTTTAATTTTTTAGCTTTGCTTAATAAATTTGTCCATAAAACAAATTTTATCCATAAAGCAGATACTCTAATTTTTCTCCGAAACATTTTAAGATAATAAACTTGTATAATTGATCAAAAATTTTGTCTTATAAGTGTACTGGTCAAGTTCAGAAATAGCCTAAAATATAATGTGAGTATGTTTAATAGAATATCTATATAGTACATATATTACTCTTATTAATAAGGGGAATGTTGAGGAGCTTTTCGTCAATGGGAAGTGACAGAAAAGCCCTTAACATTCATATTACTCCATCTTACATTATGTAATCACTTTTTTGTTGTGGACCCCACTTAAATATTTTCCATATATCATTGAGTTTTATATTGTGATAAACTATTATTTACTATTAATCTAATTTATTCCATTTCAATCTACTGTAAAGCAATCTACTGTAAAGGGTTTCTTTTTTTTACTATTAATTATAAATAGTAATAATATTTATCATTCTCTCCGCTTTAATTTATTTATCTTACTTTTTTTTAATTTTTATATATTTTAAAGTTACATTAAAAGTACTAAATTAAAATAGTTAAAAACTTAATATGTTTTGTTTAAATAGTAGTAAATTACGTACAAAGTGTTATCAATCACAATATTTAACAACTTTAAATATTTAAAAAAACATATAAAAGATATTTGGTTGACTCTCAATTTTCTATCAGTGCCACATAAATTGAGACAGATGGGGTAACATATATTATTTAAAAATTACATAAAAAGTATTATAATCATAATAAATAACATGTTAATATTTCAAAATCATATAAGAAATTTTGTTGACTCTCCGAATTTCATCTACGTCGCACACATTAGGGCAGATGAAGTAACATATATTATTTGAAAATGACGTAAAAAGTAATATAAAATAATATAAGTAACAATTTCAAATATTTATATATATATATATATATATATATATATATATATATATATATATATATATATATATATATATAAAATAGGGTTGACTCTCAAAATTTCATCTGTATCACATAAATTGGGACAAAAAAAGATAAATAAATAAATATATATATATATGTGTGTGTGTGTGTGTGGTTTAAAAATAATTAATCACTTTAAATTTAAAATTTCAAATTATAATAGTTGTTAATTTTATATTACCAATCCAGAATTCTAAAAAAAAATATAATTATATTTTTAGAATCTCTCCGTCTCAATTTATTTGTCTTACTTCTTTTAAACTGTTATATATTTATAAATTATATAATAGATACTATAAATCACAATAAATTTTATTTGTACCACATAATTGGGACAAAGAGAGTAACATATACTTATGTGAAAATTACGTAAAAAGTATTATAAATCACAATAAGTAATAACTTAGAATATCTAAAAAAAACGTATAAAAAATATGGTCGACTCTCAAAATTTCAGCGATACTGAAGGGACTTATTGTGATTTATAGTACTTTTTACGTAATTTTCACATAAGTATATGTTACTCTCTTTGTCCCAATTATGTGGTACAAATAAAATTTATTGTGATTTATAGTATTTATTATATAATTTATAAATATATAACAGTTTAAAAGAAGTAAGACAAATAAATTGAGACGGAGAGATTCTAAAAATATAATTATATTTTTTTTTAGAATTCTGGATTGGTAATATAAAATTAACAACTATTATAATTTGAAATTTTAAATTTAAAGTGATTAATTATTTTTAAACCACACACACACATATATATATATTTATTTATTTATCTTTTTTTGTCCCAATTTATGTGATACAGATGAAATTTATATATATATATATATATATATATATATATATATATATATATATATATATAAATGAAATTGTTACTTATAGTATTTTATATTACTTTTTACGTCATTTTCAAATAATATATGTTACTTCATCTGCCCTAATGTGTGCGACGTAGATGAAATTCGGAGAGTCAACAAAATTTTTTACAACCTATGTTATATAGATTTTAAAAAATAAAAATTGTGAATACAATTTTTTTAAAAAAAAAAGATATAAAGCTTGATAATACAAGGGCAAAATAGGACAAAGAAACTTTAATACTGAAGACATAATTTTGAAAAAATCCACAACCAGCGAATTCTAAAATCCTATTTAATCCTTTTCCTCTTCAAAATTCCATAATATAAGTGTGTGTTAAGATATAAAGTTTTCAGTTCTTTGTTTCAAAAGCTTGTAGTAAGTAAAGGTTGGAAGTTTTCGGTTCTTTGTTTCTAGTCTTTGCATTGTATCTTTTAGGGCAAGTATTTGCCAAATGTTCTATACTTTCGCATGTAAAACATTCCAGTTTTGTTTTTATAATTTCTATCTGTTCTGTATTTTCTAACATGTCTATCCCTATTTAAATATGGTTTATATATATATATATATATATATATATATATATATATATATATATTATACAAACACAAGGAAACTAAGCCATGATAATTTACTATCTAGTGTAACTGAAAACTTTAT
This sequence comes from Jaltomata sinuosa, assembly GCA_003996215.1. Taxonomy (NCBI): domain Eukaryota; kingdom Viridiplantae; phylum Streptophyta; class Magnoliopsida; order Solanales; family Solanaceae; genus Jaltomata; species Jaltomata sinuosa. The sequence continues at coordinate 897,101 of QJPP01000040.1, forward strand.
ATCTTAACACATTACTTACACTTCACCCTAAAAGATAAAATTGATACTAAAATAAGACATAAAAAAGAATACCAAAAAAAAATATTCACAATATATACTATATGAATATATATAACTTATATCCTAAGGCATTTAATACTGCAATTATATATAACTTATATATATATATATATATAAAAGAATACCAAAAAAAAATATTCACAATATATACTATATGAATATATATAACTTATATCCTAAGGCATTTAATACTGCAATTATATATAACTTATATATATATATATATATATATATATATATATATATTTATTTATTTATCTTTTTTTGTCCCAATTTATGTAATCTAAGAGAAGATTACAAAGAGCTCTGATACCAAATAAATAGAGGGTGTATTTCAATAAAAGAGGAGGGTGTATAGGGTGTATTTTGGCGAAAGTGGTGATATTTCAATGGAAACAGTGATTTTTTCAATAAAGTTGTAAAATTCTACTCAGTACTCCTTCACTCTCTTGTTCTATTATGTAAATATCATATTAGTTTCTAGTAGAACTTCCCTTTTTTTTTCTTTTTTTTTCTTTTTTTTTATATATACGGACTCTGTCCGTTCATGAATCTGTTATTACTGTTCATCTCTTTCTCTTAGCTTTTGTTCTTAAAAGTGGTCTTCTTTAACCACACCCCGGACGGTGATTTTTTTATTTTTTATAGTTCTTCTCTAAGAACATCCAATTTAACCTGACAATGTCCTAGGAATTTACAGGTTAATCCATCGATACTTTTAAGAGACTAAGAGACTAACCATATACTAAGTAATATAGATTCATGAATATATTTGCAAATTTATCACATAACATACATATGATATTTATAGATTTATTAAATAACACACATAATTTACATATATGGGAAGTTTACCAGATACTTAAATATGAAAACTTACATTCTTAGAACAGAGTGAAGTTTCCCTTTCGGGAAACCCGAAAACTTCCAACCGAAAACTTCCAAACTTTACTTAATACAAGCTTTTTAAACAAACCGAAGAACTAACTGGAAACTTTATATCTTAACACCTATTATGTAATTCTGGAAGAGGAGAGGGATTCTTCTGATTTTAGACTGAATTTTCTGGTTCTGGATTCTGTTGCCCCCTCCTTCTTCTTCTCATAATGTCTTCTTATGTACACACTTCTGGACTTCAAACTCCGGACTTCAAAATGAAAAAAGAATCTTATCTTTTCCGCCGGGTGCGCCTTGGGCCCCATCGCACGTGAAATGATTCCTTCTCTTTACATCATTGTCCTTAGCTTGATGTGTAGTCTGTTTTCCTTTATTGAGTGCATGTCTTTATTAAAGTAAAGTAAAGACGCGTCCCAACAGTTTTTCCACACATGTGTGGTAGTGAGTAAAGTGGGACTCACAATTATTTTATTTTATTTTTAAGTGTCTAAGTTATGTAATGCAATTGAATCGAAACTCATACCAGAGTCATCATCATTTGGGTCTTGAGCAAATTGCATTAAGTCTGGAGAATTGTCTGAATTATTTGGGCTGGAAATGTAATCTCGTTTTGGACTTTGTATTGGGCTGGGATTTATATGTTTATCTTTTTCTGGTTGTTGCTTAAGTAGTTTTTCTACAGTTTGAGTTATAAGAGATTCTAGGTCTGGGTCTTTATTTTTTTGAGCTTTTTTGGTCTTTTGTCTAAGAGTCTGAGTAAATGAGCGAGGTAATCGTCTTCTGGAGGATGAACCTTCATCTTTTTCACTTTTTGGCAAAGTGACAGCCATTAACGGATTTGAGAAGTCTTTACCGGCTACCGTTTGAACCGGACTAGCTGTATCTTTTTCCGATACAGTGGATTTATTTCCATTCAGAGGGGAATGGTCACCCATCTCATCCATTTTTCTTGGGGATGGAGAACCCTGTATATTGGCCTGAGAGCTTTTAGTCTTCAAATCCTTCTCCATTTTTGCAATTCTTTCCTTGAGTTGGAGATTTTCTTGTAACAGAACCTCATTTTTGTGATTTAATCTTTTAAAAGCTTCCATCATTGAAGAACAATGATCACAAAATATAATCTTGTCTGTGTCCTTTTGGATGTTGTATTGAGGGATTTTGTCTGGATTTTGTTTGAGAGAGGGAGAGATATAATAATTTGGACCTAAAATTCCCCTAGCATAATCTAATGCTTCAGTAAAATCATTAAATCCCTTAAAAAGTGGTTTAGAAAAATCTTTAATAGAGTCTAAAACTTCTATCCATGTTTGAAAAATTCCATTTGTCTTACCATGTATAACAACATAATATTTAAACTTATTTTCTTTATTTTTTTTGGAAAAGTAATATCCTAAGGCATTTAACACTGCAATTATATGCTTAGTGTCTTTTTTGTTATGAGCTATCCAAATATTATCTATTAAACATTTCTGTTGTTTGTCTAACTGATATTTAGGCAAATGTCTGAAAGTCCAATTGGATGACTCATATGCTATTAAATTATGTTGTCCAAAATGTAGTCTTTCTATTCTATTATCATCCATTTTAGTTAATGGTCTGAAATGTAAATTAGATAATACATTCTGTCTATATATATCTGAAAAGTCTTGACTTGGAGGTTGAACTCCTTTGCCCTTGTCTTGGAGAGATGGTCTCATTCTGTAGAATTTAAACTTTTAATTAGTAATCTACTTAATTGATCAGCAATATTATTATCATTTCCTTTGATATGCTCAAAAATTATAGAACGATAAATTGATATAGTATCTAAGAAATTTAGCCATCGTCTTCTACTACTGGTTTTATCATTAATTTTTTGATGGAATTTTACTATGGCTTCGCAATCTGTTCTTATTAATATCTCTGGTTTATTTAGAATATAAATTCTAAAACTATTCAAACCATATATTACAGCTAATATTTCAACATCTATGCTAGCTTTATTACCTTTTTCTTTGAATTTTCCGCTTTGGTAAGCACATATTTTTTCTTCTTGTTTAGGACTGTATTTATGTGGTTTAGATTTTAAGACTGCACCCCATCCATCAAAACTGCCATCTGTTTCTATTATTAGATAGTCTGATTCTAATGGCATATTAAGATCAGAAATATTTTTTATTTCTTCTTTTATTTTTTGTACTAATTTTATGTCTTCAGTATTAAAGTTTCTTTGTCCCTTAGTTCCTGTCTTAGAGTATAATGGTCCTGCTAATTTTTCTAGATCTTTAATAAATGGTCTTGCATAATTAATTATTCCTAGGAATTTTTGTAAATCTTTTAAATTATTTAATTTATCTGGCATTTCTAAGGCCTTTTTTGCTATATGTGGTTGTAGTTTAACTTTTCCTTCTCCTAAAGTAATTCCTAGAAAGTTTATATAGGTTTTGCATAATTCCATTTTCTTTTTACTAATTATTATTCCGTTAGTAACAAATAACCTAAAAACCGTTTGTAGGTGTCCTAGATGTTCTTTTATATCTTTACTAAATACTAGAATATCGTCTACATACACTAAAACAAATTTTTTATATTCTCCAAATATTTTATCCATTTTTCTTTGGAAAATTGGAGGTGCGGGTTTTAACCCGAATGGCATAACTAACCATTCAAAATGCCCTTCAGGACAAGTAAAAGCTGTCCATTCTATACTATCTGGATGCATCTTTATCTGCCAGTATCCTGACTTACAATCAAATTTACTAAACATTGTCTTTCCTTGGATTCTATTTATTAACTCTGTTTTGTCTGGTAATTTATAGCCATCCGTTCTAGTATTATCATTTAATCTTTTATAATTTATAACCATTCTGGCTTTTCCTCTAACTATTTCACTATGATTTCTTACCATAAATGCTGCAGATCTATGTTTTGAAGTAGATCTTCTTATTACTCCTAACTCTAGTAGTTCTTTAATTTGTATTCTAAAATCTTCTAAATCTTGATTTGTAGCTTCTATTGAGGCCGTTTTTATTATATATTCTGGGTTTATTATTTCTAGCTTGCATACTTCGTGGTTATTTTCCCAATGTTTTAAAGGTTTTTCTCCTATTATCTCTATTTGATCTAAGATTCTTACTATATTATCTAAATCTCGTTGGTTTTTTATTTGTGGCGCCCATCGTGGGGCTCTTTGTAATCTTCTCTTCTCTTACATAAATTAGGACAAAAAAAGATAAATAAATAAATATATATATATATATATGTGTGTGTGTGTGTGTGTGTGTGGTTTAAAAATAATTAATCACTTTAAATTTAAAATTTCAAATTATAATAGTTGTTAATTTTATATTACCAATCCAGAATTCTAAAAAAAAAATATAATTATATTTTTAGAATCTCTCCGTCTCAATTTATTTGTCTTACTTCTTTTAAACTGTTATATATTTATAAATTATATAATAAATACTATAAATCACAATAAATTTTATTTGTACCACATAATTGGGACAAAGAGAGTAACATATACTTATGTGAAAATTACGTAAAAAGTACTATAAATCACAATAAGTAATAACTTAGAATATCTAAAAAAAAACGTATAGAAAATATGGTCGACTCTCAAAATTTCATCGATGTCACATAAATTGAAACAAAGTGATCAACATATATATTATGTTTTACGTAAACAATATTATAAATCACAATAATTAATAGTTTAAAATATTTAAAAAATATAAGAAAAAATAATTCACCCCAAATTCTATTTGTATCAAATAAATTGAAACAGAAAGAGTAACATATATTGGACGCGTGCTAGCACGAGCTTCTGTATCTAGTTATATCAATATACCACTATTATATTTGATGTCACACCAATATACTACTTGTTATATTTAAAATAAATTCTCTTATCTTATAAGAAGGAGTTGCAAGCTGCTCCTCGTCAATATGTCTGTGTCACCATTAGGGTATTTTGAGTATTATGTAATATATGTGCTTTACTGCTATTGTACTTAGATTTTTCATGTAAATACCTTTTTCATCTTGGACAAGTATATCACATCAGTTAATTCACTTTTTTGTTCCCAAGAAATTCAGTACAACTCCTTTTGAAAAATATATGTGAGCGCAGCTAAAAAAAATTTCATTTGACATGTATCAATAGTAGACTATACACGATCTAATTTAAGATTTGTTTGGACACAATTTTAATTCATAATTTGAAATTAAAATTTTATCTAAGCATATAACTGAAATTTTTCGTAAATTATATTTTCCTTAGAAACATGAAAATCTTATAATTTGTGAAAATCATCAAAAAAATTAAACTATTAGGCACCGGATTAATAAATCACATATTTTCATATTCCTTTTATAAATAATATTTACAATTACATGTTATTACAAACTTTCAAATATGATAATTTTACAAAGATTCACTAGTCCAATAAATCAACAAAAGCGTAACAAGCTACTATTCGATAAAATTCACATGGTACCCACATTCTCTTCACTTTCAACATGAGTTTTTCTTAGTAAATTTTAAAATTATCGAATTTTTTTTTTGTAAATTATAAAATTATAGGTCAAATTTTATATTGAAAATAATTTAAATCACAATTCGAAAATTCAAATCTTACTTTATGAAAAAACTGAAATTTAAAATCATAATTTGAAATTGAATTTAAAATTTAGTGCCAATTTTATAGATACCCTCTTATAAGATAAGAGAAAGCGCTCATTTGAAATAAAAACTTGAAATCAGTCTCTAAAATTCCATGGCCAAACGCCTATTTAGTCTGTATTTGTAAATCTCAATTATTTATCCGGTTATCAAGTAAAATGAGTTCATGTGTTTAGGTCACCGTTTCCTATTTCGCCTATTTTTATGTACTTTGAAATACTTAAATAAAGATAATGATTATTATTTACTAGTATTTATATAAGTAGTTGGCAATATACATGGTATATTGTTGATATGTTTAACGATATACTAATATATCTATTCTCCATATACTATTGGTGTATTTAGTTATATATTAGAAAATAAATAGAAGAACTCAAGTCAAATACGTGATTTTTTTTTTTTGGGGGCACAACGGAGAAAATCGACTATAACCTCTACCTATTATGATATTGTATTAAGTAGATGATTCTTGGATCAAATTCAAATTTCAAAAATAATATGATAAGAGTTGCTCAAAATCATATAAAAGACAACTTGTTATTCCATTAATTAATATGAGACAATATGACATTAATGACATGTTCTGAATCTTGATGGACAACATAAAATAGTGTTCAATATCGTATAGAATCAATAATATGATCTAGTTCGACTCTACTATCATATTGATAGGGAGAATTTGCATAAATGGTCTTTTTAGGGCCACTAATTAAATTATGTCTGTATTAGAACAACGGGCTAACTATTGTTTACACATATTAAAGAGAATAAATTTTTATGGAAAATACAAATTCAAATCTCAACAAAGAAAAAAAGTTGATTTGTTTTCTTTCGAGCATCTAGCTTCACCGTTGTTGTCTGCTCTCTCCTTCTTTGGCATTTTTCAGTCCTTCCCACTATACCTGGATATCCGACTAAAGTCTCGTATTCATCCCATATTGCTTTTGAACTGCTACAGGCTTACTCTTATATCAGACCTTGGTACAGCCTATACATGAAGGATGAAGATTTTGATAAAATTAAGAATGAATGGTACTTATAATCAGACTCAACCGTTACAATACTTGAAAAGAAAAAAAAATCATTCTCTTTTTATCTATCTTATTTTTTGAGGACAAAATTATTCAATATCAGAGCGGTAATAAAAATCGTTGAAGTCCATCATATTAACTTACAAATTCACAAAAGTTATTTGATATATGACTTTTTTTTTGTTTGACAATATTTAATATATGACTTAATGCACAATTTTAATAGCTGATTTGCATGCAACTTAATTATTTTATGAGTATCTATTACTTTTCACCATTACATATATCCAATAACTTTATCCTTCGGAAACTATAAAGATAGGTGGTATGAATCACCTTTTTTTTTTCTTCAGCTCTATTGATATTTTAATTTAGGTATAATTATTTTTTTGGTTTTGAATAGTTAAGGGTATTTTTGGTCTTTTTTTTTTTTTAAAAAAAAACAAACCATTGTCCTCCTTTTCTTATTCTAGTAACTTCTTTTTGTTGTGAAAAAGTAGTGGAGTTGCTGGCGAAAGAGGCGGTAAAGGAAAAGCAGCGGAAATAGTGTCACAAATTCAACACAAAATGTATTCGCAGAAATCATCGGTAAGCCCTTTGCTTCTGCTTTTATTATTGTTAATTTTACTGGCAAAAAATTTGAAAATCTTAGAGCTTTTTGCTTTCAACAACACATTTTTTTTTATCTAGACGCCACTGCAAAGTATGCCAATTCCAAAATGACCCTTTATTGTTTCTACTAGCATCTCTGTGTTTTCACAGAAATTTGATTAGTGGGGGAGATGGAAGGGGTGTAAAATTAGGTATTTTCGGAATTGTCCTATTTTAGTGGAATTCAAATCTCAGCGGAGACAAAAAGCACTAGGTTATTCTTCCCATCTGTTCTAGCCTTAGTGGACAAAGTTACCTCATACCTGGTGCTGGTGGGAGGTGGCAGGTAGATTTAGTCGAGGTGCGTGAAAGCTGGTCCGGACACCACGGTCATAAAAAAATTAAATCACAGCTCATGATTAGATTCTTAAAGCTGGCGTGTTACATATTGTTTTATTATGTATCGTATTGTGTTGTATTGTACTGTATTGTCTTGATGAATACAATTTTTGGATAGATTGTATCGTTTTTCATTGTTACATATTGTCACACATGAGCAATTTTTAGGGCAAACCTATAGAAAAAGGAGGGTACATGGTAGAGCTATTTATAAAAAGGTGAGGTGAATGATAAATATAATTAAAGTCTTTGTTAGTAGCCGCTTTTATTATTCTTAATTTTGCTCACAAAAACGTGAAATCTTAGAGCTTTTGCTTTCAACAACACCTTTGATGCCATTGCAAAGTATGTCAATTCCAAAATGACCCGTTATTGTTTCTTTCTTGAGTTGGGTACTTCTACTAGCATCTGTGTGTTTGATGAGTGGGGAGATGGAAGGATCTGCTATAAAGCCAAAGTAGAAGCTTTATCAAGTAAAATAATAAATGTAAATCCCTTCAACTACAGAGAAGTCGAAGATAAAGGAAAATAATTTATCAAATGTAGTGGTCATGTCCAAATCAAAAAGTTCATACAATATAGGTTATTGCAATTCTACATCATAAATATTTTGGTAGCCAAGTGCTAGATGCATCCAAATAAGCCTATGTATCGTCATATAATTGCTTGACCTATTTGGTTTCTTGTCGATGATATGAAAAGAATCCAATCATATAGGAAAATTTTCCCTTTCCTTAGATTTATTTACTTTTAAAGGGTCTCCTATAAAAGGAGTAAAAATGCTCCATCATGTCTTTTATTTTGTGCTATTTTCCTACTTCAGTTTACGTTTCATCAAAAGAAGAAATTTGCATTATTTTAGTCCTTTTCATGTAGCATTATGCTTTTGGGAAAGAAAAAGAAAGGAAAGAAAAGACTTTCGAGATATTTTTGCTCTTAGGTTTTGAAGATCACGAGAGGAGTGACATGGTGGGTGGAAAGAAAAGATTTTTAAAATATTTTTTCTTTTGCTTATCACCCCAAAAGAATCCACCAACTTTTTTTTTATCCTACAAAAATATGTCATCTTGATTATAAGTCTCCCTCTAATCTAAACAAGGAACTTTTCCATAAAAAGTTTATGGAATTTACATATTGGAAATATCAGAAGTAAAATAACTTAGATGCCTGCACATTGTGTTTGGAGGCTAGAGGTGTTCCCCTAGTCTACACTAGACTAGGGTGATTAAGAACATGTATGATGGTTGTGCTAAGGCCCGGGTCGGGACTGTGAGAGGTGACTCAGAATATTTTCCAGTCGTGATGGGGTTGCACAAGGGATTCACTCTTAGTCCGTTTTTATTTGCATTGGCTATGGACGTTCTTACGCGTCACATTCAAGGAGAGGTACCTTGGTGAATATTATTTGCCGATGACATAGTTTTGATTGACGAGACACGAGGGGGAGTTAACACAAGACTGGCGGAATGGAGACAGACCCTGGAGACAAAAGGTTTTAAGTTGAGCATGACCAACACTGATAACTTGGAGTGCAAGCTCAATGACGTGTCGTATGAAGCAGACGTGGACGAGAGGCTTGACACACGGGTCATCCCTAAGAGAGGAAGTTTCAAGTAACCGGGTTAGTGATCCAAGATAATGGGAGATTGACGAGGGTGTCTCTCATTGTATTGGGGCAGGATGGATGAAATGGAGGTTAGCATCCGGTGTTCTGTGTGATTAGAATGTACCTCCTAAACTTAAAGGTTAGTTCTACCGAGCGGTGGTTAGACCGACTTTGCTACATGGGGCAGAGTGTTGGCCAGTCAAGAACTCTTATGTCAAGAAGATGCAAGTGGCGGAGATGAGGATGCCGAGGTGGATGTGTGGACATACGAGGAGAGATAAGATTAGGAATGAAGATATTATGGACAAGGTAGGAGTGGTTCCTGTGGAGGATACGATGTGGAAAGTGAGGCTAAGATGGTTCAACCATGCAAAGAGGAGAGGTGTAGATGCCACGGTTAGGAGGTGTTAGAGGTTGGTCGTAGTAGGCTTGAGTAGGGGTAGAGGTAGGCCTAAGAAGTATTGGGGTGAGGTGATTAGGCATGATACGAAGCATCTCCAGCTCACTGAGGACATGCCCCTTGATAGAAGAGTGTGGAGGTTGAGGATTAGGGTAGAAGTTAGTTAGTAGACATGTGTTTTCGCTCCCTTCCCAGAGTTTTAGTATTATTTATTTCTTTCCCTTACTTTTAGATTTCTATCACTACCTGTTGTTTCAGTATCTTATTATCTTCATCTTGTTTCTATTTGTTGCTATTGCCTCGTTTTCACTGTATGCTCAGTCGAGGGTTTTCCAGAAACAACTTCTCTACCTTCTCAAAGTTAGGGGTAAGGTTTGTGTATACTTTACCCTCCCCAGACCCCACTTGTGGGAACATACTGGGTTTGCTGCTGTTGTTGCCAAGACATTGTGAAAAGTAGATGGTCTAGAATCTAGATCCTGTTTAGTTGCTAATAAGTTTCCTAAATTCATATTTCTCCAATTATGTGAATGTTTAAAGGTTTCCTTTGATAAAGTAGGTTGCGATTAAATGCGCGTTTCATAAAGCAAAAGCTTGCACATGTTATGAACTGTGAAAATCTATAAATGTGCATTTCATAAGGCAAAAGCTTGCACATGTAATGAACTGAGAAAATCTATCAAGCTGTTATGTCAATTTTCAATGGTTAATAAAACAAAAAGAAGAATTTTTTTTCCTTTTAAGGTTTTAATATGTTTGCTTGTGACCTTTTAAGAAAAGTTCTAATTATGTCAATTTTGATCTTAGTGCCCTTTTCGTTGGGTGCATATTTAAACTATAACTATTTTGAAATGATTTAATGTTTTCAAAGGTGGAGCTAAGTAATAAAATGATATTTCACACCCTATTGGAGGCAATCACTCTTTGCCTCTTCTTTTCTCGCAAATCAATGACATTAGTTGCTTGTGAACAACAATGTGCTTAGTGGTTAATGGTGTGATGCCGGTACGGGAGAGTCAGTGCACTTGTTGGGAGGGGAACTTGATTTCATGTCCCAATTAATTCATAGTAATTTTTAGCTTGGCTCAATAAATGTTGAAATTGGGTTTTGGTGGTGGACAAGATGAGAGAAACGAGGCTGACATGGTTCAGACATGCAAATAGGAGGTGCGTGGATAAGGAGGTGTGAGAGGTTGGCCATCACAGGAGTTAGGATAGATAGAAGTAGGCCAAAGAAGAACCGGGGGAAGTGATTAGACAGAACATGACATAACTTTAGTTTACTGAGGACATGACCTTAGATAGGAAGGTATGAAAGTCGAGGATTAGGGTAGAAGGTTAGTAGGTAGCTGAGTGGTGTTGCACTTTAGGTGGGAGAGGCAGGGGGCTAGCCTCCTCTCCAGTTCTCTGTATTTATAGTATAACTAGATTTATTTAGTATTCACATAACTTCTTATTCTTTGATGTGTTTTACTATCTGTTGCTCATTTGCTCCGTATCTGGTTATTTTGTTGTCATATTGTCTTCTCCTTGCACCCATGCCTCGAATTCTTTTTCTCTTCCTTCCTTTTCTCTTCTTTCCTTTTTTTCTCTTTTGAGCTGAGGGTTTTTCAAAAGCAACCTCTCCCACAAAGGCAGGGGTAAGGTTTGCGTACATCCTACCCTCCCCAGACCCCACTTATGGGATTACACTGGATTGTTGCCCCGTTCTGAAGACAACTGAATGCTATTGGTATTATTTCACTTGAGATGGGTCTTCTTGGTATGTTGTTGTGTATATATACACACACCAAGTGAGGTATCATCTTGACTCCAAAAGTTTACAAGAAACAAAAGGTTCCTCTAAAATTTATGATTGTATGCTCTTAGTTAGATATCATCAGTTGGTATTAATGATTGGATGCTCTTTGTTAGAGATTCATGTTTTGGTGCAAAGATTCTCTAATCTTGGCATACTGATTGTATACAAGGATTTCCTCCACCATATCCATAAAACTTAATTTCATCAGAAGAGGGAAAGTACCTTAGAGCAGTGTTCCTCGAGAGGGAGCATCAACCAAAACACCTAAGTAAAAACAAAAGTCTTAACTCATGTTATATGCTCTTCTCTATCGGTCCACAAGACAAATCTTTTTTTTTTTTTGTCTTGTGTGTGTCCACAAGACAAATCAGAGATAGCGATAACAGTCAAGTCAAGGATACTGATGACAACCAAAGCATTTACCTAATGTTGCCAGTGGGGACTTGCTTCTTTCTTATACCAGAGGCAGAAACTCATATCTTTGCATATGTGTCATTTATAAATTATAAATAAAAATAATATGAGGTATCAAGGTCAGTCCTGTGGGTATGTATGTGCAATTTTAGAAGTTCTCATGATTTGTCTGATAAGTAATGTAATTTTTTTACCTTTTTGGTATACTTGTCATCGGGCGCTTTCTTTGCCTACACATCAAAAATATTATTCCCTTTTAAAAAAATATGTTATGTTTACTTTTAGAAGTTTTATTGTTGTAACAAATAATAAGAGTCATAATAAACAAATAAGGAAGTATTAACACTCAAATAAATGATATTGATTACAAGTTCACAACCAATGGAACAACTTTATAATCAGAGATCGACGGGCGCACTTCCTCCTCATGCACCATCACAAACTCTATATCCCCTTGCCCTCCAAACAAGAGTAATATCCCAGAGTCAAGTTGGAAATCCTATGCTATCAGAACCATATTGGGAAAAACTAAAGGAATTTGTTAGCCTTCTCTTGGAGTTCTAGTAGGATAAGGCAAGAGAACAGATAGTGCAAGAAGAGAGCGAACCAAGTGATAAGAAAATAGGTTGAACTTTGTAAGTTAGAATGTCATGTCTACTACAATAGGATTTTGCGCATTTGTTGAAAGCAGGTGAACCATTCAGGGGTACTTTTCTTCTAATGTAACTTATTGGTTTAAGGAAAAGAGACACACCCGGAGTAACCTACAATCCAGGCTATGTTGCATTGATCCCTTCCTGACGTGCATGTGTCTAAAGGTTGTGACATGCGTGTGGGTTTCAGTGGGGTATTTATAATACTGTAAAAATTAGCTAAATACTTCACAAACTAGATACTTACACCTTCCATTTGACTAGATATAAAGTTTATATAGATTGGAAGACTTTTGTGTCATAAGCTAATGTTTATAGATGCCTTGTCATTTTTATAAGAGTATTTCTATTTCATTAAAGGTAAAATGGGAAATTTAGAAGTATATAGTTTCCAAAAAGTGATGTGCCAATCTTTTGGGAATGGGTAAAGAAAAAGAGTGCCATATAAAATGGAACAACGAGAGTATAACCCATGGAGTTAGTCGAGGTGTAGACAAGCTAGCCCAGACACCACAGCTATCAAAAATAAAATAAAACAGAACATCGAAAGTAATATGTATCCTTAAATGAGTCCATATCCAAATACAAATAGCTTTCCAACTACCACACACCATGGACTATGATTGATAGTTTGACAAACTCTTTCATATTACGTGTCAATGCCCTTGGCAAAGTTGATTGAACAAATCTCATGTCAATAAGCAAGGAATAACATGGCCATGACTATATCGCGTTCCAAATGTTCAAAGAAGCAAAGTAGTACTAAAAATAATGTCTCTATTTGATAAGGTAGTCTAACCAGGAGTAGCAACAAGTTGCAATATCTTTAGAGCATATATAACATTCATAAGATCTTGAATAGCAAGTGACACATGAATTTTTTTAGGTAGATAACTAAGTATCAACATTGGATTTCAAATACAATACTTTTGTAAACGAACACAAGCATATCCGTTGTTTAAAATTGGTTATAGGGATATCAGTTATATGAAAGAGACTATTTTCATATTGAGAATGACCTTTTGTCTAGTGAGAAGGAACTGGACCTTGAGCCTAACTCAACCCCAAAAGCTAGCTCATGAGGGGAGGATTTGCCAAGATCATATAAGGAGACCAAGGACCTCTAATTCCACTGATGTAGGACTCCAACCCCCGCACGCCCAGGACTAGATATCTGGAGCATGGACAATATAAGACGGGGTCCCAACATCCTAAATAGTGAATTGGGGTGGGTCTAGCTTTGATACCATGATAAAGAAATGGACCTTGAGCCTAACTCAAATCCAAAAGTTAGCTCATGAGGGGAGGATTTCCCAAGACCATATAAGGAGATCAAGGACCTCGAATCCCGCCGATGTGGGACTCCATCACTGAGAAAATAGAGTGAAGTCTATTTTTGGTATTTAAAACTTAAATTTATGATCTTTTGGAAGAACTTCTCAATGGGTATCTAATTAATGATTTTACAATCACAAACTCTTAAGTGATAATTTATTATCTTAAAGTCAACAATAATAATCTTATCAGTTAAACCCTAATATCCATACAATTTGTCCTTATAACATACACACTCTTATTTCTATTATTTGTGCTCGTTAGCAGCTGAATCATTATGCTATTTATTCCATGTTGGTTATATGAATTGAAATGTGTGACTATGTATGGTTCATCTAATAGGTCATAGTTTGTAAAATAGCAAATCCAAAATCAACAATAAAATGTGAAGTTAATAACATCTACAACAAAAGTTATCAGTTCCAAAAGAAAGTTGATAACATCTATAACAATACTAGTGAATTTAAAACATATGAAATGAATCTGAAGACATTGTTGTTGAGCTAGAGCGCCACACTTATTCATTACAAATCTCCTATTTCTTCATTATCGGCTAAGTTATTATTAATGTTAACATTCATTTAATGATTAAGGATCAACGATACTGGATTCATTAGCTTGCACTAAAATAATTATAGGCTTCAAAAATCATGAGCACTTGTCTGCAAAACATTTAATCATCTATGAAGCATATCTAGGTTATGATTTTCCATGTAATGCAATATGGATACCAAAGGTGCTGAGGAAAGTGTGTTTTTTCACTTGGCTAGCTCCTAGAGGGTTGATTTTGACAATGGAAATTTTTAGAAAGCGAAAGGTTGTATGCGTCAGTTGGTGTTACATATGTAAGGAGGCGGGCGAGGACGTGGATCATCTTCTTATACATAGCGGGTTGATTATGAGGTTATGGTGGATATGTTTAGGTAGTTCGACACTTCATGGGTAATGCTAAATACTGTGAAAGAGTTGATGTCCAGCTGGAAGAACGGGAGGAGGAGAAGATGAAGGGCTTGAAACATGGTTCCACTTGCGTTAATGTGGGTTGTTTGGAGAGAGAAATAAGAGGGCTTATGAAGGAGTAGAGTCGAGTTTCTCTCCGTTGAGGAGTAGTCTGCATTCCCTTGTTTTCTTTTGGTGCACACCAAAAGTTCCCTGTTGTATAGATGATTGGGTGGAGTTTGCAGAGAATCATATTGTTTTGTAGATTCTTTACCTTTTGGTATACCCCTTGTATACGGCTACTTATGACCATGTTTATGAATGAAATACTCTTACTTAATTTAAAAAAAGGTTATGGTTAAAGCGTAAAACAAAGATGGATTCCTGTTTACTTAAACAAAAAATATAATTCTACAAGCCCAATAAAAAAACGGAAATCTTCAACAAGTGGCAGAGAGATGCACATAAGTTTAATGTTTTCTGGTTGTGGTTCATTTTCTAACTCTTTGTTCCTATTTTCTTTATCCGTTCCTTTTTATTACTCCCCCTTCTGTTCTTTCCTCTTGCTTTGGCACAACAATTTCCCATTGTAGAGCAACTAAGTAATTTGTTGCCTGTAGGTATCGATGCAGCTGGTGCCTACTATATCATGTTCGGTTCTGCTTTTTTGGTGAATGGCAGCCACTTAAACCAGACCAACAACAACAACAACATCATACCCAGTGTATTCCCACAGCGTGGGGTCTGGGGAGGGTAGAGTGTACGCAGTTCATACCACTACCTCAAAGGTGAGGTAGAGAGGCTGTTTCCGATAGACCCCCGGCTCAAGACAGTCTAAAAATAGGCTAAAAAGGACGTAACAATGATACAGGGTAAAAATACAAGATAAAACTACAAGAGACGATAGGGAGTAGTATGTAGTAACAAACAACAGACAGAAACAGAGCACTGCCACCAAATACTACCACGAGGAATCCAAGAACAAGAAACTATAAGCGTAGCCCTACGATTACTAGTCGGGACAATAAGGAAAAACACTCCTACCTACTAGCCTACACACACTTCTACCTACTACTCTTCTACCCTAATCCGCGTCCTCCACACCTTCCTATCTAGGGTCATGTCCTCGGTAAGCTGCAACTGCGCCATGTCCTGTCGAATCACCTCTCCCCAATACTTTTTCGGTCTACCTCGTCCTCTCCTGTACCCATCCATAGCCAACCTCTCACACCTCCGCACTGGAGCATCCGTGCCTCTCCTCCTCACATGTCCGAACCATCTCAACCTCGCTTCCCGCATCTTATCTTCCACCGACGCCACACCCACCTTATCTCGGATATCCTCATTCCTAATCCTATCTCTCCTAGTAAACCCGCACATCCATCGCAACATCCTCATCTCCGCCACCTTCATCTTTTGAATATGGGAGTTCTTTACTGGCCAACACTCTACTCCATACAACAAAGCTGGTCGACCACCACTCTGTAGAATTTGCCTTTAAGTTTAGTAGGCACCTTCTTATCACACAAGACTCCAGATGCGAGCTTCCATTTCATCCACCCAACACCAATACGATGAGTGACATCCTCATCAATCTCTCCATTTTCCTGGATAATAGACCCAAGATACTTGAAACTCCCTTTCTTTTGGATGACCTGTGTATCCAGCTTCACTTCTACGTCATCATCCTGAGTCGCCTCACTGAACTTGCACTCCATATATTCAGTCTTGGTCCTGCTCAACCTAAACCCCTTAGACTCGAGGGTCTGTCTCCAAACCTCCAACTTAGCATTAACTCCTCCGCGAGTCTCGTCCACCAAAACTACATCATCCGCAAATAACATGCACCATGGCACCTCACCTTGTATTTGCCGCGTCAATACATCCATTACCAAGGCAAATAGAAACGGGCTAAGGGTCGATCCCTGGTGCAACCCCATTAACACGGGAAATTGCTCCGAATCTCCTCCCACAGTTCTAACGCGAGTCTTTGCCCCCTCGTACATGTCCTTAATTGATCTGGTGTACGCCACGGGTACACCTCGAGCCTCCAAGCACCTCCAAAGGACCTCCCTAGGGACTTTATCATACGCCTTTTCTAGATCGATGAACACCATGTGCAAGTCCTTCTTCCTTTCCCTGTACTGCTCCACCAGTCTTCTAAGGAGATGAATAGCTTCTGTAGTCGAGCGTCCTGGCATAAAGCCGAACTGGTTCTCTGAAATAGGCGCGATCTGTCTCAACCTCAACTCCACCACCCTCTCCCAGACCTTCATAGTGTGGCTTAGCAATTTGATACCCCTATAGTTGTTGCAACTCTGAATATCGCCCTTGTTCTTGTACAAAGGAATCATCGTGCTCCATCTCCAAGCTTCAGGCATCTTTGCCGTTCTGAAAATACCATCAAACAACTCGGTTAGCCACTTCACACCTGTCTCACCCGAGCTCTTCCAAAAATCAACGGGAATCTCATCTGGCCCCGTCGCCCTACCTCTTCGCATCTTACGAATCGCAACCTTTAACCTCTTCAACCTTTATACGACTACAATAATCATAGTCACGACGCCTCTCTGAGTGCCAAATCTCCCAGCACAAAACTTTTGTCCCCCTCGTCATTCAAGAGTCCATGGAAGTAAGACTGCCATCTCCTTCTAATGAGTACCTCATCTACTAGTATTTTGCCATCTTCGTCCTTGATGCACTTCACTTGGTCCAGGTCCTGAGTCCTCCTCTCTCTAGCCTTTGCTAACCTATACAACTTCTTATCCCCACCTTTATCCTCTAAAGCCGCGTATAAGCTTTCAAAGGCTGCCGTTTTAGCTGCCGTTACCGCTAACTTAGCCTCCTTCCTAGCTATCTTATACGCCTCCCTATTCCTTCGCTTCTCCTCCTCATCCTTACTCTCTACCAACTTCGCATATGACCCCTTCTTAGCCTCCACCTTTCCTTTTACTTCTCCATTCCACCACCAGTCCCCTCGATGCTTGCCAGAACGACCTCTCGAGACGCCCAACACCTCTCTAGCCGTCTCCCTTATGCAACTAGCGGTCGTATCCCACATATTATCCACATCCCCACTACTCCCCCAAGCCCCCCTAGTCAACAACTTCTCCCCTATTTCCAGTGCACTGGCCATAGTCAGGCTACCCCATTTAATCCTAGGCCGGTCATCCACAATCCGCTTCTTTTTCTCCCTCTTGATCTCTAAATCCATCACTAAGAGTCTATGTTGGGTCGAAAGATTCTCACTTGGGATAACCTTACAGTCTTTACAAAGACCTTTATCACCTGTCCTAAGGAGCAAAAAGTCTATCTGAGTCTTGGCCACCGAACTACGGAAGGTAACCAAGTGCTCCTCCTTCTTCGGGAAACTAGAGTTAGCTACTCTCAACCCAAAGGCTCTAGCGAAATCCAAGAGTGCGGCACCCCCTTCATTCCTATCCCCGAAACCAAAGCCTCCATGCACATCATCATAACCCCTCGAAGATGCCCCGATGTGCCCATTGAAATCTCCTCCAATGAAAAGCTTCTCAGTATCAGGCAAACCTCCCACTACCTCGTCCAAGACCTCCCAAAAGCGTTTCTTCTCCTCCTCATCCAAGCCCGTTTGTGGTGCGTACGCACTAATAATGTTCAAAGTAGACCCTCCAAGGACTAACTTAATTGTCATCAACCTATCGTTGACCCTCCTAACCTCCACCACTTGCTCTCTCAACTCCTCATCCACTAGGATACCTACCCCATTCCTATTCCTCACACCTCCTGAGTACCACAACTTATACCCGTCTACCTCTCGCGCCTTAGTGCCCACCCATTTAGTCTCCTGGACACACGCTATGCTAATCCTCCTCTTCCTTAGAACCTTCACTAGCTCTATGGACTTTCCGGATAAAGTCCCTATGTTCCAAGACCCTATTCTCAACCTAGATGTTCCCTTAACCCCCTTACCTCTCCTTCCCCTCGCCCCCGCCCCCAGCCCCACCCCCGACCCTGCCCCCAAACCCGAGTGCGACCGATGACATGACCCTACTCGACCATCATTCACCAAAGCCACTAAAACGTGCGCTATAGTCAAGGATAAACCAACTCCACCAACTACTCTATACTAAACAACTATATCACAAGAAAAGCAAAATAAGGTACAAGAGACAGGAACTACACTACCAAACACGATATAGAGCCAATAATTTGCTTCCCGAATACACTACACGTCAAAATCAATATAAAATGTAAAATGTAAAAAATGTAAAAAACTAGACAGCGAGTGTTAAAGCAATGGCAGAAATGTCAACCTAAATAGGCTATCAAGAATGTGATAAAAATAAAAAAATCCAAGCGAATGTCAACTACTGAGGACGAAAATAAAGCCTAGGGATAGAAATCACCGGGGTCAAGCTGTGAGGAGAGTAGGACGGTCTGCTTGCTAAAGTGGTTGGATTCCGGCAAGATGAGGTGTCGAAATTGGTCGCCGGAATCTTGTTGTTCGCCGGAATCTGGTTGGTCGCCGGAAATTATGCTAGATCTGACTCGGGAAAGGAACCTGCAAGAAGAAGAAATCGAGACAAAAGAAAAGGAAAGGAAACCAAGAAAGGACAAGAAACAGATCAGATCAGATTTTCGCCGTTCGATCTGATTTGGTTGATTCAGCTCTGCTCGGTACTCAGTATCCGGCGGCGGAGCAGCGGCGGAAGGGGAACCGGAGCCGTCGTATCAAAAAACAGATCGATTTCGCCGGAGAAAGTGACCGGCGGCGGAGGAAACCCGGCGCTGGCCGGAGCAGGTGCCGGAGCTAAACCCTCTTGTGCCTTGATGAGGAAAGAAACAAAACCCAAAGAGGACGCAAGCTTGTTGAACACGATCGGAAGACCAATGGAGATTAAGAGGAAGCTCTAGAAGCTTCTGCCAGTAATCAGAAGAAACAGGAAACGATTTCTCGCCGATAAATGCTCCCCACTAGTCCATCAATCGAGAGAAGAAAAGACTCCCTAATATCTTTACGAGTTAGCAAGCACAGAGACTTTTTTAAATGATCGAAATCTTGAAATGGTATTACTTAATTCTTGTTTTTATATAGAATGAAAGAAGTAAAAGAAATGAGAGAGGGGCTCTTTGTAAAAAAAAAAAAAAAAGCAGAAAGGTTCCCACTTAAACCAGACCGACTTACCTTTATCCTCCTTTTTCATAGTCCTTCTATTTTATATAAGCATAAATTACACTTCACCAGTAAACATCTATCTCTACATTTTACAAGAAGTTGATGCTCTTTTGCTCTGTGACCAGCTAGGTACTTCTGCTCGTTAGAAGTGTATCTTGTGAATGCCCATGGCTGACATGACAGATGTGTGTTTTCTACCAAAATTATGAGTGTGTGAGTATTTTTTTAAGCTTAGAACACTTTTCTTCTCTCTCCCACCTTCCATGGCTGACCCTCACCTCCTTCACCATCTCTGCACCATTTCAGATATACAACAACTCACAAAACACACCCCCACTAACACCATTAAATTCCACCCGCGGCCACCTTAACCATCTGACCTGTTTCAAAGGAGAAAATGATAAAAAGTTGAAGGTCGATACCAGAAAAAGAAACATTCTGGTCTACACTCTCACCAGGAAATATTCTGGGCTACACTTAGTTGTTGTCCCAGATAAATGTTGCTTGTGTATTTCAATGCTGCTAAAAAATAAAGAAAAAGAATTAAGAAAAATGGTTTATTGCTACATTTTTTTTTTGAATTTTAGAATAGAATCTTGAATAAGTAGTTACCATGAGCGACAAGCTTAAGACAAGGGGAAGTTCTCTTCAACAATCAATATACTGTTGGTGTCTCTGCATTTTCTGTGTGAACAATAGAAGAAGAGGGGGAAGGAGGAGCACCAGTGATGGGGGAGGGAGAGGGGTGGGGTGGGGTGGAGAGAGAAGTAGAGATTGGGATGAAGAAGATGGAAAAAGAGGGGTGAGTCAAGGGGCAAGGGGAAGAAGCAGTAGGGGGTGGGGGAGGACTATATGCCCTTCTCTTCTTTGTATTATCTATATGCCCACAGCTAAAGCGTGCTGACTGTTGATATACTTGCATGAAGTTTTTTTGTACTTGTATGAATTTTGTTGTTGTTGGTTTTATCATTTGGTCATAGTATAAAAAAATATATTTTTGTTTTTGGTTGATGGGAATAAAGTTTCCCAGATATAGGTATCAACTCTTAAACAATTATGAAGGTATGCATAGATACACAAATACATATAAAATTATTGAAACAAATGTAGAGCCTTCCTAACCATTTCGAAACTGTTTCTAAGAAGATACCTCGTCATTCCTACAATTCCCGGCAAATGACATTCGCTACAACCAATTTTTAGTCTGGACGATTGCGACAATAAAATGATACTGTTGAGGAAGTGATGAATCTTTTCATAACCATTTTGAAACAATTTCTAAGAAGATACCTCGTCATTCCAACAATTCCCGGCAAATGACATCCGGTACAATCAATTTTTAGTCTGGACGAGTGTGACAAAAAAATCATACTGTTGAGGAAGTGAAGAATCTTTCTTTTTGTAGTGCTCATCCTGCTCCTTCATGAAATGATTATGATAAAAAATGATTTTACTAATACGGAATTACTGAAAATTAATGAAATTAAAGCACGACTTACTTGTTAGAAGCCCCTTTTGCATCCATTTAGCGTATGCTTTGAACAATTCAAAGTCATGGGGTCAAGACTCAAATGGGTGTTTTTTGTCGAAGATAGGAGTCAAGACGACCTTACTCCCTGAATCGGAACCAAATTGTATAACGTATGGAGACTTGTTCCATTTTCCATGTTGCCTATTCCTCAACATTGGTGTCTCAATCAGTGCTAGGTTGGCAGCGTAGCACGATTCTTGTTTTTAGAATCTGGCTTGGAAGGTCGCTATCACGAATCTCATATTCGAACTGTGTATCTGGATTTGGACCTACTGAAGACAACGGGGCAACAATCAACTGTTGCATTGTGTGTGCTATCAAAATGTGTATCTGGAAGTTGATGAAGGTTGTCCTCCATATTGTATCACCTTCAGCAGAGGTTGAGATGTCATCCTGTTGTTTCTCTTGAGTTGCTTCAGATACACTATGCAGTGTATCCGGATGTATAACTTCAACCTTTTGAGCTCCAACATTCACCTAAACACAAGAAAATAAAGATTAAAAGCACCAATTATTACTAGCTTTGGAATTATATCTAAAATATAATATGATGACTATTTGGAAGCTCTGTATTTGTCTTTTATTGACAGATACAAATATTATATGTAACAACAACATATCACTTTATGTTAAAATGGTAGCTCAGATTCATCTCCTTCATGAATCTCTTCTGTCGAGGCCTTCAGTGTGTCACCACTACCATTAGCATTGTCAGGTGCAACATATGACATATCCATATTGTGGAACTCATCACCATCAACCCCTTGGTTTACACCATCATCTACATTTTGATTTGCTTGACTATCAGAAACCTGTTAATAGCAAAAAAGTGAGATTACTAGAACATAAATTAGGCATGATTTGTCATGTAATTTCATTTACCTTTGAATCGGAGTGAGATTTCCCTTTGATGGATTCCATTGCCATTTTGAATTGGTTATCCATATAAGTAAGAAGATCCAGGAACTTGATGTCAGCCTAATTGTAAAAATGGATAGATGTCAGTTCTTAGATACACTGACGTGATTGAAAAGTTAAATAAAAAATAAAATGATACTACAGCTTTCTTGAATAACTCCAGGTCTTGCCTCAACAGAGATACCTCAGATTCTTCAGTCTTATTGCTCGCATCAGATGTGTGTTTGTCTTCAAGATTTGGCATATCCACATCTACGGGCTGTTTTGGCTCATCGCGGAGGCTTGACTTAACGGTGTCTTTTTCTCTAATATTCTGCTTATCCACAGATTGTGGAGCATCTAATCGTTGTTTCTCCTTCATAATTGGTGTTGGTGATACATATAGCAGAGCGACGTTCACTTTTGGTGGTTAGGCCACAGACTCGGTCTTTGATTTCTTTGAAAGAGGAGCTGAAGACGGACCAGTTTCAGTTGTAGACCATTATAGGAGGTGTAGAACTGAAATCCTCAAAATCCGTCTGAAATGGTTTTGATTTCAAAGACCAGACAACATACACAATTCCAGATGGATTTGAGGATTTCAGTTCCACACCTCCTATAATGCTGTACAATTGAAACTGGTTAGTCTTCAACTCCTCTTTCAAAGAAATCAAAGACCGAGTTTGTGGCCCAACCACCAAAAAGTGAACGTCACTCTGTGTTATGTATCACCAACACCAATTATGAAGGAGAAACAACGATTAGATGCTCCACAATCTGTGGATAAGCAGAATCTTAGAGAAAAAGACACACCGTTAGGTCAAGCCTTCGCGATGAGCCAAAACAGCCCGTAGATGTGGATATGCCAAATCTTGAAGACAAACACATCTGATGTGAGCAATTAGACTGAAGAATCTGAGGTATCTCTGTTGAGGCAAGACCTGGAGTTATTCAAGAATGCTGTAAGTATCATTTTATTTTTTATTTAACTTTTCAATCACGTCAGTGTATCTAAGAACTGACATCTATCCATTTTTACAATTAGGCTGACATCAAGTTCTTGGATCTTCTTACTTATATGGATAACCAATTCAAAATGGCAATGGAATCCATCAAAGGGAAATCTCACTCAGATTCAAAGGTAAATGACAAATCATGCCTATTTTATGTTCGAGTAATCTCACCTTTTTGCTATTAACAGGTTTCCGATAGTCAAGCTAATCAAAGTGTAGATGATGATGTAAACCAAAGGGTTGATGGTGATGAGTTCCACAATATGGATATGCCATATGTTGCACCCAACAATGGTGAGTGGTGACACACTGAAGGCCTCGACAAAAGAGATTCATGAAGGAGATGAATCTGAGCTACCATATTTAACGTAAAGTGATATGTTGTCATTACATATAATATTTGTATTTGTCAATAAAGACAGATACAGAGCTTCCAATACTCATCATATTATAATTTCAAAGTTAGTGATAATTGGTGCTTTATTTTCTTGTGTTTAGGTGAATGTTGGACCTCAAAAGGTTGAAGTCATACATTCGGATACACTTCTTAGTGTATCTGAAGCAGCTCAAGAGAAACATCGGGATGGCATCTCAACCTCTGCTGAAGGTGATACACATATGGAGGACAACCTTCATCAACTTCCAGATACACATTTTGATAGCACACACAAGATGCAGCCGTTGATTGTTGCCCCATTGTCTTCAGTAGGTCCATATACACAGTTCCAATATGAGATTCGTGATTAGCGACCTTCCAAACAAGAATCGTGCTACGCTGCTAACCTAGCACTGATATTGAGACACCAATGTCGAGGAATAGGTTATAGAATTTGGTTCCGATTCAGGAAGTAAGGTCGTCTTGACTCCTATCTTCAACAAAAAACACCCATTTGAGTATGACTTTGAATTGTTCAAAGCATACGCTAAATGGATGCAAGAGGGGCTTCTAACAAGTAAGTCTTGCTTCAATTTCATAAACTTTCACTAACTACGTATTAGTAAAATCATTTTTACATCATAATCATTTCATGAAGGAGCAGGATGAGCACTACAAAAAGAAAGATTCTTCACTTCCTCAACCGTATAATTTTATTGTCGCACTCGTCCATACTAAGAATTGGTTTTACCGGATGTCATTTGCCGGGAATGATGAGGTATCTTCTTAGAAATGGTTATGAACTCTGTATTTGTTTCAATAATTTTATATGTATTTGTGTATCTATGCATACATTCTTAATGGTTGATACCTGTATCTTTGATTATTGTGTATATCTGATGAAGCTTTCTACATGCTTATGCTGTGTATAATTAGTTGATGCATTCTTAATGCTTTTTGAATTAGTGTGTATCTGTTAAGACTGATCGGTACATTGTTTGTCTTGAAAACAAAACGTGCAATTGTTGAAGGTTCCAAATGGATGAGATACCGTGTGCACATGCATCTGCAGTTTTGAAAAGCAAAAATATAACCAATGAAATACTGAACTGCTGTGACTACTAGAAGCCAGCAACACTACTTAAAACATGCGAGCTTCCTATGTGCCCACTTCCGGATGAAAAGGACTGGCATATACCAACAAACATATTGGAAGAAGTGGTTTTGCCACCCATCTACAAGAGACCACCCAGAAGGTTGTGGGCGTGTTGGTCATAACAGGCGTACTTGTAACTATCACCCAAGAAGGAAGTGATTGATTGTGTGTTTTCTGATACATTGGATAGTTGTTTTTTTCCTGATACATTGAGTATGATTTTGTTATGTTGGCATTCATATGATGATTTTTTCTTGGTCATACATTGTTTGTAGTTCCTTTATTTATTTTTTTGACATGTGTATGTGCTTTTCAGCATTATATATGAAACCGTGCTTTTGACAAACTTTACCGGACACACTATTTCTGTATCAGATACACTGTATCTATGACAGATATACAGTGTATATGTGTCAGATATGCAGTGTATATGTGTCAGATACAACTGCCAAAACCCAATGCATCCTGTCCTTGCAATTCACTGGAATGAAGACCTCATCAACAGTATGCCACGGCGGGGAGAGCAGTAGAGATTGGGATGAAGAAGATGGAAAAGAGGGGTGAGCCAAGGGGAAAGGGAAAGAAGCAGTAGGGGGTGGGGGAGGGACTATATGCCCTCCTCTTCTTCGTATTATATATATGCCCACAACTAAAACTTGCTGACTGCTGTACTTGCTTGAAGTTTTTTGTTCTTGTATGATTTTTTTTGTTTCTGGTTTTATCATTTGGTCATAGTATAAAAAAATATATTTGTGTTTTTGGTTGATGGGAATCTAAGTTGCTCATATTTGGGTGCGGGTATCCGACTCGGGTGCGAATCTGAGGGTCGAATTCGGTAAATCTAAATTTTAAGATTTGCGTGTACGGATCCAGTGATGGGATTCGGCTAAAAAAATTCAAAATTATAAAATAGAGCTATAAAGATATTCTAAATTTTGAAAGATTTTCTGGGTCATCTTCTCCAAGACCCCAACTTCTTATTTCAAGCTCTCTGGTTCTTTCCCTCAAAAAAGAAAAAGAAAGTCATTGCTATCGTCTACCAGAAGTCACAACACAACCGCTTGAATTCTTAGTTTCTCTCCATTG
Organism: Jaltomata sinuosa; assembly: GCA_003996215.1. NCBI lineage: Eukaryota > Viridiplantae > Streptophyta > Magnoliopsida > Solanales > Solanaceae > Jaltomata > Jaltomata sinuosa. The sequence continues at coordinate 923,107 of QJPP01000040.1, forward strand.
GGCATGAAACGAAGCAATGAATGTTGACCGAGAGGAAAAGCTAAAAAGAAGACAAAAAGACTACAATATTGAAGGTATGTCATTTCCCATGTCTTAAATCTATTTTATCTTTTATTTTGAGAAATTAAAATCTCAATTTTCCCCGGAGTTTGTTCATGGACTTTGGTCAAAGTATTCGATGTGGGTTGACCGAATCCCACTCGCATCACGCGCCGGTGTCATGTCGACACGGGTGCGCAACAAAAATGAAGAGTCCGTGCAACAGTTCAACTTAGATGAGAATTGCTTTTATTTTTGGTTTTTGTTTATGGTGACACCTGTACCACTTGTGTACTTAAGTATCAAAGAGAGACGGATGATGCTAATAATCTGTTCTAATGCAACAGATATTTGGACTTAAGAATGAAGCTTAAGAAGATTAAACTTAAAGCACAGGAATTTGGTAGCGGTTTATCTCATATTTGATTGAGAAGTTCATAACTAATCAACAAATAGATTCCCAGTAATTACCAAACTTTGATTACTTCAAGTAAAATGCAATGACTAGCACATTTGATTCTGAAGCATTTAATTGGACAAGAAAGGCTAGCTCAAGTGGAAAGCACTCTCCACCTCGAACCTTGAGGTTGGATGATTGAGTCACCATGGGAACAAGGTGGAGAGGACCAGTATTGACTCCTAGGGAGAGGGGTATGGGATTGGTAGATTTAGATTACCATATAAATAATTAAAAGATTTTGAACATTTAGTTGATCTAGTCAAATATAGAACCGCAAATGGGGGAGCACTCAAATTGATTAAAGTCGTAATAATAACCATAACAACTGAAATAGACCAAACAACACATAGCTATGATAAAGAAAATTGGGAAGGACTGAGAAAACAGATATTCCATCTCCCCTAGAAGTATGCCTGAACTTTATAACACTTGTTAGTTATTATTTCTGGCTCCAAGAAAAGCTTTGACACGCCAATACATAGCATGATGCTTCAGGAATTCACGCATGGGAGGAGTTTTTCTCCGAACATCATTTTCTTCTTCATCATTGTTGTCGTCATCGACGGCGTCATTGTCATTGTCAGCGTCAGCTTCATCGTCATCGTCATCGTCATAGTCATAGTCATAGTCGTCGTCATCATCATCATCATCTTCATCCGTCGACTCCTCAGATGATAGATCAAGTGGAGGCAGTAACTCCCCTTTATCTAGCAAAACAAGACTTTCCTCGTAATTGTCAAAATAAAAAGAGTACTCAGTGCCAACAATAGAGGTGTATTCCTTTGTTTGCGTCTCAGGATTATACAAAGCTAGCATTCCTGTTATGTCTGTCAACAATATTTCACTATAAGCAGTAAAGCCCAGTATCATGCCCAAATACCCCTGGCCAAGTGCAACATTATATTCCTTGCTCCATGAATCTGTGTCTCCATACTGTTTCATTACCCAAATGGAGCAACTGCTGCTCATAATACGTGTATCATACTGATACACAAGAAGTAATTCCTCACACTCTGCAGCATTCAGATTCGTAGGTGGTACATTAACCAAATCTTCTGGTAATGATAATTCCTGAAAAATCTCCTCATTGAGATCAAACATCATAAGCAAGTTCTCCACCCTTCTCTCACCATTTCTCTTGTATGCGGTCCAGTGAACTTTCCCACAAACTACAGCTTGTGTCCAGAAGTACTCTACAACACCGGTATCTGGAATAAAACCATCAAAATCCTTCCAGATTCCTGAACTGAGTGCATATATCTGAACCTTAGGTGGCAGCAAGTACTGACCATCCCCATGAGCATACGCCATCCTCACAACCTTGTAATCTCTTGTTTTAATTGCAAAGCCAAACCCAAAGACAAACATATAAGTCCCTGGGTTGTTGCAACAAAGAGGAGTCGTTGGGAGGGTGAGGCATCTGTTTATCCTGGGGTTCCAAAGTACCACACGATTTTTATATTCAAATAAATCATCCAACAAACAGAGAACACCGTTGAATATACCAATGATCCTACAATAGAAATAATCTGGCACTCTGCCATAAAAAGGGGATTCTAATGTTATTACAGTGTCAACATCTGACACATCATAGAGTAGAATTGTTTCTTTCTTGAAAGCTGTGCAGAAATACCTCTTGATTTCATATGCAGAGGGTTTTAGGAGAACCGATTGTTGTGTATGCAGCCATATGAATTCAGGGCTTGAAATTAGTGAGTTCCAAGATTCTGATAAACACCTAAATTGGAGGAGAGATTTGGGTGGGAGCCTTGAGAAGATTTCGACCATCATCTCTTTAGGTAGATATTCCGACATTTTTCTTTGGGAATGAAGTTAAAGATTTTGCTCTTTTTACTCACTTTCTATTGTTTAAGAAGAAAGGTTGGGTGGGGGAGGGTGAGCTCTGGAAAGAGAGACTGCTTGCTGGGTGTGGGCAGGTTTTTGAAGTATCGATAATGAAGAGAGCTTCAAAAGCAAGTCGTGGTGGAAAGAAGTCACAGGAGGCACTATTTATACAGGGTTAATAGGGAAAAGACTAAATTTTGTACCAAAAACAGCAAATGGATTCTAATCAAGAAAGGAAAACTGTTCAATAACTTGCTTAAGATCTCTCCTCACATTTAGGACACAAAGATTCCGAAAATTTATTTGAGCTTAGCAATCAAAAATTAGGGAAAAGGGGAAAACATACCCTTCAACTTTGCAATTTAGAGCAGATATACCCTTTGTTAAAAAAGTGGTGCATATATACCGTCGTTGTTAACAAATGGTGCATATTTAACTTTTTCGTTAACAGACCTATATTTATTGTATTAAAAAAAATCCCAAAACTGGTATTTTAATTCAAAAATGTCACGTGGCTGTAAAAAAAAATTTAGTTGGGCCGGGTCTGGTGGGGGTAAAAAGATGAGTGAGGTAATTTTAAAGGCATGTGGCACTTTTGGAATTTAAAAAATTAGTTTTAGGATTTATTTTTTATTTCAGTAAATATAGGTCTATTAACGAAAAGGGTAAATGCACCATTTGTTAGATAGAGAGGGTATATATGCACCACTTTTTAAATGAGGGATATATCCGCTTTATATCGCAAAGTTGGGGGGCATATTTACCCCTTTTTCCAAAATATTATTTGAGCTAGTTTTGTGCATTGTAGCAGGGTAGTTATTGTGGTTTCAAACTTTTATTGAATTTCTAAAAGAAAAAAAGAGTCCAATTAATTACTTTCCGATTTATCACTATTCTGTTAGTTGACTCACTTATGGTATCTGATTTTGTTTTATATAAATTGGTAAGTAAGCTGATATAGTGATGCTTGCGTCAATAAGATTTTACATATCCAATTTGGACTTTTAGGGATGAAATACATTAGATTGTATTTAGCTCTTGATAGTAGGATGATGCGATTTCACAAAAAAGAAATGAATATTTTTTATAACCGTGGTGTCCATGTTAGCTTGCGACTGTCACCTCCCACCAACAATATGTATCAGGTAACTCTGTTCACCAAGGCTTAGATCAGATAGGAAGAAATCACCTTGTATTTTTGTCTTTGATGGGATTTAAACTTGATACCCCATGGTGCTCAACCCACTTCATTTTGACCACTAGCTACACCCTTGGGTGCAAAACAAAAAGAAATGAAAATTCTGAGAAAGAGGAGGATCACACTTCATGATTCCGTGTGGATCCCTAAAGCACCGAGAAAGGTGTTTTTTTTTGTGTGGTTGGTGGCAAGGAGTGTGATCCTAGCAATGGAAATTTTGAGAAAGAGGAGGATCACCTATGTTGGTGCTTCATGTGCGAAAGTTCGGATGAAAGTGGATCTTTTATTGCACTGTGAAGTATCTAATAGGTTATGGAGGCGGCTTTGCAAAGTTGGACTCACAGGAGGGGGAAGAGAAGCCCAAGGGCATGGAGTATTGCACCCTTACCAAACATGTGGACAATTTGGAAAGAGAGAAATATGAGGGCTTTTGAAGGGGTGGAACAAGATTTTGTAAAATTGCAAAGTAGTGTTTTGTCTCGAGATTTTTTTTGGTGTACTTATGAGGTCCTTATTCGTATAGAGGATTGAATCTCTTTTGTTGAGAACCATGTTTTGGTGTAGGTTCTCAACAAAGAACAAACGTGAATACTTGACTAGATAAGTAATAAGAATTTAATCTAGTTCTAAAAATACCGTCAATTAAGTCCCCGGCAGCGGCGCCATAAACTTGTTGCTTCCAAGTGCACACACAAGTATACATGGTCTCCAAGTAATAAAGTGATTAAATCGAATGTCGAACTTAGACTTGTGATTAACTGTTCAGTAAATTAATCTAGAACTTATTATCTAATCAAGTTTCTTCAAATTATGATTTTGTTACTACTATAATTGCAATGATTAAGAATGTCAAACTGCAACTATAGCAAGAAAGATTATTGTTACGAATTCAAAATCAGTAGAGCTGAATGTTCCAGGGTTGTGGTTGGTTCACCAATCCTGATGGGTTCTCAAATTATTCCTTCTTAATCCGAATTACCTATGACTGTTAATTAGGCAGATTAGAATCAGCTACAGTATTCTCCCAAATTACTACTCGCCTATTCAGAATAGATTGTTATATTCCTATGGAATTAATCTATTAAGAACGCACTACATTTACGACATGTAATTGAACAAGGTAACTAGGTATATCCCTATCCTAGCCATAAGTCCATGCCCCAACTCTAGGGTTTAGATCAAGTCCTCTTTAGTTCTTCTCTAGTCTAAGAACGTCTTTCCCAAACATATCTTAGATAGTTGATAAAACCTAAGTTGGCCAAACAATTAAACAATTATGCATAGAATTAAAGAAGCAATCAAACTCGATAATTCATATCAAGATAGAAATAATCGTCAAACGTCAATATTCATGATTTCGACAACCCTAGAACTAATGGAATTAGCTTCGCATAGTATTCATCTCAAAATGAAAATAAGAATTCATAAACTAAGAAAAGAATGGAAGAAAAAAGTAGAACTCATCACCAAATTCGATAGCCTTCACTCCTCATACGCTCCTTGTCTCAAAAGCAGTGTAATTCTCTCCAAAAATCGTTGTGGCTTATATAGGGCGTATAAATTCCGTAGGACAAAAATACCCTCTTTAAACTCAACATGGCTTTAGGTATCAGCGCCCTGAATGGCGTTTCGCGTGCCAATCGCGTCCATGATTTCCAGCTTCAGGCAATTGGCGCCATCACGGGGCTAGGCGCCCTCTGTGTCTGGATTTCCTTTCAGGTGTTCAGCAGTTGGCGCCATGGTTGTCGTGACACCTGCCTAAGGCGTGTGACTGCTTCTTCCCTTATTTGGTTCTTGATGAATTTTCCTCCTTGTTTTATCTAAATGTCCCTGAATCATCAAGTAAGTTAAGTTGGGACTTTTGAATTCAAAATCTAAGCATAAAGAGCAGTAAATGGATTGAGAAAATGACAAACTATATAAAATATGCCCAACATCCATACTATAAGTTACAATAATTATCAATTTAAAATGTTCTAAAAGATCGTGGGCAAAGAAGAACTTTGTTGACTCCTCAAATGCCTATGGGTGCATAAAATGGAACAGAGGGAGTGGTGTTTACTACTATTTAGTTAGATGAGGCTATTCATTGGCTTCTGTGTTATGGTAAATTGGTAATGCAAATGGGGTTTTCAGATAAGCTATTGGTTCATAATTTAAGAAACTTTTGATTTGGTGTATTCTCTATGAGCTAGTGCATGAATCTCCATGTGGACTTGTCTGTTAGTTTATGCGAGGATTGGGTTCGAGCCGTTTACTGGTGGTTTTGGAGGTTTTTGCGTTGAAGAAACTTATGCTGGATACTTGGTGTGTACTCTAGGCTTGTATTGTACAATGCCACACTCCACACAAAAGTTCTCTCTTGCTGGAACAGAGATGGTCTCACGAAATGTCCCTCAAATTCTGGAATACTACACCCCAAGCTATCCGTTGGACAGAAAGGAACAATGGAATTTTTGAAGGGGGCGAGAGAAACATTCCTTGTCTCAAGTTTAAGGTTTTTCGTTTGCTAGTCTTATACAACATATAGATGCCATGTTAGACATGATCTTGGAATTGCACAAGTTGCAATTATTTTTCTGCTACACTAGCTTATTGCTTATCCATCTTTTATAATACACCTTATTATGTATCAAAAATTTGGTGTTTACTGACTAACTTATGTTATTCAGGAACTCAGCTGCTTGACTATTAGACAAACTGGAAGAGGAAAGTTTGCAGAGACAGAATGGATTGAATCATGGAATGGGAATTACAGGGATAACTTTTACTGTTTAAAGTTTCCATATGTTTTGGCAAAGGCTGGAAATATTGTTTTCTCCTGATCGCGGAAAAGGATATAGAAGATTAAAGCTCCAACCTAAGTAATTTGTTTCAGTTGGATAGTGGTGCATGAAGCTGGCTTACGCGGCTTTTTACCTAAATTCCAGGGGAAATGAAATGAAATTCTTTTCGTAAGGCAAGAAAGTCGCCTAAGGAAAGTAGAAGTCTATGCACACTAACCGAATCTTTGGGGAAGGATGGTGGTGCAAATTGGCCTTTTCCCTTCTCCTTTCTAAAGCAAAAAAGAATGTCATCATTCTGACGTGACCTGAAAAAAGAAAGAAAAAGACAACTTGACGAAGTGAGGATTTAAACTTTGCAATAGATGCTTTCTATGTAAAGCAGAGGCAGAGAATGCAAAACATTTGGTGCTGCACTGTGTGGTAGCCAGGGATATATCGTGTACGTTCTTAAAACATTTTGGAGTTCAATGTGGGTGATAGTGCCAAAACAGTTTTAAGGAGGCTTTGGTGAGCTGGTGCCTATGAAAACAACAGCATACGCAGTATAGTCCCACAAAGTCGGTATGGGGAGGGTAGAGTGTACACAGACCTTACCTCTACCTCTGGTTCCAAGGACTATTAAAACAGTTATAAAGATTTAAAATGTAACGTCACCAGTTTGTTCTCTTCGAATTAAAAATTTGTCCTCTATAAACCTGGAATATTCTTGACACATTGTTAACTCCTTATTTATAATGCTGCATACTATATAATAAAAGCGATCATGCTAGAACTACAAGACTCGGGGTGCCTGATAGCTTTCCCTCGATCACCCAAATTGCTTGTTCGATGGATCATAATTAGGACTTAGTAGTTAAAAAAAACTCAATTTCAAGTGACTATTTCACAATTATTAAAAGTTTCTTGTTTAAACCGTTGTTTTAGTTGGAAAAATTCTTCAATAATATAAGGACTTCCAACACACGAGTTTGATATGTACTATAAAATGGCAAATGTATTAGTTGGTTCCACGCCTATAAAGTATCTCGTAATTAAGGGCGATGTAGGGATAGAAATATTAGAGTTCCTCAATATAGAATTGTAAAAGCTAAAATTATTCATATAATATGGATTGAATGGGGATTTGTTGGAATATATGCATAACGAAAACATTCTAGAAGTATAATGCTTATACAAATAGTAGACAACACACGATCATGTAAAACATACAAATGTGTTGGAATATAACTTGAAAATACCTTTCAAAGAGTGAGCAAATTAACTATCTTCAACAGGTTAGACTCTAATTTTGTGATCTTCTGAAATGATCTCAAAATAATAGTCGAACTCTCTTAATACTTGGTGGACAAGTATTATTCAAAAATTTATGTCTTTTCTAGGTTAAAAATAGCCTCGTATATAGATACACTTTTCCTTATTCAGAACCTAGATAAAAACTTGTTTCTTTCTCTCTCTAACAAGAAATAAAATCTCGAGACCGCGTAATTAATTATTGGGACTTTCTATTATAGAAATATAATTCAAAAAATCTGATTTGAATTATTTTATTCCTACCATAAAAAAATTACAAATCATTTCACTAGAAATTTGTAAATCCTCTATTTATATTTTGAAATTACTCATTAGACACTTATTTAATTCCTCAGGTTAAGATTACATATACTAATTAATAAATTAAATTACTAACTAATTTAATTTAAGAATTAATTTTCTTTAGAACATTGCTTAAATTATCTCATGTGTCGAATTCCTAACTCCACTTGTAAAATTTGACACAATGAAAACTTATAAGCTTCTCAAAAGGTGTATCATTATTATCATGAATTCCATCAACTAATTAACTTATTATTTCATCAATATATGTTATTATCATCCAATCTACTGGACATATTGATTCATCTCATCCCTATCAAGTTGATAAATACACCCCCCCCCCCCCCCCCCCCTTCTTTTTAAAGCTAAGATAGAGAAACAAACCTCCACTGTCTATGGTTTTTTTTCACAAATAAAACGGAACTTTCTTTTATAGAATTATTTTCTTCTGTGCAAATTGTAAATCAAATGATTAGTGAAATCATTTTCTCCCAAGATGTTTGTGGTTCAATTCGAACCCATACAGAAGTAACAAATTATGAAAGACAAAATAAATGTAAAAATATGATCATAAAAGGAATGAAGTTCCTTGACCCCAAGGGAAGAAAAGAAGCAGAAAAAAACTATTTCCATATCTATACATTGTAATAGAACTTCATAAAATTCAACTCCTACACACTGGTGTTTGTGGTACAGTCTGAATCCACTTATAAAAAACGAAAACTACATCAATTTACTAAATCTATACATCAAATCAAACCAACCACAATGTACCCAGAGTAATCTCACGGGTGGGGTTTGAATACATCAAATCAAACCAACCACGATGTACCCAGAGTAATCTCACGGGTGGGGTTTGAATACATCAAATCAAACCATACATAGAGTTTTGACTTTTATATCATATAGCAGGACTTACAGTCGCTTGGTTCACAAATGCAAGAAATGAAACATTACCTAATTATAGTAGGGGCATCGTTTGTGATGCAAACAACATAACAGCAAAAACCATGTGCAGAAAAATGCATTAAGAAATGCAGGCAATACACACCTAAGATACTAGTGTATGAAACTTCCTTGCGTATAATACACCTCCTAAAGCCATAACCAACACAAACCTTTATACCTTTACCTATTACACCATCCGAGGCCATGTAAAGGATCGCCATCAGATTTTAAACCACAAACACTAAAGGCAGGATAAAGGATCGCCATCAGATTTGAAACCACAAACACTCTTCAATGCTCAACTTCCAGACCAATGAAAATTTTAAGCAGCATTACAAATCCACCTGCAATGAGTTGCAACAATTCTAGTCACGCCTCCAAGAAGAATATGTACAAAACAAAACACAAAGAAGAAATCCACAGATGCTCAAGCAGGCAGAGGAACCAAATATTAATAAAGGTTACCCCAAATGTTTGATCAAAGTTAGGACATTTCAGGAAATGTCAACCCTCTCTCTGCTGACTTATCCAGGAAGCTGATACTCAGCATGAAGGACGCGAGCCAGTCATAGCTATATTAATTCACTAGCTTTCCTGATAAGCAAATATTCACGTGTATTTGATGTAACCAACGTTTGGGGATCTGACTCAATTGCATTTCATTTGGTATAGCATTCCTCCAATACTTGTAGTTGTGATGTTGGGGCAAAAATGCATACATTTCGCCATCATTTACCTCACATTTTAGTACTTTCTTGTCACCTTTGCGTATCGATTCTATCACATTGAGCTTAATATCTTGGTTTTGATGTATATAGGTACTTTTACCACAAAGGAAAGCATTTCGAGGCATTTCGTCGGGATTTGAATGAAGATCACAAGACGACACAAGTTGAAAGAAGCAGCAGTTGCGCCACCTCTTGCAACGCAAGGATGGCGCAAGAAAACCCGCTCTCTAAATCTCAAATAAACTGTTGCGCCACCCCTTCGTCATACAGCGGGCCTCCTAGTTCGAATTGGAATTGGCTATTTTAACCCTTGCTCAATCCTGAACTCTATAAATATGTATTTTTACGGGGAAAATAGGGTTACACACTGATTTGAACGCAGAGTAGGGCAAGACAAGATTTCCTTCCGGTTTATTTCTTTTAAAGATTTCTTGTAATTTTCATGAATTCTTCGACACCTATGAGAACTATGAGTAGCTAAACTTTATAATTCTAGGGGAGCTTGTTCGTGAACTTTATAGGGAAAGGGAATCGATTCGTTAATGAGGATAGAAATATACCCTTTAGCCTTGCTCAGTTGATACAGAAGAAATATACATGCACTTCATTATTAACCGACGACCATATAAATATAGACATTAGGGATAATCGAGTAGTCTTAGAGTTATCGGCAAGATGCTCAATAAGTGATATCAACCTGAAACTCAAGAAAATAAATAAACTTCAAAGGATTGTCAAGTTGCCAAAGCCCTGGACTTTTACCTCACCTGATTAAAACTAACATTTCCTAGCTTGCAACAAGTGTTCTTAGTTTAACTTTAGCATAATAAAATCCCAAAATTATTTGTTTCTGGAATAGTTGAAACAAGAATTCGAATTAGACGATAAATCTTACAAGTCCATGTGGGTACGATATTTGGACTCATAATACCATATTACTTGTACAATCGCGTGCACTTGTGTGTGCATTTAGATGTAACAAGTTTTTGGCGCCATTGTCGGGGACTTGGGAAAGATTGTTTTCTAGTTTGAAATTTTATTACACTATTCAGGTTTATTGGTATTTCTGTTTATGTGCATCTCAGATGACAGGCCCAGTGTATGCCAAATATCAGGAGTCAAGGCAATCCCTTGGTTCCTTTTGATCAAGAAATTGAAAGAATAGTTAGAGAGCAGAGACAAATGGACGACAACAACTGTGATCCCAACCCAATCAATAATAGGGAAGCTCGACTGGTTGGCGGGTTAGCACTCGAACGGATTCCTGTGTTTGAACTTCGCCAGGCCCAGCCTAGAGAATGCATCAAAGGCCATTGTCAAGCCAAACATCACAGGGAACTTTGAGCTGAAAGAAGGAACAGTGCGGCTGGTGCAAAATACATGCGAGTATCATGGTAAACCTCACGAAAACCTGCACAAGCACTTGATGACATTCGTCGAGCTAAGCAAGAATTTCCACTATCAGAATGTCTTGGACGAATATGTGACGTTAGCACTATTCCCGCTCTCGCTGATTGGGGAACCTAGGGAGTGGTTGCGGATCTATCACCTCTTGGGGGATTTTGTCAAGCAAGTTTATAAATGGGTTCTTTTCATCCAGAACAACAACATACCCAGTGTATTCCCACAAAGTGGGGTTTGGGGAGGGTAGAGTGTACGCAGTCCGTACCACTACCTCAGAAGTGAGGTAGAGAGGTTGTTTCGATAGACCCTCGGCTCAAATATAACAGTCTAGAAAAAGACAATAATATAAGAACAGGAAACAATAGGTAGTAAAAAAACAGATAAGTAACAAAAACAAGACTACCACAAAATAATACTACAATCCATCTACCCGGAACACAAAACCTTACCAAAACTCCGAGAACCAGATACTACACACGTAGCACTACGACTACTAGCACGGACCCCAACACACGGCACACCTACCTACTAGCAAGGAAGCATCCCTACCTACTAACCTTCTACCCTAATCCGCGTTCTCCACACTTTCCTATCTAGGGTCATGTCCTCAGTAAGCTGTAACTGCGTCATGTCATGCCTAATCACCTCCCTCCAATACTTCTTCGGTCTACCTCCATCTCGCCTGAATCCATCCATAGCCAAAAGATTTCCGAGTTCAAAAGGATGGCGCAACGGTGACTCAAGCATGGAAAAGGTATAAAGGTTACTTGTGGGAATGTCCACATCATATGCAGCCGAAAGAGATTATCGGGCATAACTTCATTGAGGGATTGAAGCAGGACTCCAAAATGCTACTGCTCAAGGGCAAATTTTGTCTAAGAGTTATGATGAGATAGAGGTTTTGCTTAACTTAATGTCTATAAGTAGCCAGGATTATCAGGAAGCGAGCCGAGCATTCGTCCAGCAGAAAATCCCAGGCATATTGGAGGTAGAAGGTGTTGCATCTATACGATCAGACATTAGTCAATGCAATTAACTAATTGGTCACCACTCCCAATGTAAGCCAGGTACAACAAGCTTGTGAATTATGCATATTCGGGATGTCCTTTGAAACCCAAGCCCATCTACCTACCATGTTGGCCAGCAAAACCGTGGTGGTTGATATCAAGGAAATGCTTATAGTCAAAATTTCAGAAACCACCCAAATTTCTCTTGGGGTGGTAATCAAAACCAACAGAACAATTTCCAACGACCTCAAGCTCAGCAAACAAGCAGTTCCTTGGAGGAAACAATGAAGCAGTGGATGGACAACAACCACAGATTGTGAATGAAATGCAAAAGTCCATTCATGAACTTGAGCGCCATATGATAGTTGTAGTGCAGAGTACAAGACCACGGGGGGCACTTCCAAGTAACACCGAAAAGAACCCAAAAGAGAATGTTAATCAGTTACTCTGAGGAACGGAAGAGGCACCACCAAAAAGCAAGGAACGTGATGCAGAACTTGTACCAGCACAGCGGTCCGATCCAGAAAAGGAAATTGTTGAACAAGTCACATAGCAGCCCTAGATTATAGTAGCTAAACTACCTCCACCTTTTCCTCAGAGATTTCAGAAGCAAAAAGCTGAGCTAGCCAGATCTTGAACCAGGTACATGTTTCCTTTGGTGGAGTTATTACAGAAGACTCCAAACTCCAAAGTATGCAAAGGTATTCGAAAGATATTGTTGCAAGCAAAAGACGTTTGACAGAATTCGGGACTGTAGCACTTACAGTTACCGAGAGTGCAGCTCAAGGGTGAGAAAATAAGATACCTCCTAAGTTGAAAGATCCAGGTAGTTTTACCATACCCATTTTCATTGGTGACCAAGAAGCAGGGATGGCACTGTGTGATTTGGGCGCAAGTATCAACCTAATGCCAACTTCTGTTTTCAAACTTTAGGTTTGGAAGAGCCAAGGACGACAACTGTGACATTGCAGCTAGATCTCTGACATAACCGGATGGTATCATTAAAGACGTGCTTGTAAAAGTGGGACCATTTATTCTTCATGTGGAATTCATTATTCTCGATTCTGAGGCACCTATTATCCTTGGTAAGGGATTTTTGGCCACCGCCGATTTTGTGGTAAGAGTTAAAGCTGGTAAGATGTCCATGATAGTGGATGGTACAGAAGCTACATTCGATGTGTTTAAAGCTACCAGACTTCCGGCTCATTATGATGAATTAAAAGTTATCACTGTGGCAGAACCACAGATTACATATGCAGAGTTAGATCACTTCTTGACGTATAAGGATCCTTTGGAAAGAGCTCTGGTTTATGGTGATGAGCTAATCAAAGACGAAGAGGTAGAGGAGTGTCTTCACATCCTTGACACTACATGTGCATATGTTATTGCACTTGAGGAGCTTGAAAGGCCTGCCACGTGGAAAAAGCCAAAGCCCTCCATTGAGGAGGCCCCAGTTCTTGAGCTAATACCTTTACCTTCTCATTTACGTTATGCTTACTTGGGCACTGATAACACACTGCCTGTAATCCTCTCCTCATTGTTGTCGATGTGCAGGTTGAAAGGGCGCTGAGGGATAGAATTCAAGCTATTGGCTGGACCATAGCCGACATTCGAGGAATTAATTGCTCATTTTGCATGCATAAGATACTGCTAGAAGAAGATGCCAGGCCCAGTGTTGAGCAACAGAGAATGTTGAATCCAATAATGAAAGAGGTCGTCAAGAAGGAGGTGATAAAGTGGCTTGACGAACGCGTCATTTATCCCATTTCCGACAGCCATTGTGAGCCCAGTTCAATGTGTTCCAGAAACAGGCAGGATAACTGTTGTGAAGGATGATAGAGATGAGCTAGTGTCCCAAAGAACTATGACTGGTGGCGAATTAGCATTGATTATCGCAAGTTGAATACAGCTACCAGAGAGGATCACTATCATTGCCTTTATGGATCAGATGCTTGACTGACTGGTTGGGCATGACTACTATTGCTTCTTGGATGGTTACTCAGGCTACAACCCGATTATGGTAGCACCAGACCACGTTCATGATCCTCTGGTGCTAGCATAATCTGGTTGTAGCCTGAGTAACTCATAAAGAAATTGCACTTCTAGATGGCTCATCCAATCAAAGAAATACGAAAGGGAAAAAGATGTGAGAGAGAAGGGCAATCAATTCACATCCTTTTTTTAATAAGTGGCTTTAGAACATAAAGGACTTGCCAATTCAATATTCTCTTACTAGCTGCTGATCTCGATCATGCATCTCTCCAAATTTCCTTCTAAAAATTGATGTAGAATCACATCTTTCTCAAGGTTCTCTGAATAGAAGTGGAAGACAGAAATATGGGGCCAATGACAATGCATTTTCCAGTATAGAGAGAATGCACAAAGGAAGAAAAGACTAATCAAGCTTGAGCATTTAATCGGAAAAATTTATATCTTGTCCATCCCTTTTATATCTAGGGACCATCTTCAATGAGAAAACACCTATTTATACTTCAGAACTTTCATGAGAAACTGTACGCATACTACTTATACCATCCTTTTCCTGTGTAATGGACTAATGGTGCATGAAGCAGCTTTTCACTAATTGAAAACAGCCAATATATCAACCAGCAATCAACTAGATAAGGAGATCAAGGTTTCAATTTAATTTGCAGATCTGGACAAGCTAAGGAGCTCATTAAAACAAACTTAGCAATAGAGTAGTGCTTATGCTCTGGTACTTTGAGCATTAATTCACCAGGAACCCAAGGTCCCGGTAAGAGTTCAAGGTAAAATCAACTGACTTTGACTAGCTAGATCATACACTAGATAATTGAGATAACATGTGCAATTATAGACCTATTATATAAAAAGTATAATTTATTTAACGATCAGAACAACATAGCTACATCAAAAAGAAAAGGTTTGCAAAGATGCAACTGAAGCCCAAGATGAAGCAAGCAACATAAATAATCCACTGCATAATCTGATAAACTAACCACTGGAGTATGACTTTAGCTTCTTATCATCCAAGAGAGAGCCCAGAAAATAGTAATTCCAACTCCTCATCCTGTGAAGTGGTTCTCTGCATAAATGTGAGATAATGAAAACATAAAAACCCCATTTCATATACTTAACAATTAACACAAGCCATAAGAAATCTACGATACACTTATAAACAATACAACATCCACTAGCAAGTAGTCAAGTGACTGTAGAGATATATTTCTTCTCCCTCCTAAAAACAAACTTGCTCTTATACTAATCATGATGGTGAAACAAAGCATGAGAGACCAGTAAACATCAGAACAATTCTATCACAGTTTCTCCAACAATTACCCTATAAACAAGTAGCCTGCTATTGTATTATCACCAAACAATTGGTTGACTAGACTGACTACTGATCAGACGATGTGCCAAAACTTCCACCGGAAGAGAGGAAAAACAGCCACAAGAAGATATACAGATTGTGTGTCGTATGAATTTCAACTGAACCATTCTTCTCCGATAGGAGCTGAAGGGGTTATATTATTTACCTGAGCATGTTAAAGGAAGAGGAAAACAGTAATAGGCCAATATGTACCTGAATCGACAGAAGTTGCAGGATTTTGTTTAGGACGCGCATCCGATGAGTGGCATATGCACTGCTTGGTGGAAGTCTGCCCACTCTCTTCATTTCTTCATGAACTGCTCCCATTTTCCCTTCAGATCCCATCTGCCTAAGTGCTTCATTAGAAGACTGGGTGCTAGGGAGGCCACCTTTGGGGTGATTTAGGGCACTGCTACGATTAACTTGATAGAAGTGATCCATTGAACCACCTATAGATAAAAAGACATATTAAAGCACGGATAAATAAGAACCTCACAGGAGAAAAATAATTGAAAACGGCAAAAGATTGGCCCCTCTATAATGCTTAAGATGCCTATATATGTACAGAATAGAGACAGCAAACACCTTTAACCAACCATGCTTCTGAAATTTTGACATTACACATCAACTAGCTATAACTTTAGTAAATAAACATCAATTTCAGACTTAGAATTTACTGTAAACTGCTATAGATTAGGTGCTCTTTATTCTCTAACATGAGAAGATGACAAAATATGCAAAAAGAAAACAGGGAAAACACAAAACACAATATGCTTCTGACTTTTACAAAAAAAAAAAAAGCTTCTGAAACTTAGAAACTAATCAGCCTTTCTCTTCATTCGCATCGGTTGCATTCTCTATCCTTTTATATTTGGTGTACATTAATAAAAAATAAAAAAATAGCTAGAGAAATGTAGGTAGCATAATGCACGACAAACAGGAAGTAATTAGATATACAAAACGTAGGGCAAGAGGCACAGGCGGAGACAAGAACACATACAAAGGGGATTCAAATTAGAGTGTCACACCTACAATTTGAATTTGCAGCCTAAAGGAATTATTGAACCCCTTTGCCACTACACTAGAATCTTCCTATAAGACAAGGGGATTCAATAGATTATATATAATAAAAAAGAGTTCAGTTTTTCTATAGTTGCGCAATATGACTTTTAGGCAAAGGGGATTCAATTGAACTCCTTGCCAACACCTAGCTACGCCCCTGGCAAGAGGTACCAGTATAATTGAATATAACCTTCAAAATAAATGCATTAATCATCATAACCTTCAAGTGAACATGCATTTAAAGTCCAGTTTTCGCTAAATCTTTTTAAATCGCCTTATTATTCCGTTAAATTCAAGCTCCAACGGAATTTTTTTAAAAGAAAATGTTAATTTGTCCCCCTACATCCATTTTTCAATTTTTCCCCTTCAATACAAAAGCAAATCATAAATTCCATCTATTCAAAAAAAATTGAAACATTATCACATAGAGAGCACTAATCAACATGTACCAGACACATGAAATCACCCTCTGTCCCAATTTATGTGGCACAGTTGAAATTTTGAAATTCAAACTTCTAAACTTAGCTTCAAGTTTTTTGAAATAAAATTTATATATTTAAAAACTACACAAAGTAATATAAATCATAATAATTAACAGTTTAAAATATTCAAGGTCATGTAAAGAAATTTCTATTTAAAAAAACCTTAGATTCTCAAAATTTCAACTGTAACACATAAATCAAGACGAAGAGAGTAAAAGAAGTTTAAAGAGATAAAACAAAACGAAATTTCAGAACCTAAACTGCAGCAATTGAAATTCACTGTCGTCTCCGATTGCCGAACCGGAAAACAATTCGGGTTTCCAGAAAACCGGAGATTCTCGAAGAGCTGGGTGGACGATTATTTTATAAAAAAAATTATGGAAAAAGGACTTAAAATATTCTGAAATAAAGTGTATGCTTTTTCAGGAAAACAAAAAAGGAAAAATATTATTTGGGACTTATTCACGCGTTTAACGAAAGTGAGACACACTTTTTTTATCACGTCAGTATTTTGTGTTTAATAAGTACATATTTTGAATAATTTAAATGTTTAATTAGTATTAGTCCTAGTTGAGATGTCCAAGTGAATTATCTAAATAATTTTAGGGAATCATCAATGATTTAAGCCATTAGAAAAAATGAAAATAAGGTGAAGTGAGATGATGTGATGGATCTCATATTATAAAATTAATTAAATAATTTTTTCATACAATTAAATTAATGATAGTTGTGATTAACTCAACATAAAAGATTTTGTTGCATTGATTTTTACTTTAGGAATAGGAAAAATTTATCTTTATTTTGAAGGAAAAAGGTTGATGTGGTCTTTTTACATCTGTGGTTATATTTGAGCTATATAATTAAATCATTTAGGGGTCGTTTGGTTGGGAAACAAGTTATGTTGGGATTAGTTATGCTAGAATAAGTTATGTTGGGATTAGTTATGATAGGATTAGTTATTCTGGTATTATCTCTTATTGACTGTTTGGTTTGTTGTACTAAAAATAATATTTATTGCCTCCTTCCTAAGAATAAGGTGTTTGTTTATAAAAATACCCTCCATCTTATTTAGCTTTTTGTATATATTTTTTTGTAGAACTTTAGTTATTCATTCTTAAAATAAAACCTCCATCTTATTTAGCTTAATTATTTTTGTGTATGCATTCTCATGATTTTTTCATGTGCGTAGCTATTCTCAAAGCAATAAACTAGATAGCCCAAAAAGAAGCAATCATCATCACAGCCCATTTTCAGGTGATCTGCGAAGATCAACGTAGAAATGGCACCAGACATCCAATTTTAGTGTTGTTGTTCACAACATCATAGATAACAGTGGCAACAATAGAAGCAGAGAAAGCAAAAGCATAGACTTCTTTTTACAGAGTGGAGAGTAATTTTATCATTTTAAGGTCTTTATCCAAGATAAATTGTCCTGGTATTACTATACCACCAAAAGGGAGGGATAACTTATCCTGGTACTAATTTTTAATCCCGAGATAAGTTATTCCGAACTTGACAACCAAACACTCTATCAAAATTTTATTCCATCACTATTTATTTTATCTCATCACTATTTATTTTTATCCCTCACACCAAACGACCCCTTAGTAGCTCTCTTAAGTTATTTCGCTAAACTCATATCTTTGTTCGTGTATACTATTTATTAAAACATGTTTGTTTAAATATGTGGTTCATATTTCTTTATTTTTGTCTTACTCTAAATCATTAGATATTGATATATTTTTTTCAATTCTTGTGTTTATTGCTTACTGATGGGTCACTTTTCTTTTATTTTATAATCAATATATGACTTTCTTGAATAATGGTTGAAAAAGTGAATTTAATCTTTAATCATGGGGATAAGTGGGTCTTGATACCTCAGATTGTCTATATTAAAAAATTGATATCAGAAATGAGTTTTGAAAAGTCGATTACACACTCAACTATTGTAGCAATTTATTACACACTTATATTACTTAAAAATGAATTTATTTTCACCCAAAAGCTGATGTTGCAGAAATTTAAAAAGAAAAAGACAAAAAAGTGCGTTTATGAATAACATCAAAATAAAAAAGGGAAAAAGAAAGAAAAATTCATAGACCCCTCTCTTCTACATTGATCGTTCTTTCCACTTTTTCTTCTTCTTCATTCCGTCCCTCTTCTCTTCTCCATTTTTTTATTACTATCACCTTATTTTTTTAGATCTATTTTCTCTCTAATTGACTACTTATTCTTCACCGTTTAGTGATGAAATTGCCAATTGACTTGATGAAAATATTAACGTGGATATTTTTTTATGGTGAATGTAAAAATTCATAATAGTTATTGTAAAGTTTTGATCGTAACAACGATGATGGTATAATTTTGATGGTAAATTTAGTGATGGATCGTAATTTGTGATTTTTGATACCAAATTTTTGTGGGTCTTAAAAAATTTGAGCTTTTTCTTTTTAGTACTATTATGATAAAAATTTGAGTTCTTAAGTAAATTTTAGGAGAAAAAAATAACTTCTTTTATTGTGTGTAATTTCGATAGCAATAGATACAAGAAATAAATAATTTATTTATGAAAAAAAAAAGTATAAAGAGAGTATGAAAGTTTTTTGCGCTCTTAGTTGTCCATGGAAGATCTGACAAATATGATTGGAACGAAAAAAAATTAACGAGCTAAAGAAGTTGCTAAAAACATTTGTTGCAATTTTTGGTGGTATAAATGTTGAATTTTATGGCTGTGGTTATAATTTTTGGTGGCTGATTGAATATGCGCTAAGGTGTAATTAAATTCACTTTTAAGTAGGGGTGGGTATAAATATCAAAAAATTAAAAAATCGAATCGAATCGAATTGAATTAATTTAAGTTTTTAATTTTGATTTTTTGATTTTTCGGTTCGATTACGATTTATTTTTTTCTAATATTTCGGTATTCAGTTCGGTGTTTAATTTTGGAGTATCGACTATTCGGGTAAATCGAAAAAATCGAACTTTGAGGATGATGTTTTGGAGTTTCGAATGTTCGGTACTTTGAAAAATTTTGCACAGTAATTATTTGATTTGATTTATCAAATTCATTTTTTTTTGTTACGAACCTGCTTAATGGGCTATTTTTCTGTTTATAAAATGGTCTATTTTTTTTAGAAAAAAGAAATTATTTTATGCTTTTTAATTTAAAATAGACCTTTTTATTATCTAAATGAAAGCTGCTCATTTGCTTGTACCCAAAATCTATCAAGATGGATTATTTTATAGCAACCATCAAGACACAAGCTCAATTGTTGAAATTGTAGTTGGAAGAATGTCATTGAGTAATATACAACGCACAACATTACAAATGAAGCAAAACATGAATCATTAAATAATTAAAACATTTACTGTGCTAACTGAATTTGGAAAAAATCGAATCGAATCGAACTAATTCGATTTGATTTTCGGGACCTCATTTTTCATAACTGAAAATCAAAAAATCGAACCAAAATTTCAAAAAATTGAATACTCACCCCTACTTTTAAGTAGTACATGTGTGTAATTGATCGCCACAATAATTTAAAGAAACAATTACACAACATGTCACAAATTCATGTCTAATTTACACTATATACCAATACTATATTTAAATTATAATTCACACTTTTTTCCTTGATTATATTGGTATATCTTTTTCCTGGGACTCACGATATCACTGATACAATTCAAGCATATCTTTTAACAAGTTACACGCCTAAATTCAATTTCACTTTATCAAAATCGTATCTCTCAATAATTTCTTCCACCAAATTTGTGACATATCACAATTTTTTATCTTCAACACGATTTCAATCCTCTTTTCTCTCAAAAT
This sequence comes from Jaltomata sinuosa, assembly GCA_003996215.1. Lineage (NCBI taxonomy): Eukaryota > Viridiplantae > Streptophyta > Magnoliopsida > Solanales > Solanaceae > Jaltomata > Jaltomata sinuosa. The sequence continues at coordinate 943,840 of QJPP01000040.1, forward strand.
TGTGTTTTCCTTCAATTCAAATAACCTACTCAAAGTCTAGATGAAATTGCAAGGGTTATCACTGCTGCTCAGGAGGAAGAAAAGAGGATGACAATAAAATTTTGATCCAAATTTCGTGCATGTTTTTAAAGAGAGAAAAATATACAAGATTTCATGCATGTTTTTAAAATTAAATGTTTTTTATTTATATTTATGAAAATATCAATTGCAAATGCATCAGAAAAAGAAAAATAGATAAAATTTCATGCATGTTTTTGATGTTTTAAATTTTTTATTTGTATTTATGAAAAAATTAAATAAAAATACATTATTTATATTTGCTTGACACAAATACAAATGTATCGTCTGATATAAGTATATTTTTGGTATTTTATTGTGAATTTTATTCTTATTTTTTGTATCTATGAAAAATCAAATACAAATATATTATTTGTATTTGCTTCATACAAATATAAATGTATCATCGAATATAAATGTATCGTCGGATACAAATATATTATCTGTATTTTAATGATTCTGCAGTGAGTATATACAATTGAAATGTATTTGATATCTTTGAATTTGTATTTTTTGTATACATACTTCAAATGTATTTGTATTTGTACATTTTGTATAATTTAAGTGCATTTATATATAGGATTTTATACAATTAAAATACATATGCGCTAGTAAATTTATATCTTTGTATACATAATCTTGATTGTGTATAAATTTTTGTATTTGTACTTATATATTTGTATGTCAAATATCACTTATATCTTTTTATATAAAATAAAAAGGAAAAAAAGGTATAATACAAAATACAACGAGGGAGATAAAGGGGTGAAAATACAAAAATACAAAAAGGGAGAGAAAGAAAAAAAAAAAGGTATGTTTAATACAATTGTAATTTTATTTTGAATATATTTCATCTATTTTTGAATATGTATACTTTTGTATTTGTATTTATGTACTTTTAGCATATAAAATATAACATTCTTATACATTTATATTTATATATATATATATATATATATATATATATATATTATAATATTCTATGTCAAATACAAATGGTATGAGCTATAATCTCTAATGAAAAATTTGAATTAAGATCTTTTCCTTGATTTAAGAAATTTTGTTTGTTAAGGGATCCTATAAAAGATTGAGGAAATATTTTGAGCTTGATTTATGAAATTTTTCTTTTAAAAAAGATCTTGTTGTGAGAGTCCAGATCCTAGATGAAGACTGAGGAAATATTTTAAGTGTGATTTATGTGATTTTTTGTTTGAAAAAGATCTTTTTAATGCAATTCTCTCAATCAAGACTAAATATATTTGTATATGTGTGTCAAATTCTACACAAAAACAAGCGTGAAATACAATTGGTATATAAAGTGTTGATACAAATTGTAATTAAGCTAAATATTATTATGAAGGCCTAATTAAATTTATTTTAGTTGGTGTTTTTGAAATTTACTCTAATTTAAATGTGTAATGGACTTTTTGGGACAAGTTTAAAGTGAATTTGATGTACTTTTTCATTTATTAAAATATGTGGTCCATATCCCTTTATTTTGATCTTCACTCTAGGTCATTAGATATTGATATATATTTTTTAATTTTTATCTTTATTGCTTACTGATTGATCACTTTTTTTTATTTTATAATCGATATATGACTTTCTTGAATAATGGTTGAAAAGGTGAATTTGATCTTTAACTATGAGGATAAGTGAGTCTTGACATCTCAGATTGTCTATATCAAAAATTGATACAAGAGCAGAAAAAGTCTTGAGATCAAATTTCACTGTCACTCATTATCAAAAAATGAGTTCTGAAAAGTCGATTACACGCTTAACTATTGTGGCAATCTATTACACACTTATTCTACTTAAAAATAAATTTATTTTCACCCAAAAGCTAATGTTACAAAAATTTAAAAAGAAAAAAAAGCGTGTTTATGAGTAAAATCAAAATAATAAGAGAAAAATAAAGAAAAATTCATAAACCCCTCTATTTTATATTGAGCGCCCTTTTCTTTTTTCTCTTTTTCTTCATTCCGTCCCTATTCTCTTCTCCATTTTTTTATTACTACCACCTTACTTCTTTAGATTTATTTTCTTTCACTAATTGACTACTTATTCTTACCGTTTAATGGTGAAATTGATAATTGACTTGATGAAAATATTAACGGTGGGTATATTTTTTATGGTGAATACAAAAATTCATAATGATTGTTCTGAATTTCGATCGTAACAACGATGATGGTATAATTTTGATAGTAAATCTAGTGAAGGATTGTAATTTGTGACTTTTGATCTCAAATTTTTGTGAGTCTTAAAGAAGTTAAGCTTTTTTTAGCATTATTATAATGAAAATTTGAGTTTTTATATAAATTTTAGGAGAAAAAATAAGTTTTTTATTGTGTGTAATTTCGATAGCAATAGATATAAGAAATAAATAATTTATTAATGAAAAAAAATAAGTATGAAGAGAGTGTGAAAGCTTTCTGCACTCTTGATTGTTCATGAAAGATTTGACAAATATGGTTGGAACGAAAAAAAATTGACGGGCTAAAGAAGTTGTTAAAAATATTTGTTACTATAATGACCCGTTCAATCGTTATTAAAAGGCACCTCGTATCGGGTGGGTTATTCGTGCGAAGAAATGGGTTAAAAAACTTTCGGGTTGAGGAGTCAAAAATCTTGGGCTAGGCTAGTTTCGGACGAATTCTAAGCAATGTAAGGTCTAGAGGGTGCAGATTGGGTATTATAACCCGGGTTGAGGTAGTTTTTCCATTAGCCAAGACCTTAAGGAGTCCCGGAGGACTTTTCAAAAATCAATTTCGGTGAGTAGAACTCCCGATATCGAAGTTGACGTGAAAGAGTTGGTACGAAATGTCAGAATTTCAAAGTGTGTTATAAAATGGGCATTTTTGGGGGACTTTACGACTTTCTGTCCCATGTCAATCGTCATAGCGGTTGACACACTGTTGTAGCGACCTCCATTATAACAGAGAAATTACTGCTATAGCGAAAGTCAACGCCGGTCAGCAGCGCTATAGCGGTAGGTTCCGCTACGGTGGTACCACTATACCGTAGCATGGACCGCTATAGCGGAGCAACAAGGTCAAAAAACTCAAAAATGAGTTTTATAATTTCATTATCTCTCATTCAGCCCCAAAATAGACGAGGGTTACTCTAAGAACCCTCCCAGGCTGCTCCACAGCTTGAGAGCCATGGGGAGGAGGGATTCCGGCTAAAAGAATGTGAAATCATGAATTTCGGGCCTGTCATCCATCAAGGAACGCCTTCACGGAGCCAGAAATTACACTGCACAGCTGCTTGGCGTTCAGGTAGGCTAGGTTTTCTTTATAGAGTAGATTGACCTGCTTCTATTTCCTACTTGTTGTATAGTTGAAAAGGAGAATCCATATTTAGGCCCTCGGGCACGAAGTCTGGAGGAGAATTATTGTTGTTCGATTAGTTAATTTAGAATTGATTGAGTTGTGATAATTTATTGTGACATTTTGAATTGTTATGATTAATTGAGTGTTAGGTGATGATAAAATCTGAGGACTAGGGCATCAAAAAGGTTCGGGAAACCAAAAACTTGAATAATTAAACCACAGGTTAAAGAGGGGATCCTCTGAAATGTTGTTATAAGAAACTAGAATATCGTAATTGGTTGAATTACCAAGGTTAGGGGAGATCTCTCCCCATGTTGTATTTCGATACTAGAAGGAGGGTCAGGACTGGATGTATCTACTAGTATGTGTTAAGGGGTGACTTGGGGTTAGTCTTCGGATGAAATTTCAAGGTTAAGTTTATGTGCCCGAAATGGGGGTAGATAATAATTTTTTATTCTAATATGCATTATGTGTTCACGTACTATTTCGTAGTATTGTATGTGTTGCATATTTAGGGAATGAATTGTGAATGTCTAGTTATCCAGTAATCAGCCTTGTAAAATGAACTTATTTGTTTGCTTGTTGGTTTTACAAGTATATTTGTTCATTGGTTGTGATTGATTTGAACTTGTTATGACATTCTATTGGATCGGGTACCACGCTTGGTACAAGAATACTAATGGTTGGCTCGAGTATCACGCCTGGTACGAGTATACTAACGATTGACTCGGATACCATGCCTGGTACGAGATACTAACAGTTGACTCAAGTACCATGCCTGGTACAAGTTTTACATTGGTTGGCTTGGGTACCACGCCTGATATGGGTTAATTATGCATTATTGACTATATTTGTCGATGGTTCCATGAGTGTACTAGGTTGATTGTTAAATCTATAATTAATTACATTGGTCCTTGAGAGGTTGGGTTATTACACTTAAACGTGGGGATGATCTTGGAGTGGACCGGGCATTGAATGTTAACACTTAGATATTGGTCTAGGGATCCTTGATTGGTCCAGGTAATGAAAAAGGGTAAATATCATATTTATTATTGTTGTTAAATGATTGTTGAACCTGTTCTATGTGGTTGATAAGTAAAAAGGTAGACTGAGAGTCTGGAGTTGTACTACTGGCTATTATTATGTGTTGCACTGCTTTACTCAGTGCGGGTGTACTTATTGTTATTTATATGTTGGGTTCTTGAGAGGGCCAAGATTTATTATTATTTGGCGTATAGTTGATCCTTGAAGGGTCGGGTTAGTGTGCTTAAGTGACAAGGTGGTTCTTCTGTGAACCGAAGCCGTATGTTATGGGCATAAATGATGTATTTGGGATCCTCGCTTGGTCCGAATTATATATAAAAAAAAATGTATGTTGATTGTCAAAGAATTGTCAATGTCAGCTAGACTTACTACGTGCGGTTGATAAGCTAAGAAGGAGACTTGTGGTCTGGTTATAATGTTGATTGTTGTTACTTGTCGAGTATGGCCCTGAGGTCATTGGGGCAGTTTTGTACTAGTAGGTGACGGTATGACGAGTGCGATCTACGTCACTAAGTAGTGGGATTTACTCTGGATTATTGAGTCATGTGATTGACTTGGGTAAGAAAATGATAGTTCGGGTATGGACATAGATACTGGCAATGGTTAAGGTGACTTGGAAAGCCTAAGGGTTAGTGTGACTTGGGAAGTCTAAGGGATAGGCAGACTTGGGTTGACAATGGGTTTTGGTAAGTTGAATGTTAAAGGGTTGAGTATTGTAATTAATTGTGCATTCCCTTGATTTTTTATATGATGGTATGAGTGGATTCGGATCGACCGATGATGCCTATCAATACGTGTGTTTGTACTGATTCTACTCTTGCTATACCTTTTTGGGTATAGGTTGATTGCAGAGTTGGTGATGTTTCATAGGTACACGATGTTGATCTCTAACAGCTCCTACTCCTTGCTTCTATAGTGGGAGTTGTGTCCTCTTTTATTTTGGTATCACTCTTGTAGTAGCTCTTGTACCGGCTTAGACTAGATTCTGGAGAGGGCAATTTTCAAATTGTAATGGTTTATTCTTTAAATATTGTAAAGGATGTTTCAAAATGATTTATTTCATGATTTTACTTCTTTTTCCACATTTTCTGTTGGTTCGGGTGGTAAGGGTTCTCCTATATAGGTGGAATAGAGTAGGTGCTCGATCCGGTAGTTAGATCGTGACAGTTGCAATTTTTTATGGTAATTTAGCTATGAGTATTGAATTTTATGGTGGTGGTTACATTTTTTGGTGGCTGATTATATGTGCGCTAGGGTATAAAAAAATTATTTTTAAATAGTACATGTGTGTATTTTAAGTAGTACATGTGTGTATTTTAAGTAGTACATGTGTGTAATTGATCGCCATAATAGTTTAAAGAAAAAATTACAGATTCATGTCTAATTACACTATTAATATTATATTTAAATTACAATTCACACCTTTTTTCTTGATTATATTGGTATATTTTTTCCCTAGGATCCACGATTTTACTGATACAATTCAAGCGTATTTTTTAACAAGTTATACACCTAAATTTATTTTCACGTTATCAAAATTATATCTCTCAATAATCTCTTCCTCCATATTTGTGATATATCCCAATCTTTCATCTTCAACACGATTTTAATTATCTTTTCTCTCAAAAAATCGTATTTTTCTTCAATTCAGGTAACCTACTCAAGGTCTAGATGAAATTGCAGGGGTTGTCGTTGTTGCTCAAAAGGGAGAAGAGACGATGACAATAAAATTTTGAACCAAATTTCATGCACCTTTTTGAAGAGAAAGAAAAATAGACAAGATTTCATGCACGTTTTTAAAATTTAAATTTTTTATTTGTATTTACGAAAAAATTAAATGCAAATGCATCAAAGAAAGAAAAATAGATAAGATTTCATGCACGTTTTTGATATTCTAAATTTTTTATTTGTATTTATAAAAAAATCAAATGAAAACGCATCATTTGTATTTGCTTGATACAAATACAAATGTAAGTTTTTTGATGTTTTACTGTAGATTTTTTTTTTTTTGTATTTATGAAAAACAAATACAAATTCATCATTGGTATTTGTTTCATACAAATATAAATATATCATCGAATATAAGTGTATCATCGAAAATAAATATATTATTTGTGTTTGAATAATTTTACAATGAGTATATACAATTGAAATGCATTTTGTATCTTGAACTTGTATTTTTATTGTATACATGCTCTACATGTATTTGTATTTATAATTTTTGTATAATTGAAGTGCATTTTATATATACGATTTTGTATTATTAAAATGTATATGCATTAGTATATTTATATTTTTGTATACATAATTTTGATTGTGTAAAAAATTTTGTTTTTGTATTTATATATTTGTGTGTCAAATATCAATTATATCTTTTTATATAAAATAAAAAAAAAGTGTAATGCAAAATACAAAGAGAAAGAAAAAGGGGTGAAAATACACAAAGGGTGAAAAAAAGAAGAAGGTATATTTAATACAATTATATCTGTATTTTAAATATATTTCATCTATTTTGAAATATGTATGCTTTTGTATTTGTATTTATGTTCTTTTAGCTGATAAAATATCACATTCTTATGCATTTATATTTACACACACACACACATATATATATATATATAGTTAAAATATTCTATGTCATATACAAATGGTATGAGCTATGATCTGTAATAAAAGATTTGAATTAAGGTCCTTTCCTTGATTTAAGGAATTTTTTTCATTAAGAGATCCTATGGAAGATTGAAAAAATATTTTGAGTTTGATTTATGGAATTTTTCTTTTAAAAAAGATCTTGCTGTAAGAGTCCAGATCCTAGATAAAATACTGAGAAAATATTTTGAGCATGATTTATGTAATTTTTCGTTTAATTATTTTTTTGGGGTGCAATTCTATCAATCAAGACTAAATATATTTATATATGTTTGTCGAATTTTACACAAAAATTGACGCAAAATATAATTAATATATAAAATATTAATACAAATTATAATTAGGTTAAATATTACTATGACGGCCTAATTAAATTTATCTTAGTTGGTGTTTTTGAATTTTGCTCTAGTTTAAATGTGTAATGGATATTTTGGGATAAATTCAAAGTAAATTTAATATATTTTTTTATTTAGTAGAGCATGTTTATTGAAATATATGGTTCATTTTTTTTTTATTTTGTCTATACTCTAGGTCATTAGATATTGATAGATTTTATTCAATTTTGTATTTATTGCTTACTGATAGATCATTTTTCCTTTCTCTTATGAGCGACATATGACTTTCTTGAATAATAGTTGAGAAAGTGAATTGAATTTTTAACTATGGGGATAAGTGGATCTTGACATATCAAACTGTCTATATTAAAGAACTGGTATCAGAGCAAAAAAATAATAATCTTACAATCGAATCTAACCTATAATTTTTTTTAACGTATTTGGCTTCTGGAAAAAAATGAGAAAAAAAATATATACATAATGTAAGATTCTTTATTACAAGTCATACCATAATTTGTTAGTTTTCAATTAATACCAATAGTTTTTTAACAAATTATACCAAAATGATAAAAATAATTAAAGTATTTCAATAAAAGTGAAAACTACAATGAATTTAATACGCAGATTCATATTTTAATAAATTAGAACTAATTTTAATAACTTTTCCTAAAATATAGTTAATGGTTAAATAAAGATATCAATCATCCCCATATCTCTCCAACAACAATTATTCCTTTTTTTACTCTTTCAAATTTTAAACAGATTATCTCACAAAGTTATCCAGATAAATAAAATTCATGTTCTAAATTAGCAGATTCTTCTTCGTTATTGCATTGATACCAAATCTAATACCATATTTAAACACAAAATATTTTAATAAAAAATATATATCGAGTATAATTTAGTGTATAGAAAGAATATAAAAACTGATTTCAACAGAGAATATGTATTAATATTTACACACAAAAAATTATTAATAAGAAATGTGTTTGGTCTATCATTTATTGTATGAAAAATGTAATTTTTTTTAATATAAATAGAATACGAATTAATATTCTGTTGATACCAAATTTGAAATCATATTCCTTGGTAACAATAATTAAGGTAGGATAATTAAGAGAGAGAAAAACAAGGAATTTTTTCTCCATTTAAAATTCTTCAATGTTACTGAAAATATGTAAAATAATTGGTGGAATATTTTTGTCCACTTATCTCTCTTCTAATAAATATTCTAACCATTAATTAAGTATAATTTTTTCTCTCATTAAATTTTTTTAAAAAAAAAATACAGTAAAAATATAATTTTTTACCTAAACTAGTATGACTTGTAATTAAAAGCTTGATTTTGTAAATAGAAAAAAGTACATGTATAACTTGTAATTTAAAGTCTTAAAACGATATGTGATGTCATTTTTTCGAAAAAATTAAGCCTGCACGTGAGAAAAGCGTGTTAAGAATTCAATTAAGCAATAAAAGTGTGCTCTCTCTAACAACTCAAGCTTTAGAGTTACTGTTAGCACATTTTTATTATTCAATTATATTCTTAATAAGGGCGTAATATTAATTTGTTTCTCTCTCTCTCTCTCTCTCTCTCTCTCTCTATATATATATATATATATATATATATATATATATATATATATATATATATATATACACACACACACACACACACTGACAAATTAAAGTTTAGAGAGGTGAAACAATTATTGATCACAAGGCCTTTTGATAGTTATTGTTTGCTCGAGGATGACTCAGATATGAAAATGCTACATGCTCTATTGTTTAGTCAGTTTGGTGTGCTTTAACTATTTATTATAGAAGAGAGTGAAGTTACTATTTCAACTCTTGTTATTAGTCACTATAATGAACCTTATTTCGATCAGTAGATATAAGAATTAATTGTGAGCCATTTTAGGAGAAGGAGGATAATGAATCTTGAAACTCTTTAAGAAGGACAAGAATAGGGAAGTCAATAAAAAACTGAACTGATTCTTACACTTGAAAATGATTATGAGTTTTAAATATTTTTAAAAAATAAAAAACTTATGAGCTATTATTCAATTACTATTATGGTTGGTCTTAAAGTTAAGAAGAGTGACTCTATTAGAGTTAGATATAGATATAATGTTAAATGTAATGTAATACTCACAGAAAACAATTTGTTAAATACTTCATTCGTCAATGTTTACTTATTCATGTTTAATTTGACACATCATTTAAAAAGTAATAAATAAAATGATAATTTTACTATATGGTCTTAATTATTACTCTTTGTCTTAATTTATATGACACCATTTAACTATATAAATGAGTATATTAGTAAGAAAAAAATAATTAAATCATATATCTTTAATATTGATGATAGTGCGTTAAAACTATTATAATGAAATCAAACTAAATAAAAGAAATATAATATTGTACATATACCTTAATAGGTGTTATGTCATTAAGTAAAATATTAAGGGATATTTCTAAAATTATCTTCAATGAAGTAATTAACTTATTTAGGAGCGTAATGTCATATTATCGGTATATATAGGACATTAAAATTCATGTGAAATTTACTGTTTAGTTAATTTAGTCAAAATTGAATGACTTTAAGTGATTATTTTATATAATAAAAAAAAAAAATTTATATGATAAATTCAAAATTAGACGACCACTAATGAAATGTATTCAAAAAAACCTTAAAGAATTATGGTATGTATATATTAAAATTACTCCTTCGTTCACTTTTACTTGTCTACTATTCAAAAATTAGATTTTCACTTTTACTTGTTACTTTTAATTTATCAAGAAAAGATAAAAAAAAATTCTCATGTTTTATCTTTAATATTAATCATTAATCTCTAAAATTATTTTTCAAGACCGAATATTAAATATTAATTATGAATATTATAGTAAAATATTCATATCAATTATTATTTCATAAAAAGCGTGCAAAGTTCAAAGTGAATAAATAAAAGTAAACGGAGGAAATAGTTTTAAAATTTGATAAAAAAATAAAATAAAAAAGACTAGAGAGAAGATTGAGGGAAGATGAACGAAGAAAAATGAGTGGATTAGAGAGAATTAATATAAGGTGAAGTGAGATGATGTGATGGATCTCACATTATAAAGTTAATTAAATAATTCTTTTGCACAATTAATGATAGTTGTGACTCACTCGACATAAATTTTTTTATTGCACTTATTTTTAGAGTTCAAGAATAGAAAAGATTTAATTTTATTTTGAAGGAAAAATGTTAGTATTGTTTTTTTACACTTGCATATTTGAGTCATATAATAGCTTTTTTAAAGTTATTTCACTAAAATCATATCTTTGTTTATGTATGCTATTTATTAAAGTATGTGATCCATATCTTTTTATTCTTGTTTTCCCTCCAGGTCATTAGATATTTATAGATTTTTTTTAAATTTTTGTATTTTTTATTATTGATGGTTTTTTTTTATGACTGACATGTGACTTTCTTGAATAATGATTGAAAAGATGAATTTGATCTTTAACTATGGGGGCAAGTGAGTCTTGACACCTTAAATTATCTATATCACAAAATTAGTATCAGAGCAGAAAAAGTTTTTGAATTGAATTTCATTATCACCCATTATCAAAATTTTTTTACGTGTTTGACTCATGAAAAAAAATTAAGGCCTCACGAAAGGGTGTGTGTAGAGAATACAATTAAGAAATAAAAATGGTACTCTCTCTAACAACTTTGTAGCGTTTGATCATGTTTCCTTGGAAAAATAGAAAAAATTAATTTTTATCTTCAAGTGAAAAATGATATTTGAAAATTAGAGTTGTATTTGGCCATGAAATAAATTAGAGATATTTTTGAATTTTTATGAGTAATTTGGAGTGAAAAAAGTGAAAATAACTTTTTGTTATTTTTATTTTATTTTTTAAAAGAAAGTGAGAAATTTTTTTAGAATCTTATGGTCAAACATGTAAAAATGTGAAAAAAAAATCATGGTCAAAACGTGCCTTTAAGCTTTTAGAGTTATCACACTTTTATTATTTAATTATATTTTCATCAAGGATGTAATGTGAATTTTTTATTCTATATACATATTTATTTTGAATACGTTGAAAAATTAATTTTAAAAAGGTGAAACAATTGTTGGTCACAAGGCCTTCTGGTAGGTACTATTTGCTCGAGGATGGCTCAAGCATTAGAATGTTGCAATCTTTATTATCCAGTCAATTTGTTATTCTTTAACTATTTGTTGTAGATGTGAGTGAAATTACTATTCTAGCTCTTGACATTAGTCACTATAATAAACCTTGCTTTGTGCCGGTAGAATAAAAATTGATTGTGAGTCATTTTAGGAGAAGAAGAAGGATAATGAACCTTAATTATCCTAGTGGTTATAATAGTGAAGAGTTAAAATTCTTTAAAAACAAGAATAGAGAAGCTAATAAAAAATTTGACTGGTTCTTACACTTGAAAAAGGTTATGTATTTTAAATATCTCCAAAAAGTTAAAAGGTTATGAGCTATTTTGCAATTGCTACTACGATTGGTTTTAAAGTTAGGAAGAGTGACTCTACTAGAGTTAGATATAAATGTAATGTTGAATGTAAAGTAATACTCACATGAAAGAGTTATTAATCAAATACTTCTTTTGTCTAGGTTTACGTATTCATATTTTATTTGACACATCTCATAAGAAGCAATAAATAAAACGATAATTTTTACTATATAATCTTAGTTCTTACTCTCTTAGTTCCAATTCATATGACACCATTTGACTTCACACAACTTTTTTTAAAGAAGACTATTAAATTTGCGATTTAAGAAAATCTTTAGATATTTGCGTGACTATATATCATTTCATTAAAAGTAAATAAAAAAATTTATAGTTGAATTATTATAATTTTTTTTTTGAAACAGACTAAAAATGAAAGTGTATCATATAAATTAGGGCAGAGAGAGTGCGAGTCATCTAAATATTGAAAAGTGAATGGTATTTAATAATAAGAATAAAATAAATATAAACTAATAAATTATCTTTTGATTTTCTAAAGTAGATAAATAAACAATAAATATTTATTTTTAATATATTGTGTGAACACCTAATTTTTGACCATACCTAATGTTTACACCATTTCGTGTTTAAAATATTTCTTTTAGGTCTACATTAGGTGTTTTACTTTTTATATAATTTTTAAAGCACTTGAAAATTACGAAAAAAATAGAGTCACGTTTTAGGATGAGTTTTGTTTTTTATTTCTTTAAATGAAAAGAAAAATTTTACAAAATATATGTTTCCTTTAATTTAGACTTTTACTAAATAAGTTAGTGATTTTAGTAATTTTCTTTAATTATATTTTAGTTTAAACTAGCTATTTAATTTTTCTATATTTTTACCTAGCTTAAAAGTAGTAAGTTAATATTTTAATCTTTTAAAAAAAAAAAAAAAAAACAAAAAAATAAGAGGCTATTAAAAGAAAGGAAAAAAATAATACTCTAAATACTAAACTTTTCCACCAAGTAAACTACCCCAAACCCATCTCCTAATTAATCCCAATCACCTAAACATAACAAAGTACAAAACGAAAATTATTGTCATAAAAATTGTTACAAGTGCAGCCGAAAAAGAATAATAATTGGAGATCAACTTTAATCCAATTCGTCCTTCCTTCTACACCGTTGATTGTCTAATAACATCCAACGGTTCAAACTCACGATCCGCGTCATCCAAAAGTAACCAATGAACATCTAGCCCCAAACTCATATATAAATAAATCTCTTCATCACTTTCATTTCACACAATTCAAACTCAAAAAAATCCCTCCAATTTCCTCTTTGAATTTCTGAAATCTTCCCTTCAATGGCACCAAAGGCAGCAGAGAAGAAGCCCGCTGCCGCAGCTGAGAAATCAAAGGCCGGCAAGAAGCTACCCAAGGACGGCGCCGCCGGAGACAAGAAGAAGAAGAGGTCGAAGAAGTCGATCGAGACTTACAAGATCTACATCTTCAAGGTGTTGAAGCAAGTTCATCCAGATATCGGAATTTCAAGCAAGGCTATGGGTATCATGAACAGTTTCATCAATGACATATTCGAGAAGCTTGGTCAGGAATCATCTAGACTTGCTAGGTACAACAAGAAGCCTACCATCACTTCTCGGGAGATTCAAACTGCTGTTCGATTGGTCCTTCCTGGTGAATTAGCCAAGCACGCTGTCTCTGAGGGTACTAAGGCGGTTACTAAATTCACTAGCTCTTAGAGATGTGTTGGTGTTCGTTACTGATTTTCCTGTTGTTGGGTTTATGATTTTGATTAGGGTTTTGGTGTGATGTAAAGAACAGAAAAATTGATGCTACTCTTTGATATATCTGATTTAGATTATATGCAAAGTGCCTACAAAGTATAATCAGAAGTGAGACAAAACAGCTAAGGTTCCAATGAACAACTACTAACAAAATAGATCAATTAATAAGAGTCATTTACAAAAGAATAAACTTAGGAAGAGTGATTAACAAGAAAATTTGAAGAAGCTTGACACCCCATGGCGGATGAAAGTTGCATTTAATTTCCAAAAGAAAGGATATACATAAAAGGCAAGAGATTTCATTTACGTATTTCATTGGTTATAATTATAATTATAGCATCCTTTCCTCCCTTCTCTACCAACGTAACAAGTTTTTTATGACTAACTTTTAAAATTAAATTAGTAAATTAGATTAATTTAATAATTTAAAATTAATATTTAGATATTTAAAAATTATTTGAAATATACTCCAAATTGCAGTTCTCTTCATATTTATATGGTAAAAAATTTATCTTAAAATATTGATCAAAATTCATATAATTTAAGTCTCAAAATGTAATGTTAGTATTAAACTCAAAGTATAACAGCTAAATTTAAAATAATTTCATAGTCGTATATAAACCCAAGTAAAATCATCAGCCTTATTAGTGATGCCATTATCAAAAAATTTGTTGGAAACAAATTCTTTTCTTAAATACTCCCTCCAATCCGAAATAAATACTATATGAGTATGACAACACCCCCATAAAAAAGTTAGTTAATAACGTTAATTTGTTAATATTATCCTTTTTTTTTTTTAAAACTAGAAAATAGAAATAATGGAAAAACCCATTTAAGAAAAGGATAATTTTGAATCTAAATACTTAATATATTTTTGAGTTTTGAAAAATTCATTAATTTTGAAAACGTGGAAAAAGTTCATTTATTTTTGACAGAAAGAGATCCAGAAATAATCTTAGCCTTTAAGCTTAATATAGACACATGGCAAAAATCTAAGCCACTATTGATCAACTGGAGTGATATTCGTTGGAGCAGAGCCACTCCCGATTGTGACTGAATGAATTTTTTTTCTAGAAGAATATCGAAAAGCCACAAAATATCTATTTTTGTTTGGTATGGTTTTAAAGGCTATCCACATAGCCAAATGCCCAAATTCAATAGGTAATTAATTAGGAATATAAAAAAATTAGGCACAAAAGTTTGTATTTTGCCTCAGTAATAACTAATGTTGCAATATAATTAGTCACAAAAGTTTGTATTTTGCCTCAGTAATAACTAATGTTGCAATTTTCCAAACAACGGTTAACAAATGATGAAAGGAAAATGGGAATCCGTAAAGCTATTAGATTCTACTGAGCCTGCTCCGCCCGATAAGCAAGGGCGCAAAATGGGAATTTGGGGCTTGATGAATTTCGGCAAAGAAACTATGAAGAAGGTATGTGAAATTTCCTATGATTATAGCACAGTCGTGATCAGAAAGATCGACGACGTCATTAAAGTTAAGGGCCTGCAGAAACTGAGTGAGTACATGACGGATGATGAAGGTCGTGCTAAGATGGTTTATTTCAGTGCAAAATTCGTCAAAAATGCTACCCTTTATGCATTCAAGGAAGCAGCCAACATATTAATTCCTGGTTAGCTCCCTTCTCATATCTTCAAATATATGTATATATTGAGAAATTGCAATCATAAGTCACATATTTATAATTACATTGAAAAAGTAATTAACACTAATGTTTGATAGCTAACTAGGGTTGTAACTTAACAAAGAGGTCAAATGGTAAATGACATGTCATAATAGGTAAAATCGCTTAGCTAGTGTTTGATCATAGATTTTGGAATAGTTTTTGAAAATTTATTTTCAAATATCTGTTTGGCCATAAATTTGATCATTTTTGAAAACTATAAATAACATGTCATAATAGGTAAAATTGCATAATTAACTAGTGTTTGATCATAAATTTTGGGTTTTGAAAATTTATTTTCAAATATCTTTTTTGGCCAAAAAATTTGATCAAATTTTGAAAATCATAACTTCAAAAACTCAAATTTTCAAGTTTTAACTTCAAAATCTATGGCCAAACGGGAGCTTAGTATAAAATTCTTTATATCTAATCCCAAGGCTCAACCCTTGACATGCGATAGAAACTACCAAGCTGAAATACGGTAGGGGTAGAGGGAATTTTCGATGGAGTGGTGAAATGCATAGTCTATCTCTTTCTATTTCTTTTCTATATATGAAAAGTAAAAAAATCATCATATAATAATACAATAGAAAAGAAATAAAGGAGGTTTTAAAGGAATGAATCATTACGAATTACTCAGACAGAAGTTAAAGGAATTATTTTGGTAATTTTTCTCTTACTTTTTAAGTCACTTCTAGCAATTATTACTTTGTAAGAAAAATGTACAAACTTAAATGACTTTATTGAAACAAAAAAAAAGATAAATGACTTTGTTGAATATTTTCTTAAGTTGAGTGATCATATGAGGAATTGACTCCGAATTACTCTGACAACAATTCTGAAGAAATGTAAACTAACATTATGTTAGGTGAAAATAGAAGCACATATTTGGGTACTGTAAGCTGTATTTTCTTGTGCAGGTGGAAGGGCATTTGCCAAGATTTTCTCTGAAACAGTTCGTGAAATAGAAATTGAGTCTCGAAACAATACCTATGGTAGTGTTGCGGCAGAGATGCTGAAAAGCAGAGAACTAAAATTCGATTCTAAAAATGGAATTCAGGTTGAACATCAAACACCTGAAGACGTCCTAAAAGTCTTCATGATGATGGAATTTATGCGCACTCGTTATCTTGACAATACAATTTGCTCGTTCTTGATCATCAACAACGGAATAAAGTATAGGCGATTCTTCTAGTATATATGTATTTGGGCATCTCATATGTTTATATTACTGGATTGCTGGTAGTTAAATCTAAGTAAGCCGTTTGATTTTGCTTCGTTTGAAACTTGCATGATGGGAAACAAACTTTATAGATGCATCTGTGATATATACTAATTAATATAGAATTGAAAAAATTATTGAAAATACACCCATTGATGGGTTGATTAATAACTTGCTTCATTTATGAAGTAAGTCATAATTCCACTAAATAACTCCTTATAGCAAAGAGATAGAGTTATGTATTCATGAATAATTAAGGGATAAAAGTGATATAACTCTTGAATGAATTGGAGTTATAAATTTCAACATTATCCTATGAAAGAGATGAGTTGAGATCATCCAAAGACACCATAAAATTGAAATAAAAACATCCTTAGACAAAAGAGTATAATTATTGTGAAAAACAATACAAAACTCTATAGTGGTCTTATAAAAAATCGCTAAGGCAATTGATGGTGATAACACACATCAATTCTAGAGAACAAGGCATGATTAATTCACTTGTAATCAACTTTCTCAATTTTTCTTTTTTCTCACTTTTCTCTGACTTTTAGAAAAAAGTTTCTTCCTCTAATTTCATAGTTACTTGCACCTATTTTGATCTGCAATATTTTTTACATATGCATGATTATTTTTTATGCATGAATCTTTGACCAACGCTTGTCATATATTTTGGCAAGACGTGTGGCATATATGGATTATGGCCGCCTGACGACAACAAAAGCTTTCTGATTCTCTATCAAGATCGTAGAAGCTCTGATACCAATTTGAAGGAAAATATTTTATTTATAAACTCAAATAATTCTCCTTACTAGAAAATACGTGACAGAACACCCCTATTTATAATACTAGAAAATCAAATTAAACTATGATTATAAAACCTATTCCGATATAAATTAAGAGAAACAAATCATAACTAGACATGAATTAAATAAATATCAAACCTTAAACAAATTTAATTTCCTATTCTAACTTTGAATTAATATTATTCCAACAGAAAATTACACACCCTCTTCACCTCATTTTTTTTTTCTTTTTTACCTTTTCTTCTAACTCCTACCACTACTATAAAAGTTTCATCAATAGAAATTATTCATACATAGTAATAATTTTCATAATTATTGATTTATTTTTCTATAGTGCATTCTTCTGCTACAATAATATTATTCAATGTTATAAGCATAAAAGTATTAATAGTTACTAGTTTTTTTTGCACGTACATTGCACATATATACGAAAAATGTACATATCTTACACGTTTATTTTATACTAATTAATATAAAATTGAAAAAACTATTAGAAATACACCCATTGATGGATTGACTAATAACTTGCTTCATTCATGAAGTAAGTTACAACTCCACTAAATAATTTTGTTATAGCAAAAGAGATAGAGTTATGTATTCATGAATAATTAAGGGATAAGGTTGTAGGGGTGTTCACGGGTCGGTTTGAGTTAGTTTTTGGTCAAAATCAAAATCAAACCAATTTAATCAGTTTTTAAATTTCTAAAATCAAACCAAACCAAATAAAAAAAATAACCATCGGTTTGGTTCTTGTCGGTTTGGTTTGATTTGGTTCAATTTTTTTGGTTTATGATCTTAACTAGTGATAAATTAATAATAGTATAAAAAATAAAAATGGCTAAAAGTCTTGTTTATATATAAGTCCTAATAACGCCAACTAAGAAAATGTGTTTAACAAGCTTATCTCGTTTGGCATTGCAAGCAATAATTTTGTCTTTTGAATTTGTGAACGAAATGCCAAAGTAATAAGCATTAGTAGTACTGTTTATAGAATAAAAATCACAAAATAAATATTTTGTGAAAAAGCAACCACCAAGAAAATGAGACAATAATCCTCTAAATTTTAATGCATTAACTAGTATTATGGAAAGAACCCCAAAATGCAATAATAAGCACTTGATTTGCTACACATTATTTTAAAATTAAAATGAAAAGTGAGATCCTACCGTTAGAATTAGACACTTAAAAATTAAAGTGTTGAACTTGAAGTTGATGGTTGTCGGGTTTGGGCTAAAGTGTCGGGCTTGAGTAATTATAATATGCTAAAGTTAAGTTTATGATTAAAATATAATAAAATAATCATATTTTATTTATGAATAATATATAAATAATTATAAAATTTGTATATATAATTTATCGGTTCGGTTTGGTTATTTTTGCGGTTTTTTTTAGTAAAACCATAACCAAACCAAATAATATCAGTTTTTAAAATTCAAAATCAAACCAAACTAAATGTCAATTTTTTTAATCGGTTTGATTCTATTTGCGATTTGGATTGGTTTTTCACCAAACCATGAACACCCCTAGATAAGGGTGATGGAACTCTTGAATGAATTAGAGTTATAAGTTTCAACATTATCCTAAAGACACCACAAAATTGAGAGAGAAATATCCTTAGACAAAAAAGTGTAGTTATTTTGAAGAATAATACAACACTCCATAGTAATCTTATAAGAAATCACTAAGGCAATTGATGGTGATAACACACATTGATCCTAGAAAATAAGGTATGTATTATTTCGCATGAATCTCTGAGTTTAAATTCTTCAAAAATAAACTAATGAAAGTTGAAGAATGGTCCCTCAATTCTCTTTTTACACACTTTTTTCACTTGTAGGCACAACTTACAATTGATTGATTACTATTACATAACAGGTTTACGGAATGTATGTCATGCGTCGCTTATTTGACAGATAGATGATACTAGTAATAAGACTAATACAACCATTATAGAATATCAAAAAAATCTCACACCCTCTTCACCTCTTTTTTTTTTCCAACTCCTACCACTTCGATAAAAGTTGTTTCAGTGGGAATTGTTTATACATAGTAGTGATTTTTGTAATTTTGAATTTAATTTTTGATAATGCAATTTTTCTGCTACAATAATACTATTAAATGCTATAAGCACAAGAATTATTAATTAGGTACTAGTTTATTGTGGACACATATTGCATGTATATAAAAAAAAATGCACATATCTTGCACGTATGTGTTATACTAATTAATGTAAAATTGAAAAAAAAATATGAAAGTTGAAGAATGGTCCACTCAATTCTCTTTTTATACATTACATTGAAATTTTTTCAGTTTAATTACCATCTCTATTCCTCTATATATTTTCTCTTAACTCCACTTCATTTCCTAGTTTTCAAACAAGATTTTTTTTGAAGCCTTATAAAATCATCCAGGAATATGATTTTTTACTGAAATGTGCGAGTGAATTGAACATTTTTTTTTTCAATATTATTTTAACCCTTAAGACCAGAAGAAAATGAAATACAAAAAATAAGTGAAAGTCAACAACAACGTGCTAATATTCTTTTTTTTTACGGTTCAGTATGTTGCTTCAGCACAAAATAATAATATTTCTCATTTTGTTATAAGTATCGATTCTTCATTTAACTTTTTGCAAACAAATTATTCTCGTTTGCGTTATGGATAGATAAATTTTATTTTGCATTGTATGCATCCACATGTTGAAAAAGCTTATTTTGAGAGGCTATATGAATCCAAGAGAATTCTCATTGTCAACGGACAATTCCCTGGACCAATTATATATGCTCGGGCCGAAAAAATCTTGGTCCTGGATATTGAAAACAAAGGAAAGGACCATATTATAATGTTTTGGTACATTCAAAATGTCAAGAAATTCTATTCGCTTTTTTTGTTTAAGTTGTTACTTTTAGTGACTATTTTTTTGTTTCCAAAATTAATTTGTAGGCACAAAGAAAGATAGGTGAAATTTGATCATAAGCAAATGAAATGGCTAATTGAGTTAGGGTCTAGAGTAAGACAAAATATCATAATATCTGTCAATGAGAAAAGGATATTATGGTGGTCTTATAACGAAGCCATTTACAACGGACTACATCGAGTTGAGTGTACAACAATCAATTGGTTGCATCATCGAGGGAAACAAGCAGCCAAATTACTATTAAATGATTGCTGGAGCGTATATTTATCAGACGTATGATATAAATAAAACTACTATAGCCTCTTCACCACCTTTTTTACCTTTCTTTTCAACTCCTACGATTAAAGTTACATCATTAGAAATTATTTATGCGTGATAATGATTTTTGTAATTTTGGGCTTATATTTCTGTAGTGCAATATTCTCCGTTGTTTGATATAGGTGGCCTAGAGACGCAAGGCAGCCTAGTAGGGCTCCTAGAAGCACAATTGTCACTCTCATATAAATTATTGTACTATATTTATAAGTTCTATATTGTTGCCTATATTTGAAATTCACAAATTGTATATTACTACATCTAATTGTTTATTCATAGTATATATTTTTTGTAATTTTGGATTTAGTTTTGATAATGCATTTTTCTGCTAGAATAATATTATTAAATGCTATAGGCATAAAAATTATTAATTAGGTACTAATTTTTTGTGCACATATATAAAAAAATATACCTTTCTTGCACGTATATTTTATACTAATTAATATAAAATTTTAAAAAAATGAAAGTTGAAGAACGGTCCACTCAGTTTTTTTGTTATACATTACACTGAAAATTTTTCAGTTTAATTACCATTTCTATTCCTCTATATATTTTCTCTTAACTCCACTTCATTTCCTAGTTCACAAACAAGATTTTTTTGGAGCCTTATAAAATTATCCAGGAATCTGTCTTTCTACTGAAATGTGTGAGTGAGTTGGACATTTTTTTTTTAATTTCATTTTAACTCCTAAGACAAAAAGAAAAATGAGATACACAAAACAAGTAAAAGCCAACAACAACTTGCTAATATTCATGTTTCTTGCGGTTCAGTATGTTGCTTCAGTGCACAAAATAATAATATTTTGCATTTCATTGTAAGTACGATTTTTCATTTAATTTCTTGCAAGCAAATTAAAATTCTCATTTGCGTTATGTAAAATTAATTTTATCTTGCATTGTATGCATTCTTATGTTGAAAAAACTTTTTTCGAGAGGCTCTATGAATCTAAGAGAATTCTCATGGTAACGTATAATTCCCCGGACTGACTATATATGCTCGAGCCAAAAAAACCTTGGTCCTTGACATCAAAAAATAAAGGGAAGGACCACGTTGTAATGTTTTGGTACATTCGAAATGTCAAGAAACTCTACTTTTTTTTGCTTAAGTTGTTACTTTTGATGACTACTTTTTTTGTTTCCAAAATTAAGTTGTAGGCACGGGGGAAGATACATGAAGTCTGATCATAGGCAAATAAAATGACTGATTGAGTCGGGGTCTAAAGTAAGATAAAACATTATAATATTTGTCAATGAGGAAAGGACATTATGGTGGTCATATAACGAAGCCATTTACAATGGACTATGTCGAGTTGAGTGTACAACAATCGATGGACTGCATCTTCGAGGTGAAAAAGCAGCCAGATTATTATTACATGATTGCTGGAGCGTATATTTGTCAGACGTATGATACGTGTTAATACCCAATTTTGGTCCTCTCCAATTTAAGTAATATTTGAGCTTCTTCAATTTTAAATAATTTAAAATAATTATTTACAAAATTGAAAATATTTTTTCAGGCAATTTTTCCATTTTTCAATAATGGATACATATCTTTATATACTTATAATAAATAGATTTATATAAATATTTGGAAAATTAATTTCTTTGTTCAAATTAAAGTAGCAATTTATTTCTCTTAAAATTCAATTAGATTGCATAATTAATCTATTATTTTAAAATGATTAAGTTTTTATGTCAAAATGATAATTTTATCTGATAAAATTAAGAAGCTCAAATGATTAGTTAAATACAATTTATCTCTTTTCAATTTTTTCAATTTCAATCAATATGAGCTAGTTTGGTTACAATTGCAAGTCAATACAGCTAAAATTGGAATGTAATTGGCCAAATTTTTCAAATTCATTTCAGAACATCTTCAGCCAATTTTTAATGGGATAATTATAAATATGTACAATAAAGTAATTAGTTTATAAAAAATATGGCCAAATTTTCTTTATAAAAAAAAATCCAAAAATGAACTAGCCACAAAAAAAAATTACAAAAAAAATAGTTGCATGTGTGTAATGTATCGATAGTGTATAAAAGTTATGTAATGTATCAAAATTGAATAAATAGTGTATAAACGTGTATCGATATAATATAAAAGTTATGTAATATATCAAAATTATATAAATGATGTATAAACGTGTATTAATATTGTATATATAGTGCACAAAAGTGTATCGATACTATATAAATGGTGTAGAAACGTGTATCAATATTGTATAAATAGTGTGTACAAGTGTATCAATCTTTTTTCCCCAATGATTAAGTCTTTAAATGAAAGCATAATAAACAACAAAGCTTTCAACCATTAATATAACCTCTCCAAACAAGTTCTTCAATCCCAACCAACTCAAAATCTCCTCTAAACAGTCCCAAATTTTAGATATGAGCTCCTTTCGATGTTTTGAGTCTTTTGGTATATAATTCGCTCAAAACAATTCACGTTTACGGTACGTCAATTTTTTTTAAAAAAAAATTAAAAACAAAGAAGAAGAAGAAGAAGAAGAAGAAGAAGAAGAAGAAGAGGAAGAAGAAGAGGAAGAAGACGAGGAAGAAGACGAGGAGGACGAGGAGGAGGAGGAGGAGGAGGAAGAAGAGGAAGAAGAGGAAGAAGGAAGAAGAGGAAGAAGAAGAAGAAGGAAGAAGAGGAAAGCAGAAGCACATGCAGAAGGAATAATAATAAGAAGAAGACAGAAGAAGAAGATCACGACGAAGAAGAAGAAGACAAAAGAAGAAGATCACGACGATGAAGAAGAAGAAGAAGACAAAAGAAGAAGATCACGACGACGAAGAAGAAGACGAAGAAGAAGAAGGAGGAGGAGGAGGAGGAGGAGGAGGAGGAGGAGGAGGAGGAGGAGGAGGAGGAGGAGGAGGAGGAGGAGAAGGAGGAGGAGGAGGAGGAGGAGAAGGAGTAGGAGAAGGAGAAGGAGAAGAAGGAGAAGGAGAAGAAGAAGAAGCAAGGAGGAGAAGAAGAAGCAAGGAGTGACAAATTTTTGATAAATAATTTGGCTGATTGGCCATTTTACATAATTTTCCCATTTTTAATCCAATTCTAGCCAAATTTTGAGCCCAATTCCATCAAAATCTGGCCCAATCCTCTTAAGAATACCTAGACTCTATCTCTCCTCACCCTTCTCTCTCGTACAGCAACGTATACATACACTGACCTCAACAAGCAAAAACTCCTCAAGTCCCACGTTGATTGGGGATGTTTTGATTTCAAATTTGGAATTCTTTATAAAGGGTTCCTCATACCATCTCCAACCTTTCACTAAATATTACACCCATTTCTATTTTGGTGTAATATTTGGTGTTTTGGTGCTCCAAGCCAACACCATTTTGGCGTGTGAATAGTGTTACACCAAATTTGGTGTAACACTATTCATCAACAACATTACTATTCATTAATATTTTATTATTATTTTCTTATTATATAACGCTTTTAATTTAACATATTATAAATTTTAATTTTTTTTATTTAGGTTCCTAATATATCTAATTATTTATATGTAATATCTTTATAATATATTTATTTTTATATAAAATTCTAAGTTAATTTTATTATAAGTTATAATTGTATAAAAAATATAACCATCACAAAAATAAAAAATATAATATGTTGTTAATATATTATAGAAGAGATAGAAGAATATAAAAGGGATATTCTTTTTTGGTGTAAAAAATAGCGTAATGGATTGGAGTTAATTTTCATCATTTTGGTGTAAAAAATAGTGCTCAAGGTTGGAGATGCCCTAATCCTTCATTTGCGGACATGGTTTTCACACCCAAAGAATGAGAAAAATCCCAAGCTGCTCTACGGATCCCTGAAATCTTCGGGAACTAGAGGCTTCATCTTAGGGGTGTGCAAAAATCGATTTAACCAATAAATCAAACTGAAAAAAATGTTATTAATTCATTCGTATCGGATTATTGGGTTAACAATTTTTTAACGATTTTATAATTTTTTATTGAGCTATCAGTTTGATTTTTTTCTAGTTTTAAAGTTTGGGAAAAGGATACTCTATAGGATAAATTACCTAAAGAATTAAACATCCCTATCATATCTATTATTTCTCCCATCAGTTTATTTGAATTGCTTAATATACCACATCTTATCAGAAATCCTCTTTTTTATATCAGATACATCACCAAAGCAGATCCCTTTTTCAACGGCGTAAATCACGTTCCTAATTTATTCAAAACATCTGGTTTCTCTCAACTCTCTCCATCGGCCACCTCTTCATCTTCCCCTTCAGTTCTCCTTCCTTTTTTCATCCACAAATGACAATTCCACCACCATCTGCTCCACCGTGAAACACCGCCACCCCATCACCACGATGATGATCATCAGTCCTTGATCTATGGACTTTCCGATGATATTGCTCAAATTTGCTTAAATCTAGTACATCCTTTTACACTTTTCTCTGTTTGCCATTCATGGTGGAAGCTTATCTACTCACTTTCTTTTTCTCCATTTTTATGTATATATTCCTTATAATTAGCTACAGATGAAACAAGAAACTCAAGAAATTTCAGTGTTGCGATCCAATTTCATCGGAATGACAACTTCTTCCTCCGCCACCATTGGATCTGCCTCTTCACCTTCTCATTAAACACCTTTTGTTTATCTTCAGAAACATTCTGATTCAATCAGTGAGTGTTTTCGGCAATTTGATTCTTCTCGCTGCAATTGCCGATCAGTTTCTTTCGGTGATTTCTCACCCGTTGATTTTCAGTCTCTTCTCTTCTCTTCTTCTGGTGAAAATGGGCACATGGAAAATAGAGTTTTTCGGCTTCTGTATTTCTTCTTATTCTTCATCATTATTTTTTTATATGTATCTATGCACAGATACATGTATCAAAAGTTTCGATGGGGCAACTTGATACTAGATACATGTATTTTAGATTCATTTTATATTTATATTGGATACATCAAATTAATATTGAATTCACTATATTTTGGATATAATGTATAAAATTGGTTAGATATATTCACCAAATTGGCACTGGATACATCACAGATACATGAATATATTTCTTCTTATTCTTTTTTAAACATGTATCTATGCACATATACATATATCAAAAATTTGATGGGGCAACTTGATGCTAGATACATGTATTTTAAATTCACTATATGAAATTTATTTTGAATACATCATATTAATACTGGATTCACTGTATTTTGGATATAATGTATGAAATTGATAATAGATACATCAAATTAATGAATTTATTATTGTAAAGAGTAATAAAATAAAAGTAATCAAATTAAATAACCAAGATATACATGTTTCCTCTTATATTAATGAAATTAATAAATTTATTATTTTTAAAAAGTAATAAAATGAAATTAATTAAACACATATACATTCCTTGATTTCCGCCTTATATTAAGGGATTTTATTAATAAAAATTTTCATAATTAGTTGTCCATATATCTGAGATACATACAATCAACATGAAATGGAGATGTATCTGAAGCTTTAAAAGTGGTAAATAATGTAATTAGGTAAACTAGTGTTTAAAAAAGTAATTAGGCTCTAAAAATGTGGGTTTTATGTGGTTTAACCTACTCTATATCCATTAGGCCAAAGAAATTCTACCTAAATGGCCATTTTCAAATTAATGTCATAGGATAATCACTCGGCCATTTTAATTCCATCCACTAGCCATTTCTAGTAACTGTATAGAATGTGTATAAAAATTGTATACTTATTATATAACATATATAATTATATAAGATATATATAGAAACTGTATAGAATATGTATAGAAACTGTACAGTTGTTGTATAAAATATGTATCCGAATAATAATTGTAGCTAAAGGTTGCATAAAATATGTATCCGAATAATAATTGTAACTAAAGGCTGCATAAAATATGTATATAAACTATATATAGAATATATATATATATGTATATAATGTGTATAGAATTTGTATTATTATTGTATAGAATATGTATATGTATACAATGTGTATAAAAACTATATCATTATAGTATAAAAATATATTTATCACGATTGCATATGTATAAAAAATGTATCATTATTGATTATATACTTATTACATATGAATTATACAAAAAAATAGATGTGAAGAATTATAGTGCATTGATTTTTTTTTTCTAACTATCTCCACCAAATTAAAAGGAAAAAAATGTATAAAATTTTATCTAATTATAAAAAGAAAAGAGAGCAGCCACTAACAGAGTAGAAATAATATATTTTTTTTTAAAAGAAAAGGAAGAACAAAAAAACAAAGGTAAAAAAAAAAAAAGATTAGCGAAATGAAAAATAGGGGAAGTCACGCTAATTTCAATCAACAATGGCTGCAAATAGGCAATTGAAATAGTTGGGCCATTCGCTGAAAATTGTTTGCATCGAAATGCTAATTTTGTCCTTCTCCCTTAAAGTTTTAGTTAATGGTTAAATTGATAGCCCAATAAGATTATACTAAAATTATATTTCTATCCCTAATTATATAATAGTTGCTTTAGATTTTAAATACATACCTATTATTTTTCGCATTTTATAGTTATTGTCTAAGAATTATTTTCTTTCTCAAGTCGCTGGCTTGGTGAGGTTCTACTCATCAGTGTAAACTATAAACATATAGTGTTTTACTTTTTGAGAGATCATTATCATTGTTACTGCATTCAAGTTTGCTACTTCAGAAAATAAGTTTATTTTAGTAATAATGTATTTAAATTCGCTTCTACTAGTAATTTATGTAGGCTTTTATGCATGAAAGTAGTGTATATATGAATAGATGAAAATAAGAAAAAAAAGCCAAAAAAAACTAGAGAAATATTTTCTTATTGGTTAAACCGAAAACCAAACTGTTAGGGACCACCAACTGATAAACCAAAAATCGATAAAAAATATCTTATTAGCTTGGATATCGGTTTAGCGTGTTTACCAATCGAAAATTGATAAACCGAATCAATAATACACAAAATCGAACTGAACCGATCGATGCACACCCCTGCTTCGTCCAAAAGTTTTTGGTCGATTTTGATGCTTTCAAGTCAAGTTACATTCACTTCAGAGAATGGAGCAAATTTAGTTGGACGAGTTTCATGACTTTTCATCAAGAGCATATCAATTTTCAGTCATCACTATATCATCGCTATGGTGCATTAGGACTTAAACTCAATGTATTACTCATATAAAGGTGTGTTAGGCCATAATTCAATAGGATTTAAACCCAAATCTTATCATCATGGTGCAACGAGACTCAAATTCAATATCTTAACATCTTAATGCGATGAAACTTTAATTCACTGTCTTACTCTTAATTAATGACATAATAAGCCAAAATGCAACATGACTCATCCTTGAACCTTTAAAATATTATGACTCTATGATTTTATACAAAGGAACTAAATCTTATTAGAACATATGAAATGTACCAAAGAATCTGCAAAAGCGTCATACCATTGAAAGGTAGTTTTCATTTTATAAACAAAATTAAATAAAGGTACCTAGAAGAGCAAATCAAAATAGCCAAAGGACTCTTTTTGACACCAATTGTGATATTAAGCCAAGACAAAAAAAATAAAATTACATTAGGCTTAAAACAAGTTAAAGAGAATAATTATAATACATAAAAATAGAAATCTATAAGTAACATGGATATAACACATAACTCGATAACTATTTTCTGTAAGTAAATAACTACAATATTACTTAAGTAAATTAGTTATGAAATACATGTGGGCATAATACAAAATAATTACTGTAATTACCAAGATGTCCTAGAATCTCACTACATCATCACAAGAACAAGAGACAACTCAACAACTTGATTAAATTCTTGAAATCCAAAGTATATAATACTGAATCTTTTTTCAAGAATCATGTTTAAATACTTAATGACAATGGTTCAATTAGTCCAATAACTTCATCCCACATCAAGAAAATAGCCAATTAGATGTAACTATAGATTCATCAGAAGAAAGCCAAAAACAAATGAATTTTTGTGAAGAATATAGTAGAATGGAATCAACCAAAGGATAATATCAAACATGCTACTTTTAATCAGCCAGGTCACTAAATTTATAAACTACAATATTATTATAAAACTTATTATTGCTACCTTATTTTTCTGGAGCAAAGATCAAAATATGGTTAGAACAGAACAATATAAATATGAAAAGAAGAAGAACAATATGAGACAAGTTATGTGGAAAGGGGAGATAACTTTTCATCTTTTGAGTGTGTTCAAGTGTGTCTTACAATGGTGAATTGTTGAAAAACAATACACGCAGCGGAAGCATTCCAGGAACATATTGCTTACATGAATAATAGACAACAAATACCAACACGTAGTACACATAAAGCGTGCTGAAAATTAACCAAGAATTACCTCTTGAAGCGTGAACAAATATCTTGAAGCAAGCCCGACTTTAGTTCTACGGTCTTCTCCAGCGATCCCAAATTCACAGCTGAACTCTCTCAATACTTAGGTGAGCAAGTATTGTGCAGAAAACTTATATTCTGATTTCTAGGTTGGAAGAACCCTATTTATAGAGGAGCTCTCCCAATTCAAAAGGGAGAGCCAAAAAAGAAAAAATGTTCTTCTTCCAAATTGAAAAGAAAAACCATACGTATGGTTTCTTTTCAAACTAGAAAACACATGCTTGTTTTCCTTTTTTGTTTGTTTATTCTTTTTCCCCCTAGAAAATAAGATTCTGAGTTCTAGTTAAATATGTGCACGGTAGGGATCACATAATTAATTACTGAGGCTCCCTATTATAGAAATAATTTAAAATATTAATTTAAATTATTCTTATCATAATAAATTACAAATCATTCCACTAAAAATTCGTAATTGCACTCCTCTATTTATATTTCATAATTTCCTATTAAACACTTATGTAATTCCACATGTTAAGATTACAGATACTAATCAATGAATTAAATTACTGACAAATTTAATTAATGATTAATTTCCTTTAGAGCAATTCTTAACTTATTTCATATGTCGGATTCATAAATTCACCGGCCGGGTTTATACATGAAAACTTATAAGCTTCTCATAAAAGGCGTATCATCAATCTCTATACCGAGACATGGATTCTATCAACTAACTTATTATTCACCAATATATACATTATTATCATCCAATCTATCAGGCATGTTGACCCATCTCAGGATCTCGCCTTTTAATAAATTAAAACGATAATTAATATATACAACTCATAATAGTTATATCAAGATTGAGAATATAAGTACATTTAATAGTTTAGAGAATATGTTTTTATCAGTCAGTCTAAAACATCTATCTCTACTCGGTCCTGTTCAATACATACAAAATGCACTAGCACGAGAAGTTAGAACTATACCATTCTCGTAATCAAGATAGATTACTTTTAATCTCGTGCTAAAATCATTCTGATGGTTTGTCCAAATTCCCATCTACGATTGTGAACTATAACTTTAACTTATAAGAATTGATGATTTAATCTTCTGTGTATAAGCTCAAACTCTATACACCAAATCATCTACTATATAAGTTGAGGACACATATATGACAAGATGATCTATTTAATGTAACACTTTATTGAATTAAATAAATAAATAAATAATCATTCAATAAATAATATTATATCAAAACCGCATGGTTAATAGTATATCCTAACAGTAACATTCCAATTTATAGGATGACAAATTACTCCAAAGATTATCAATATTAAGTGCCTAAATTAATAGATACATTTTTATCCACAAAATATTCATGTAACCTAGTGAATATGTATGAACATCTGTCCAATGAATGTGTATTCATAACACAAACTTGTCTTTCTTATTAATCTCAAATTGTTGAGAATTAGAAAATTATCACATAATATGAAGGGACTACCACATTTAAAGTTTTGTATATGGAACGTTGAGAAAAATATTAAACATATTTTGATTCATTTTGTTGTACCTATCACTATTTGAAAGGAGTCATATATTATCTTCCTTGATGTCCTTCTTAAGTTTTACTTTATATCTCCTTTTTCTTGATTTTCCTCTTATTTTCTAATTAAAAAATTAATTATATTCTATTATATTAAATTTCACTAAACATCGACCAATACAATTATTTAATGTACATATACGTTACATATGTCTTTTTTTCTTTTCCACATAAGTATCAAAGCTATTTGCTTCCTCAGGTCTTATTTGAAAGTTTTATTATATCTATATCTATACTATATTAAAAGTGTGAAGGACCTTATAATGTGATTTGAACTTTTTACCCTTCATTAAAAGACTCTGTTTTAGACAAAATCATCTTTTTACTATTTTTCTCCAATTAATGTGATTTAATTATTATGTTAATATTGAGGACTTTAAAATTAATTACAATTATAATTATTAATATTTTATTTATTTATAATAGACAAGAACTCTTATTTATTATTTTCCATAGATTAGGAGTCCTCAAATATATGGTAAGAGCTAACTTTTATTTTGTAATTTATCTAGGTTTATTTGTTCAATTCACCGTACATATTTATTATTAATATATGTGTCCATACAAAATTAGGTCTAATAAACAAAATTGTCGTCTTTTTTTTTCTTTCTATTTATCATTTACTTTTTGTTTTGTCGTTTTTTGCTTTTTTGTATGGTTGTTTTGCTATTCAATTTATCACATGCTTAGTGCTAATCTTTGTGTTGGTTCGTATTAGGGTTTGATTTATGTATAATGCTTTGTTCTGTTTAATGCAAATTATAGATGAATATTCGATTAGACTTTGAGGAATTTTTGTGTAAAGATTAGGTTTAATCGTATTGTTTTGATATCTCGACTATCACATTATTTTGTTGTACTTTTAATTCTGTTATTATCTGCTATTTTTTCTGTTTAATACAGGTGGTAGATGAATATTCGATCGAATTTTGAGGAATTTTGTTGTAAAGGTTAGGTTTCACTGTATTGTTCTGATATATTGTAGTTTTTGTTCTGTTACTATCTACTGTTTTTTCTGCTTAATACATGTGGTGGATGAATGTTCGATCGAGCTTTGCGGAGGTTTAATTATATCTCAATTATCGTATTATTTTATTGTAGCTTCTGTTCTGTAACGCAATACACACGTGCAAAGACTCCGCAATTAATATAAGATTATCTTTTACTATTATTCTAGCATTAAAAAATAAATATTTAATTATGACTAGGTTTAGGGTATTCCACGGCAAGAAACTGTCGCATATATTGGTCATATTTAGGTTTAAGATTTAATTTTTAGGTTTAAAATACATTATATATATATATATATATATATATATATATATATATATATATAAATCTACAATTCCTCTACAAGAAACATACCTTTTTCTACATTAAGCTTCTTCTATTTTTACTTTTCTTCTTATTTTGATTTGATTTAAGTCGTCTTTTTGTATTCATTATCATCATCTTTTCTGTCTTTCTTTATTTCTGTTAGTTAATAAATTTAAAGATTATATAAAAATTATACATAATCAATAATTGATTATGGATTCTCCCCTTTAATAATTTCTCGTGTTTCTCTTTCAGGTGAAAATTTCAGATTGAAAAATTGGACGAAGCAAGCCGCTGAATGAAATAGCCGGAAAAAATCAACGGTTTATTTCTTCTTCTTTTTTAAATAACATTGAAAATAATATCGTAGACAAATAATATTGACTCCAAGGAAATTAAGCCAATTAGATTGGTGCTTTTGTAAAATTATAATTTTATCTCGGGCAAGCTATAGTTTTGTATTGTTTCAAGATACTTCGATGAGTGCTGATACACACAAAAAAGAAGTAGGCATCACCAAATTATAATAGTTTTATATTATTTCAGTGTTATGTAAAAAAAAATATGAATAATATTCATGTGCCAATTCATTTATATGACGAATAATATAACTCAGGACTTTAATATTAATTAAATTTATTCTTATTTGAAGTATGTAATCTACAATCATATTTGTAAAAGAAGTAGCAGCAACACAATCAAAGTAGGAACGTGCACACTCTTTTAGGTTTAGAAGTCTCTATTTTTGTTGTAGAATTATAGTCGATTAATTTAAAATTAATTGAATGAATAGAAAAGAGAAAATAAAGTCTTGTGCAGTTAGAACTTCTTATGGTTTGATTTGTTTTATAAATTAGTATTTTTTGGTGTGAATATTTTAAAGGATATTCATTATCTACTTTATAATAAATAACTTTAAAAAAGTTCCAACGTAAATAAAGTGTATACGTACATTTGAAATTTACTAATAAAAGATTAGATTTGGTTTTAGGTCCAAACTATTGAAATTTCCTATATAACGTAATGCATAAAATATATACGTTATTTTATTTTATTTTTAAATATTATTATTATTAGTGCCAATATTTTAAAGTTCATTGTAATATTACTTAGTAACCAAGAATATAAAAGAATTTGTATTTTGGTTAACGTGAATTGCTATTTTTCAGTATATATATTTTTTACATTTTATATTTATTGACGTGATGCATACGTGCAACGCACGTACACTAAACTAGTTATATTAAAAGTGTGAAGGACCTTATAATGTGATTTGAACTTTTTGCCCTTCAATAAAAGTCTCTGTTTTAGACAAAATCGTCTTTTACTATTTTCCTCTAATTATTATTTAGTTAATTTTTAAATTAATAAAATTATAATTATGTATAAACCCTACAAAACTACCACATATATAAATAGTCACCGCACATCTACGGCCAGAGGTCATCTAAAAACATCTTGAGGTTCGTTCAACATTTTGTAATTTAATTTTTACAACGATTTCATATTTTTCTGTCCATCTATATCATTATTTGATGTAGCTTCTAGGGTTTTTGATTATATCTGGTTGATTTTTATTTTTGACGTTCGTGAATTTCGTTCGATCGATCTCAAAATTTTACATGTGTAATTTACTAGATCTGACCTTTTTATTCTTGTTTTTTTTAATTTACCTCATGATTATAACATATTGAGATGAATTGTTGTAAGCTTTTCAATTTTTGTCTTGGAAAAATGGGTTAGATTAAGTGCTTGCAAGTAAAATTAAGTCTTCATTATTTGTTTAATGTGAAAGATGGTTAAGGAGAATAGAATGAGCATGGCAGAATCAGAGCTTCTCTACATTAATCCTCATGAGAAAAATTCCTTTGTACATGCATATCCTTTTCCTTTATGGTTTCTTAAATAGAATTTTTATGTTTTCATCATTTTTTTTATTTTTATTTCTTCCTAATAGAGTTTGATAGTCGAAGAAGAAAATTTAAATCAAAGCACCTTAAATGTTTACAATTATCTAAATAATGGTATATGATAAGTACTCAATGTACTCAAATGCAGGATAAAGCCATGTACAATAGATTCTTGTGGTCCGACCTTTCTCGAAATTCTGCATATAAAGGGAGTTTTAGTGCACTGGGCTCCCATCTTTTTACTCAACATCTTATGTTCTTATTAAAGATCACATTATTAGTGTTAGATTATCTTTTCTTGGTTGATCATTATTATCAATTTACATTTTTGGCAGTAACAATGCAAGCACAGAAGGAGGTTGTTCACCAACACAGTCCTTGACAGAGAAGGTTCTTCACCAACATAGTCTTGATAGAGAATGACTATCAAAGTGATTTTGAAGTTCACTGAATCATTTATCTTGCTTATGACCTTTAATAATTTTGTCGTATGTTTACTCTTTCTCTTAGAAAAACTTGATCATTCAAGCCATATCATTATTATCTACAGCTTGCAAGAATATTTGTTGGATCTGATGACAAGTCTTCAAAGGTGAAAATTCTACTACAATTTTATATTATACCATGGACTTATAAATAAATAATTTACTCATGTAATTTTTATATCAAAAAGTTTGGGAGAGAAATTATTTATTTTGGGGAAAGTTCAAACATTTTGATTTTATTTCATAATTTCTATGAGTATTGAGTGAATCCGAGAAAAGAAAAATAATGATAGATTTACAACATAGCTAACATTTTATGCTCCTTTTAACTAAGAATAATTGACAAGTTAAATGAATATTTTAACTAATATTCTCCGCTTCTTTTAACTAGAGTTCTCCTATGAACATTTCGATTGCCCGTATTATCTTCTCCAACTATAGCAAACTCTATGAACTCTACAGTAACTCAAGGTATATGTCATCTACCTCCAATCTCATTCTTTATGAGCAATGATTCTGTTGACTGCCTGATTGTTACTCGCCCTTTTATATAAAAGCTCCACCAAATCAATTTTCTCCTTGATTAGCTTGATATTTAACAATAACTCAGATATGAAAGAATACAAGTTCGTGTAATTATTTTCAAACATCTCATGAATGGTGATCGAGTGGGTGAGAGTGATCAATGAGTGAATGAACGAGTGGTGAAGAATCCTCTTTGTTCATTTAAATAAGACATGTCAGTTATATTTTTGTCACTCCAATTATAATTGTGAAATGTCTTACATTGTTCTTGTGTTACTTTTAATTTTCTCTCTTGTATTAAGGTGTTCTTTTCCGATAAGTGTATTAAGATGTTCTTTTTCTATAAAAATCATCTCTAATTTAGCTTTAGCGTCTTGATCAGCTGACGGGTTTCGTTCTAAGAACTGTTAGTTTCTTTTATTCAAAGTTAAATTTAAACAACAAAAATGAGAGGAAGCGTATGATATAAAAAATATTCTTCTATGTAAATAGTTACCTTTCTGATTATCTTAGGGAACTCTTTTAGTTTGTTTACTCAGATCAAAACTATTTTTCTTCCTGCATGGAGTATATATTTATGAATTTCATGTAAATAAAATGTTAGTCATAGTCTCATAAAAATGTTAGTCATAGTCTCATACTTGATATGAAACTATTGAGCTGTGGTGTCCAAATATGAACATAGTGCAAAAGATATAATTTTTTGTGCTTATAGATATTGCTCCCTCCACTTAAAACTTTTTTCTGGAATATTTTGACACGATAGGACTTACATTTTAGCATGTTCTGTGTACATCCTTGATTCCTTCATATCCCATATATCAAATCTACGTCTGCTCTAAATCTATTTCTGCTAGATTACTTGTACTTGATTAGTTTTTTTTGTTGCACCTATTGTTGATTTTACTTATAGTTAATAACATTGATTGTACCTGTACTTGTGTATATATATATATATATTATAGTGCTTAAAGAAACAGATCATACCATTACGCCAATCTCAATTTAGAAGATACCTATCTGAATATCTACTTTTTAACTCTCAAGCTGATCATGTATAGCATAGGATGATTCGTTGCGCCATATTTTTTATTTGCTTCAGGGATAATTCATAATTACTTGCTTTACTAATTTTGTTCTCTGCATGATTCATGTAACCAATTTAGTTTGGTATATAGTCTTGGAAATTGAGTTAAAGCAAAGTGCGAAAGAGAAAAAAAAATATTTTTAGCATGTGATTTTTCAATTAACTTTTAGTATGTTATTTGTTTATGATCTTTAGCTTTTTTCTTATCCCCTGCTGTTTAGTAGTACCAACTTGAAATTGAAAGCTTATAACAGAAGAAAAATTGTAATACTTATAATCATAGGACTTTTACAACAATAATATTACAATAAGATTTTTACAACAATAATAACGTGAAACTCAATTGAATAAATAACTCCGCACCATATTACTTGTTGAAAATGAAATTCTCTTCCATAGAATGACTTTTTCTTAAATTGTGGTTTGATGAATTTTATTTCATGTGATAACTAATTACCTTAATTTTTTTTTCTTCAGATATCATTTATAAAGAACATTAAGAAGGTTTGGATGATATTTCTATCCAGAGGAATCAAGATGGTTTAAAGTGAAGGAAGGAGACAAGGATTATAAGCTTTTATCCCAAGTTTAAGATTTATTATCTCACATGTGAATACTTGATTTTTTTAAGAATAAAATGTAAATTTATTTATTTAATGAGACATGAATAAATTTAAATTTGTGTCTATTATATTTCTGATTATACAAAAAGTTGTACGAGCTATATTAAATCTTTTAACCTGAGAAATATCTGAAACCAAATGCTAGAAAATGGTAGTCTATTTATCCAATTAGCTTGGAAATAGCTAGGATAATCCAAGCTAATTTAGAAAAGGTCAATATTCTCTTAATGAGTATTGCTAGAGCTATAGCTAGGAATTTTCGCAGCTAATTTTGCTTGGATATGTTGCCTGCAAACAATCCTAACTATTCAGCCTCGGATCTACCCAAAATTTAGTTAAGAGCTTGTTAGCTACGGAATTTATCCGAGAATTAGCTAAATTAGTATGTAGTAGTTGGAGACAATGGTCATTAGCTACTCTACTTGTGATAGAACACACTTATTAGCAATCATGCTCGGTATGGATTGCGTTATTTCTAGAATGATGATTGACATTTATGAGGATGCCCTAGGTCCATTAAGATATTGTATTATGTAGTTTGGAACTGAATTCTTATAATCTATATCTATCTATATTGTATTAAAAGCACAAAAAATTCTATCATAAACAAAATTGACATTGCACGTATGAATATTAAGACATCTAAATCTGAATACACGTATGAATACTAAGATATGCATTATTATTTAGATGTCTGAATTTAAATACGCATCTAAATATTAAGATCTGAATTCTAAATAATTAAGACTATTTATTTTTTTGAATATATGAATGTATAAGATTTATTTTTATTTAAAAACTAATAAATATAAAATTTAATAAAATAGTAAATTAATCTACTACTATATCAATAAATAAAAAAATTATATGGTGGTTGTTGATGATGATGGCTAACGGTGGTGGTTGTGAATGTCGATTAATAATGGTATTAGCTAATAATGGTACTATGAGTAGTAGTTAGTGGTGATTGTGCTAACAATAGCGGTTGATGGTGATACTTGGTATTGTCGGCTAATAGTCGCGTGGTGGATAAAAGTGATAGGTGGTGGTGGTGAACGATGATCGTGGTTGATGATATATAGTAGTGATTAATGGTGATGATTTTTAGTAGTGATTGGTGATTATTGTGATAATACAACTAAATTCATCATATTTGTATTAAGAAGTTGTGTAATAATATTTACTCCATTATTTAAATAAATATTTATTTTTTTGAAGGTTAATTATTATTTTCAATAATTATTATATAGCTATTTGCTTGATGTGATACACACGTGCAACGCACGTACACTAAACTAGTTATTAGAAAAGTCTAAAAGTCTTTCGTAGAAAAAAGTTAAACAAGCTCTTGTAATGATAAACTCAAGAAATCAAAAGGCATATACAGAAAGTGAGAGGTAATTTTATTTTTCTCATTTTGTGTTTTATGGATGGTTACTATTTTTTATGAATTTTTTGATTCATTTGTTGCAACTAATTGTTATTCTGTTTATCTTTTTTGTTACATTTTTCAACTATATTTACTATATGTCACTAATAATTCTTATTTTTTGTTTAACCTTAGGTGTACTTTTTTCCTACTTTATATCACTAACAATGTGTTATATTTTTCTTCCTTTCATATATTGACGGTTTTCATTTTTAATTTCTACCGTTTTGATTGGTTTTTTGAAGCTCTTTATGTTTCCGGCAGCAATGAGAAAAATGATAAGCCAATTCTCATTTTCTCTATTTTCTTCCCAAATTTTACCATATGAATTATTCTGACTAGATTATGTTGGATAATAATATGAATATTGTAGAGGGACAGAAATAGGGAATACATTGAATTTGTATACGCAATGCAAAATAATTATAAGGTTCTAAAATCTATTTATATATGTCATCAAACATTATTTTTCAAAGAAAAAATTAGTTTATTCAGTATTCAATTTTTTTATTTTCACTTTTTACATATTTGCACCTAATAACATCATCGTGTAACTCATTAATTAGTTAATCTATTTATATCATTTATATTATTTGATGGATACACGTGCAACACACGTGTAGTACATGTGTCTAAAAACTAGCTAGAACTAATATTATATTTTTATGTTTTGATAAATTTGTTTGTTTTGTTTATTTTTCAGCCATGGGTGAGCCCAAGTTTTGTGGCAAATGAGTCCATTTGGTTGATCCAAAACTAAACCATGATTCCCAAAAACAAAGCGCCGCATATCTCTCACTCTCTCATTCTCTCATTCTCTCAGTCTAGTATGTTGAAAGTGCTTTCTGGTGTCTTTTCTGGCCATTTAAATTTTATGACGTACTATTTTCTTATTTTTTGCTCCATTTCTCATCCACCTCACCCCTCACGTACGAATTCGTACTTGTTCGTCCTTATCCAAAACTCCATTCATACAAAATCAGGTGTGTTTTCTATAATATTTCTTTATAAGATTATCGAGTTCAAGATCCTGATACAT
The DNA here is from genome assembly GCA_003996215.1 of Jaltomata sinuosa. Classification (NCBI taxonomy): domain Eukaryota; kingdom Viridiplantae; phylum Streptophyta; class Magnoliopsida; order Solanales; family Solanaceae; genus Jaltomata; species Jaltomata sinuosa. The sequence goes on from QJPP01000040.1 coordinate 982,872, forward strand.
TAAGTTTTTAATTTTACAGTACACGAATTTAGTTTTTTACTACTAAGCTAGATTGTTGTCTATTTATTTCAATATACCATAACATTTGTGTGTTATTACTAGGCTAGATATATTCAATTTTCACCTCTTCTAAGTCTCCTCTTTCTTTGTTTTCATCGATGAGCAACTTGAGAAGCTATTTTCTGTCACATATCATGACTTCGAGATATTTTATTTTAATAGATGTGTAAAAATATTAATCATCTATTAAATAAAAATATATTTAATAATAATAGTTGAAAGTGTTATTGGCTAAATTACACTTTATAATTGCTAACTAGTTCAAAGATTTTGATCTTTTACTAGTAAGCTAGATTTTTTTTATTCTGATATGCGTGATAACATCGTTGTGTTATTACTAGGCTAGACATATTCAATGTTAACTTTTTTCTGAGTCACCTTTTTTTCATTCTCATCGAGTAGTAACTAGAGGAGCTACTTTCTGTCACGTGTCATTTCTCATGACTTCGAGTTTTTTTAATAGATGTATCAAAATATTACATTACTTCTTTTTAAGGTTGGCAAGATTTCAAATGTGTTAATTCTTTTGTACTAAGCATATACATTTTCCACATTTTTTTTAATTAATATGGCTATTGGGCCAGTTTTATATGATAATCAAAGTCAAGAAAAGAAGAGTCTAAGGGTCATCCCAAAAGTGATTGGCCCAAAAAATTATAAAACAACAAAAATAAAATGCGTAAAAAGGGAACAAAAAAGTCGGTCTTAACACATTTTTTCTGATGTTGGCTACTGGACCAAGGTGAATAGGAAACCAAAGGTTTCTTCTTCATCTTCTTTGTCTCAATCTTGAAAGTTGATGCGATAAAGCTTCATTTTTTCGTCAAAAGAGTAATCCCATAATTGAGTTGAAGAAGGTGGTTACTCTTTTTCTTTAGATCGATTTTCTTGATTTGATTCCTGCTTTTGACCTTTCTCCTTCTTGCTGTGAGTTCTGTGTCTATGACGATCTGAGTTGATTTTCATGTCTTGACCTTTTATGATGAATGTGCATTTCATAACACAAACTTGTCTTTCTTATTAATCTCAAATTGTTGAGAATTTAAAAAGTATTCACAAAATATGAAGGGACTACCACATTTAAATTTACATTAAATGAACATTGAGAAAAATATTAAACATATTTTGATTCATTTTGGTGCCCCATCTCTATTTGAAAGGAGTCATATATTATCTTTCTTGATGTTCTTCTTAAGTATTATTTTTTTATATCCTTTTTTTTATTTTCCTCTTATTTTCTAATTAAAGAATTAACTATATTCTACCCTATTTATTAAATTTCACTAAACGTTAATCAATAAAATTATTTAATGAATGCATATAAGTTACATATGTTTTTTTTTTCTTTCCACATAAGTATCAAAGTTATTCGCTTCCTCAACTCTTATTTGAAAGTTCTATTATACTATTAGAAAAGTCCAAAAAACTCTCATAGGAAAAAGTCAAACAAGCTCTTACAAACTCAAGAAATCAAAAGGAGCTCTTGTAACGGCAAACTCAAGAAATCAAAAGGCATATATAGAAAGTGAGAGGTAAAAGTTTCTTTTTCTCATTTTGTGTTTTATGGATTACTATTCTTTGTGAATTTTTTGATTCATTTGTTGCAAATTGTTATTCTGTTTATCTTTTATGTTATATTTTTCAGCTGTATTCACGATATTTCACTAATAATTCTTAATTTTTGTTTAACTTTAGGTGCACTTTTTTCCCCTCTTGATATCACTAACAATGTGTTATATTTTTCTTCCTCTCATATATTGACGGTTTTTATTTTTAATCTTTACTTTTCTGATTGTTTTTTTTGAAGCTCTTGGTCATGCTTCCGGCAACAATGATGAGGAAAATGGTAAGTCAATTCTCAGTTTCTCCATTTTCTTTCTAATTTTTACTATATGAATTATTTCGCCTAGATTTTGTTGGATAATAATATGAATGTAGAGGGATTGAAATAGGGAATGCATTAAATTTTTATATGCAATGCAAAAGAATTATAAGGTTCTTAAATCTATACTTTATATATGTCATCAAACATATTTTTCTAAGGAAAAATGAGCTTATTCAGTATTCAATTTTTTACATGTTTGTACCTAATAATATCAACATGTAACTCATTAATTAGTCAATCGATTTATATCATTTGTATTATTTGATGGACACACGTGCAATACACGTGTCTAGAAACTAGTTACACTTTTATAAGTACTTAAAACTAGTTCAAGGATTTTGACCTTTCATTACTAGGCTGAATTTTATTTTCTATTAATTTCAATATGCTATAATATTTGTGTGTTATTACTAGGCTAGACATATTTTATATTTAAATGTTTATACGTTGCCAACTGATTATTCATGATACACATATCGATATTGTAATTTTCTTTTATAGTATTAGTGAATGTTAACTTGTGATAGTAAGCTATAGTTATCAATTTTACCAGATTATCAATTAATACTTATTATGAAATTTACTTACAAATATAATTACCTGATAAATGACTCTCTCCGAACCTCTTTTAATATACATCAAGCACCTTTTTAAGCATCATCAAATAGTATGATGTTTGGAAAAATTCTGCAAAAAAACCAAATTCCCTATTAGAATAAGCATCATCAACAACAAAGTAAGACCCATATTCCGTCTCAGTATAAGAAAAGAAAAAAAACAATAACATATCCAATGTACACTATCACAAAAATTGATTTTAGTGGTAATTGTTTAATACTTTAACTTAATTGCCATTAAATCATTCTATAATGGAATTATTACTGGCATTCTGGCAATAACATTAATTGTCAAAGGCCATACATATTCCAGCCACATGAAGCTTTCTGAAAAGGAACCATCGTCTTCGTTGCATCCGCCGGAGCTCAGAATTGAAAAGGAACCATCGTCTTCATTTCATCCTGAAACCCTGCTGTAGCTCAAATTTGAAAGCTCCGACAAGGAAAAATCGCATCATGAAGCTCCACCGAATCTCCTATATCTTTTCCCGAAAGGAAAATCAATACTAGCGATTCAATCACAGAAATTTCTGGTAATCTCTCTCTTTATCGTGTATATTTAGTAATTCACATTGGTTAATATACATTGCAATTTCTCTTGCTCACTTTTCTGATATATACATAGCAATTTATATTGTAATTAATTTTCTTCTGAATTTCAGCAACCTACTCGATCTGGATCTTCTTCTCACTCGATCTCTCTTTCTCGCTGATAATCTTTTCTCCCGTGTTCTTTTGATAAATGTGTACATGCATGTGCTATCAGTTTGATAAATATGTGTAGTGCTCCTAATTTTTTCTCTTGAATTTGCCGAACTTAGGTTTAGATTCAAATTATTCATTTTAACATTATTTTTAGTTGTGCAAATCCTTGCTGATATTGACAAATGAACAATTATCAGAGTATTTGTATTATGGTTGTCGATTCTCCAGACTCTGAATTTGTGATCTTGATGAGCACTAAAGACCTTCCAAAATTACTAGATATCAGTAATTATAAAATAGATTTTCGAATTTACCTTTCATTCTTTACTCCTTTAGCTGGTGTATTTTGGTGTAATCATACCGGGCAGTCCAATATTTTAAGTTTTTAACTCTTTATAGCAGAAAAGTGTGCAGGATCCAACTATTTTACGCATAAAATGTTTAACTTTTGAGAGAGCTTGAACTCTACTAGAAAGTGTGCAGCCTTGTTAGACTATTAAAGCATTCAAGTCATCCATCAGCTTAATGGCAATGTGTGATACTACTCACCGAAGATAGTAATGTAATCTTATATGTGGGGTCTGGGGAGGGTGATGTAGCAGATCTTACCCCTATCTTCATGAGGTAGAGAGTTTTTTCTGGTATATCCTCGGCTCAGTATAATCAAAGCAGGATTGAAAGGAAAACAATGATAGTAAAATGACAAGATACAGAAAGAAAATGTAGCAACAAGTAGTAACAAGATTTGAAGAATAATATACTAGGCGAATACTAAAGATTACTACCAGATAGGAGAAGATGAGAAGAGGAGACTAGCCCCTGCCTCTCCCACATAAAAGTACGATAGCACTCAGCTACCTACTACCCTCTATGCTAAAATTATCATGTCCTGAGTCTACACCCTAGACGTAACACGGTGCTTAGAGACACAAGTGATCCCAAGCTAACCCATGGTCTGGCATATACTAAGCATTCTGAATAATAATGACTAAGCGGAAGCTAAATTGAATAAAATATAAGTTTTAGAATTTAAGCTGAAAATCTCTGAATATAATATAGGTCTGAAAAGTAAAACTAACTGAATAAGCTGAAGTCTGACTCTATGTCAAGAAGCCTCTACTACTGATGAGTTACTGGGACAAGCCTCCAGGTAACTCTAAAATAGTGAAACTGAAATAAACTAAGAAAAAATGTCATAAAAGACCATCCTCGGAGGATGAGGACTCACCGCTAGTAGTCACTGAGATGGCACTGAATCGAGCTAATCGCGATGCTGAGTCTAAAAACTTGAACCTGCATCATGATAGGATACCACACATAGAGTATGAGGTCAGTACTTTGAATGTACTGAGCATGCGGGATATGCAAGCTGAAATATGATTGAATATACTAAAATATTGATAAGTTGTTTTAAATTGTAAACTGAATTTATATTCTATATTATATAGGCCCAAGCATAATGTGCATAAAATATGTAATAAAGGAATGTTTTGAAAAGATATAAAAATAATAAAGCTGATCTGGGGCCTAGTACATAGTTGTTGAGTCTAATTCTGTGGGAGAGTCTGTTAACCGATATAAATCACGTAAGCTAAATATGGAGTCTGATGTATACGCCCCATCGAGAGGGTCTAATATACTTTGCCAGGGTATAGAGGCATGACTGACATGATCACTAGTTCTGAGGCCCAACTAAGAGGTTAAAAAGACCTACGGTGGCACATAGTTCTGGGACTTTCGATAACCTGGACCCTAGTTCAACTCGGTGCTAAGTTCTACTCCCAAAGCTGATTTCTGATAGCGCTTTTAAAACTAAAGTTCTAGAATGCTGCGTCAGATCTTAACTAGTCTAAAAATATTATTTTCTGAAAAGTTGTAGACTGATAACTGATTGATTTCATGCTTAAAACTGAATGTTAGTAGGCTAGGCTAAATTCTGAAGAAAACTAATTCATATGAAAATACTATAAATTCAGGCTAAGTTCTTGATTTCTCAAAGTTCTTGTAAAAGCTCATGCAAATCATTGAAAACATGACACAAATCTTCTCAAACAAACCACATAGATCCTATCAAGGTGAATATACAAGCTCAACCAGCCTATTGTTTCCATGTAGATGAAGAACCAGATGGAGAACCTTGGTACTATGACATTAAGAGATATCTCAAGAAGGGATATTATTCGGAAGGCATAACCAGTATTCAGAAGAAGACACTTCGGAGATTGGCAAATCACTTTTTCCTAAATGGAGAAATCCTTTATAGGAGGACCCCAGATTTAGGATTGTTAAGGTGTGTTGACGCTCAAGAGGCAATCAAGTTGGTTGAAGAAATACACGGCGGCACATGTGGGCCACACATGAATGGTTTTGTTTTGGCAAAGAAGATTTTACGAGCTGGTTATTTTTGAATGACCATGGAAACAGACTGCATTCGCTTTGTGCGAAAATGTCATCAATGTCAGATTCATGGTGACTTGATTCGGGTTCCACCAAATGAACTCAATGTGACAAGCTCTCCTTGGCCATTTGCAGCTTGGGGCACGGACGTCATTGGTCCTATTGAACCTGCCGCGTCAAATGGGCATCGATTCATTTTGGTAGCTATTGATTACTTCACAAAATGGGTAGAAGTATCTTCATACAAGTCTGTGACAAAAAAGGTGGTGACAGATTTTGTTCGCAATAACATCATCTGTCGATTTGGAATTCCTGAGTCAATTATAACCGATAATGGAGCTAATCTCAATAGTGTCTTGATGCGTGAGATATGTGAGAAGTTTAAGATTACCCATCGCAATTCCACTCCCTATCGACCTCAGATGAATGGAGCAGTTGAGGCAGCCAATAAGAACATCAAAAGGATATTGCGGAAGATGATAGATAACTGCAAGCATTGGCACGATAATTTGCCATTTGCCCTCCTTGTCTATCGCACCACGATCAGGACTTCAACTGGGGCAACGCCTTATCTTTTGGTATATGGAACGGAAGCAGTGTTACCGGCAGAAGTGGAGATACCGTCTCTGAGAATTATACAAGAAGCTGATTTGAGTGATGCCAAATGGGTACATAATCAGTATGAACAGTTGATGCTAATTGATGAAAAGAGAATGAATGCAGTTTGTCACGGACAACTTTATCAGAATAGGATGGCCAAGGCTTTCAACAAGAAGGTAAGACCGAGGTAATTTACACCGGGGCAATTGGTTTTGAAACGCATATTTCCACACCAACACGAAGCTAAAGGAAAATTTGCACCTAATTGGCAAGGGTCTTACATGGTTCACCGAGTACTGACTGGAGGAGCATTGATTCTGGCTGAAATGGATGGTGAAGTTTGGCCGAAAGCCATCAATACAGATGTCGTTAAGAGATATTATGTCTAGAAGCTTTTTATTTTATTTTGTTTATGTAATGTCTTTCTATGTAATCAAAACTACGTATGACCTAATTCCCTTGGTGGGACACGTAGAAAACCCACATCGGGTTTGGTCTCTTAAGTAGAAATCTCCAAAAATCCCATTTTTGCTTGTAATGGAACTACGTTGCGACCTGATTCCCTCGGTGGGATACGTAGGAGGTCTGCATGGGCCTCGGTCACTTTATTAAAGAAAATCCCAATTCCATTTTTTTTATATATGTAACGAACTACGTCTGGCCTGATTCCTTTGGATACGTAGGCAACTCGTGGAGGGTTCGTCCCCTTAGTTAAAAACTTTTTTGAAATGTATTTTATGAACTACACTTGGCCTGATTCCCTTGGTGGGATACGTAGGCAGCCTATATAAGGCTCGGTCTCATCATGATGGAGCTTCAGTACTTCTCCTATGTCAGAAACTGGGACAATTTTAAGGGCATCATTGTGAGCAGGCATCAAAGGATATCAAAGAGTATTCGATCAACCCAGTCATCCGACAAAAGAAAGGACATTCGCTTTGGATAAAGGACGTTTGCGTTGTTTCATGACATGTCACAATTTAAAATTTGGCAGAATTTCTTTACAATTATACGTATATGCATATTTTATATATCTATTTATTTTTACTTATATTTTATTCTAAAATAATTTTCAATCAAATGTTTTATATTATTCATTGGCCAAGATTCACGATAAATGGGGGTTGCAAGTCCAAAAGTGGAAGCAAGAAGTATCAAGACCCAGAGTTTCAAAGTCAACGCAAATCAACCTCTCCCAAAACTTATAATTTTTCTTTGAGTGCAGGTTTTCAGATTTGCAGAAGTTGAATAGTCGATAGCGATTACATCTTCGCGGGAATTATATCTCGAACGGTTTGCTTATAATATTTAGGAAATATTATGCCTCTTATGTGATGGTGATTTTCAAATTCATTATTAAAGCTTTACAAAAGATTTCAAATACATTGATTGCTCTACACAAATAATTTCAAATGCACTGGACAAATGCTTTCAAACGCTTTAAAATGCATTATGCATGGCTTTAATTGTCTTTCAAATGCGCTGCACATGCACTGTACAAATGCTTTCAAACGCTTTAAAATGCATTATGCATGGCTTTAATTGTCTTTCAAATGCGTTGCACATGCACTGCACAAATGCTTTCAAACGCTTTAAAATGCATTACGCATGGCTTTAATTGTCTTTCAAATGCGCTGAACACACACTGCACACATGGCTTTAATTACTTTGCATAAATGCTTTCAGAATTATTAAATAAATACTGCACAAATACTTCGCATAAATGCTTTAAATGCACTGCACATGACTTTCAATTATTGTTTAATGCATTGCACAAATGCTTTAAAATGCATTGCACAATTGCTTTAAATACACCGCACAATTGCCTTAAATATATTGCACAACTATTTTTTTAATATATCGCACAAATGCTTTTCATAATGTATTGCTTTCATACACATTATTGGCTTAAAATGCCTCATTTTCATAAATCATTGGCTAGAAAAGCCTCATCTTCATAAAATATTTGGGTTAAGGCCTCATTTCATTAATCATCGCCAAAAGGCATCATTCTCGTGAATCATTGGCCTAAAACCCCATTTTCATAAGCTTTGTTAAAAAATTTATTTCATTAAATCATTTCAGCCTGCAAGGCCGCATTTTCATAAATTAACGCCCAAAAGGTGTTATTTGTTCATGAATTTATTATACATCGGTTTACATTTAATATTTACTTCCTAATTGTTTTATCTAGTTTAAGTTTCGCAGGAGCATTAGCACAATGTGAAACTATTTCTAAGCAGTGAACTGGAGAAATTTGTGGGGAATGACGCTCAGACTCCCAACAAAGATCAAGTATCTACCTCGAACTTCGCTCGACTTTACTCTCAAATAATCTACTTACATCGACAGCTCGATGATTAAGTTCGCTCATTTCATTTTATAAATTCTAAGGTCTGGAATATGTTTCATAAATCATAATACCCAGTGTCATCATAATTCGACACTGGGACAATAATTTTTGCATTCGTTGTGATTCCTTGTTCATAGGGTATCATAATCTTTCAGAACTACAGACGGCCTGATTCTCATGCAACCCGAAATATGTAGGCAACTCGGAGACCAGAGTTCGGCCACAACTCTCTCAAATTTTCTTCATACTTTTTTTTAAATTCTATCCATTGGGACAAAATTAGGTTACTAAGTCAACTTCTTTGCCCAAAGACTCTTACATCATCCTCGGTCAAAGAGGGACAAGTTGTTGACACCCAATTTTGTCCCATCTTTCTTCCCGATTAATTCTTTATGCTTCAAATAATTTTGATAATTTAAGAATGCGTACAAGTTTTTATTTATTATAATTAGAGATCTATATAATGCTATCGTCCTTATTTTTGTGAAATTATCAATGTAGTTCTACTACTATTATTATTATTACTTTATTATTGTTATTATTTTATAAATCTAGCAGCACGCTCGTTATCTTAATTTAGCAAAAAGCGCCATTTTGTGGTATTTAATAGAGTAAAATACTTCTTTATTCCTTTATAAATATTATCTCATAATTCTTACGATGTTAATTTTTATCTAATCTTTTCATAATTATCTCTTAATCATAAATAATTTATTTAATTGAATACGTATTAATGCATAAGTTATTTAGAGTCTTTAATCTTGATTTATGAAGCCCAAAGAAATACAAGGAAAAATGTATTCTACTCAGCCCATTTTTATAAACTTTGATCCATAAATTCATCCATTTTTAGCCCAACAATTAAGCCCAATTTGCAGCCCATCTCTTTCACCCTTCTCTTCCACATGGACGCCACTTAAGCACCATGTAAGCGCCCAACAGTCATAACCACACCTATAGCACACGCCTTACACGTTTTGCACACGCTCAGTACCTCCCCTGCCCGTGTGGCGCCCTCGGATTGGCTGGTCAAAGCCCACTCACACTCCATTTTCTTGAACTACCAAATGTACCCTCACTTAGCCCATCTAAAATGCCCATAATAACCTTGAATCCCTAAAATATTCTAGGTTTTCATCCTCTTTGCAAAACAGCCGCTATTGCTAATACTCTCTCTCTCCCTCGTCGTCTCTCTCTCTTTGAACTGCGATGGCAGAAAGCCATTTTTGGCTTCTTCTCCACTTTGAGGAAGACAACAACCTCTTTTCCTTGTGGCCAAAGACTTGTAAGATCATTTTGAGCATTCATTTATGGAGGATCGTTGAGAAATCTCGAGGAATTGACCAAGATATCTTCAAAATCTTTAACAAGCATATGAGGTATTCTCTTTTGCTTGGTTACTTTTCTCTCAAGCGAGTTTTAGGCAAGTTTTATCTTGTTTGCTCTCTTTTTCTGAATCAATCTGCGAAATCACATATAGCCTACAACGTTCAAATCCAAATTGCATTCAAAATCCGGCCCAAAATCCCCCCATGAACCCTAGCTTCGCTCCTATAAATACCAAGCTTTGACAACGTTTGAGGCATCAGTTGGCAGCCCTCATTGCATAGCCATAAACATCTCTCTTTTTTGCAAAATATATAGTCCTTCGTCTTTCTTTGGTTTTTTCTGGATTCCTTGTGCGAAGTTAAGTTTGGTTCCGTCTGAGTTTCGAGAATAGATACTTGGTCAAGACGCTCCGAGTTCGCTGCTTCGAAACAGGTGAAAACATAACTTTGTTCTTTCCTTTGTAGTATTACTTTCTTTCCTTTCTCTGCCTCTGAGACTTTGCGTAGGAAGCATGTTGTAATCTTACACTCCTTTGATCATATGAAGACGTCTTTTTAATTCATGTTCAACGACTTTTTCTTAAAGTTTGATTTTGTTGGGATTTATTTTGTGAAGGAACCAGTAACGTTCTATTAAAAAAATCAATCTGTTAACCTTTTTTTTTGCATAATAGCACTCCCTTTAATTTCTTCAGTAGTATACTATTTGGAAGCAAAAAATGGGGTATAACAATAATAATAGTTGAAAGTGTTATTGACTAAATTACACTTTATAATTACTAACTAGTTCAAGAATTTTAATCTTTTACTACTAGGCTAGATTTTTTTCTATTTATTTTGATATGCGATAACATCGATGTGTTATATTCAATTCTCATATTTTCCCGAGTCTCCTCTTTTTCCATTCTCATCGAGGAGTAACTAGAGGAGCTACTTTCTGTCACATGTCATTTGTCAAGTTTTTTTTAATTGATGTATCAACATTTTACATTAGTTCTTTTTAAAGTTAGCAAGATTTCAAATGTATTTAATTCTTTTGTATTAAGTATATACATTTTCCCACATATTCAACAAAAATAAAATGCGTAACAAAGGGGATAAAAAATTGGTCTTAACACATTTCTTTGGATGTCGGCTGCTCGACCAAGATGAATAGGAAACCAAAGGTTTCTTCTTCATCTTCTTTGTCTGAATCTTGAAAGTTAGTGCAATAAAGCTTCATTTTTTCGTCAAAAGAGTGTTCCTATAGCTGAGTTGAAAAAGGTGGATACTCTTTTCTTTTAGATCGGTTCTCTTGATTTGATTTCTGCTTCTGACCTTTCTCCTTCTTTATGTGAGTTTTGTATCTATAGCGATGTGAGTTGAGTTTTGTGTCTTGACCTTTTCCACATTAATGTTCTCTTATCATTTGTTTTTTATTTTAAGTTGATTATAAGTACTAAGTATTAACTAATTCAAGGATTTTGATGCTTTAGTACGTACTAAGTTAGATTTCTTTCCTTCTATTTATTGCAGTATGATATAACACATGTGTGCAATTACAAAGCTAGATGCATTCATTTTTCACCTCTCCCTGGTTCTTTTTCTCTGTTCCAATCAAGAAGTAACTAGAGAATCTACTTTATGTCACCTGTCATATATCGCCTCGCAACAGTACGAGATCCGCATCTCCAATGTATTCAAATGATTCTTCCAATAACTGGGACCTGTCAATGAGCATCTCATATGACTCCTGATTTTCGTCTCTAACTTCTTGAAGCATCATCATTGTGAAATGTCTCCTTACCTCAAAATTGGTTACCACCTTGTGCTCTATTACCCACCGATAATCGTCAGAATTTTTTGCAAATGTCACAACTAAAAAAAATAGTGAAATCTTTATTTGACTCATCTTCTGTCAAAAGACTTTCAAGTTGTTAAATAGTTGTAAATGCTATTTAACTTCATCAGCATTACAAGATACTGAGAGCACCTATATGATACAATTAGCTTACCTTTCCCTTTATCTTTTATTCCCAACTGATCTTCCAATTTCCTTAAACATAACTCCATTTTATCTAGCAAATCATATAAAATAAGATGCAAATCAGATAAAATATGATGCACACATTCAATATACTCTCTGTCACACGCTGCTTCACTGGTGTCATCCTTCTTTAGTGGCAAGCTGATTGGCAAGTCAAAAGGTGGTTGTAATAATTTTCTCACCAAACACATATACTTAGTAAAATCACGCACAATGCTCACTGATTAGACTCAGTTGATCCCATACTCAATTCTATATCACGAGATAACTCAGCCTAGTCAATGGTGATAATTCCTTAGTAAAATTGCACCTTGCAATCCCAATGGCCTCTATTATAGCCCTTATACTACTTCGACAGAAACTACACAAAGGATCATCATTGCCCAACAGGCCCTCTTATTAGATTAAGAAGATCTAACTCTATTCGAACACATTCACGTATGTGTCCTATTTAGGCAATTCACTCTTCAATGAATTGATAAATGTCGAATAGATTCATCAGCAATAAATTGCTTGGAGCTATTCCAAGACATATAAATCATTACTAAAGCTGCAGGAGTCAATAAGGAGATGAATATTAGGATGTGTTGAGAGGCTTTTTCAATATTATCCATTGGAGTCATCGTGAGAAACTATTTCAGCATACTTATGATATGATGTGCGTCTGAAAGAGTTGAAGGGTCATTGCTTTTCAAAATATCAAAGATTAGTGAAACTAAGTCATCGATGAGCTGCCACACCTACGGATGATCTGTGCTCCCGCATTCAACCAATAATTTGTACGCTCTCATTATTCTGGTTATTTTACTATATAGTTGATTGATTGAGATATTATAAGAATAGGCTACAAGTGTAAATGAATCACTAAAAAGATATTAAAAATTCATACCAGCTTAAAAGACTGATTCTCAAATGGGAGAATAGATGTCACAGGCTTAGTTTCCTCATCCCTTTGATAATTATATTTGGGCTCAATTGTGGTAATGGGCTTAGCTTCTAAAGGACGCCATTCAACCCAATCTGAAGAATGCCCATTATCAGAAGCGACAAATCATTGTAAGTCCAATAGATCAGAATTAGAAGTAACTGTGATCCATGAATCAGCTCAATCAGAAGAAGAAGATTGAACCTGAATAGGTGACATATCCAAACCTAAATTCACTTCTTTCTATTAATCTTCAACCTTACTGGAATCTTCTTTTATCGAAATATCTCTATTTTGATGTTCATCAGTTTTCTGAGCTTGGTAATCAGATGAATTTAGGGAATACCCAACTAAAGTTTTACATGAATCGATATGTGAATATTGAATTTGTTTTATCTCAGCATTTTGAAGGATACCCATGTCTTAAAAATCCCAAAAATTTAATCTTTACACAAAGATCTTGCTTGTTTCCTAAATCACACCCTTCACAACCCCTAGTTCATACCCCATTTATTTATTTTGATTGTTTTTTTTGACATTTCAATGGAACTCCATGTTGTGGAAAACCTAAGAAAGATTTTAATCTTCACTTGTTGATTCTTGCAAAATTCTATTTGGGTCTTTCAGAAATTCACCCGATCATCAGCCTAAGAAAATTGATGAAATCATCGAAAAAATTCCATTTTTTCGATAAAAAGAAAATTTTAGTAAGGTTGAAGATGAATAGAAAAAAGTGAATTATATCATCTATTCAGGCTCAGTCTTCTTCTTCTAATTAGACTGATTCATGGATCAAAGTTACTTCTAATTTTGATCCATTGGACTTACAATAACTTGTTGCTTCTTCTGACAATGGGACTTTTTCAGATTGAGTTGAATGGCCTCTTTTAGAAGTTAATACCATTACCACAATTGAGATCGAATATAATCATTAAAGAGATGAGAAAACTAAGCCTATGACATTTATTGTCCCATTTGATAATCAGTCTTTTAAGCTAGTATGGATTTTTAAGTGATTAATTTACACGTATATTCTATTTGTATGACATCTCAATCAATCAACTATGTAGTAAAATAGCTAAAGTGATGAGAGTATGCAACTTGTTGATCGAATACAGAGCACATGTCATCCTCAAGCGTGGCAGCTCATCGATGACTTAATTTCACTAGTCTTTAATATTTTAAAAAGTAACGATCCTTCGACTCGTTCAAATGTGCATCATATTATAAAGATTCAGAAATAATTTCTCACGATGACTTCAATGAATAATATTCAAAAAGTCTCTCGACGCCTCTAAATATTCATCTCCTCATTGGCTCCTACAGCTCTAGTAGTGCTTTATATGTCTTCGAATAGTACTAAGCAGTTTATTGCTGATGAATTTATTCGTACATTTATCATTTCATTGAAGAGTGAATTACACCTAAATAGGACACATACATGAATGTACTCGAATAGAGTTAGAGTTTTCTAAGCTACTGAGAGGGCCTGTTGGACTTGATGGTCCTTGGCGTAGTTTTTATCGAAGTAGTATAGGGGCTATAGTAGAGGCCACTGAGATTGCAAGGTACAACATTACTAAGGAATTGTCAGCATTGAATGATATTTTTCTGTTTGTATGTGAAATGGTAGTGGTTGAGTATATGTGTTTGGTGAGAAAATTATTGCAACCACATTTTGACTTTCCAATCAGCTTGTCATTGGAGAAGGATGGCATTAGCGAAGCAATATGTGACATAGAGTATATTTAATATTTGCACCATATTTTATCTCATTTACATCTTATTTTATATGATTTTCTAGATACAATGAAGTTGTGTTTAAGAAAATTGAAAGATCAGTTTGGAATGAAAGATAAAGGAAAAAGGCAAGCCTATTGTATGTTGCAGGTGCTTTCAGTATCTTGTAATGCTGAAAGAGTTAAATAGCATTTCAAAATTGTTTAACAGCGTGAAAGTCTTTTGGCAGAAGATGAGTCAAAGAAAGGTTTTACAATGCTTTTTTATTGTGACATTTACAAAAAGTTCTAATGATTATCAATGGGTTATTGAGCACGATGAGGTATCCAATTTTGAGGTAAGAAGATATTTCACAATAATGATTCTTCATGAAGTTAAAGATGGCAATGAGGAATCAGATGAGATGCTCATGGACAGGTCCCAATTGTTGAAAGAATTATTGAATACATTGGCGATGTGGATCCCGCATTGCTGCACGGTAATCTGTTTATGAGATTCAAACATGAAGAAGCTATTGGGCCTGGTGTGTTGAGGGAATGATTTTTCTTGGTATGTAGAGAGTATCTTCAATCCTCAGAATGCTCTCTTTGTTGCTTTCCCAAATGATCGTAGAAGGTTTCTCCTATATCCAGGTAAACTTTTATTGTCTTTATGCATTTATTTTTGTGATTTTTTGCTCTCGCTTCAATTCCTAAGGCTTTAGGCTACACTTGATCTGGCAACCACATTGTATTTTTTACTCATCTAACGAAGAAAACTTGCATTAATAATATTTGAATTGCGTTGCATATGTAGTACTTCTGAGTCAAATTATTATTTTTGTCCTCGTCAAGATATGTATTGTCTAGTCGTAGTTTTGAAATATATTTAAATCTAAAGCTAATGAAAAGAGTAAAACTTTTCATAGTGATAAAAGATAAAGGAATAAGATGGTAACAAATTTAAAGTGCTAAAGAAATTTTTGTATCTAAAAGAATTAATTTTAGTCGTTAATATATATTGTGTTAATGACGATGTCATCTCCATTCCTTTTATCTATCAAGTTTTTTTCTTGTTTTCATTCATCATTATTCCATGTGAAAAGATATCTACTTCAAAAACTTGAAAGTGAACTTATATTTTTATCTCTTATGAGCATGAAGTAACCTATTTGTTTTGTTTAGAACTAGTTTTTGGGAACTCGTTTTACATGTATACCCATATCAATTGGTATAAAATTTTGAAAAGTCACATATTTATATTAGATAATGTGTTTATAGATTTTAAAAAAATATTGGTTGCCTAAATTAGGAAGAAATTTTTCCATGAAGTTTTCAGATGCATTATTGTGATTTATGATTTTTCCTAAGTTGTATGCTCATCTTCTTCTTCTTTTTGGAATAATTATTAAATTATACTTGTTTATAAAAAATTTAAATGATAAGGTCATAATAATGATCTCTTCATCTTCTTGAAATTAGATGCATTCCCAGAATTTGAAATTGAGTTGTAAAGCAATACATATGTTTTTATATTTATACGCTAAATGTTATAGAATAATTATTTAGTCTAATGGTAGAAAAGATCATTCAACTTTACATATTTATTTTTATGATGTTGGATATCAAATAATTGTATAAATATGGATACATGATTAATGATTTGAACTTTTCCTAACTATATGTAAACATGAGATTGAAAGAACGAAAACATTAATTGACCTGTTTGCAACATATACTTTGGCAATATAGAGAACCATGTTTGCAACATTAGATATCCTAATAACAACTCTCTCTCACTTCTTAGCAATTTTTCTTCTCCTCCTACAACAAAATTAATTGGCATGTCTTCTTATTCCATTCTTCAATATTAAAATGAAACAAATGAGCAACAATTTAAAATTAAAAAAAAATAGAGAAGAAAAAATAACTTGTCTTGTGCGTAAGGAAGAAATAGATAAAAGTCAATCTTTTATAATCCAACATATATTTATACTCTTTGCTTGTTTCAATATAAACTTTCACAAATTCTTTTACAACCTGCATCAAGACAATAAAACAAAACAAATGAAATACCTATATTAAAAAATTCTCAAAATTATGAAAATCTACATCTGTTTACAAAATGATTGTGAAGTACCTATATTTATAACCTAAGAATATTAAAAGTCTTAAACTATTTGTTTCATTTAGAGGAAGTTCAAAAGTTTTTTTTTAATTTTTTTTAAAGTGTAAGAACTTTAGATTCATAACTCTTATCAGTTATAATTTTGGAAAATCATTTAGTTGGGAGTATTAATTTGCACGAGCCACAATATTTGTTGATGAAAAAAGGGTCAAAATACCCTCAAACTATTAAAAATGGAACAAATTTACCTTTTATTTAAGTTTGGGTGCAAAATTACCTTCACCACTACACAATCGGATCAAAAATATACTTGGGCAACGGAAAAGTGAAAAAAACTGATTAAGAAAGCTTTTAAAATAAGAAAAGGTTGACTTTTTCATTTCTTCTTCCTTTCCCAATTCTCTCTCGTTCTGCGAGTTACGTATGTAAACTATAAGGTGTTTCATATTTGTATGTTCTATATAAACTTTCACCAACTATTAATTAAAATACATCTCAAAATTGATTAGACAAGTATTTGAATGCAATTGCTAAAAAGTGTGTGATAATTTAATTTGTTCATAAAATTTTGTTCATGTAGCAGCTGACTCATTAATTTCGAGGAGTGTTTTAAAAAATAGTTAGTGATAGTTCAGGAAGGAAACACAAACACTTGATAGTTCAGATAGAAAACTCACAAAAGTGATATTTCAGGTGTAT
Source organism: Jaltomata sinuosa (assembly GCA_003996215.1). NCBI lineage: Eukaryota > Viridiplantae > Streptophyta > Magnoliopsida > Solanales > Solanaceae > Jaltomata > Jaltomata sinuosa. The sequence continues at coordinate 1,000,313 of QJPP01000040.1, forward strand.
TTTTTATCATTATTTATTTATTATGTAAGAATATTCAAATTAATTCCTTTAATTATTCACGTGGAATGTCGCTTGACACTATTTATTAATTTTTTTTAAAAAAAACATACAACACGTGCCATCAAATACTAATTAAGATGTGTTTTGATAAAAATACTTAGGTAATAGTTTAATTATGAAATGTAAATACTTGGGACCCGTTTGATCATAAAAAATGGTATTTTCCAAAAAAATCTTGGCAAAAATGGTTTGGCCATATAATTTGTCATTTTTGGCACAAATATTTGCCAAAAAAATCAAGTTTTCAAAAACTAGAAAAAAAGTAATTTTTGGGCCAAATTCAATTTTTTGAGAACTTTTAAAAATTTAAATTTTCCCCCAAATTTTTATATTTTATAAAAATACCCCATTATTTATTAATTTCAACTAGAATAATAACTATCTGTCAACTAACCCTATTATAAACCTTGGTATTTGACTCTCAAGTATGTAATTGTATTGTTGTATAACACTTGTTAAAAGTAGTGTAAATAGAAAAAATTGGATGCTCCTTTGTGAGTTAAGAAAACTTCAGTAGTTCCTATACTGATCTGTGAAATTGTTTATAAGCAGGTTGAAGCTTATAATATATGAATTTAATTTTTATCTTGGAACATGTTCATTATAAAATAATAATAGAAAGTTATGGATATTTTTAATAGTTTTTAAAACTCAAGGGTATAAATAATATTTTTTTAAAAAGTCAAATATTTTTTCCAAAAATTATGACCAAACACATAGTGAAACTTTGCCTAAAATTTTACTCAAAAATGACTTGCCAAAAATATTTGAAAATCTATGACCAAACACTAGTTTGATAGTTTGGATACTTCATATGTATTTTTGACTATTACTCCTTCCGTTCAAAATTATTTTTCACTTATTTCTATTTTTGATTTTTATTTTTACTTGTCATATTTGACGTATCAAGAAAAAACAAAATAAAATTTTCTGTTTTACCTTTAATTTAATTACTAAGACTTTTTGAAATTCCAAATGGTCAATTTCAACTAGTGCTAATTAATAGGGATAATATGGTAAAATTACTATATTATTTATTATTTTTTTAATGGGTGTGATAAATCAAAAAGTGACAAGTAATTTTAAATCGAGGGAGTGTCTTGAAAAAAAAAATATTATTATTGCCATTTTTCAAGAATACAAGGAGGCAAGGACTAAAAGCCCAAGTTTGGTTCCACTTTCCAGTGCAGTACTATTTTCCTAGTTTCCGAGGTAAGCAAAGGGCAAAAATGGGAATCTGGAACGTCATTAGCTCCGGCACAGAAACGGTGAAACGGAATACGCCGGATCTAGCTACTCCGTTGAAGAATGTATGTAAAGGTTCCTATTATTACAGTGCAGCCGCCGTTAGAAAGATCGACAACGTCGTTAGAGTTAACGGACTGCAGAAGCTGGGTCAGTACATTTACATGCCTGATGAAGAAGGCCGGGCTAAAATTGTCAATTTCAGTACAAAATTCGTCAAAGAAGCAGCCAACATTTTCATTCCTGGTTTGCTCTCTTCTCCTTTACACCCCACCCCCCCCAAACACACACACAAAAAAAAAAAAATCATAGAAAAATGTACATATAATCACCTCTGATGAACAATTAGTGTCGATCTCTTTTCCTTGTGAGTCACAATTTTACAACTAAATAGAAAGGGAAAATATTCAGATTTTTTTTCTTTATTATAACTTTTTTTGAAATTTTTTTGGAGTATGTGGTAAGTACCGTTTATTTGTGGTTTAACTTGGACTCAAATATTAAAAGTTTCACAAAAGATTAAGAAATACTTGCATGCAGCACCTTGAAACTAAAGTAGCAAACTCAAAGCAAGTGAAAGTGGGAAAATCACATGGATTAGGCGTGGATTCGGTTTGATCATAGATTTTCAAAAGAAATTAAAAAATTTGTTTGTTCATGAAATATTGTCAGTTTTTGAAAATTTATCTTCGAAAAATTTTCAAGTTAAAAAATTAGCCAGATCAGTTTTTTTTTGGCTGAAATCTCACTTCCACTCAAATTTTTTTCAAGTAAATCATGGTCAAACGCTAGCTTGGTACGTATGTGGTAACTAGTTTTGATTTGTAGGTTTAACTTGGATTCAAATTTTAAATATTGCATGCACTTGAAAATAAAGTAGCTAGCAAAATCTAAAATGAAATTGGGGGAAATGAATAAACGTGTTGTCAGTTTTCACCTAATGAATTATTACCATTACCTAAAGTGTTGTTTGTAGCCAGTTAGAATTACTTAGGTATTACCATTTTCGTTCATTTTTGTTTGTCCACTATTTTGAAAATAGAATTTCACTTTCACTTTGTCATTTTTAACATATCAAGAAAAGATAACTATTTTTTTTCAATTTTACTCTTCTCATTAGTTACTTATTTCCCAAATCATTTTTCAAGACCTAATAATATGTATCAATTAACATTAGTATTATGATACAAATACTTATATGTTCAGTTATTATATCTTAATGGATGTGCGAAATCCAAAGTGGACAAGTAAACGTGAACCGAGGGAGTCGTAATACAGATACTAATTATATAGGTATTAATAATGCGGGTATTAGTTATTCCATTTGCATAAGATAATACATCAATTCTCTCATAACTTATACATATATCAGTTATACGAGTTTCTAAATTTACAAACCAAATATCGTATTAATTTTATAGATGAATAACTTATTTCCTAACTAACTACCAAACATTGTATAACTTATACATAAATTAATACATGAATAATTTATTTTTTTACTAGCTACCAAACTATCCGAAATTCTGGAGAAGTTTACGCAAGTATAAAAAAGTATTGTTCATGTGTGCAGGCGGAAGGGCAGTGACCCAAATTTACTCTCAAACAGTTTGCGAAATGGAAATTGAGTCTAAAAAGAATCAAAAGACTGTGTGTGACAAAGGAAATAACTGGCAATTCGAGTAAGGTCGATACTACTGGTACTGGTCCTCTGGGATTGCTCGATGGGACAGAGATGCTGGAAAACAGAGAAAATAAAGTTGAGGTTGATTCATTTGCACATCAAACACCTGAAGACGTTCTACGAGTCTTCATGATGAAGGAATTTATGGGAGCTCGTTATCTTGATAATTTGCTGGTTCCTGATCATCGACAACAGAAGAAAGTTTAACAGATTCTCTAGTATGTCTAATATATGTTTGTATTACTGGATTGTTCTTAGTGTATGCTCGTGATTAAGTCTTATAAGTTACCGTTTTGTTTTGTTTCCTTTGAAACTCGCATGAAAGGGAAGCAAACTTTCATAGTTATCGTCCATGCGACAACAATTTGAACTGTAGTATCAAGAGTTCGAATGTGCTTATTGATGTGAAGCCAAAAATACATATGTTTAATCATTATTTGCCTCACATTTTACTACTTTCTCCATGTCTACGTGGAGTTAAACTTCTTCATGATTGTTGTGGTATGAATTTGAATTGATTTGTTAAGATATTTATCGTCGTGCTACGGCTCGTGTGATTACTTACTTTTTCTTGGGATTAATTATTTGTTTGCTTGATCACCATTCAAATACTATTTGTGGCGCGTAGAATGAACTAGGAATAGAGAATTTGCATGCGTAATAAGAAAAAGTAGGGCTTAGTTGTGAACCTTATAGGGAAAGGGGAACGATTCGCTAACGTGGATAGGAATATACCCGTTAGCCTTGCTTAGTTGATACGGAAGAAAAATCACATGCCCTTCACTATCAACCGACGACCATAGGAATATAGGTGTTAGGAATAGTCGAGGAGACCTAGAATTGTTGGCAAAACGCTCAACATGGTTAAAATCAACCCGCAACTAGTAATCCGATAGAAAATCAGAAAGTAAAAGAGTCAACTTAGTTATGGGATGATATATGGTTGATGGTTCCATCTGCCTAATTGGTTAAACGTACATATGTCGACAAAATACCGATTCTTATATTTGACAATATGTTAAAAATAATTTTTTAAGTATGTATCAAATAATTTTGATCTTTTAAGTTTGTCAAAAGTTAACATGTTTAATTTTCATCAAATATTTATTGAATTATGTCTGTTAAATTTGACAAAAATAATGAATTAAGTGTACCTCTAAATGTTAATTCTTATTAATTTCTTTTTCTTTATAGTTTTCGACAAATTTAACAAACGGCATTCGATAATATTTGACAGAGAATCAAATAATTCAGTAAGGGACTATTTTCAAGTCTATCCTTTTAACACAAAAAGGTCATTTAGGTCACTTTCTCTCCATATGGTATCAGAAAAGATAACGTTGGAGCAAACGATTGACTTGACTCACTTGAGGTTATTGGATTGTTCATAACACAAATAGCAAGAATTATCATTAGCAATTTAGTACTCATTAAAAACTGATTAGAGAGATTAAAAGAATATTAATTTAGTACTCTTCAGTAAACTAGCCTGACAATATGGTTGAACTACATTTTTTTGTTTAGTTTTTTAATTGCACGAGGAAATTAGGGAAGGAAAACAGAAGAGAAATCTTGAACTCAAAGTGGATTGCATTCATCATTTGTATTTTATAGGTTCGTATTTAGAAGTTTATTACATCTTGCTTAATTTATTGTGTTCGAAATTTATTATTTATATTTATTTAATAGTAATTATTTTACAGATATAGAGTCTAAATCAAACTTAGAGTTTTGATTTTTCAAATGATCACTCAACTAATAGTTATTATCTAATAAAATTATTTCAATTGTTAAAAAGTTAAGATAACAAATATCAGCTTAATGACCATCTGAGAAATCAACCTCGTTGCTAATTCACTAGATTCGTTGTGCATTTTAATATTAGAATTTAAAATATTAAGTGCATGATACTTAGTAGGCATAAATTGGAGAAAGTGGTATCATAATTTTTTGTAACTCATGTAACCAGTAGCCATAATAATATTCTCTCCTATTAATTATCCTATTAATCCTCAAATGACTATCCACATTCTTGACATTTATTTGTGGAAGAAATTCTACACCTATATATATAAAGGATGTCTTCTTCTTTGTGTTGTAGAGCTAAAAAAGATGAGAAGCATTATCTTGTATTTATATTTTGAGGTTAGTATAGCTAGTGAAAGAGAGAATTGAGACAAAAGAAAATATTTCACGTCTCCAATTAAATTCACTATACAAATGAGAATAATTATATGTTGAAGGAATGTGTTCTTTTGGTGACTTTGGACTCTTCAACTAATTCAGAGTTGTTTGAGTTGTACGGCGTTGTTGAGCTGTTGTATCTCGAAGGAGACAAGTCAAGAGTGATATTGTTGGATTGGTGTAGATTATGCCGCAATTGATTTGAATATCCTTAAAGAGAGCAAGATATCCGCGCTTCAGTCTTAATTTTATTTATGATAGAATAAAGTATAACGCACCTACAAAAAATCATAAAAAACTTATAAAAGTAGGTCTATTTGTAAAGTTATCATTTAATCTAGTACTAAAATTACAATTTTTACTATTATACTGTAGTTCAATAATTTTGTGTAACAAATAAGAATACGTCTTAATAAGCAGTACCAAAAATTAATCAAATAGAAAAAATATATATATATAAATTACACATTGCTGAGATGATTGATTTTTTTTTCAAAAAAAGAAATTAATTCTATATATTGAATGAGTTAATGGCTAAAAAACTTCTTAAACTCTCACGTTTTTGTTAATTTCATATTTAAATTATACATTATTTTCGTTATCACCAAACTACTCCCTCCATCCCATATTAGTTGTACACTTTTCTTTTACACGCATATTTAAGAAATCATAAATAAGAAGATTATTTTACTAATTTACCTTTTAAAAAACTTCTTTGGAACTTTACAAACAAATGTGAACACTTTCAAAAAAAATTAATTGCAAGGGTAATATGGGAAAAATTTAATTAATGCTTTCTTTATTTAGTAAGATGGTCAACTAATATGTGACAACTATTTTTAAGATAGTGAACAACTAATATGGGACAGAGGGAGTATAATTTTCTAAAGGGTTAAAGCCTCTTAGCTTGATAAATAGCAAAGTGTTTGTTAACACTAATTTAGAGGCAAATTGTGGACAAAAATGGACAAACAACAAAGAGTTTGTGACGACTTTCTGAATGACTCATGAGAGTTAAAAATAATGTCACATTGAACTTTCTAACAACTAATTAGGTTGCAAATCAATAGTCTTTTTAAGTTTTATTTTTTTCTCTTCTTTATTCCGATATATTAGTTTTTCTTCTATTCTTTTTCACCTTTTTCGTCAACCGAATTAGTGGGTATTTGGATTAACTTTTATTTTTTGACTTATAAGCCAAAAGCAAAAGTTAGAATTTGTAGTTTTTGGCTTTTGACTTATTTTTTCCTTTTTAGCTTCAAAAAAGTGCTTTTTAAGCATTTTTTTATTTTATTCAAACACTTTAAATGTGCTTAAAAACTATTTTGACTTAAAAGCACTTAAAATAAGTCAATTCAAACGGGCTCTTAATCCAGATTACTTAAAATAAGCTACCCTTTTCTTTGTTTTTTTAACACCTTTTTCAATACCTCTTTTCTTGATTTTATTCGATTTTCTTTGAAAATCAAACACCTTTCTGAGAATGAAAATAAATATTTTATATAGTTGTTGATAGTTGATATTAAACTCCAAAACACTAAAAAAAATCCGTTTTTTTTCAACAACCTCTAATTTCAATATAAAAAGAGAAAATATAATGAAAAAATGTGTATTCTTTAACACTTGCGGCAAAATCAACAATTGATCCCTTTCTATTATTCGTTTTTGGTTCTTTTATTTGATATAATTTTATGTTGAGCTGAAAATATAATGTTATTTGTAGGACCACTATGAGCAATATTCTTGAGGTGGTGGGGTGGGAGGATGATCTTCAAAAGAGTAACAGAAATACAAGATAGTTTAAACATGAATTTGCAAAAGAGTAATAATTTCTTTGGCTGATTTTATGCATTATCTCTCAGTTTTAATGGCATGTGTTACGTGACACATTTTTTAAATTATTTTTAAAGCATAGAATACACATCAATAATAACATATTCAATGAAATTTCACAAACTAAGATTTGAGGAGAATAGAGTGTACGCATGCTTTATCATTATCTCTTAAAGATAGAGAAACTGTTTTCAAAAGACAACCGACTCAAGAAAACAAATCAAAATAATAATTAAAAGAAAATATGATAGTAGAGAGAAAAACGTAAAATACACATACCAATAAATATTGAGCCATGGAGTTTAATCCTTGAAAGTTATAGTTCAAGAAATTACTAAAATAAGATATAATTTGAGTATGAAATTAGTAAAAATATATTTCTCTATCTTAATTTATGTGTCATACTTTTTTAGTCAATTTTAAGGAAAATATTAGTATTTTAATAATTAAATGCAATTTAAATTTAAAATTCTCTTTTTACCCTTAATAAAATTATTTATAACCATCCATTAGATCATAAATTTTCATTTTTTTTAAAAAGATTTTATGATAAGCTAAATGGTACTACGTAAATTGAGAGGGAGGGAGCAATAATTTAATCTGTTTGGTCAAGTTTATTTATTTATTTCAAAATTGCTTAGTTTTTCTCAAAAGTGCTTATTTTAAAAAAAATGGGGTGCTTGACCAAACTTTTGAGAGAAAATAAGTGTTTATAGGAAGTAGTAAAAGCTACTTTTCATAATTTTTAAAAAATAACTTTTTTCTAAAAATATTTCTTTTGAAAAATACTTTTAAGAAAAATACAACAATTTTAAAAAAGTTTGGCCAAACCTCAAAAATAATTTTTAAATATTTTGGCCAAATACAAACTGTTTGTCACTGAAAATACTCTTTTGAAAAATGATTTTGAAAAAAAACACTTTTCAAAATAAGCTTATTTTAAAAGTTTGGCCAAAGCTATTTGGCGAGGGGTTTTCCATTAAATGTAAATTAATTAATCGAAAATAAGACTTTAGAGCAACGGATAAATATGAGGGGAAATAGAATCACAAAAAAAAAACATGAAAATTAGTCTTTTTCATATATATTAGGTAAAGAGAAGACGAAATAGCAGCAGCAAAATTCTTGTGGATAGCAGGTAATGGGCATTATACAACAATTCCGATCAGTTGCCGGTAAGCTTTTCAACCGGAGACCTCAACACAAACCATCAGATTCATATGCTTCTGAAGAAGGTGAATCATACAGTGGCGGCGCCGGCGGCGTTGCATCTCCGGTGACCAAAACCAGCAGTCCGGTCAAGTATGTCGGAGCTCAATCAGATGAGTACGTTTTCTATCCACCAGATGGACGGGAGAAGATTAGCAACATCCTCTGCAAGCTTCGAAAATTCGCTATTGTCTCTGCCGTCGACGAGTCTCTCAAAACCGTCGCCGGTAAGAATCCATTTCTCTCAGTTCGGCATTTAGATTGTTCAATTTTGGTGTCGGAATTACTCAATTACTGTACGTTTTTTCATGAATTGATAAGGTTGAGCTGTATTTTGTGTAAATAGGTTATCAATTGGTTGAATTGATTTTATTTCCTGAGCTTTGTTTGTGAGGGGAAAGTCATGGAGTAAGGGTAAAAAATACACCTAAAAGTATCCCGATTTTTTGAGTTTTATACGTGAACTATCATGTGTGTGAGTTTGCTACCTGAACTATCACGCCAACTATTTATCAAAGCACACCTCAATTATCAATGATTCACTTTTCCTACTGAAATATCACCATCGTTCAGGCAGGAAAAGTGAACAATTGATAATTGATGGATATTTTGATAAATAGTTGGTGATAGTTCTGGTAGGAAACTCAAAAAACCCGGATACTTTAGGTGTATTTTTGACCATTAACTCAAAGTCATACAGTGCTGTTATGCAACATATTGTTGAGTGTGCTACATTTCTTGTGTAAATCTGAGATCCAGGCCATTTTGTGACTGACAACTGAAAACAGTTGCTGGTAGACTTGTTAATATTGGGCGACTTTCTACCCTAATTTTCAGAGCAGAATTAATTCTGTTGGGTACCATTGTATATGCAATATGTTTGGAAGTACCTCCGGACTATTAATTATCCTCTCCAAATTCTGTACTATAATAAGTCTATAACAGAGTCTAGCGTATTTAAGTTTTTGGTTTACTTCCTCGTGTTTATATTGTGCCTAGCTTATTTAAGTTTTCTGGTTTAACATCCTCGTGTTTGTATTTGCACCTAGCTTATTTAAGTTTTCTGGTTTATTTTTCGAGTGTTTGTATTTGCGCTCTAGCTTGTTTAAGTTTTCTGGTTTATATCCTCGTGTTTGTATCTGCGCCTAGCTTATTTAAGTGTTACATCCTCCTGTTTGTATTTGTGCCTAGCTTATTTAAGTTTTCTGGTTTACTTCCTCGTGTTTATATTTGTGCGTAGCTGATTTAAGTTTTCTGGTTTACTTCCTCCTGTTTGTATTTGCGCGTAGCTTTTTTAAGTTTTCTGGTTTACTTCCTCGTGTTTATATTTGCGCCTAGCTTATTTAAGACTTCCTGTTTCCTTTGCCATGTTGTATTTACTGCCAATGACCTTCCTCCAAATATGGTTCTCCACTGTTCTGTCTCTTTGGAATAATTTTTTTCAATTAATTGCTTATTCTCTTTCAGTTTTTGTTCAGCATTAAAGTTGGATTGTGAATACTGACAAACCACCAGAAGCTGGTATGTTTAGAATAATGTTGAACCCAGTGAATGCATGATTTCTACCATTTTATCTCAATGCCATTTACTGTAATTAGTTCTTCCAGACTTATTGTCCTTTGTTAATACGGGAACTTCATTTTCCTAGAGTTTGTCTAGGAGGACCTTAACACAAATTGAGCATGGGATAAATTTACTGTAAAATTAGTTGAAGTGGGTCTTATCTGATGTATGAGGGAGAGGGTAGGTCAGGGGAGGAGGGGTTATGATTAGGAGAATGATAATTTGGGCTGCCTAGTCCATCTTTGCTTGATGTATGAGGAAGGGCAATAGGTGCAAATAATCTTTTGCTCCAAACAAAAAGCTCGTGGGTTGTTGTCCTGGCTAATCTTGAGAAACATCTTACCCTATAGCCCAGCCAGCACAGCCTCCCTTCCCTCTGATCACACTTCGTTAAAACTTTTGCAATGTAATTTGACTTATTTAGCATATGATAGTCACAAGATTGGAATGCTTCTTACTTTTAAGCTGTTAATGTCATGCACCATTCATGGGATACTTGTTTTTCCAACCTCCTTCAGTATCCTTGCTATTTCTGTCATCAGCACTTCCATCCTTAATGTTCTTATAGCCCCACCCAATCCTGTCTACAACCAAAACTGTCACCGCTCGGTTGATTTCTTGAGGCCCTTTCAGTATTAGGACCAGTTGTTTTGATTTTGGATAACGCAAACCGCTATATGTTGACCCATTCGTCCTTGGAACTAGCTCTACTTGATCTTTTTCTCTAGTCGAGATGATTATCTTTAGCCTTAAAGTATTTTCACATGTTTCTTTATGATTTTTATCTAACACTTTATTACTTTGTGTGATTGATATACTAGTTGGATTTCAATTGTTTCTACAGGTGGGAGTAAAATCGTAAAGGAAGGATCAAAGGATCAATCACCTTCACGTCCTAGACTTGACAAACAAGATTTTACTGTTATGATGGAGGAGATGCAAGCAAAGATGGAGAAACTTCAGGATGACATGAACAACATGAAGCAACAAAATGAGGCGTCAGCTAAGTGTGCCAACGGATTGGATTCCTTTGAGTTCTCTGACGAGCCTATCAAGCATTCAACGCCTACAAAATCCAATCCAAAAAAGGTTTTAATTCGTTCTCGGATGTAGAAAGCAGTAAAATCTTGGCAATGAGGAATCTGCACTTTCATCTTCCTTGACAATATATATAGGTTCTGCTTCTGTAATTTTCTTGTGATTTGTATTATAGCTGTATAATACATGTATTAAATGATCATGTATAGAAGTATCAAAACTGGTATTCAGATGTGCTAACCACATTGCCTAATGTTTACTTAGACATGCATCATGCAGTAATACTCTCTGTTTTTTTTCCCCAGAGACGCATTCAACGTTTTAAATTACAACAACATACCCTAAGACGCATTCGAATTCCTAGCAGCTACAATCATCCGTTTTTGCACCTATTTTGATAAGAAAACTAGTAAGCGCAAAATGATGTACCCGGAATCGAACTGTGACATCGTGCATTTAGCACATCCTTGACCATCGAGCAATCACTAGTAAGCACAAAATGATGTACCCGGAATCGAACTGTTTGCCCCAGTTCGTGCAATGCACGTCCTTGACCACCGAGCTATCACTGTCAATTATTTCAACAGTGGTAAAGTTTATATGTTAGACTAGAACTCATATACTTGTATTTTCGCCATTGCTAACACCACCAATGATCAGTCCATCACGACATTATTCCTAATGTCAGTCATTATTGCAAATTTCGCTAGCATCTATATCAAAATAATGATACCCCGAGGTCTTCAAATTCTAAGTTCACCTCTGCTCATATTCTCTTATGTCATCTAATATATTATGTAAATCAAATTGATACTCACTCCATCCATATTTACTTGTCCATATTTGACTTGGCACATCCTTTAAAAAATAACAAATAAAAAGGTAATTTTACTATATCACTCCTATTAAGTATAAGTCATCTAAATTTTGAGAAATGAATAGTATTTAACAACAAAAGTAAAATAGACACAAAATGGTAAATTATCTCTTGATTTTTCAAATTAGATAAGTAAAGTTGGACAATTATTTTTAATATACTGGACAAGTAAAGATGATGATGGGAGTATTTTATATTTTGTGTACTGTCAAATAAAATGAAACGGAGTGAGTGATATATTTTTCCTAAGTTCATAAATGACCCTAAAATGCGTTGGTTTTGATATTTTGTCTCTCATAAAAAAGTCTTATAAAAATGACATTCATAAGGGGTGGTCTTGATTTTTTAGCCCCGCCCTAAAAAATTTGTCCATAAAGCAGTCTAACTTTTGCGCATAAGAAAGACGTTCATGACATTTCGAGACAATGAACTTGCGCAATTGACCAAAAGTTCTGCCTTATAGGCAAAAGTTAGAATTTGGATATGTTGCTCTTAAGGCAGACATTCTAACTTTTGTCCATAAGGCAGATGTTCAGGGCATTTTAAGACAGTGAACCTGCTCAATTGACCAAAAATTAGAACTTATCCTTGTTGTTATTCAATTGACCACAAGTTCTGCCTTATAGAACTTATTTAAAAATTCAATTCAAGACCGAACACTTGGGCATAATTTCACTACCACATATTGGGTTAGGCCTAGTTCCTAAAACAAACCGAGGTCCAAGGCCCATGATGCCATTTTACTCTATAATAAACAATCGGAAAAAGGAATGCAACTGTTGTCATTCTGGTAACTTCAATCACTTTGCCACTCTCATCGAGAAGAACTCCGATCGTCAAAATTACAAAGATGGCAGCGTGGACAGCTGCGGCGCGTCAAGCTTCAACCCTCTCTCGACTCTCCGCTTACAAATCAGTTAACACAACGAGCCAAAGCGCTCTCCTTATCCAGCGGCGCGGTCTGGCCGGCGGCGGTGGTAATTTTTTTCCATTTTCATAAAATTTTCCTTAAAACTTTATTGAAATGAGCTTGAAGAGGAATGTATATAGAGGAGTACGTGTGTAGTTGATTGATTTACAAAATTTACTTTAGATTTCTTGGAACTTAATGAATATAGGATTTATAATATGATCTCAAGTTACAAATTTGTTGCAATTACTTGTTAATTAGTAACATTTTGGTTTACTAGACTTACTAGGTTTGGCTTCGGTTGTCAACAACAACAACATACCCAGTTTATTCCCACGCATTCCGTACCACTATCTCAGAAGTGAGGCGGTTTCCAATAGACCCTCGGCTCAAAGCAAAAAGAGTCTAGAAAAATGACATAATATATAAGAACAAGAAACTGTTGTTTGGCTTAGGTTGCCAAAATTGCTAAATGAGAATTCATACTCGCTCCATCCTATTTTAAGTGTCTTAGAGCCCAAAAGATATTTTCTCAAAATATATGAAATTAGCAAAAACATACATCCTCTGTCTTAATTTATAGGACATACTTTCCTTTTTATTTCGTCTAAAAAAATGTGCTTTTCTATGATTGAAAACAATTTAACTTTAAAATTTTCCTCTTATCGTTAATAAAATAATTTAATCAAATAGTATTTTAGACTACAAATTTTAAAAGTTTTCATTTTTTTTTAGAAAGTTTTGTGTCAAGTCATACGGTGCCACACAATTCAGACGGAGGGAGTAATAGTTTATTGAGGTGCCACAAAAATTCATTCCCTTGAAACTCTCATTAACTTTCGAATTGAAAATTTATTTGACGTCTTTACATTTTTTATTCATCTTATATAATTTTTTTTAGCATTTCCCACCAAAAAATGCGTTTAAAAGTTTGAACTAAACATGGCGACATGATAAAATTACCATATTCTCATCTGTTCAAATGGATCTAAACCTTTCCACTGAACCTAATCTTAATCTTATCTAACAATGGAGACATCTTCAGTGAATTAATTTTTGTTCAATTTAAATAGGCGTGGGCATTCGGTTATTCGGTTCGGTTATTTAAAATTTCGGTTCGGTTTTTTCGGTTATGGAAAAGAGATACCGAAAACCGAACCGAACCTAATTCGGTTCGGTTCGGTTTTTTCAAATTCGGTTTCGGTGTATCAAATTCAGTTATGGGCCTCGTTAATGGGCTATTTTCTATTCGTAAAATAGGCTATTTTTAAAATTAAAAAAATAATTTACGTTTTTTACTTCTAAATGAATCATTTTTTTTTATCTAATGGGCTTGTACCCACTAATGGGTGCCCCGCGAAAATTAATTTGATATCAAAATTCAAATGCACTATTAGTGCTATCAAATGGATATTGCTATCACATGCACAAATTGTGGACGTGTGCACACACTACTAATAACTACTATAGTCTATAGATAAGGGAAAACTCTAGGCCATAATTGACTTGTGTCTCCAAGAAAGAATACTGAATCCAGTCCTGAGTTCAGTCGTTCACAATTACATTCACGCCGCTATGAGAGTTAAGAGAGTTTCTTTCACTTCTGATTTGAGCCTTTAGGGTATTAGGTAAAGAAAAGAGTAATGAATTTGGGCTTGGATAATGAAAACTTGAAAAGGTCCAAAAGATGTATAATTTTCAGGAAAATTAGTTATAAATATTTCGTTTTTTTCGGTTAAACCGAAATACCAATACTCTATAACCGAAAACCGAACCGAATACCGAAATTTTAGAAAAAAACAAACCGTAACCGAACCGAAAAACCAAAAAACCAAAACCGAAAAACCGAATTAATTCGGTTCGGTCCGATTTTTCGGTGTTTATGCCCACCCCTAATTTAAATGGTTAGTCAAGTACAAAAAGATGGACACACAAATGGAAGCAAGACTGCAAGTATCACTGGAAAAATCGAACATAAATACTCCTAGCATAACTTGACATTGTCATTTGGTATAAAATATAAGATAGAACTCGACGTTTCTGCAACTTATGTTTTTAGGAGAAAGAAAACTATCTTTGTTTTGCAAAACCTTTCTGCAACTTCTTGTGCACATATTTTTATAAAATCTTATACAATAATACACCATAAAAAATGCTACTCATTTTTTTTTACAATATTTTTCCTTTTAGTATTGAGAATCACAGTCAAATTGTAGCAGTTCATGTGATTTTAATTCTGCTTTAATGTTCATGAATATTTTAGTACCAATATAGTCTTTTTTTCTTTTCTTTTATGCTTATCTTTTTTCCCTTCAAATTTTAAGCAGATGAAGATATAGACAATAACAATGTAAATGAAGTATTATAACAACCATCAAAGTAGTCATAAAACTTAAGTAATGATGAACGTAGTGCAACACTAATGCTAGTGGAAAGAATTACTGCTGAAAAATTGTAAAAGAGAGTGACGAGAATGGTACTTCCGATACTAGGATAATTCAACGCATTTAGAGACAATAGAAAGATGGTCTACATAAGGATGTATTTATAATCAAAAGGCAAAAGAGAATGGTGGCAAGAGAGTTTGGTTTACTTTGATTGCTCTTGACTAGTCCTTTTTCATGATATAAAATCTTTAAACTCTAGCTTGTGCTGTAAAATATGTTGAAGGGTGGTTTTCTTAGGCTATTACAATATGGAGATATATGAAGACGTTCAAATGTTATAAAACCCTCATTTAGAAGATCTTGTTTGCTTATTCTGCATCAGTGCTTGAAGGTGATAATAGTATACCGCATGAATCTAATTATCATTGACATGTTTAACATTGTTAATATTGATGAGAAGTGGTTCTACATGACAAACCATTCTGAGATTTATTATTTACTGCCCAGAGAAGATGAGTCACATTGATTTTGCAAAAAAAAAAATTATTGGAAAAGTCATATTTTTAGTTGTTTTAGGTTGTTTAACGTTTGATGCACAAGGAAATGAATTGTTCTCTGGATTAATTGGTCTATTCTTTTCTGTTACACGATTTTTTTGTTACACGAGATCCAATTAAAAGAGCAGGTGTCAGTAGACTCACTGACACAATGGAGATAAAAACATTTAGAATCTCTAACTAAATAAACAACAATTTAGCTGTGGATTGATGAAACTTCATCAATCCAGTCCCACAACAAACAAAACAATAAAACTAAGAATGGAATAACTAAAATAAAATAAAATAACAAATTTTGACATAACTATTTTGGAAATTTTACTGGGCTTGTGAACACGGTTTAAATTCTAAACGCACCAAGCAGATGATCAGATACTAATAATCACGGCAAAAACTAGAAACTAAATTGGACCTATATATTTGAGAATTTCTTGTACTAAATCAGGATCATATTTCAGTTGAGTAGGAAGTCGACTTCCCTTCTCCAACACTTCTTTCTTCATCTCCAAAGAACATAATGACGGTAATCAAGCTTTAATGAGTTTTAATATGCAACATCCTATGAAATGTGGCACCCAAGAGCGTGGCCTAAAGGTCAATGATGTGGGTCGAGAACCATGCGGTCACAGGTTCAAATCCCAGCAGAGACAAAAAACTCTAGTTGATTTTCTTCTATTTGTCCTACCTTTGGTGGATTGAGTTACCTGGTACTTGACTTGCTGGTGAGAAGAGGCAAGTTACTTGTGGGATTAGTCGAGGTGACCGAAAGCTGACCCGGACACCACAGTTATAGAATAAACATCCTATGAAATGTGGTACTTATGCAGACCTTTTTCTTGAATGATCTTTGTCATGCAGGATTGCAATGTTGCAAAGATATTATTGAATTTTACTATTGGAAGAGATTAATAACACTTCACATGTGCATTAATAAGTTGATCAATAATCTTAGGTATCTCCGTATATTGTAAAATTGAATAGCTCTAAAACACCAAAGGTCCAAAATATTCATATTTGGAGATTTAGATCTGGACACATTAAACGAATATCAAATACATCATGCGTTGTTATTTGGCAAAAAATTTCATCATCATGATTAATGTGTTCATGCATTATTTTGTTGAACAAAAAATGGATAGCTTGCGCCTCCTCTTAACCATTTTGTTTTGATGGAAGGGATGATCTTTTCGATCAAGTATGACCTTGCAAATTTACTATTTATCTAGGTTAGTTTTTGTCTCTATGGTGAGTGGAGGTCCATTGACACCGACTATTTTAGCTGGATCTTGTGTGACAAAAAAGAATAAACCAATTTTTCTAGAAAATAGTTCATTTTCTTATGCATCAGACCTTGGACGAGAGCAACTAGAAACATGACCTTTCTCTAATGAAATTTTTGCTCTTGCAACTTCAACATAACTCATCGCATCTAGTTGTAGATAATAAAATTAGATTGTTTAGTCATGTAAAACCACTTCTCATCAATATGAATGATGTTAAACATGCCAATACACCAACATATAAGTCTGATTGCATTGATATGCAAAATTGCAAACAAGATTTTTATTTTCCTTGCTTAAATGAGGCTTTATAGTATTTGAATGTCTTCGTATCTCTCCACACTGTAAGCGCCCATGCAAAGTGTTAGACATATTCATTAAACAAACTAGAGTTCAAAGATTTGTCTGTCTATGAAAAGGGTCATCTCGAAGGCGGTCAAAGTCAAGTTCAATTCTTTTACGACCACAATTTCTTCTCTTTCAATTAAATATGTCATTATGTGAAACATATTTTGAATTTATCCAGTTGCGTTGAACAATCCTTGTTGAAATTGAAAACAATGATGCCACCATTCTCGCCACTTGTTGCTTCAATTTTCCATCAGTATTATTTTTACAATAGCATTTCATGTATTATTCTACATTCATCATTATTTACGTTTTCTGAATTTGTATATGGTTGTGATAATTCTTAATTGACATTGCAGTCAATTATATGTCCATTTGCTTAAAATTTGAAAAAGAAAAAGGGACAAACATACACGAAAAGGAAAGTGAACCTTACGTGTAAGCACAATTAGAGACTTAACTGCAATTAACAATACTAAAATGTAGAATATTGTAGAAAAATTGATAAACATTTTAATGGAGTAATATTGTATATATGGACAACAGTGAAGAAAAAAGTATTAAGTGGAAAGGATCGAAATTTTTGAAGGGATATGATTTTTTTAGAATTTGTACGCAAGGAGTAGAAAGGTTTTATAATACGAAAATGATTTTCTTTTTCTTACAATATGTTGTAGAATCGCCAAAAAAGTAGTAATGTTTCAATCGTTTTCAAATGGATCAAAAAATTAGTATAATATGAATTTGGATGAAGGTAATATTAATCTTAGTTTCTATTTTCTGTAGTTCTATGGAATTTATTGCTTAGCACAATGCTCCTTTCCATGTAGTGTGACTTAGTTCGTTAGCAGTCAAAGAGAATGAAGGATTGACAGCTTCACATAAATGATTTGAAGTGCAGTGTTTTCTGCTATTCGAATTAATATTCAGTTTTATATGTTATATTTTACAGGAGTTTTTCTAGTTGGTTAGAGGTTGTATGACAATGTACAATAGGCTTGAGATTAATATAGCTGAGCACAATTAGATTGGTGTTGAAGAGTAGTAGTTGTTATATTACATTTTACTGTCTTAATTGGCCTATATGAATCTTCTAGCTTTATTGCTTTCGTTGTATGTTCTTGTTCGAATTTAGTTTTTTAACCCATATGCTCGTTCTAAGTTAATTAGTTTAGATAGAATGGAAAGGACTTTTTTGAACTTTATCTTCAACAATTTAAATCTGAGAAAATTGAAATGTGACTTGAAAATGAAGAAAACGGTGAGTAGTAATCTGTTATCAAGTTCATGGCTTTATTTGTCGTGTTATACCATAAGTAATCAATGCAAGCCCTAATGGCGGTTTTGGAGTGCAATTGTACCATTCAGCATATTCACGGCTAAGTTATTCTTTGTGATGCAGACCATCATGGTCCTCCAAAGGTGAACTTTTGGCAGGATCCAATGAGCCCATCAAAATGGAAAGAAGAACATGTGAGTTCTTACAGTTCTCTTTTCTACTTGTTTAAGCTGTCTAGGGTTTGTTTGGTGGTTGTATTTGATGTTATCATCTTGCCTTACCTTGAAACTATCGAACTTGTTGTTCTTCACCGTTTATGACTTGTTTGCTTGTTACTTTTTCATCTTATCGTCATGCTTGTGTTGTTTAGAGGCTTCAATGTTGGATATGTTATGTGCATGCAACCTGTGTTCCTCACTTCCTGCCACCTTTCTAGTCCCCAGTACCCTAAGTATTCTGGTTTCATAAGCCCTAGCCCTCCCTACCCACCACAACACCCAACTTCTCAAGATTGGCAATGTGGTAGTTTGGATTAGGTTTTCCAGCAGCGGTGAAAGATGCTTTGGAGGAGAAGTGGGGATAAATCTATTGATCCCCTGGTATTGAATGTGATCTGTATCCGAGAAGAAAGAAGAATCTTTTGGGGAATGATTACTAGCCACTTCGAACTTATTGTTCCAAAATCTCCCAAATAATTTGCCAGATTTTCCCCGAAAGCTCATAAACATTCAGTCCAGGAGCTTGAACATTTGTGCGGGGTGAGTGCCTCCTCTTAATTTAGTTGGAATAGATAAAGACTTCTGTAAATATGTTCGGAAAAATTGGTAGCTTCTAGCTATCTACATTTGCTGGAGGTGGGATGCTTGTTGAAAATGTGTGACCGAAACAGCTTGAGGGAGAGAGAGGAGTTAGTGATGGCCATTGAGGTGGTTGATGGAGGAGGTGTCTAATGCCAGATTCTCTGTAGTTGTAGGCGGGGAGAGAAGAGTGCCAGAAATGTTAGTTGAAGGTTGGACTTTTGTCATTTAGGAGATTGTTTTTCTCAATTTTACCCGTGAAATTTGTTGTGTGTTTTCATGTGATGTTGCAGAGGGCTGGGGACTATATAAAAAACCGAATGTGATATATAAAGATTAATGATTTGATATTCTACTTGCAATTGTTTTGATCAGTTCTCCCTCATCTTTTCTGAAATTACCATATTCCATTATTTGTAATTTGATCTGTCAGTATAGTCGGTGGTGTTGTAAGCTGCCAGAGTTCACACATGGTGGTATTTTCTTTCCTCTTACAGAACAAAGAAAGACAGTTTAGAGTTAGCAACATACAGGTTAATTAGTCAAGTGTTAATCTTTTGTTGTAGAGGTCTAGTTGGAGGTGTCCTAAATGTTGAGCCATTTCCTACTCTGCTATTATCAATTCGTCAGCATCATGGGTTTTTTTCCACATTTTTGTACACATTGTCATGGTGACTGCATTACTCTTTTGTATTCTTCCGTGACCAAAATTTGACTGAGTGTATGCTAATACAAACACTTGAACACAGTGTACATCATAAACTTGTAAGGTTGATTAGGAACTTGCATCTTTTGCAGTTTGTGATCGTCTCTCTTACTGGTTGGGGTTTGGCCTTCTATGGAGGTTATAAGCTCTTCACAGGAGGAAAGAAAGAGAAGAAGGAAGAGGTACACTTCTTTTGTTATTAAACAAGGGTATTGGAATATTTTGTAGCTATTAATATTGTTATAACACTTTGTTTGAAGCAAATAGGAAATTTAGTTTCTATGTTCCTGTACTGAGTCCAATTTTGGGAAATGGCTGTAGAATATGCTAGGAATTTTAAATCTATTTTAACTGTTTTGCTAGCATCTAGCTGACTGCAATTTGGATCAGTATTTACCATATAGGGTTTGTTTGGTACGAAGGAAATGTTTTTTCACAGAAAATATTTTCTTGGTAAATAAGCAAAAAATATTGTCCTGAGAGCATTTATATATTATCTAAGCGAACACTATGAAGTGAGTGTTGGGGCAGGGTGGTGGGGTGGAAGTATTTGTGCAGGGAGTGTATCTGACTCACAAAACAATTATGTTAACCTACATTTAATCATCCCCGTGTGCTTTGTTAGGATTAGTTAAATCGGACACCCTTAGTTCCATGTTAGGATTTGAAACAGTGACAATACGATAGAAATCGTTAAGTGACGGGGTGGGGGTTGGGAGAAGACAATCAGTGGAATACCATTTATGGAACTTGTATTCCTTACTCTCTTTAGGCAATTCATTTTCATTTATTTTTAAGGAACTTGTTTTCCTAAAAAAAAAAAAAAAAATCCAAGATATTTTAACCAACGAACTATGGGAAAATTGAAAAATATTTTTACACCTCCCTGTCAAACCCAGCCATAACTTAGACCAGTTGATTGCTGTTGATACGATGCCATTGTTGTACTATTAGAGCTAAATCTAATCAAGCAAATCTTATGTCATGTATTATGTATATGTATACCATCTTCACTTTGAGAAAAACTGCTATTCTCAAGCTACTTGAAATTTGATCTTTCTCTATATACCTGCTCTGATTTACTTAATTTCTTTGCAGAAATGATCACGCTGACGTTGCGTTGTCTCTATCCACCTGCAATAAAGTAGTGTAAGTTGCTAGGGCTTAGTGGCCTTGTTCAAGCCAATATGAGGATGTAATTTGTTGTCCCGTATTCGTTCCATTCTTGCTTTGAACTTCGAGTTGTACATGAAATGTTGATCAAACAACCAAGTATCAACTATGAGTTCTCTTCTTTTCTTGAAGTGTTAATCCATTTAATAACTGTTACCATGAGTATGTTGAGAAGATGCATAACGCAGGATTATGTTTATATTCGTTATGTATCTCCTAACACTATTCTACACTTCATTATCCCCTGCCCCCATTCTGTGTGTACAAAGTTGAGTTTCTTATTGTGACACGTTCAATATGTCCCAGTGAGCCAAATGCACCAAAGGTGTGTGACACTGTTACGTTACAACAACATACCATGTGTAATCCCGCAAATAGGGTGTGAGAAGGGTGTAGTCCCACAACAATTCTACACCCCTTGTGTGTTTACAAAGTTGAATTTCTTTTTGTGAGTTAAATATGTCCCTAGTGAGCCAAATGCACTTGAGGTGTGACACTATGGGTGTGTTTGGTAGGAAGGAAAATGTTTCTTGAAAATAAGTGAGTTTTCCTATTTATTTTCTTGTGTTCGGTAGGTAAGCAAAAACTATTATCCTAAAACTATTTGTATATAATCTAGACAAATACTATGAGAGGTGGGGTGGAGAGGTAGGGGTGTGGGATGGTGGGGGTTGGGGGTGAAGATGAGGTGCGTTAGAGGATGGAAAGGACACAATCAATGTGAAATGTTATTTTTAAGGAGCTTGTTTTCTTAGAAAAATGATAGTCCAAAATATCTGATCAACCGAACAGGGAAAAATTGGAAAATATTTTTTGGAACACAACCTATGTTACGTTGTTCAATGAAAATTTGTTCCTGCTTAATATTTTTATTAGTTTAAGAGTGCAGTATCAAAAACATATCTAAACGATCTTTTTTTTTGAGTTTCATACATTAATTATTCGAAGTGTGAATTTCATATCTAAACTATCACTCATTAGTTTGAGAAACACACTTCAACTAATATGTGATAGTGTGTGTACTACTCTCTATTTTATTTTAAAAAATTCTGCCACATGACACTCTGCGTGATTTTTTTTTTTACCTTGGCAAAAATTAAATAAATTATTAGTATTAGGTTAAAAATTAAATACTCACCATGTTGAGAAATGATGAAGAAGAAGAGAGAGTTTAGGGTAAAATTAATTGAATTTTTTTAAAAAAATAACGTGTCAGCTAAAAAAAATTAAAATTTGTCACGTCATCATCAACAACAACAACAACATACCCAGTATATTCCCACAAAGTGGGGTCTGGGGAGGGTAAGATGTACGCAGACCATACCTTTACCCCAGAATGAAGTAAAGAGGCTGTTTCCGATAGACCCTCGGCTCAAAGCAATCCAGGAGATAAAACAAATAAATAAAACAGCAGATAAACACAAAACTATACTACAACAAAATAAAATAAAAATCTACTACACAAGGCACTAGCAAGTAGCCGGCGCAAAAGCTTCAAGTGTAGCCTTTCAACTACTAAAAAGACCACAAAACCCCGCCCTCCTCCCTACAAAGAAACCAACCAACCTACTAACCTACAACGCTAATCTGAGCCCTCCACACCTCCCTATCTAAGGTCATGTCCTCGGTAAGCTGCAACTGCACCAAATCCCGCCTAATCACCTCTCTCCAATATTTCTTCGGTCTACCACGACCTCTCGTAAATCCATCCATAGCCAGCCTCTCACACCGCCGAACAGGGGCCTCTGCGCCTCTCCTCATCACATGCCCAAACCATCGCAACCTCACTTCCCGCATCTTATCTTCCACGGAAGACACTCCCACCTTCTCTCGAATATCCGCATTCCTAAGCCTATCCCTCCTTGTAAACCCACACATCCAGCGCAACATCCTCATCTCAGCCACCTTCATCTTCTGAACGTGGGAGTTCTTGACCGGCCAACACTCCGCCCCATACAACATAGCCGGTCTAACTGCTACTCTGTAGAACTTGCCTTTCAGTTTGAGAGGCACCTTTTTGTCACACAAGACCCCGGATGCGAGCCGCCATTTCATCCACCCTGCACCAATCCGATGGATCACATCCTCGTCAATCTCACCGTTACCCTGGATAATAGACCCAAGGTACTTGAAGCTATCTCTTCTTTGGATGACATGCGTATCAAGCCTCACTTCCACGTCGGTCACATATGACACCTCACTGAACTTGCACTCCACATATTCCGTCTTGGTCCTGCTCAACCTAAACCCTTTAGACTCCAGGGTCTTTCTCCAAACCTCCAATTTGTCGTTAACTCCTTCGCGTGTCTCCTCAATCAGAACTACGTCGTCCGCAAATAACATACACCAGGGCACCTCACCTTGAATTTGCCGCGTCAACACATCCATCACCAAGGTAAATAAAAATGGGCTAAGGGACGATCCCTGGTGCAATCCCATCCCCACAGGGAAATGCTCGGAATCTCCCCCCGCTGCCCTAACTCGAGTCTTTGCGCCATCATACATGTCCCTAATCACCTCAGTGTATGCCATGGGTACCCCCCTGACCTCCAAGCACCTCCAAAGAACCTCTCTGGGAACTCTGTCGTAAGCCTTTTCTAGGTCTATAAACACCATATGCAAATCCTTTTTCCTCTCCCTATACTGCTCCACCAATCTCCTCACAAGATGAATAGCCTCAGTAGTCGACCGTCCTGGCATGAAGCCGAACTGGTTCTCAGAAATAGACACAATTCCTCTTAACCTCAGCTCCACAACTCTCTCCCAAACCTTCATGGTGTGACTCAACAACTTGATACCCCTATAGTTGTTGCAATTTTGGATGTCACCCTTATTCTTGTACAATGGAATCATCGTGCTCCATCTCCAAGCTCCGGGCATCTTCGCCGTCCTGAAAATAACATTGAACAACCCCGTCAGCCATTCCATCCCTACGCTGCCCGTACATTTCCAAAAATCCACCGGAATTTCATCAGGTCCGGCCGCTCTACCCCTATGCATCTTACGAATAACACTTCTCACCTCCTCTACCCTAAAACTCCTACAATAGCCATAGTCACCGCTCCTCTCCGGATGCTCTAATCCATAGTCACCGCGCCTCTCCGGATGCTCTAACTCTCCCAACACCATGTGTCCGTCGCCCTCTTCATTTAGGAGCCGATGGAAGTAGGTCTGCCATCTCTTCCTAATGAGCACATCCTCCACCAACACTTTACCATCCTCATCTTTGATGCACTTCACCTGGTCAAGGTCCCGGGCCCTCCTTTCCCTAGCCTTGGCTAGCCTATACAACTTCTTATCTCCACCTTTACCTTCTAAAGCAGCGTATAAACCCTCGAAAGCTGCAGTCTTAGCAGCCGTAACCGCCAACTTAGCCTCTCTCCTAGCTATCTTGTACTCCTCCCTATTCTTTCGCTTCTCCTCCTCATCCTTACTTTCAACCAACTTCGCGTACGCCCTTTTTTTTGCCTCCACCTTCCCTTTTACTTCTCCATTCCACCACCAATCCCCTCGATGCTTGTCAGATCGGCCTCTCGAGACACCTAAGACCTCACTAGCTGTCTCCCTTATGCAGCTGGAAGTCGCCTCCCACATACTATCTGCATCCCCTCTGCTATCCCACGCCCTCGAAGTCATCAACTTCTCCCCTATTTCTAGGGCACTACCCATAGTCAAGCTACCCCATTTAATTCTCGGCCGATCATCCACCCTCTTCTTCCTTCTCTCCTGCCTAATCTCCAAGTCCATCACCAAGAGCTTATGCTGGGTCGAAAGGTTCTCACTCGGTATTACCTTGCAGTCTTTACACAGACCTCTATCCCCCTTCCTAAGGAGCAAAAAATCAATTTGTGTCTTGGCCACCGAACTACGAAAGGTAACCAAATGCTCCTCTTTTTTCGGGAAGCTCGAGTTTGCTACCCACAACCCAGAGGCTCTAGCGAAATCCAATAGGGACGCCCCTCCTGCATTCCTCTCCCCAAAAACAAAACCTCAATGCACCTCGGTGTAACCCCCAGGGGATGACCCTATGTGCCCAGATGCACCTAAATGTGTTTGTATACAAACATTTAGTCCAGTCAGCGTTGAGGTGTGTTTCTCAAACCAATGAGTGATAGTTTAGTGGGAAATTTTACAATGAAAGAGGCACAACCAACAATAGTTGTGTGAGGGTCCATTTACCTTTTGACACTTGGATAGTGGACCCATTTACTTACTTTACATGCTCTTCTTCTTTTATTTTGTTATTCTTCTTATTTCTAACCAATATCAAACTTTTAAATACACAATTAAGCAATTTGATAATTATATCCTCTTAAAATAACTGAAACGTTCTTAGAATTGTTAAGACTTTGATTCATTATTAATAACACTACTAAAAAATATTAAAATTCGATGAAAAAAATTGGTGAACTCCGTCAAGTTATCAATGATTTTATTTTTTTTAAGAAAAAACTACGCACTTTAGAAAAACCGACATATTTTCACCCAAAATGCACAGAAACTTTAAAATAATATATTATTTTTAAAAAAAATCAACGAATGTCTATAAATTTTTTTACAAAATTAACGGACGGGCATTGATATTTAAAGTACAAAACTGCAGTTGAAGTGTATAATGTTTACGTTATTTTTATTTCGACGGACAATTTTCATTAAAAATCAATATTTTTTATGGTTTCTGCGCAAAAAATTAACCAACGAAAATACGTCGATTTTCTTAAAGTTCTTTTTTTTTTAAAAAAAATCATTGATAACCTGACGGAGTCTGTCAATTTTTTTCCATTGGATTTTAGCATTTTTAGTAGTGTTATTAATAATAAATCAAAGTTTTAACAGTTCTAAGGACGGTTTAGTTATTTTAAGAGAAAATATATTTATCAAACTTCTTATTCGGGTATTTAAAAGTTTGATATTAGTTAGAAATAAAAAGAAGAGAAAATGCATCAAGACCCCCCTAAAATTGGTCGACATTTGAAAGTAGACACCTAAACTTTATGGGGGTCCTATTACCCACTAAACAATTTTAAATGATACTATTACATCATTTTTAGGCCACCTGGCATAGAGAGTGTATCCACTCTCTTAAAGAGCGTGAAAACTCCACAAAAATCACTATAACTTTATTTTTACGATTTTTTCTATAAAATATATTTTTCTATTTTTCTTATTATTTTAACTTTGTTTCTTTTTTTTTCCCCTTCTTTCTTCTTGGTAAATTTGATGGACCCCTAGCGCTTTTAATGTCACCATTTTCGTCATAACTCTACCCACTTTTCTGTATCATTTTCATTTACTCTGTTCAATTTCAAGTTCTTATCCCCATTTTTTTTACATTTCAAATAATTTTGTAAAACCCAATAGATTTCAAGGTGATTAGGAGTATCATTCAGTTTTTTATTCGAGCTTCAATTCAACTATTTACGAATTTTTGAAAATTTATTGATTTTCTACAAAACCTTCATTTTTAATATTATTGCTCATTCTTTTCAAAATCTTAATTGTAAAAATAATATAAAAATGAGATAAGTTAATTATTGATATCCCCAAAATTGTAAAATTTGTTCTGCGATTTTTTTTAATTTTTACTATCAATTATTTAATAAAAATTTAAAAAGTAGTAAAGAAATTTTTTTTTTAAAGCTTTTATTGATTATAATGACAGTAGAAGGGAGAGGGTTAGGTGGAGAAGAAGAAAAATCTATATGTGATGAAGGATTTGCTGAGAAGAAATCTGTGGAGGGAGAAATTAAGTAGAAAGAGAAAAAAAGTCAAAAAGAAGGAGAGAGAAAGGGGAAAGAGAGAAAAGGAAAAAATATAAAGAAAAAAAAGACTAAAAATGGAAAATATACATATTTAATAAAGTTAACACGTGTCAAATAATAAGGTGCGTGATTAACACTTATATTTTGAAAATTATGATTCATCCGAAAATGATGTAATAGTATCAATTTGAAATTGTTTAGTGGGGTAATAGGACCCCCATAAAGTTTAGGTGTCTACTTTCAAATGTCAACCAAATTTAGAGTGGTCTTGATACATTTTCTTTAAAAAGAATAAAAGAATGAAAGAAGAAGAAAGATGGTGGTAAATGACATGCAAAGTAAATAATGGACCCACTATCCAAGTGTCAAAAAGTAAATGGAGCCTCACACAACTATTGTTGGTTGTGCCTCTCCCATTGTAAGAATTTTCATAGTTTAGGTATGAAACTCACACTTCCAATAGTTTAGGTATGAAACTCAAAAAAAGAGGATAGTTTATGTGTGTTTTTGATACTTCACTCTCAATTTAATAGAAGTGTTGAAAGTTTTTTTAGGGGTTGGTATTCCTGCATTTTTTTTTATTGACCTTCAAAATATAAGGTGTTACACCTTGTTTGGATGGTTGTTCTATGTTTTATAATGTATCGTATTGTATTATTTTGATGAATACAATATTTGAATAAATTGTATCATTTTCTGTCGTTACATAATGTTAGACATCAGCATGTTGAAGAATTAATCCTCATGAAAAGGAGATAAAGAATATAATATGATTATTAAATAATAAGCAAAGATAAAAAAAAAAATGCCGACGTGATCATATCAAATAGGTTTGTTACAAAAAATGAGATTTTTTCTTTATTATAGAATGATGGATTTAATGATACAATATAATAAAATTTTAAGTGACCATTAAAATAAATATAGTGGATCTTTAAAATAAATATTTTATTTAAACTAACGATACGATACAATACAATAAGTAACAACCATCCAAACAATCTATAACGCTGAGATCATTTGGTACGCATACTAAATTATTTTGGTATTATAGTTTTGGGATTATAATCTCTGGACTAATCCATTCCATGTGAGAGGTGAGATCAAATAATTTCATCTTGGATGAAATAAGGTGAAATATTCCAAGACGTTAATATATTATCAACCAAATATAATATAAATTTAATACCAAACTTAATCATGACATATTCACCTTATCCCCCTAACAAACCACCCTTAGAGTTTGACATTTAAGAAGAGCACATGCAAGAGAAATAGATGAGTTGAATCTTTCTACTTCTCCTATATTGGTGGTGACTTGTGAGGCACATTCACCCATAATCTTTCAACAACTTAGTACTTTTCAAACTATCTATTTCAATCCTTCTATGATATCTTTGTACCTTAAGATTTATGGGAGGTTGGACCTTAATGGTGAAGGAGAATTTATTGATTCAAACTGATCATTCAATTCTCAAGTGTGAAACTTCAATTAAACTCTATTATCCAAATTTATTCTTGCACCATACTTTGAACATGACTCTTCTTTAATTCAGACCCCCTAACAAATTCATGAATTTACAATGGGAATTATTAATATCGACTTGGTTATTTTTTGGAAAAATGACTCAAATTAAAACACATATAAACCATGGTCGAAATTGATGTTACATACTCTAACTTATAGTGTAATATTTAGGGTATTATCAGTTGCTGGACCACTAAATCACTCAAACTTAAGTGAGTGCTTACACACGCTATCAAAAAAAGGGGTTAGTTCTCATTAATGTTAATTTATCTTCCATTAACCCTAAAATTTTCCTAAAAATCTCTAACTTTATCTTCATGATTATTGAACAAATAACACAAATCATTTCAATTTCTTGTGATTTTTACTTTCAATATACTATTTTGAAGTTATTGCCTACATGTGTGTTCACTTGCATGTCCAACTATGCTGATAATACTCTCAATATTACACTATAAAATAGTTTATGGGTCATAAAACCCCCAAAAAGTTAGAGTGCGTAACAACAGGTTCGGCCAAAGTTTAAGTGTGTTTTGAATCATTTTCCCTATCTTTTTCTGCATGATATTTTGACCTGACTATTTTTTTCCTTTAATTATTATTAATATTAAAAAAGTCCTTTGCAAATCCTTGATTTATGAAACACACAATGGAGTTTTTATGTTAAGTCTGACAAGTGAGAAGTCCTATACATGCATCTCTACTTGTTTATATATTCTTTTATTGATATTATTTTTATAGATAATATCTTAGTTGATGCTGCTTCCAATAGGATTCGTGCACTGTACCCCGCTCATTCCATTCCTACGGGTTCGAACCTGATACTTCCGATTAAGGGTAAAGAGATCCGAATCATCTCATCACAATTCGTGTTGGTTATTTTTTCCAAACTAATCATTCAACTCCAAGTGTGAAACTTTAATTAAATCTGTCCAAATTTCTTTTTGCATGCACCATACTTTGACATGCACTCTTCTTTGATTCAGACGTTCTAACAAATTCATCATGACTTACTCAAATACACAATGGGAATTTATTAATATCGACTTGGTTTTGTCTGTATGATATTTTTGACCTGACTATTTCTTTAATTCCAAGGGCCTTGCAAATCTTTACGACAACAACACATTCGGTGTAATTCCACAAGCGAAATCTGGATAGGGTAAGATCGATGTATGCAAATCTTACTTCTACCTTTATGGGTAGAGAGACCGTTTTGAATAGATCCTCAGCTCAAAATAAACGCAATCAAAACAAGATAGAAAGAAAAATAACAATTACAAAATAGCAAGATAAGCAAAACAAATAATAGATGGTATTAAAATTAATGAGTCTTGCAAATCCTTATTTGTCAAATACTCAAATGGACTTTAGTGTTAAGTCTGAGAAGTCCTTACGCGTCTCTACGTTTATATGTTCTTTCATTATTATTTTTTAAATATATAATAATAAGAAATTCTTTTTTTGTGTGTGTGGGGGGTGGGGGGGGTGGGGGGGGTGGGGGGGGATCTTAGTGCAACGCATAAAGCAAGAAGAATTCTTTTCTTTTTTGTATTGAATGTAGATCATGTCCTTTGGACTTTCGGAATAAGGATTATTAATTTGAAAATTCAAACTTAGCGCTTAATAGCGCCTTCAATAAAGAAATTGTGAACTTCCCTAATCAAATTGTCAACAAAAATATTCCAATAACGATAATACAAAAAGACCTGAGATCTATTAATACAGATTAATTAGCATATACATACAAAAATCTATAATCTATATACTCTCTTTGTTTCAATATATGTGACACTTTTCGTTTTTCGAGATTCAAACAGTTTAAGTTTGACCATGAATTTGGGCATGAAATTTTCAATTTTTTTGAAATAAAATTTATATATTTGAAAACTACATGAAAAGTATTATAAGTCACAATAATTGACAATTCAAAATATCTAAAAGATATATGAAAAAATTACGATCAAAGATAGACTTGTTTGAATCTCGAAATTCAAAAGGTGCTACATAAATTGGGAGGAGAGAGTAACAATAAAAAAGAAAGAGGATAGAAAAATGATTGATAATAATTACTATGTATAAGACTTGAGAATGGCACCACAAAAACAACATACAATAGCCTTCCAAGATTTCCAATAAAAAGGTATATGACAAAATCTAGTAAGAGTACACATATCAGCCACATGAGCACTGCAATTGCATCTGGAACAAGAACCAGCTACTGGTTTAGTATTTTTCATTATTCTCTTCTGATCCACCAGAAAACAAAAACACACCATTGAAAAAAGGACTTTAGTTTAATTACTTGCTAAGAAGTATAGTAGTACTAAATATTGGAAGAGCAATTTGAAAAAAAACTCCTATACTTTGTTGAAGTCACCTTTGCTTGGAGGATCTAAAAAGAGTGGTGGCTTAAGCTATATATATAAGTATTAGAATACGTGACTCTTTTTTCCTCTTTCAAATATTTCTATTATTATATTACTTTGGGGAAGACAAAGGAAAAAGGTGTGTCATATACCGTGCATGTGTGTGTGAAATTGAACACCCATGTACAATTACTAGTAGGGTACGTAGTAGTAATTACACACGACCTAAAAGTATTTGAGGTCTCATTTATTTTTGTTAAGATTAAAATATTTGAGTATGAATCAAGATGTGTATTAACATGAAGATGTTTGAATCTAAATATGATACATCTGAATATTAAATTTTTATACGACCTAGTATTTTAGCTCTCGTTCTTCATTTGAATATGAATATACATCAGATTGTTAAGATGTGTATTACGATAAAGATGTCTGAATCTAAATATACATCTGAATGTTAAAATTTTGCATTAACATATGAATACTAAATAATGGTGATGGTTGTGAGTATTTGATTGGTGGTGATGGTTGGTGTTGGTATATATTGGCGAATGATAGTTATTGTGGGTAGTAGTTGGTGGTCGTTGGTGCCTGGTGGTTGTTAATATTTGTGTACTTGGATGATAGTGATAATTAAGGTATTGGTGGCTGATGGATGATAATTGTGTTGGATGATAGTAATGGCTAAAGTGATGATGATGACAACATGGTAATAGTGATTGACGACATATAATGCTGACTAATGATAGTGATTATTAATGGCAATTGACGGTTATTATGGTAATGATAATTGGTGATAATGATTATGAATGATA
Organism: Jaltomata sinuosa; assembly: GCA_003996215.1. Taxonomy (NCBI): domain Eukaryota; kingdom Viridiplantae; phylum Streptophyta; class Magnoliopsida; order Solanales; family Solanaceae; genus Jaltomata; species Jaltomata sinuosa. The sequence continues at coordinate 1,031,917 of QJPP01000040.1, forward strand.
TTTAATGATAATGATAATAAATACTAATAGCTAATGCTAATGACAACTGACTGAGGTGATTGACGACAATTCTTTTGGGTGGTATGGGTGTCTAGTCGTGCTGACGGCTGTGGTCACGCGTGGAAAGACAAAATGTGAATGGGATTATACTACTTTTTTGTATGATTCATGTTTTTTGAAGAGGAAAATATGTTCCACTTCAATAACTAATTAAGGACAATTGATATGGATATATTTTATATAGTTGGAATGTGTTTTTCTTGTGTTTAATGCAGAGCTTCATGAGTTGCTTAAATTCCAACTTGGCTTCTTCAAGTCTAAGAGGTTGTTTGGATGGGCTAATAACTTATGGCTTATAAGTCAAAAGTTACAAGTTAAAGATTTTAATTTATAATTTTTTGATTTATTTTTGTCATTTTAATTAAAAACAAGTGCTTAAAAATACTTTTAAATTTGGGATATTTTAAAAATATACAGTTCAAGAAAAATAATTACATTTACATATATCATAAAAATAATTATACCTACATAGCCCATTTTTATATGATATACAACGTTATACAAGATTATACATATATATAGTATAAACATGTATAAGAGATATTTATGCACACTTTTACATTATTATACACCTTATACATAATTATACAATATATACACACATAAAATTAACAAATTTTTCTATAAGAATTCTATTATATGCATACTCATCAATTAGAGAAAGGCATGGACTTGAGCAACTTGGGGTCTCCTGGTTCATTCACACCAGAATCCTTGAACAAAGGGTGGTATGACAAAGACAAGGAGGTTTTGGATGAATTCCAAGGAGTAAGTAATTTTTGACCATAAAATAAGTGGACTGCTTTTTATGAAGAATCCTCTAGGTTTATGAGAATCAATGAATGGGTAAATTTTCTATTCATCCATCACGCTTAATTGATGAACATGATCGTGTTAAAGATGAGGTTGATCTCCTACCTTTTTCAGATATTGGTAAATCACCAGCAAAAAACTCACCTCTCATCAGCCTACATCCAAATAAAAATATCCCAGAAGAGGTTGCACATGATAATAAAGTCATCTGGTCTCTTAATTCTTCCTCAACGGTTGCTTATATCACCAAAGACAGTGGACAAAGGAGTTACCGAAAAAGTGAGCTATGCCATGTAATTTTTAAAAGGAAAACTTACATAATATGCTAAATTAAAAAAATATTTACCATCTTTAGTAATAATATTTTTTATTTCATTTGACACTTATAATACATGCACCATACATTGTTAATACATATTGCAGAGAATAATTTATAAAGCACATATAATACAAGTTTTATTCATGGACAGTACAATTATCACACATTTTAAGACACTTATAATACATAGTGCAGATTTCTTACTCAACAAGCATAATGCATTTTAAAACACTTATAATACATCTATATTGTATGCATAATTCATTTTTAATTCATATTGCAGATTTCACTAGTATCATCGTATTGCTATAGATGGTAATAAATAAAAAATATTTTTAAAAATAACTATTATTTATTAAAAAGTACTCACCCAAGTAATTATCCCTTTTAAATAGTTAGGTCAAAGGTTAAATAATTTTATTTCAATGTTCATACAGTGTAATTTTTTCTAACAAATATTCACTTTTTTTTCAAATTTCAATTTAAGGCTTCTATTAGGAACACTTTATCATATGTTCATGTGTTCAATTAAAACAAACTGTCTAAATAAAATTTTCTAGTAAATTTAAGAGGTTGTCAATGTATTAAGCTTTTTTTAAAAAAATAAAATAAAGCTCAATATACATATAACCCCCCCTTAAACATGTCAGTAATCTATTTAGACTCTCGAATTACGCTTTATTTAATTAAGTACTTGAATACATGATATATTGTTCCCATTTGACAGTTGTGATTCAAATTTTGAATAAAAAAAATTGGGTGTATTTTCTAATGTCTATTAAATAGTTAAGTTAATTACAATAAATATATTACCTTCTTTAATTATACACATCAACATCAATTGAAACACATTTGGGGTCAATGCATATAACTAAATAAAGTAAATTTTCTTAAATAGTTTACTTGCTTATGTAACAGACACTTGAAAATACGAACAAATTTACTTAGAGTGTCTAGCAGAAACACTTTATTATATGTTGAGGTGCTCAATTAGAACAAGTTATAATTCAAGTGTCTAAATAATATTTAGTGACAAGTTTAACGAGAGACTTTAGCCTATTTAAGAAGTGTCAGTTGAACAGCTAAAGCAGGCAGCAGACGGTTGACATGCCTGTTTCGACGGGCCCCACTTAAAAGAATTTCACTCTTCTCTGTTTTAATTTATTTGTCTTACGTTAAAAGTATTATAAATCACAATAATTAATAACTTAAAATATTCTTATAGGAGTATGAATTTCATTGATCTAAATAAAATAATGTATGCATATTTAAGAATTTATCGACTAAGCAGATGAAGGTTTCCAATTATAAATGATAAAATTAGACATATCTTAAAATTTTTGAGTATCAATAATGGGCCCGTGCCGGACAACAACTTCTAGTATATATTAAGCCAAAAAATGATGACACGTGTCATATTTGGTGTATAGCACATGTATACAAAAAAAAAAACGTGAATGACATGTTTTGACTTGACATGGAGTTTAAGAAAATCCAAAAGACTTTTAAATCTTGTGGTCATAAATTAAAGTTATGTCAAATGTATCAAAATGTCCTTTAATCTTGTAATCTTAAACATGTCACGCGAAAAGTTGAAATTAAAGTGTTGCAAAAAAAAAATCATTCTTTTTAAAACGGACTAAAAATGGAAAAAAAAATCATTATTTTTGAAATTTTGAAACGAAGGGGTATATATTAAGCCAAAAAATGATGACACGTGTCATATTTTATTGGTGTATGGCACATGTATTACATAAAATAAAAACATACCTCTAAAAAGGTGTGCTAGAAGGTGGGTATAATGTATTAAGCCGTAAAACAAAGAAAGATACAAAGCCTCACAGCACCACCTTTTGTGGAGTAGCGTGGCTGAGATTCTCTTTGCTACCGCTACTACTGCTACTAAGATAAACCAAAAAGTGAAACTACATGTGTCGTCACTTTTTCAGTATTCTACAGAGGTGGGTGGGGGTTTCTGGGTTGTGAAAAATTGTTGTCAAATTTGTTGGGTGCGATCCAAATTTGTTGGAATTGTATAAATGGATAACGAGAAATACTCGGATGAATTGAATGTGGCTGTGAGGGTAGTGCATATGGCATGTGCTCTTTGTCAAAAAGTGCAAAAGGGTTTGCTCTCTAACACATTTGATGATGAGGTTAAGTCTAAGGATGATGATTCTCTTGTTACTATTGCAGGTACCTTTTGTAGAAAATGCTTTTGCTTTTTGCAATTTTTTTTTATAATGGGTCTGCTTGAATAAGTGGCGGAGCCAGGATTTTTCACTAAGGAGATTCAAAATAGTCATAGTGCTATGCTTGTAGTATCTTGCTTCTGGAAGTTGTGGTGATGTTTTGTTGTTTCGAGTAGATTGATTGTAGTATTATTTTGTGGTAGTGTTATTTCTGCTACTATCTGTTGTGTTGTTATTACCTAGTGTTTTGTGTTCATATAATATGTCATTTTCTAGTCTGTTTTTGTCTTGAGCCCGGGGGTTCGATCGGAAACAACCTCTCTACCTCACTTCTGAGTAGTGGTACAGACCGCGTATACTCTACCCTCCCCAGACCCCACATTGTGAGAATATACTGGGTACTGGGCATGTTGTTGTTGTTGTTGTTGTAGATTCAAAATACGAATAAGTAAGAACACAAGAAGCTGGAGGGGTTCAACATCTACTATATATACATAAAAGATAATTTTAACCATGTACCGCTCAGCCCTATGTGGCTATGCTCCTGGACTAAGTAGTAAGTACGGGTAAACAATCCCATTGAGATGGAGTATGAGTGCTTACATTGGGGAAGTTGTAATGGGGATTTGAACCCCTTTTCACAAAAGGAAGAAATGGTTTGTTTTTTAATACGAAAAACTCTGTGAGCTAGACTCTTTTTGTTTCACTAGAAATTTACAGCTATTTTTAGGTGTTCAAAGCACCCTGGGGTATGGGAAATTGGGAATTTGTTCCTTGCTTCCTTCTGGGAGCTAAAAGTAGGAATAAGTTGTTGTGAAAAAGGGTGATAATAGCAAAATTTAAGTTCTCAATTGAATTGGACACGCGATTGGGTTTTGGTTCATTAAGGGCATGATGCATCATTGGGCTTGCGAACATTATCATCAGATACGCATTAGGCCAGCCGGATGATTCAGCTTGAACCCCGTAACCCACTCCCACATGAGTTAAGAAGTTACTGAATTTGACTAATTCTTTCATTGCAGTGACTTTGACAGTAGTGGTGTATGCAAGTAATGTTGGCCTATTGTTACAATTCAACTTGTATGTGGTTTTGACCGCTTACTGTGGTGATTTTAAGGTTTTACGTCTGGTCTCAAATTGATATATTTTAAGTAGTGTTGGCCTATTGTATACATACATTTTGTTTCTTAGAAAAATATAAGTCACACACATATACGAATTGTTTTTTACATATTGGAGTTGGGTGAACACACTTTATTAAGGTATGTTCTGCCATTGTCCGTCAGCGTAACTACTTTCCCTTCCCCTTGGAGTAGGAAGCAACTGACGTCGGGGAAAAAAATCTTTTCTTTACTAAAAAGAAGAAAGTAATTTTTTTTGTCTTTTTCTTTTTGAATTGAAAAAGGGGAAAAAATCGAATAACATCCTATGGCATGAAACATCCCGACCTCAACAATGTTGTACAAGACAACATCCCTTACCCCACACTTAAAACATGCAATGCCCTCAATGCATATTAAAGCATAATCGAAACAAAAGTGAGGTAAGTAGAGATACTCCATGAGGCCCTCTGCCTCTAGGGGGGCCTACTCCTCGTCGGAGCCATCAACATCATCATCACCCTCGCCATTAGACTGCTCGGGTGTCCCTGTATCATCGTCCTGCTTCTCATCATCCTCCGCTCCAGCAGGTGCGGCTGATTCCCCTTCTTCTCCCCCTTCTTCATCACTGTTCATTAGCTCATGTGTATTAACATCTTCATTTTTCAGGGAGTTCTCCCTCGTCCCCTATAACCTGTTATGAGATGGATGGCAGGGGAAATTTAGCATTCATCTCGGTGAAATCCATCCCCGCTTGGCGACATTTGCCACTCCATCATGTAGTGCATCCGAGCCTACGTGTTGGCTTGCACCTCCCTCTCTTCGGCCAATGTTAACTTTTCTTTCGGGCCCTCACCAGGACCTTGCACATTAGAGATGTCCACAGTGTCTGTAGATGCAAGGAGGACCCTATCTCCGCGGGGGTCGAGTATATCAGTCGACTTCTGCAATATTAGAGCGGTGAGGAAGTTTGGAGACAGACCCTCGAGTCTAAAGGGTTTAGGTTGAGCAGGACCAAGACTGAGTATATGGAGTGCAAGTTCAGCGAGGCGACACAGGATGCTGGCGTGGAAGTGAAGCTTGATACACAGGCCATCCAAAAGCGAGGTAGTTTCAAGTATCTTGGGTTTGTTATCCAGAGAAATGGTGAGATTGAGGAGGATGTCACTCACCATATTGGTGCAGGGTGGATGAAATGGAGGCTCGCATCCGGAGTCTTGTGTGATAAGAAAGTGCCTACTAAACTTAAAGGCAAGTTCTACAAAGTGGTGGTCTGACCAGCTTTGTTGTATGGGGTGGAGTGTTGGCCAGTCTAGAACTCCCACATTCAAAAGATGAAGGTGGCGGAGATGAGGATGTTACGATGGATATGTGGGTTTACTAGGAGAGATAGGATTAGAAATGAGGATTTTCGAGATAAGGTGGGTGTGGCGTCGGTGGACGACAAGATGCGGGAAGCGAGGTTGAGATGGTTTGGACATGTGAGGAGGAGAGACACGGATGCCCCAGTGCGAAGGTGTGAGAGGTTGACTATGGATGGTTTCAGGAGAGGTAGAGGTAGACCGAACAAATATTGGGGAGAGGTGATTCGACAAGATATGGCGCAGTTGCAGCTTACCGAGGACATGACCCTAGATAGGAAGGTGTGGAGGACGCGGATTAGGGTAGGAGGTTAGTAGGTAGGAGTGTTTTTGTCTTGTTGTCCGGACTAGTAGTCGTAGTGCTATGCTTGTAGTTTCTTGTTCTTGGATTTCTCGTAGTATTATTTGGTGGTAGTGTTGCTCTATTACTTTCTGTTGTTTGTTACTACCTATTGTCTCTTGTACTTCTATTATGTCCTTATTTAGACTGTTTTTGTCTTGAGCCGGGGGTCTATCGGAAACAACCTCTTTACCTCACCTCTGAGGTAGAGGTACGGACTACGTACACTCTACCCTCCCCAGACCCCACGTTGTGGGAATACACTGGGTATGTTGTTGAACCTCATCTGAAGCTTGAATCCCTTTGTTCGCTTGACCCTTAATTTGATCCCATAACTCCTATAAGCACTTAAAGTCACAATTTTAGCGCTTAAAAGAGGATGCAAAGTTGAATAGGGGATGGTTGAAGATGAAAGCCGAAAATTTCATAGGGTGTAAGGGTGCATGTGCTGCGAAAGATAAATCTACACCACTAGCAGGAATGGATCAGGAAAAAAAATGAAAAAATGAAAGAACATCAGGGAAGCTTTTCCTATTAGGCTTCTAAACCAAGCTTGTTTAAACATTCGTTTTTGACCATGGCGCAAAGGTGTCGCACAAAAAGCCTTCTAAACTTCTATTTGCGCGATTTGAAACATTCCTTTGTAACTTTCTTAGCTTTACCTTAGCCAAATATTAGTCAAGTCCACTTTCCAAAGACAAAGCTTTTGTTCGTGACTTGTTAGTCAAGATGCCTTATTGAGTCCAGAAGAGAAGTAGAATCCTCTTCTCTACATCATTTAATCATCTGAATACAAATTGAGAATTGTGCGGAAGTGAAGGGCTAGTCTACTTCTTAATTCCAATCTTTCATCCACAACAAGAAAGTAAGAAGTAGTGAAAGAGTAGAATAAGCATTTATTTTGGTGTACAATTTTATGTAGAGAATGCTCTCATTACTCTAAGATAGTATTAGTTTTACATTCCTTGTATAGTTGAAACAAATGACATCTTATACTAGCTTACATTTTTTAACCACAAGGACTACAAATGCTGTTCCTCTGATGAAAGTCAATATCTTTATCTGGTAGTGGTGTTCTAAACTGTCAAAGGAGAGACATCCTTTTCAGAGGCAAATACATGCTTTCAAGTAGTTGGAAAGTGGAAATTGACCTTAAAATGGCTGAAGTTCATTTCCTTAGATAATATAAAATGTTGCCTATTCTTCTTTCATTGTTCACATTTCATCTGCAAAGAAATGGGGTTCACATGAAAATTAAAATTCTTGGATGGTTAGATAAATGACAATATTTCTACTTCGACTTATTTCATAATTCTTAAATCATGGGAACTGTTGGTCAGTCTCAACATGCTTGGTTTAGAAGCCTAATAGAAAAAGCAAGTCCAGATTATTCTTTTAATATGGGTTATGTTGCTCAGACTCTTTATAAATGTCAACAGGTGCGTGTCGGATTCTCCAAAAGTAGTGTATTTTTGGAGAATCCGACACGGGTACGGTATTGGAAGTGAAGAGTCCGCACAACTTAGAATATGGGGGTGTTTGGATTAGCTTGCGCACACTTCGACAATTACACTAAGTACTTGTTGTCTCCTGAAAAGATATGACACTTGAGCCTAACTCAACCGCAAAAGCTAGCTCATGAGGGGAGGATTGCCCAAGTCCATATAAGCGGACCACCGGTCCATTTCCCAACCAATGTGGGACTCCAACTCACTCTAACACCTCCCTTCACGCCCAGGGCCCAACTGAGCGTGGACCGTGAGCCCAAACGGGGATGGACCTGACTCTGATGCCATGTAAATAGAATAACAAGATAATGGAGGAAATTCTGTATATATTATTCAGAGATCAGTGACTTAAATACATGAGAAAAGGATTCTAACTATGGTAACTAAATCCTAAGAATCACTACAAAATCATTATATATTCTGAACTATATACAATATTATGTCTAAATACATTATTCTGTAACATCTTCCAACACATATATCGAGTAACTCTATCCACAAGAGATAGATAGGACGAAATTACCTACTTCTTTTTTGGCCTCTACTGGAATTTGGATCCTGGTCTTCCATGATTTCATCCTACTTCATTGATCTTTAGGCCACATCCTTGGAATTCTTACAAGACACAAAAACTTTGCTGTGTTGTCTTCTGCTCTTAATACTTTATAGTTGATCTTTATCCTTAACAAGCACTTTAAGTTCACTGAGGTAACAAGGCAGTTGTGATTGTTATGTTAAGAAGCAACAGTGAAACACTAAGGATCACTTTGATACTCGCATCCGCTAGTTTGAAGCTTTTTAATCTTTCTACTCCTAACTTAAATAAGGAACAGAAATTGTCAATAGATTGAGGAGACACTCTATGGTTGCATAATTTGGCCCTCTTATTTCTTTTCTCATTTTCCATGAGTTATTCACCATATGGTCAGCGTCAAAGCCAAAGGTTTAGAAGTAGATAAGTTTCTAGACCTTTAAGATGAATCTTAATTTCTATCTTACTTGATACGGCTGCTCTAAGTTTACTAATATGCAAGAGAATATCCATAAAAATGGCTCTCCTCGCTTGACTTATGTATGATTTTCCATGTAGCCAGTCATGTTGTCTTTGGTTTGACTAGTGAAGGGATCATACAATTAGGCCAAATGTAAGGTAAGAAGGTGCGTTTTTTAATTTCTTCTCCTTGTTTAGTTAACAGGATTAGTGATACTTTCAGCTGCTAAATTTTGTATTTGGGGTCAATATTCCACGTTTTTAACATATTATCATTGTTGAGAAAGAGTTGGCTGTGGTGATGTAATTATGCTGATTAAATTTCTTATGGTAGTACCGATTGATGGATATCAAATCCTTAATAGACAACAAGTATTTTCGTTGTATACTATGATATATTGCAAATGCACCTGTTACCTAAGTTGCATTTTTGTCAATTAAACATGCGGAATTTTGAGATGTTAGAAAAAAAAAATTCTTTTTCCATTGCTGAATAAAAGAAGTTCAGATGCTTTAGGTTTTATTTTGGATGGTTAATGATATCTCTCATTTTTGACTTTATAGGAGAGTGAAACAGCATATTTTGATTGTTTGCTCAGACTATTTAGAATTGTTACTGGATTCTGATAGTGTTGAATAGAAACCTGCACTTATAATGGACATGGTTCTGCTCGTAGGAGAGGAGGAAATCGATATACTATTTAAGAATAGATGTTTTCAGAACTTAAAAATTTGGTATAAAGCTGATTTTTCTCTGAATGTCAATAAAGATTTTCCTCTCTACCTTCTCAAATGTAGGGGTAAGGTCTGCGTACACTCTACCCTCCTCACTTGGTGGAACACACTGGGTTTGTTATTGTTGTTGTTGATTTAATGCCGGATATTTGGCTTCCTTACAGATACAATAGGATCCCTGACCAGCTTTTCTGCTTCTTGGATCTGCACTGTACTATCTTAGTAGTGTGCTTCATTTATAAAATTACCTTACTTATTAAAAGAAAGGGGCATGGTTTGTATTGTTTGTTTTTATTCCTTAAATTATTCAGGGTGGAAGAAATTCTTACTGTGTTTACCTGCAATTTTGCATTACTATTTCCAAGTGTGCTTCTTTTAAAGATATTGCATAGATTGCTTCCTATGCACGCTAAGTATTTCCCTCAACTTGTTTGAATTGATAGATTGGAGTGTGCAAGCAACTGTAAGCTGGGTCCTTTCAAATATTTTTGGTAGCGAAAAGGTCTCCATAGTAGCTGAAGAGGATGTTCAAACTCTTTCCAAGCCTGAATCGGCAGGTCTATTGGGTAAAGTTGTTAGCACTGTCAACGAATGCTTAGCAGAAGCTTCCAGATACAGTCTGAAAGGTCCGGATCAGTCCCTGGGGTCTTCAGAAATTCTGGAGGCTATTAGTCGCTGCAATTCAAATGGGGGCCCTCTTGGCAGGCATTGGGTTCTTGACCCGGTTGATGGTACACTGGGGTTTGTGCGTGGAGATCAATATGCTGTAGCTCTAGCCTTGATTGAAAATGGGGAGGTTGTAGTTGGAGTGCTAGGATGTCCTAATTATCGTATGAAGAGGGACAGGCATAATAAGCAACAGCAAAATCATATTTCATCAGAAGTTTCAGTGCCCTCACCTGATATGTTGGAAGATGGATGTGTGATGTACACAAAAAAAGGTACTGGTAAATCTTGGGTGCAGCCAATGGTTTATGGTGATAGGAAATATGAGTGGCCAAATTTTGCCAAACAAGTTAGTGTTTCTTCAATTGATGATCCAGCATCAGCAACCTTCTGTGAGCCAGTCGAAAGAACCAATTCAAACCACTCCTTCGCAGCTGGACTCGCTTCCTCTGTTGGGCTTAGGTTTGTTGACAAACTATTTCCAATTATTTGCTGCCAGTTTGAGTTCTCGTTCCTCAAAAAAAGTTGAAGTTGACGTTGCATCTTGAGCATTGACCTTATGTTATAAGAATTCATTTAGTGTTTAAAAGCTTTAACAGCAAACTGAACTAGGTGTTTCATTAACTGCACCAGGAAGTTCCTCTCTTCTTCCTTCTTGAAAATGTAGACTTGTTTCTAACTTTTCTTTGTCAACACATTACACTTGCTTAAGGAAAAATATGTTGATGTCATACTTATTGGGGAAAAAGAAATAAGAAAAGAAAATGAATTATGTTGATATGTTATTTGACCTTTGGGAATTGCTTGACTCGAAAAATTGAGACTGTTGGTTATCCATTTATCCTGTTATATTCTTCATCAGACAATTGGATCTCTCCACTGTTCTCTTGTACTTCATGTTGGTCAGTAACAATATCAGTATCAAACACATATGTGCCTTCTTACGGTCACGGGTGATAAGTTGTGTTCCCTAACATTTTAATCTCCACTGGCAGAATCAAGCCCCTCCGTGAAATTATGTTCTCTAACATTTTAATCTCCACTGGCAGAAACAAGCCCCTCCGTGTTTATAGCATGGTAAAATATGCTGCCATAGCACAGGGAGATGCTGAAATTTTTATGAAATTTGCGAGAGCTGGGTACAAAGAGAAGATTTGGGACCATGCAGCTGGTGTTCTCATTGTACAAGAGGCTGGCGGTGTGGTAACTGATGCAGGAGGGCGTTCACTTGATTTCTCTAAAGGGATATACTTGGAAAGTCTTGATAGGGGCATTGTTGTTTGCTCTGGCATTAAGCTGCATGAGAAATTAATTGGAGCTGTTTATGCCAGCTGGGAGTCCTCTAGTCTATGAATCTCTCTTATCTGCTAGAAGAACAGGGATGGCTTCCTATCTTATTACGTGCTCCCAGGTAAAGTCCTTTGCTATAATTGGGTGTCTCACTCAATTGCTTTTGTTTTCCATATTACAACAACTATGCTTCAATCCCAAGCAAGTTGGAGTTGACCGTATGAATCCTCACTGTTATGTCGCTCCATTTTAGTCCGTAATTGACTAATTTCACGTAGAATGTCAACCTACCACAACCTTCCTTCATACAGGCTTGTGATCCGCAACATGAGCAAGCTCACACAGGCAAAGTTCTTCCTTACATTAAGTTTCATATAACCAATCTCATATTCCCGATGCCCAACTCTTGCTTGAGTAGATCTATTGTATTCCCCCGCATGTAGATTCCTGTAAGTAGTTTTGTGTTTGCTCACTTGTCTGGTCGTCTCATAGCAAACCCTCTACAAAGTGGTTTTTGTAAAAGGTCGTTTATTAATGGGAAATTTTATTGCAACTGCAGGTGGTAAGCATGTGTTCTATTCTCATCCAAATTTAAATAGGTAATCTTCAGGTGACTAACTTCTGACAAATGGAGTACACCATTGCAATTACTTCATGAGATACGTGTTTGCTAAGGGAGGACATCAAATGGCGGACTGGTTTCCCACGAGACAGGTAAATCTGAGGCCAATGTCGCAGAGAAATGTTTGCTAAATGGCTAATTGGTTTTCGGAGCACAAAAATCTGACTCTACTACTGCAGAGACTTGTCGTTCTAGGACCGTGGAGGGGGAAACTTCATTGCTTCAACGACGAAGTTAAAAGTACATATACGTTCCACTCTTCTATCCCCTTAAAAGTTTATAACAAAGATGCAGAAGAAGACTGTTACTGAATACTGATACTATTGATAGACATGTCAGTTTTAAAATGGAATTAGAATGTCCAGTGACTCCTGGGAAATGTTTAACCATAAACTAATCCTTTTATGTATTCTATTGGCACATTTTAATTTTGTTAACCAAACTACTAATTGAGATTTCTAGTATCATTTGAGAAAGGCTTTAGAGCTTTGTTAGACAATTTGACTTTGAAAGTCGAAATCAAATTCTAGTTGGTTTTGTTTTATTGTGTCGATAACATGGTGAAAAATACTTAAAGAAATCCAAAAAAAATTACATAATGTGCAATGTCTTAACTAAAGGGTAAAAGATATCGAATTTAAGCTTTTGAAATAAAGTAGTTTTGCCTCTTAACTAAATGGCCAAACTTCTAAATCAGTTTATTTTAAAAAGTATTTTTTTCAAAAGTACGACAAAAAAGTACATTTGAGGAGAGATACTTATGCTTGATAATCAATTTAAAAGCCCCTTTTGAGCAACTTTCTATCATGTTTCTTTAGTATTTTGTTATGATTTCTTCATTCTCATTTTTTTTCGAAGTGCTTTGAAATGTTTTTCTTGAGTCGAGTGTCTATCGAAAACTTCTCTCTCTCAAAGCAGGGATAAGGTATGCGTACACTTTACGCTCTCCATATCCCATTTGTGAGATTACAATGGATATAATATTGTTATTAAGTATTCCCTCTATCCATTTTATGTGGTACCCTTTCTTTTCAGTCTGTCCCCAAAAAAAATCACCTTACTATAATTAGAAATAATTTAACTTTAAAATTTATCTTTTACCCTTAATGAAATGATTACAGACACATAATATCTAAGGATTGTTTTAACAATGCCACATAAAATGGAGGAAGTAATAATTATGTTTGGAAAAGTAGTTAATAAGTGTATCTAATTACATTTTTTTAAAAGTATTTTTCATTTTTTTTTTCGCATTAACAGCTTCTACTACTTCCTTAAAATCCTTATTTTCTTCAAAAAAAAAAAAAAAAAAAAAAAAAAATTGGCTAAAGACATCACTTTAAAAAAAAAAACACTTATCAAAAGCTTTGTCAAACTGGCAGGATGATTTAAGCTCCCATTTGGCCATGAGAACCAAAACTTTTTTCACTTTTTTGGAATTTTCAAAGTTGGAGTTGGTCATAACTTTTGCAATAATTATCTAGATTTTAAATATATATTTTCTTTAAAAAACATAAAATATGATTTGAAAATGAAATATAATTTAAATGAGGTTATTTTATGAAAATAAAAAAATTAGGATTTTTTTAAAAAAAATAATAATTTAAAAAATGAAAAAAGTGAGATAGAAAAAAGTGAAAATACCCTTTTTCTAAATACAATTTTAAGTTGTATTTGGAATTTTTATGGCCAAACACCATTTCCGAAAAAAAATGAAATAATTTTTCGGAAAATAGTGAAAAATTGTTGGCCAAACGACTACTAAAAATTAGGGGGGAAACTTGGAGATGGTTAAAAAAAAGGGAGAGAGAAAAGAAAGATAAAGAGGATAGGATGCCAAAACCTCACAACTCAGTTTCAATGGCTTCTTCCCCTTTATCCTGTTCCATCATCTCTCCAAACTCATTACAAAATAAAGCATTCTTCTTCCATACACTTCGTTGCCCAACTCCAGCAAGACCAATTTATGCTACACTCACTCGCATTGCTGCAAAGAAGAATAATGCTTCAGTGGTTAGTTCAATTCTGCTCAAAATTTAGCTATTTTTAAGCTTAAATTCTGTTAAAATTTTCATCATTCTTTTGTGCCATTCACTCTACAATTTTGAATAGTTAGATTTTGAATGATTCTACTTATTTCACCCTCACATTTCCTTTTTAGTCTGTCCCAAAAAAAAAAAATCACTTTCTCTTACATTTAGAAACAATTTATCCATTAATGACAAGATTTATAAGCACACAAATGTGTAAGACTTGTTTTAGATCATAAATTTCAATAGTTTTTATTGAATCTTAAAACGCAGTATCTAGTCGAACAGTGCCATATAAATTGGGATTTGGGAGGGATGGAGTACACTTTTCTGATATTTAATTTGGGCAAAGAATTAGGATGCTGGTTCACCTCTAAAAGTTTGATCCTTGTCAAAACTTAAACGATTGTTGGATCATCAAATGTAATTCATGCGATCATTGAGCCAGGGAGGAATCTGATTAGGAGTTAAAAATGTGGAACTTTCTTGTCAGACCAAATTTGAGCAATTGGTACTCCTTGCTAAAGATTTATACCATCTCAAATCCTCTCAAGTGTATGAAAATGTTCATCACTGTGAAGGTTCGAGCACTATGAGGCCTCAGGTTCAAATCTCAATAGAGACAAAAACACTTGGTGATTTCTTCTCATATGTTCTAGCCTTGGTGGACAAAGTTTTCTGGTGTTGCTTGTGGGAAGTGGGAGGTGGGAGGTATCCCGTGGGACTAGTCGAGGTGCACACAAGCTGGCCCGGACACGACGGTGATAAAAAAATAAATGTTCATCACTGTGAAGGTTCTAGATAAAGCATGTAATGTCTTCAAAGGTAAATGTCCATAAAATTAGTTAATGAAGAAAATGCAAAGTGTAACATAGGCTATGGCTTTTCTGATTTTCCTTGTGAGACTAGCATAATGCATTTGAAATCATATTTGTTATCTCAAATAGAATTGTTGGCATCTCTTTCTTTCCATCTCATGTACATATTTGCACCTGCATAAACATCTTATTAGAGAACTCATATTCGCAATTCAATTTTGCTTCAAAAATGATCAAAATACAATTTTTATAACCCTCTCAGCTCCTTAATGGGTTTTCAGTCATGCAGGGATTGACAAAGAGGCCAACTGCTCCTTCCATTTTGTTAACACATTTGGAGAGTACAGTCAAGCAATTTCAGAGTTTAATGGCTGTATTCTTTATCTTTATTGAAATTGCATCTCCAGTACCTTTATATGGTTGGCAAGATTTGTCCATTTCTCCTGCTGAGGCAGTGCTTTATTCCCCTGAAACAAAGACTCTCCCTAGAACAGGAGAATTAGCTCTCAGAAGAGCTATCCCAGCCAACACAAATATGAAAACTATACAGGTAGACTTATTTTGTTCTGCTAATATATTTTGGTTTAGCCTCCTATTTGGTCGTGTAGATAGTAAGTCATGCAGTATCAGTGTTCCTCCTTTATTTTCTCGCAGGATTCTCTTGAGGACATCTCGTACTTGCTCAGGATTCCACAGCGAAAACCTTTTGGAACAATGGAGGGTAATGTGAAGAAAGCGCTTAAGGTATTGCATAATATTTTTGTCGCAACCAAATTAGATATAAGACACGTAAGGTTTGATCCTCCAGCAAGGTTATCATTCTTCGACATGAATCACAGCCATCCAAAAGAAGTGTTGGGTATATCAGGCCATTTCCATACAGTAAAAAGAATAAAAGAAAACTTTCGGAATGATACCCTGTGTAAAATAGCTGCTGATTTATGTTTGTTTTCCAGAAAGATTCCCAGTGATACAAGGAAGGGGGAAATCTTTCGTTTCATGTTTTTCTTTTAAGCTATCCATCAAACAGACTTATAGTATAGAGAATTCAAAGAGTCTCAAAGATGTTGACGCTGCATGCCAACTGACTGTAAGAGATTGTTTGGTTCTGCAAATAAAAAAATAATAAAATCACTTCTAATGAAAGGATGTGAAGTTATTAAATGCTCTGATTCTGTGTCCGATTCAAATTAAGTATATGATTGCAGTTATATTATCTTCTCTGAAAATTATACCCTTAGAAATTAGATAATCATTATAGACGTACGTTTTAAAATGAAAAACTAGTTGGGGTTACGAGGTTGAGTAGGAGGACTGTAGGAGTTAGACGTGGGGTTTGGTGAGGTGATAGAGCTGGGCAAAGTAGAGCGAAGACGCACATGGATTTTTTTTTCCTTTTATCTCTGAAGTCGTCATGATCTCTCATGGGATGAAATAATCCCCTTGGCCTTGAAGCGAGATAATAATCTGGTCTTGATCAAATATAGACTAAGGGGTCGTTTGGTGTGAGGGATAAAAATAAATAGTCCAGGGATAAAGTTTTGGTGTCTTGTTTGGTTGCCAGGTTTGGGATAACTTATCCCATCATTTATACCATAGTGATGTGATAAGTTATCCTATATACATGGTGGGATAACTTATCCCAGGATCTATGTTGGTCGGACTCTTCAAAAATGTCAACGGGTGCGTGTCAGATTCTCCAAAACTAGTGTATTTTTGGAGAATCCGAGACGGGTGCGGCATCGAAAGTGAAGAGTTCGCGCAACTTAGCCCAGGATAGCTAATCCCGGGATAATTAATCTTGGAATAACTTGTTCCCGACCAAACGACCCCTAAGTGGTTTGACCTGTAACCATATAAAGTGCAACCTTGTTGCACAATTTTGACATATAACTACCATTCTTTTTAATCTCAAGTGAAGGTATTACACTAATCAAATATGAAATCAGAACTATATCTGGTGTTAAGTACATTATTCTAATGCTTCAAGATCTCTTTGTTTTTAATCTCAAGTGAAGGTATTACACTAATCAAATATGAAATCAGAACTATATCTGGTGTTAAGTACATTATTCTAATGCTTCAATATCTCTTCAGATCGCAACAGATGAAAAGGCAACCATCTTGGCTAGCATACCAGCTGAACTGAAAGAAGATGGTTCAGTCTTGTACACATCTCTCATAGACGGCAAGGTAACATGAAACAACTTAGATAGTTCGGTTTAAAAGTACTTTAGGTTAGATGACTTCATTTTACACACCAGGTTGTCGCAAACTTATATCAGTGTCGAGGTTCAATCTCTACTATCTACCGTTAAGACCCCAAAAGGGAACAAAGAAAAGAGAAAAACAACAGAAACTGGGAACTGTTATATATGTGATCCTTTAATTGATTGAACCAATATCAGTGATGGCTATCTGATGCAGGAGCACATCTATTGTTGCTTTACAACATTGTTTTGCGGGAGAAGTTTGTGAAATCTTATGCACTTGTGATAGTACATTTGCCAGTTTGCATGATGATATTAGAGTGATACTCTTTATCATGCTTGAATGTATGATATGATGTCAATGCTACCAGTTAGGGTCTCAAGGATTGAGGCTGTCTCACAGATTTCTTAAATTTCTTAGAGAAATCATCTAAACAGATGATATCTTTAAACACAAACCTTACTGCAATCAAGATGACTTTCTTTTTTATCTTGTCAGGGTGGATTACAGAAACTTCTACAGTATATAAACGATAAAGATCCAGATAAAGTATCAGTTTGTCTTGCATCTACACTAGATACTGTTGCACAGCTGGAGTTGTTACAGGTATTTATGAGATCCTTTGTTCATTAAACACTTTATTACTAATGTCCATGACATTTTATAAATGATTCCGTGAACATTGTCATTCTTTTGTGGTGAAAAGGGACAAATCGGTAATGGAAAGCACAAATACCATGTTTGAATAGTTCACATTTACCGTTTAAAGTAGTTTGCCCTTATTTTGAGTTCTATTAAGAAATAAGATTTTTGTATTAAGGTTCAAATTGTGCCCTTTGGAAATGATATTGTGCTTTGAAGAATATAACAAAGGACAAGGCTTGAGGCAAAGTACCCGTAGCATCAAACTATCCAAATCTCTCATGCATTACGATTTTTATGATAATACATTCTCCAATATAATTATCAATGTAAAGTTTTTAATGTAGTTAAAATATCTCAAAGACATAATCTCTCTACAGGCCCCAGGGTTATCATTTTTGTTGCCTCAGCAGTACTTGAAATACCCAAGGTAAGGCCTCTCATGATTTCTCTTCTAAATATGGCATTTATAGTTTAGGCACATAGATTGTCTCCTTCTCCCTTTTTTAATAACGGTGGTGTCTAAGCGAGCTTGTATGCACCTAGTGTTTTTGTCTCTGCTGGGAATTGAACCTGAGACCTCATGGTGCTCAACCCAAGTCATTGACCACTAGGCCACACCCTTTGGTGCACTTTCTCTCACATTTCTCTACTCCAAACTCTTATGTCTTCATGTCTGAATCCTTATGGTTGTCCAAGTTAGTGTACGGAAATTCTCTAACCTTATAGTCATTGTCTCTGCTAACTCCCGGATGTTTTCATCTGTGTTGACTGAAAAACTAAAACAGTAGACCTCTTCAAATGAATAGCTATTCCTATTCTATATCACACAAAACCGAAGTACCAACATATGACGAACATCCACTCTGTTGACTTCTAAGTTCCTAGTACCAGCAAATAGAATGCCAGTCAAAAGTATATCCAAAGGATTGTGGTCATTACAAGTTGTATAGAAAGCTAAGAAAGTCAATCATGTCTTCGGCTTCTAACAGATTAGCTGCAGTCATGTTGCACCAAAAACTAAGCAAAGTTTTGTGTTACTAATATCGAATCCTTTCTGTTGAAGACATAATTAAGTAAATAGCTCTCTAACAACTTAAACTTTTAGATGATTTTGTCACACAAAAGCAAGCAGAAGTCCTGGGTTGAGTCTCATTGCCAACCATCATCAAAAGAAGAATTTTCACATGCTTGCTTTTGAAGAGAATCAAACTCGCATGTATGGGGGCGTGTTGAAGACATAATTAAGTAAACAAAGTATTCTCTCTCTAACAACTTAAACTTTTGGATGAGTAGTCACACATTCAACATTTTCAGCAAGTTTTAGGCTAAAGTTTTCCATGACCAGTAAAGATGGAAAAAACGATAATGGATTACCTCTTCTCAAGTCTATTTGTGGTGCGGAAAAATCTACAGGAGAACCTCTAATGATTATTGAGACTTCTCAGAGTACAGTTTAGTTGAGACTTGTAGCTCCACTTTGGAGAAGATTTCAGTGGCAAAATGTTTGCAGGAATTACATAGGAGTGCAGGGGTAAGTTAAAGAAAGGTTTTTGAAATGTTGTAACTTCCAGATATGAGTTTTAAATTAGAGAGGGGCAGACTAAATCACTAAATGATACACATGATATGGCAGGATACACATATTTCTGGTTATGAACAAATCTTCCTATGGGGAATAAGAGTAATACTGAAAAGATGACGAATTGTGTACATTGTAGGTGAGGACCGTAAATGCTTGTTCAACTTAACAATAAGTAGCATTGGTGTAGGTTCTGACAATTTATCAATGGGACAATGACATAAGAACTTTGAAAGGAGATAAAGCAACATTTCCATTAATTACAAAGCAAGTTGCTTAATGACAAACATGTACGTACATCATCAAATCCGAGGACGATTACATCCGCATAGTAAATGTGCCTTGTTGATACTTATGGTGCCTTTGTATATCCAAATGTTCACATTATGGTTTCTTATAACTTCAGCAGCAACATTATTGCATTGCTATGTAGGAAAACTTGAGTTGGGTTCTTTTTAGCAGCCTGCATTCAAGTTATAAGCAACCATGTTAAAACTACTACTTAATGATTTCTTTGGGTAAGATGGTTTGTGTTATAGTCTTCTACTAAATGCGTCAGGCTCACAGGGAGAGGAATAGTTGAATTTACTGTTGAGAAAGTAGATGGTTCAGCATTTTCTCCTGAAGCTGCTGGTGAAGCCAAAAGCACTGCAAAGATTCAGGTATGCTGAATCCTTTACTTGAGAGTCAGATTAAAACTGTGGTGACCTGGGTGGATGTCATTAAAATCTCTTGCACTGCCATTTCTTTGTTTGATCCTTTGTTCTGAACTTGATAATTGGCACACGGGTGCTTTGCACTTCACTATTCCCATTCTTTTGGCATACACCCTGGTATAGATATCGGCTGATGCTATTCAAATGTCCAGAACAACCCCATTCTTCCAGCGGGGTACACTAATGATTACATGAGGGAAAGTTTCGTCTGTTTCTTGCTTTGTCTTCCTGAAGAGCTACTGAAGATCATATGAGTCATCTTTTCCAGAGTGAATGCATATCATTATCATCATCATCAGTTCCTTGTACCTTTCTCAAGCATATTTGTTTGGATGCTATGCTGTATCATCTATTTACATTATTGTGTCTCTCCTCTTTTATAGAAAATGATTATTCGATCAATCATTTTCAAGCGATATTTTCCTAAGTAAACAATTTGTTGTCCTCATAACTCCCAGGGTGAGTAAATACTAAAGTTTTAAGCATCAATTGAGACCTTTTAGTTAAGAGGCTGATACTTCTGGCAAGTTATTTGCTAATGACTCGAAACCTGTCACTTGTTTGTTTCCTCTAATGTCATAATCTCATGTAATAGCTTCATCGTGGAGACATTAGTGCAATTTAATCAAATCTCAAAATGTCTGTACCGCCTCTTTCTCTTTCTTTGAACCACCTGTCCTATATTGTGCTATAGATAAAAAGTGTGTTGCTTTTGAATGATGAAGTATTCCCCAATTAAACATTTGCTTCTGCTTTTCTGAGGGGGGTGACAATTTCTGTCATATAATAGAGCCTGCACCAGAAGAGAAAGTTTTATATTCTACTATTATAACTTCTAATATTCTTCTGAAAGATATTTCGTCAACACAAAAGTATTAACTGTATAATGACATGATGTAGGTTGTTATAGATGGGTATTCAGCACCACTGACTGCAGGGAACTTCGCAAAACTGGTAAGGTAGTGAAAGCTTACTTCATCCTTGTAATTACTCATTATGTAACAAAAATTAATAACTATGCCTCAATGCCAAACTAGTTGGGGTTGGCCATATGTCCTCGATATCATTGTGGTCCATTTGGGTCTGCTTCATTCCAATATCAGCAAATTGTCTTTTAGGTCAGATTGGAGGATTGTAGTATTCATCATGATGTGTGAAAAATACTCAACCACCTTTAAGTAGGAGCTGAGTGCAACATTGTTGCCTTTTTATTTTGTGGCTAGTATCACTCTGTGATCTTGTAATCCTCAACATGTACTTTAGCAAAATGTAGATATTGGTTTAGTTCTTGCACGTGTACGTCTACTTTCTACACTCTCCTTGTTCATGTTTTCTTTCGTCTCCATTGGATGTCCTCCATATTGTTAAGTTTCTCTGTGGAGAGCTTCTTTCCTCTGTCAAATAAGAAACATCTACATCTCAAGGATAAGGACCTTCTGTACTATTGTGAGCTTGGGCCTAACTCGACCTCAAAATCTAGCTCATGAGGCAAGGATTGTCCAGCACCATATAAGGAGGCGCACAACCCCATTCTGCACCATTGTGGGACATTTCTCTTCTGCATGTCCATGGAGTTTTGAAAAATCCAAACATCTCAGAGATAGATAGAGAGGTAGGAATTTCAAATTGACTCCAGTTTTTTACCCCAATCCACATGCCAAGATTGGACATCTGAAGCGTGTAAATATATCATGGGGGGCGAATATTGGGTAAACCAAGAATTGGGATAAGTGTCGCTGTGATACCATATTAAGAAATGGACCTTGGGTCTAACTCAACTGCAAAAGCTAGCTCATGAAGTAAGAATTGCCCAAGACCATATAAGGAGGCAAACAACTCCATCCCACACCGATGTGGGACTCTAACAACTTCTATTAATTTCTCCCTTCTTTTCCCCTTTGAGGATGACTCCGTACGTCCGTTAGATAAACTGATCAGACTTCAGGTATTTCTTCACATGAAGCATGTTCAACACCTAAAGGTGGTTTTTTCTTCTTTCATTTCCCACATCTTTTTTGCTGGGCCTGATAACTACTTTACTTGAAGAGTATGGTGGTTATAGTTTCCTTTTCACAGCTCTAGATTATCAACTTGCCACTGAGCTAAAATATGGAAAACCATCATTGTGATGTCTTCAGGAGTTATGTTTACACAATGAGTGCATGGGAAATAATTTGCATTTCTTGATTATGATACACTTGCTGACCAAAGATGAGTGTAACTAGTGGCCCTGATGTTTCGAGCAACTATCTCACTGTGATCTAGTTCAGACTTCAGAAATCAGCTATATCTTGTTACATGTGGCTTGTAAAAACTTGCATTCTTAAGACTTCTCATCTTTAGATTTATTTCAATAAGAATTTCTGTCTTGTAACAACAAATCTGTAATTATTAGGTGGTTGATGGGGCATATGATGGCATGAAGCTAACTTGTGCAAACCAAGCAATTCTTTCAGACAGCGAGGTGGGCAAGGCCACTGGGTACAGCGTTCCCTTGGAAATAAAGCCATCCGGACAATTTGAGCCCCTTTACAGAACAACTTTAAGCATTCAGGTAGCCACAGGTTTCATGGATAATAGCAGACTGCTCTTTGGCGTTTATTTCTGTTGGGCTTGTGCTTATGGTTTATTCCTTTTGTTACGGAAGGATGGTGAGCTGCCTGTGCTTCCATTATCCGTTTATGGTGCAGTTGCAATGGCTCATAGTGATGTATCAGATGAGAATTCATCACCAAGTCAGTTCTTCTTCTATCTTTACGATAAGAGAAATGTAAGTAGCAATTCATCAGGATAGACTTCTCTTTCTTTTCTTCTTGTTATTCTTAAAGTTACCACTTGAATCTTGATATAGAATATCGCCACCTAACTTATCCAATCAAAATGTTGTTTCTCAGTCTGGCTTGGGAGGGTTGTCATTTGATGAGGGTCAATTTTCGGTTTTCGGGTATGGTTTCTTGCAACTCTTCTGTCTCATAATTTGTGGAAAAAACCTATTGTGTCTTCGACAAATCGGTTATTGTAGTTGTTCTAGTGATAACTCGTGTTATGATGCACAGATATACAACTATTGGAAGAGATATCCTTCCCCAGATCAAAACTGGTGACATAATTCGATCGGCAAAGCTGGTGGAAGGACAAGACCGCCTCGTTTTGCCACCACAGGAGAACTAACCTTGTATCCTCAATTTTTTGAAAATTCTACATGTCATTCTTTGTTGCGGGTCATTTATTAGTACCAAAGGATGCTGCTTCTTGTAAAACAGAACAAAAGAAGCGTTTGATTCTTGATGTGTACCACCTTCACTATGTTTTCAGTGCAAATTGGATTTGGCTTTGCAGAAGATGATAATATGTTGCATATGATAGTAGAATAGACTATAGAGTAAGTCAGTAAACAAATGAAAAACTGATATATTGAGTTTCTTTTGTACATTAAATCCTACAAAGACCAAAACTATGCTGCAGACATATTACAAAGGCGACTAGGAGTTGGCTTAAAATCCAACCATCTCAACGTTGGTCGACGAGCTGGTGGTGTTAACGCCCTCTTTATGATCTCTTTGTTAGCCGATCCATGAACTTTTCGTAGACTATAATGGCTTGTTGCTGTTGCTCTTACCGGTCTTCTTGATACGTGTGGTGATGAATCTCTGCGTTGAGACCTTGGTGATGCAGGAAACTTACTACGGCAATCACATTTCCTCTCTGCCCTGTTGGTTTTGCCTATTACTGGTGACTTTGCTGGTGGAAATGAAAGCTTTGGACTGATGGTTTCCTCAGAAAGGAGAACTTCCATGTTAACTGGAAAGATTTTATAGTTATATCTAACTTTGATATTCTTGATCCGATATTCGTGTTTTTTCTGAACAACTCAAGACTATCGAGGGAAGGAGTTGCAGGACGGAAGTTCTATCTCGAAAATGTGAACAAGAGGGAAGTGTTCTTCAAGAATGATAAAGAGAAGAAAAGATGATGAGTTTGTTTACTTGGGAAAAAAACATTTTATAGTGGCGTTGGTATTTAGGCGTGTGTTGACCACTTCGTTAGAGTTTGGGAGACTTTGTAAGCATTAAGCAACAGCACTTTTGGAATATTTTTGACTTCTTTGCTGGCAAACTTCCAGAAAGGAGTATTAATAGTATATTAGACCTTATAAATAAACAAAAACAAAATACTACTCCTTCGTTATCTAATTTTGACTTGATACGGAGTTTAAGAAATTTTAGAAAGATTTTTGAATCTTGTAATCTAGATTAGAGTCATGTTATGTGTAAAGTCGAAATTAACGAGTTGCCCAGAAAAGAAAGGCATTTTTTTAAACGGACTAAAAGAGAAAGTAACACAAACAAATTAAAACGAAAGAACTATTCCCTCTGTTCACTTTTATTTGTCCACTATTCTAAAAATAAATTTCCACATTTACTTGTCACTTTAGCATATCAATCTGCTTCTTAAGATTCCGTTTATGGCTATTATATAATATTAGAACATCGTTATCAAATAGAAAGTAGGAGAGTGCTGGGCACGATCTCGAAGCATGGTAAGATGTTATCATTTTCAATGATACCATTAGCACTTCTTCAGCAAAAATCAACAGGCTAGGTTTGGAACCCTTGTCGCAGCCCTCGAGAAGCTGGAAACCATGTGGCACACCATCCACAAGCACTTCAAAGTCTTCATTACATAAACATCCATCTATCAAATTCTGTCATTTCTCACAAAAGTCCATTCGATCCAAAAAGATGCTTTTGCCATATCCAAACAACTATTACTATGCCCCTATTAGTAAAGCATGTACTTCTTGCAAGGCTTCCTGAGCTTTTTCATGTGACAGACATCGCAAAAGTAGTCCGTTGAACGATCGTCGATCGAGGGCATCGTAATAGTATACAATTTTCCTGATGGGTTTCGCAATCGACCATTTGATAGCCCTGTTCCTGAATATACACAGAATAGGGCTTCGATGAGCCCTAGATGTAAAGGGGTTCTTGAACCCTTCTACTTCTAAGCAATTAGAAGAATGTTTTCTAATGGTCAATTTCAGCCTTCTAAATTCTTTCTTACAGAAAGGCTGAGATAGATAGATTGGAACAATGATCCAAATAATCTTTAATGTTTTAAATTCGAAAATACTGCCAACCAGATTATGTCAACATCATAGCATTAGGGACACTTTGTACAATCCGATGTCTTTTCTTCAAATGGCCGAACTCTCACAAATAATGCAATACTTAGGGGTGACAGTAGTGGGAGTAGCTAGTATGAAATTTCTTAGGCACTTACCCGCATGATTTGGCCCATCTTTCTTTCCTCCATGAGAAAACACTGTTGCGGCTCGAATTTATGCTATAGGTTGTGTTAAGCATGCTTCTTTGACAGAAAACAAACTCTTTTTCCATGACAACAGTCACAACTATAAAGGGAGGGGGTGGGGGGTGGGGTAAGCTCTCTATCAACAATAGGGGGCTATTCATAGTAAAAAACTACTAGACTATATGGATTCCAACTGAACTTCAACTTCTACTTGGTTGATTAATTCAGGGGCAGTGCTGGAACATAATGTTGGACGATCTCCATTTTCATATGGTAATTGAAGTCAAACAGGAGCAAATCAGGTACAATTCAATCCTTATTCCTAGCAATGATTCCCAAAAAAGCAAAACCTCACTAGACCGAGGCCCATTGCTATGGAGACTACACTATATAAGAGAATGACTAAGGCAATTGCCAATAGTTTCTATTGAAAGACATGCTGACTCTTTAAAATTAAAAGGGAGCCCTCTTAATCTCATTTTGATATGAAGAGATATTGATAATTATCCCAAGGAGGCTTACTACTCAGCTGATAGATCAGGTGAGTCAGTCATTCGGATTTATGTCCGGAATCTTGCATCGGTCAAAAGCCGCTAGTGATAAAGGAAAGCTGATCCCCCGTCTGAGCCAGCATGCACAGCAGAGCAGAGTATCCTGAGGATTATGAAAGAAGACTTCGAGTCTTGAGTTGATTCGCGTGAATGATTTCGCGCTATCCTGGGGATAGGGGAGATAGCTTTTTGTACAACCCTGAGAGCTCACTCACTTGAAACGAGCTCTCCTTTCCTCTCAACCAAAACTTCACCTGTCGCAGAACCGTAACCCATCACTTGGCCTCTCCATGAATATGCATGCCTAGATCTTTGTCATTCTCTTCCACCGAAAGCAAGATGGCATAGTCAATCGCATCTGCAACCGAAACCCAAGCTGGCGAATAAGCAAGTGATTGTTTTTAGTCTTTATTAGCTTGATTGTGGGACACAAAGGAAGGAGCTTTTAGAATTCAATTGGCACACACAACCCCAACTCTTTCTTAGCCTCTTGCCTTGCCTGACCTTGAGCTCTTCGTGCTTTACTTCTACTCTAACGAGAACTCTAAGATGAGGGAGTTAGAAGTCGGATTTGAAGCTGGACTTTCCCTATATGACATTTCTTTAAAGTCCGCTTCGAAGCTTCCAGAAAATACAATTATTTTTTTCATGTTTTACCCTTAACATTAATATTTATTCCCCAAATTGACTCTCGAAAAAATAAAGCATGACAACTGTTTTGTAATGGAAGGATGAATAGACATCAATTAATAAAGATAATGCGATAAAATGACTATATTAATAATTATTTTTTTAATAAATATATCAAATTTATATATGACAAGTAAAGGTGAACGGAGGGAGTATATTTTTTTATAATGAGTATTGATGAAAAAATCTTGATGGGCAAAAGTGGGTCGTCCAGCAGTCATATGTTGACTTGTCAACTTTTGAATTGCCTTCGAATTTGAATTTTGAACGTATCTTAACTCCAGTCTACAACTTGAATGTTGACGATTAGGAGCCGCAAATGTGAGGTTCGAATTGGATATGAACGGGTTGAAAATATGATAAATAAAAATAAATAAAATATTTGATTCATTCTTTTTTAGTATGAATAAAAAATGAGTTAATTAATGATAATATAAATATTTATGTTATTCACAATTTTAGAAATAGTCAAATAAAATATAAGTTAAAAACTAAAATAAAGTAGACTCTCGAAAAATAAGAACATATAAAAAATAACAATTATAATCATTTTATCCGACTATTTTCTCTATCTTGATTACCTTTTTTTCCTATTCAAGTTAAAAACTAAAATCATATTCTCTTTACACTCTAAACCAAATGATTGAGGAGATCAGTACAGTAAAAATTAGGATGAAGTTTGTAAATATTAACAACTACTTTTTTATATACGAAAAATGTCTTGGACAAAAATATCCTCAAATAAAACACAAACAACTCCACCAAATGATGTTGGAATTTGAAGGATTAACAAGTGGAACCTAAGGCGCTTTATTGAGTTCAAAAATTTATTGGAGTTTTAAAATTAAGGAACGATTCATATGGTTCAAAAAATTATAGGAGTTTTTGTTAAGAATTCATCATCAACTTAATTAATATCTAAGATATTTCAAAGAAAAATATAGAATATTTTAGAGTTGTAGAGAATTAAAGAAGATCTCTAGAATAAGTGTTATAGAGAAAAAGATCTAGAAATATTTTAGAAAGGGTAGTCCTAGAATTTAGTAGTTGGCGGAAGATTCTAGAATAGAGTAGTAAATATCTTTAGCTAGATTCTTCCATCACCACCTATAAATAGAGGTGGTCATTTGAGTTGTATGTGTGCTCAAAGCAAGTAAGCAAAGCAACAAGTGAGTGAGAAATAAGATAGAGTTGCTAGAGTGTGAGTGCAAGAAACATTGAGAGCAAGAATTGTAAGGCCGAAGCGGGTCTTTACTTTGCAATAATAAAATTTAAGTTGTAAGAAGTCGATTGTGCCCGTCAAAAATATCCAGCAGTTTATGAGTTTCAATTCTTTATAAGTTCAAAACCAAAGAATCATTAATTGTTGGAGTTTCAAAATCAAAACATGAATCATCAGCTACAATTAAAAGTTTAAAATCAAGGAACGATTCATAAGGTTCAAAAAATTGATGGAGTTCCAAACCAAAAAATGATTCATGCGGTTCAAAAAACTATTGAAGTTTCAAAACCAAGAAACTATTCATGGGTTTCAAACTTTTATAAGTTCAAAAAAAAGAAACCATTATAAAATTCAAAAACTTGTTGGAGTTAATCAAGGAATGGATCACCGGCTTCAAACATTTATAAGTTTAAAATTAAAGAATGATTTATGAGGTTCAAAATTTGCTAAAAATCGAAGAACGATTTATGTGATTCAAAAATTATTGGAGTTTCAAAACCAAGTAATTGTTCATGAGTTTCAAACTTTTATAAGTTCAAATCCAAGAAACCATTATGGAACTCAAAAACTTATCGGAGTTCCAAAATCAAGGAATAAATCATTGATTTCATATATTTATAAATTAATTAAAATCAAAAAAAGATTCATGGGGTCAAAAAATTGTTAGAGTTTCAAAATCAAGTAGTTGTTCATGAGTTTCAAACTTTTATAAGTTCAAAATCAAGAAAGGTATTCAAAAACTTATTGGAGTTTCAAAATCAACAAATGAATCATCGGCTCCAAACATTTATAAGTTAATTAAAATCAAGGAATGATTCATGGGGCTCAAAAAATTGCTAAGGTTTCAAAATCAAAGAACGATTCATGTGGTTCAAGAGATTATTGGAGTTTCAAAATCAAGTAACTGCTCATGACTTTCAAGCTTTTATAAGTTCAAAACCAAAAAACTATTATGGGATTGAAAAACT
This sequence comes from Jaltomata sinuosa, assembly GCA_003996215.1. NCBI lineage: Eukaryota > Viridiplantae > Streptophyta > Magnoliopsida > Solanales > Solanaceae > Jaltomata > Jaltomata sinuosa. The sequence goes on from QJPP01000040.1 coordinate 1,060,660, forward strand.
TATTGGAGTTTCAAAATCAACAAATGAATCATGGCTTCAAACAATCACAAGTTTAATTAAAACAAAGGAACGATTCATAGGGTTTAAACATTTTCTAGAGTATCAAAACCAAGAATGATTCATAGGATTCAAACTTTTATTATTATGTTCAAAATCAAGGAATGATTCATGAACTTCAAACATTTCCTAGAGTTTCAAAACCAAGAAACGCATTATGAGGTTCAAACCTTTAATAAATTCTGTTGTATTTTAGATAAAATTATTTCCAAATTTTATTTTGATTTTAGAATATAATTATTTACCTATTACTTTTAAATAGTGGCTAACAACACATAGCATATGTACCTAAAAAGTAAAAGCTGATCATCGACCTAAATTTTACTAAAAATTCAGAAGAGTAGGCCTAAATTTTACTAGAATTTTTTCCTAAATTTTAAATATAATTCAACTAGCAACTTTTAAGGCAAAAACAATCTCTAGACAAAAACACCCGTAACTAAAATATTGTCATGATCCAAATCTGACACCTAGTCTGCAATAGACACCTGATGAGCTACTACCCATAAGACGAACTCTCTAAGCTAAGATATGCAACAATTACGAAACAAAAGAAATTATAATCTCAAATTATATCATATATAATAGTAGATAAGTGCGGAAGCTGAAGTAATAGAGTAAGTTCGTCCATACAGTCCCGAAATACAAGATACAAATCACAATTCGATAAAATAGAAATACTACTATAGAAGAAGTAGCTGTCATGATCATTGGCCACTCATCTCAACTGGAGATAGAAGCTGGAATCACGGGTCGGCTACCTGATCACCACCTGCACCCATGCACACACCCAAACAATAATTTAATTAAGACCCAACAAGATCATCGACTCGTCCTCTCAACTTATCCTTGAAGTAAGTCTTTAGAAATCACTGATAATACATTAAGGCATAAAACAAAACAATACATGTATGATAATTATATGCAAGCAAACCAATTGGACTAAGGCTATTGCTGCATATAACAAGTGTAAACATGACATGATAATTGGAAAACAATTGTTATGAGGTGTAGGTGCATGATTGATTCATCCAATGGTGCAGCAACTTCATGATTTTTATTAGCAATTATTGGTAGATTTAATATTTACAATAGTTTAGGACATTTTAATAAACTCACTAGTTACAATACAGTAAAGTCAAACAATAAAAATGTTACTAAATAGCAACTAACTATACAATCTCTTCAAATAAATCCAGAGGGTGATTATAACTTTTGATCTTGCCTCATTCTTGCACATCAAGTGTTTTCACTCATAGGCAAATTTAGAATTTAAATTTTAGAGGTTCAATCTTTAACGTTCTTAATTAATTAGTATTGAACCCATTGTATTTGTTAAATTACAGGCTCAAACTTACTATTTGTTGTAATTTTAGTAAGTTTTTGTTGAATTAAGAATGAAAAAGTCTCACATATGTGATTAATGAAATGTGTGGTCTCTTTATATGGATTTGGACAATCCTTCCTCCATGAGCTAGTTTTTAGGGTAGAGTTAGACCTAAAATCTATTTCTTTACAATTTTTATATATAAATTCACGTTCCGCATTAAATGTACTGAATTTAAATGAACTCGATATTTTCACCCAATTCTTGGATGGTCTCCTAAGAACTGCATATAAACATGATTGATCTAGGCATGATGCATAGAAAATATTTCTCTAATATATCTTCACAAGTAATTACTATCCTATAAAGATAGGGATAAAAACCGTGTACATTTTATCCTCCTTAAACCCCAATCATGAAATTACATTGATTTTGTTAGATTTGTTATTATCTTCCTAAGTAATTATAGTGAGCCTATAAAAATATTACCCCTTCAATGGTAGACATTAGACTTATATTCCGTCATAATATAACAATGCTTAAGAAGTATAAAAGTATTATTTAGTTGTTGTTTAATTTGCTTATGTTTTAATACTAAAATTAATGTATGTCACTGAATGTTTGAAAATAGTGCAAATTCGAATCACATTATTAATACTCCCCCAGTTTCAATTTGTTTGACCTACTTTCCTTTTTAGTCCATTTAAAAAAGAATGACCCTTTCCCTTTTTAGCAACTCTTTAATTTCAACTTTCCACATGGTATGTTTAAGATCACAAGATTAAAGGGCATTTTGGTACATTTGACATATTTTTAATTTATGACCACAAGATTCAAAAGTCTTCTTTATTTTATTAAACTCCGTGTCAAGTTAAAATAGGTCATTCATTTTGAAACGGAGGGAGTACCAATTATGCTCAAAAAACAAAATTCTAGGAGAACAAGTATAAAAAATGTTAAAGTTCAAGAGAAATTTTGAAATATGAAACAGAAATTAAACTTGTTAGAACATGTTTAACAGTTTAGCAAAAATAATATTCTGTTTTCATCAATATTTTAATTAGTCATATAGTGACATTGTGTCTTACATTGTTTATTGGGAAAATTAAACAAAATATTCATTGAGTTAAATTTCTTACACAAAAAATAGTAATCCACTTATTTTTTACTATAAAAAGTGGTCATTCGGCCAAATATATTTACAGAAAATGGTCATTCGGCCTTTGTTATTGCACCGGAAGTGCATATGTTGTTCCTATACTTCTTCTCTCTTCATTTTTTTTTCTTTCTCACCTTTCATAATTTTCTCTTGCTGCAATATATTGTATAACAGTGCATATGAATGTATATACATCTTTGATATATAATTATACATCATATATATACACGATCGATACATTAAATATATATTGCATATACATTACATATATATTACATATACCTGCGACTACTTTTATTGAAAATATTCTTTGATAGCGGTACATTTAAGTAAAAATCTCTTATTTATTTTTGTTATGTGCATACTATTCACCTGACTCTTGATAAATAAATATAGGGATGATATTATTAGAAAAAAATCAAATAGGCTAGAAATGAAATGTGGTTAGACTACGAGCAAACATCAAAGAATAATATAAAATTGAATTGATAAGAATATTAGTAGACATAATAAAGAATGAAGATTTTGGCATGCAATTTAATTTCTAAGTCAAGCTTATAGTTAGACCAATAGATAACACAAATATAGCAAGAATAATACATCTTAAAGCATTATCAAAGGGTAACTACAAATTGGTACACCTCCTGCGAGTAGGTGTTTGAGAATTTTGTTGTAACATATATAATGTATGGCCTTAATTACTTAAGTCGTTAAAAAATAATTACTACTATACAGAAGCAGCTAAAAGGAAGCAGTTGTTCGTCGACATGTATGTTTCTAGTCGAGGGTATTTTTTTAAATTTAATATTCTTTTTTTTAATTTATTTGTTTTACTTTTCTTTTTAATATGTTATGTATTTGAAAATTACTTAAAAAGCGCTAAATATCATAATAATTAATAACTAAAAATATTTAAAAAATATATAAAAATATTGATTGACTCTCAAAATTCTATTAATGTCAATTTTAAATTTAATATTCTTTTTTTTTAATTTATTTGTTTTACTTTTCTTTTTAATATGTTATGTATTTGAAAATTACTTAAAAAGCGCTAAATATCATAAAAATTAATAACTAAAAATATTTAAAAAATATATAAAAATATTGATTGACTCTCAAAATTCTATTAATGTCATATAATTGAGACAAAGGAAGTAACATATATTATTTAAAAATTACGCAAAAAGTACTACACATCACAATAATTAACAACTTAAAATACATAAAGAGAATATAAAAAATTATAAGTATTCTTGAAATTCTATTAGTGCCACATAATTGGGACAGAGGGAGTAATATATATTATTTAAAAATTATGTAAAAAACACTATAAATCACAATAATTAATTACTTAGAATATTTAGAAAACATATAAAAAAATTGATTGACTCTTTAAATTCTATCAATATCACATAAATTAGAATAAAGTCCAATAATATATATTGGACTCATGCTGACACGGGCTTATGTAACTAGTACTATTAATATGAAATATATAAGAGGCAGACAAGAAAGGGAAAAAAACATATATATATTATATTAGATATAATAATATAATTTATACCACAAGATTCTAATTTTCAATATATACCATATGTTTTCTTGCAAAATATACCAACTTAATAAACACAAAATAAAAAATAAAAACGTAAAAAAGGAAAAAAAATTGAAAAAAGGAAACCAAAATTTATTAAATACTAACAAATGGTAATTAAAACAGAAAGAGAAAGCAATAACAATCCCTAAAATAACGTTTCTGGATATCAATTAATTCCTAAATATATGTTGATTATACCAAAAATATATCGCGTTTGTTTTGCACGTTTCAAGCCCCATAATCCTTCTTCTTTTTCAAGCGAAAAACTTCATTGAAGTATACTTGCTTCCTTTCAACTGAGTAATTTGATTTATTTATTTATTTTACAAAAAGTGATACTATCAAATCGACAGTATTGATTTTTCAATATGGAATATGGTAATTTTCATTCAATAATGATTTAACATAGAAGTCGATGAAATATAACGGGTAATTATACATGATTCATACATCATGAACTCAATTTTTCTATCAGTTTCATACATCCATCTAACATACCTAATGAAACCAATTTTCATACCAGTTTCATAAATCAAAATCACACATCCATCTATCATACACTATAAAATCAGTTTGTATACTAGTTTCATACACCAAGCTCATACATTCGTTTTCCATACAACACGAAACCAGTTTTCATACCAGTTCATATGTACATCTAGCATACAAACGTAACTTCTGATTAATTCTCATAAAAGTAGTATTAGCTAAGTTATTTCTTGAACAAGTTTACTATATAAGTAGAAAATTAATATAAAGTCCTTTTTTTCAAAGTTGACAATCAATATTGTTAATATTCTTCTTCGGGATAACACCATCGTCGAATTTTTCGAGCGATTTAACAACATTCTCCTTCGGAGTTTGAATAAAACAACCCAAATCAAAACTTGGATGCTTTCGCATGATGAGACTATCTCCATCACCAAATCTAGGGCTCTTATGAGTTGATGTAGAATAAAGAAGAGATTTTTTCGACATGATTCTCCTAAAATTTCAAGAACAAATAAAAATTCTAAGATATAAACCCACAAAATCATATCACCAAAATAAAAAAAATTAAAACCCGCGTATGAACTTATAATTATGATTTTTAGTAGAAATAAGCTAAATGTAAGAAATTTGGGAAGAAATCTCATTAAGATATTCAAGGAATTTGTTTGCAGAAATATGGAACGTGATATTGAGGAATTCTAAGTGATTGAAAGTAAAAGGATAATAGGGGACATTAAGTGGGTCCCTTGCGTATTTGATGCAATATAAATAACTCATTGTAATTAACTTCCTGAATTACATTGAGTTATTTTATGGATTAAATGAGATTTGCTTAATTATTTAATTAGTATGAAAAAATAATTAAATAAATAATAAATAATTTATTGATTCTGGTATGAATTGTAATTAAAGTGATATTTTAAGAATAATGAAAAAAATGATGTATTATGTGTCATTAATGATCTTAAAACATTATGAAGGATAATTTTCTCGACAAGAAATCATGTAAAGAGGAAGATAAACTTGTTTTTTTAATATCTTTAAATCTTAATAATATAATTTTGAATACCTCTATAATTCAAATTATATTGAGAAATATCAAAAGATATCATGAATATGGATATTAACTTTGTGGAGTTTATGACAACAAAAGTTATGAGAATAATAATAAAAATAAAGATCAAGAATACATTATGAATGCAAATAGACATCCCCACATAATTATTTATAACACACCTTCAATATTAACACGAATCATGAGATCAATTTATCATAAGATAACTTTATTAGTGTTAGAGTACATATAAATTAATCACGATTATAAATAATAATTAAATACTATATGTAAAATAAATATAAAACATTTCAGGGCCGTTTGGTTCATAGGATACTATAACATATTCAGTATAATTTTATAAATGGAGTTTGGAGAGGGTAGAGACATAGAGTGTACGCCTTATCCCTACCTTGTAGAGCTAGAGAAGTTGTTTCAGATAGACCATCAGCTTAAAATAAAATATTTTGAAGCAGCTTGAAAAAAAAAATACAAAAATTAAAGCAATAACAATAATAAAATAGTGTGAAATAAAAAGCAATACACAATATACATAGGAAAGAACAGTATGACAACAAAAATGCAATAATTGAAGCACAAAAAATGCAGGTTATAATCGAAGAGCAATAAACTACAAGAATAGTGCTAGCTAATACCACTTGCAAAAAAGAAGGTCAAAATGCGACCACCAAGCCTATCCCGCAAGAAATCGAGAGAACGCTCAACTAACCTTCTATCCTAATCCTTGACCTCCAAACTCTTGTATCTAAGGTCATGTTCCCGGTAAGTTCAAGATATCTCATGTCCTATCTAATCACCTCCCTTCAATACTTCTTTGACCTGTCACTACCTCTCCTTATGCTCGCCATTGTCAACCTCTCACACCTCTTTACTGGGTATCTACACTTCTCCTCTTCATATGCCCAAATCATCTCAGACTCACTTTCCTCTTCTTGTTCACCCCAAAGGTCACTCCTACCTTGTCCCGAATATCTTCATTCATAATATAAAGGTCATTCCTATCTTGCTCCGAATATCTTCATTCATAATATAAAGGTCATTCCTACCTTGCTCCGAATATCTTCATTCATAATCTTATCTTTCATAATATGCCCACACATGCATCCACCTCAACATCCTCATTTCCACAACATCTATTTTCTGAATATGTGAATTCTTGATTGGTCAAAATTCCGTTCTATATAACATAGCCGGTCTAACCACCACTCTATAGAACTTACCATTAAATTTTGAATGTACCTAATTATCTTACAAGACTTCAGAGGTGAGCTTCACTTTCGCCCATCCCGCACTAATACTATGTGTGATATCATTGATCACCTCATTACCTTGAATTAAAAACTCCAAATACTCGAAACATCCTCTCTTAGGGATGACCTGAGCATCAAATCTCACTTTCACGCCTACTTCGTGCGTAACATTACTGAACTTACATTCCAAGTATTCAGTCTTGGTCCTGCTCATGAACTTGAACCCATTAAACTCCAGAGTTTGTCTCCAAACCTCCAGTTAGCATTATTTCGCCATGAGTCTCGTTAATCAGTACTATGTCATTTGTGAATAATATACACTATGACACCTCACCATGGATATGCCACGTCAGTTTATCTATAACTAGTGCAGAAATGAACGTGCTAAGAGTTGATCCCTAGTTCAACCCCATTAAATTGAAAAGTGCTTCAAGTCTCCTCTCATTGTCCTCACCCTGGTCTTGGTTCTATTATACATGTTTTCAATCGCCTTAATGTAAGCCAAAGTACATCTTTAGCCTAAAAGCATCTCCAAAGAACCTTCCTCGAAACTTTGTTGTAAGCCTTCTCTATGTCAAACACCATACATAAATTCCTCTTCCTATCCCTATACTACTCCAGTACTAGTCTCCTCACAAGGTGAATGACTTTTGTGATAGATTGCCCAAACATGAATTCGAATTGATTCTCGAATATACACATCCCTCCTCACCCTCATCTTCACCGTTCTCTCCCATATTTTCATAGTGTGACTCAACACCTTAATATAATTTAATTTGATTCATGAAATAAGGTGAAATAATTGAGGGTTAAGCTTATAATAAATTTATCTTTTGTTTGAAATAAATTTATATCTTTGACCAATCAAAATATCAAATTTAATATAAACTTAATTCTGAATATTCACCTTATTCCGTCAAACTTAATGTTATTTATTTGCCCATTTTTAATGAGATTCCGGCTAGAAGCATACATGTATTATAATGTGCTTCTTTATGGGTATCTGATAACCATGTGTGTAGGGGAATAATAGGCGATTTGAAGCAAAAGCAATAAAAAATTCAATATAGAAGATTATTTCTAAAACCAGAGGATATGACTGATTAACTTATGTTTCAAAATTTAATGTTAGTTCATTAGAAACATATAAAGCAACACGTAGAACTTCCAGTAAGAGAAAAAGAGAAACCTTTCGTGTGCAAAATAAATTTTGTAGTTGAGTACAGACGTTTCTTTCCTCGCCACATGGCTAGAAATAGATAAACAGAAATTAATTCTAACTCCCACATGATGGAAAAGAGTAAAAGATCTCGAGACGAAAAATGATTCAATTTGACCACGATATATTGCTAACATGAGAAAATGAAATAATCGAGAATCTCAACCAAGCTGCTAAAATCGCTAAAATGGTGATAAATCCTATTAATAAAATGGGTCCTACAGAAAGTTCATCTATTCCATCAAACTTAATATTATTTATTATATCGTGAGATAAATTAATCCGCGAACCAAACCACACCACATTGGTTTAGTGAAAGTTTTTTTTTTCTTTTGGTTGAAGATGAAAAGACCGCCTCTTTGGTTTCCCAAGAACGTACACATATCTGTAGCACCTTTCCTCTTTGTCGTACAAATAGTCCTGTTTTGCTTTCTGTAGTTGCTTCATTATTTTCTTCAAGAAAAGCAACATAGTTTAATTACTAGCTTTGAAAAAAGAAAGAAAGTTAATATCAGTCTCTTTCCATTGACCAATATTTGCTAAGCCTTTTTACTAGTACGTACACATTGATGAGCTTTTTTTTTTTTTTTTTTTTTTTTACTTCATGATGAAGAAATCCATCTTTGCTTTTTCCTTTTATTGGTTTTTTAGGGGTACACAGTGTAGTATACCTTATTATTACAAAATTTAATTTCATGTTTCCCTTGCATGCAGCAGTTTGGACAGTAGTGACATTTATATAACTATATATAGAAAGATTTCTTTTGGGTGATCAGAGGATGGAAGGAAGTTGTTCTATGAAAATGAAAAAGAAAGGAGGACCTAAAGATGACTTCATTGATTTGGTCTTCTCATGGTCTATCCAAGATATTCTTGATCACACTCTATATCAAAATCAGGTATTTTTTTTTTTGGGCTATTCTACTTATTTTAGTTTGGGAGTGATCATAAAAGATTTTATTTCTTTAAAGAATGAAATAGAAAATGTTTTATTCTTTTTTTTTTTCTAAAAAAAAAAGTTTCCACTTCATGGCCTTTGGTATTTTAGGCTAAATAACCTATGTAAAGATATTTTGGGATTGAGTTAGGTACAAGTGCCATATCCCTGTTTGCTCTTGGGGTTGAGTTAGACCCAGGTGTCCATCCCTGTTTAGGCTTCGAGGCCACGCTCTAATTGGGTATGGGCATGAAGGAGGCGTTTGAGTGGGTTAGAGTCCAATATTAATGGGGGAATAGACCATTGGTCTATTTAGATAGACTTGGGCATGCAATACTCAGAGCTAGCTTTTGGGGTTGAGTTAGGCCTAAGTGTCATATTTTTACAACCTACAAGTATTTTTGCATTTTGGTATCCTATGAAGCATAGTGATTGGGAACCTTATTTGTCAAAATTATTGAAAATGCTGCATGTTTGATGTTTTGCACGATATTTTGTTGCAATTTGGAAAGAAGGATTTTCCTTGGATGTTATATATCCCTCATGAAGTTGCATCAGTGTCTAATTTCTTTGTAGTCTGAAGACATTATTTCCATATGATTTTCTTGATCTTTGATAATTTTGTCACACCTCTACTGGTTTAGTGAAAAGATAAGGTAGAGAGAAATATCATATAAGATGTCTAAGAACTGAATATTTTGCCTATTTTCTTGATTATTTTTCTCTAAGGGCGTGTTTGGTACAAAGGAAAATGTTTTTTGGAAATGTTTTTCCGAGAAATAAGTGTTTTTCTACTTATTTTATTGTGTTTGGTACGTTAGTAGAAAATATTGTTTCAAAAGTATTTGTATATAATCTAAGCAAACACCATTGACAATGGGGTAAGGTGTGGGGGTGGTGGCTATGGAGGGTGCGAGTGGGGTAGGTTGTGTGCGGAGGAAATAGTTATTGTCGAATGCCACTTGCGAACTTGTTTTTGCTAGTTCCACTAGGGAAGTCATTTTACTCATTTTTAAGGAGTTTGTTTTTCTAGAGAAAATGTTTTTCAAAAATTTTGACTAACCAAACTTGAAAAAATGGGAAAACATTTTCTCCATACCTAACACACCCTAAATGTTTCTAACTTTAAAGTTCCCTTTTCCTCTGTGAAAGATTTATATAGAAAGTGAGTTGCTTGTTTAGCCCCATGTAAATTAATGGTGTATTTGTCAAAGCATCTTGGCCTTAAGGATATATTTTATTGCTACCAACTAGTAAATGGAATGCATGGCTTCCCATGGTTCCAAAATAAATTACTTTTTTCTCATATAATTGTAAATTTCCTGTTTTGTAGGTGGAGAATATTCCACAATCATTTGAATCAGTGGATCATTACCTGGGATCGTTTGCCTTCCCTTTACTGGAAGAAACACGAGCAGATATTGCTGCTTCTTTGGAAGTCGTAGACAAAGCACCTTTTGGTGAATTGATCTCCTTTTATGAGAAACCACCCGGATCACTATGTTTTAATGTTCAGGTTGACTATTGGAGGAATTTATCTGGTGACGGAAAGGAACCTTATCGAACGTTGCCTGGAGATATTGTCATTATCTCAGATGCTAAACCGGAAACTGCTTCTGACCTGCAACGGCTTGGATGGAATTGGACATTTGCATCTGTAACTAGCATTAGTGACGATGAGAACGATGATTTAAATGCATCCACTAGTTTTAAAGTCAAAGTTGCTAGAGATATTGAGATTTCTGAGGGAATGCAAAAATCGTTCTATATAGTGTATTTGGTAAATATGATACCGAGTAAGAGAGTATGGAATGCACTGATGATGAGAAAGAATTTAAACGTTATTAAGAAAGTTCTGTGCAGTGAGCATGAGGTAAGTGTCTTGCTGATTTGCTTCTGAACCCGCTGCTTTTAACCTATTTATATGTTATCCTAGATCATCAACAAATGCAGTGTCCCTGGTTCCGAATTGTATGTTTCTCGGATTCTTCCAAAATGCCGTCGGGTGCGTGTCGGTCCTCCAAGGGTAGTGCATTTTGTGAAGGATCTAACATGGGCGTGACAACATTTTTAGAGAGTCTGAGCAATATAGGTTCTGGTATTTGGCTGCAATAATAAAGTATAATATGTTTGTATCGTTTAGATGCCTCTTTGGTGTGAAGTGATTGATGAGATTATGTTTCAAGTTAATGTGTGATGGATTTGTTGCTCAAGTGTGACTGGAAAAATACATATCAGAGACTACATTAGCATTCTTTTAGAGATGAAAGACAAAAATGGCAGTGTATGAGTGTTTGACAAAGTTATATGTTGCTTGTGATGATATTACTGTAATGCTAGCTAATTTACTTATTCGATTCATCAGCTGGATGATATCGGTTTGTTTTCATCTTCTTATTGATGGTTAGTTTTCAAAATTGTGTTCTTGTCTAAGAAATGTTCTATTACCAAAACCTTTTTAATGTAGATTCACTGTCTCTTGGGTCGGAAATGACTGACCTTTCTTGCATTTCTCCTATTTCTAAACCTTTTCTCTTTATTTTAGAAAATATGTACTCTTAAACAATGAAAAACAATGTGCTATGTGCTCTTAAGCAGTTCAAAACAGTATGTACTCTACTGTACGCCTACTCGCTCAGACAGTCACCTCTCCAATTTCTCCTTTTTGTAACGCCCCTGTGATAGGCTATCCTTCGAAAAGACATAACCTAGTACTACTGTCCCCCCAAAACCCCCCTTTTGTAATGACTCGGTTCAGAGTCACCCCCCGAGTTTAGGCAGTTCTGTAAACTACCACAGTGTTGAACCGCAGCACTCTACTACTCCTTGTATGGTTTTGATAACTTAATACTCCCTCTGTTTCAATTTGTTTGTCTGATTTTGACTTCGCACGGAGGTTAAGAAAATAAAGAAGACTTTTGAATCTTGTGGTCTATAACTAAAGATATGTATAATGTACTAAAATGTCCTTTAATCTTGTGATCTTAAACATGCCATGTGAAAAGTTAGAAGTAAAGAGTTGCCAAAATAGGAAAGAGACATTCTTCTTGAAACGGACTAAAAAGGAAAGTAAGACGAATAAACTGAAATGGAGGGAGTATAAGTATTTTTTATTTCGTACCAAAAAAATGTGTTCCTTGTCAATCTTGGAGAAAACACTGAAACATGTTCTTTTTAGGATCAACTGTCATTTTCTTCCCTTAAAGAGTCTTCATATGGATTTGGACGGTATGCTTGTATTTTCCCTTTTTCAGTATCTGTTTCACTTGGTTCATATTGAGAATGAAAAGACATTTGTTTGTGTGAAAAAACAGGTCGAGGATAAATGTGACGTTTGTTCTGCATCCATTAATGATGGACCAGCTGGAGAAGTTGTTAACAATCTGTTGTCTAAGCTGAATGATTCGCAGGCTAATGCAATCTTGACCTCTCTTGATTCATTGAAGTGTCGCCACAAGCCTTCAGTTGAACTCATATGGGGACCACCTGGTACAGGAAAGACTAAGACTACGAGTGTAATGCTCTTCATACTATGGAAAATGAAGTATAGAACTCTTACTTGTGCCCCAACAAATGTAGCAATAACACAAGTAGCTTCACGGTTGGTTAAACTGATCAGAGAGTCATTTAAAAATAGTTCTGCAGAAATGGATTGTGTTTGTTCTCTGGGTGACATTCTCTTGTTTGGGAATAAGAACCGGCTAAAAGTTGGTCAAGATTTTGAGGAGATTTACCTTGATTATCGTGTTGATAGGCTGGTGGAGTGCCTGGGACCGGTGACTGGTTGGAAACATTGTATAAGTTCCATGATCGGGTTCCTGGAAGATTGTGTTTCTCAGTATGAAATATATGTTGATAATGAGTTGATTAGACTGAAGGAACTTGCTGATCAAGAGGAAGCTCGGCAGGAAAAAGAAAAAATCAGCTCATTGATTGATTTCGCTAGAAACCGGTTCAATTCTACAGCTTCATCTGTGAGAAGATGCATGCTTGTATTCTGTACTCATCTACCATTATGTTCTATTCGGGAGGTGAATTTTGAAAAAATGGTACGCCTTGTCTCCCTACTTGATTGTTTCGAGGGAATGTTATTTCAAGAGAATGTTGGATCTAAAGAACTGGAGGAACTCTTTTCATGTCAACAAACAATTGAAGTCTCTTCTGACGCATTTTTGGGTGAGCGGTCCTTACCTTGTTTAAGAATCCAGTGCCTTGTTCTTCTGAAAGATATTTGCCAATCTCTCGGAGAATTGAGTCTTCCCAGAGCAATGAGTAAGGAGTTGATTAGGGAGTTCTGTATACAAAAGGCTTCCTTGGTATTCTGCACTGCTTCTAGTTCGTATAAGCTTCATTCACTGGATATGGAGCCATTTGACTTGTTAGTCATTGATGAAGCCGCCCAGTTGAAGGAGTGTGAATCTGTCATACCCTTTCAACTTCCAGGTCTGAGGCATACTGTTTTGGTGGGCGATGAGTGTCAACTGCCAGCAGCAGTTAAGAGTCAAGTAAGTTTGCTGCCTTTTCGTGCATGCAATTTCTTTAAATTGCAAGGGCAACGGATATCTTGTCACTAAAAATATTTTTAACGCAATTCTGTTACTCTTAAATAGGTTTCTGAAGAAGCTGGCTTTGGAAGGAGCCTCTTTGAAAGACTCAGTTCGCTGGGCCATTCTAAACACTTGCTTAACATACAGTACCGGATGCATCCATCAATTAGCGAATTTCCAAATTCAACTTTCTACAGTAATCAAATTCGTGATGCCCCTGATGTAAAGCATAAAACATATGAGAAAAGATATCTTCCAGGAAGGTGTTTTGGCCCGTATTCCTTTATAAATGTTCCATTGGGTAAAGAAGAAATGGATGATGTTGGACACAGTAGAAGAAATATGGTTGAGGTGGCTTTAGTGATGAAGATAGTGCATAACCTGTTTAAAGGTATACTCCTATTAATGAAACCTACAATCTTTTGTTGGAATTTTTCCTGAAAATTCTCTTCTATCTTTTTGCCTTAACAACCACATGATCTGCAAACAACGCCGTGATTGTGCAATAATCTTTAATGAAGAACACCAAATGGCCCAAGTTCTGTACTTGGGCTTGTGTCCTTGAGTCTTTGAGTGCGAAATCTCGACTAGGAAACTTGATTGAATGATACACACAACTTGATTTGTTATTTCCTTGCAAATATTAAGTTGGCACTCTCTTGATTAATGTGTAATTGGGTTTGTGTGGGTGGGAGGTTCTTTGTAGTTGAAACACTTTTCCTGTTTTTTATTTTAGTTTTTGTTATTTTCTTCTATACGTTGTTTGCAGCTTGGAATGGCTCCAGGAAGAAACTCAGCGTTGGTGTTATATCACCTTATGCAGCACAAGTTTTGGCCATACAAGGTAAACTTGGGCGGAGGTATGATAACCTTGAGTGTTTTGAAGTTAAGGTGAAGTCAGTAGATGGATTTCAGGGAGGGGAAGAAGACATCATAATAATATCTACTGTGAGATCTAATGCACGTGGATCAATCGGTTTTTGGTCTAGTTTTCAAAGGACTAATGTTTCTTTGACCAGGGCTCGGTATGGATCAATCTTTTCACTGTTTCGTCACTTTTGGATCTTTGTTCTTCTAAGCTGACGTCTCAGGGTTTTATTCTTGTAGGCACTGTCTATGGATTCTTGGCAATGAGCTAACATTAATTAAGAGCAACTCTGTCTGGGGAGAATTAGTTCGCGATGCCCAGGATCGTGAGTGCTTGTTTCATGCTGAAGAAGACAATGACATGAGGACAACAATTTTAGATGTTAAGAAAGAATATGATCAGCTGGATGATTTGCTAAATGAGGATAGTATTCTGTTCAAGTCTCAAAGATGGAAGGTACATCTTGTGCTTTAGTTCTCTTGCTTTGTAAATTTTAGAATTGTGTCACTCACATAGATATAGTCCAAAGGTTGCATTTGGCTGTTTTACGTTAATTCTTTTTTCTTGAATACA
This sequence comes from Jaltomata sinuosa, assembly GCA_003996215.1. Lineage (NCBI taxonomy): Eukaryota > Viridiplantae > Streptophyta > Magnoliopsida > Solanales > Solanaceae > Jaltomata > Jaltomata sinuosa. Next base: position 1,075,761 of record QJPP01000040.1, read on the forward strand.
ACTTTGTAGTTGAATATGGCACAGGTCAGTTAATGTCTAAGTATGATGAAGTTATGGGCCTTATGGCACCATGAACATCTAAACACTTGAGTGTTGGGTCCACAAGACTCCTTTTTCTGTTTCTTGTTATTTTTCTTGTATATCGAACTCCATGTGTGATTTGTTAGGGCCATTTTTCCTTGAAAAGAATATATACTTCTTCTATGTTGCTCACATTGTTTATTGCAATGACTAAAGTGTGAAGAAATTAGTACTCCCTCCGTTTCAATTTGTTTATCTAGTTTTAACTTGGCACGAAGTTTAAGAAAGTAAAAAAGACTTTTGAATCTTGTTGTCTTAAACTAAAAATATGTAAAATGTACCAAAATACCCTTCAATCTTGTGGTCTTAAACATGCCATGTGGAAAGTTAGAATTAAAGAGTTGCCAAAAAAGGAAAGCGGCATTCTTTTTGAAATGCAGACTAACAAGGAAAGTAAGACTAACAAATTGAAACGAGGGGAGTAGTTGATTTTCATTCGCATCTTCAAAGTTTTTTAACTGTTGATAAAATATTTCATTTTTGGATTGCTATACCTACTTGTATTGTCATAGGTGGCCCGCGTGTTTCCACTCACTTCTGATTGTTGGTTCATGTAGTATGTTTGATGCATTAATGGGTTATGCATGTTAGTCTTTCTTATGGTTCACTTCTTTATTTGGAAAAATGTGTTTCACTTCTAAAGTGACATCTTGCATTAGCATTACCAGGACGCTTCCACCCGGCCCGGGTGCACCTATAGTTCTATGTTTAGTGTGTTCTACTTGCATCAGTTATAGTCAATGCAAATCTGTCTTTGTCCATTTTATATGTTTATTCTTTCTTAGTGTCAGCTTCACTCATTGAAGGTGCTAAACTTGGTCTTTATTTGGCACACTTACGTATGTTCTTTTGGTTCCTGTACTAATGAGTTTACTTGCCATCTTGGTGAATTGTCTTCCACATGGTTGCTCAGGTACTCTTCAGTGACAATTTTAGAAAATCATTTGGAAAGCTAACATCCTTCCGCTTGAAGAAGTCTGTGATAAATCTTCTGGTTAAGCTGGCTAGTGGATGGCGTCCCAAGAGAAAGACTGTGGATTCATTTTCTGAGAGCTCATCTCAAATTGTAAAACAATTTAAGGTTGAAGGGCGGTATGTCATTTGCTCTATTGATATTCAAAAAGAATCCACCTATACTCAAGTGCTGAAGGTTTGGGATATATTGCCCTTGGAGGAGGTTGCAAAGTTAATGAAACGTCTTGATAACATATGTTCAATGTACACTGATGAATTCATCAATCTTTGCAAGGAGAAGTGTCTTGAAGGGTAAAGTGGTTTTTTTGTGCTCTATAGATTCGAATGTTATGATGAACTGCAATTGCTTGTAAATTTTATTTTAACATTCTCACGTTTGTACAGGGACTTGGAAGTTCCAAGGAATTGGAAGCTTTGTCGTGAGATCAGTCAGTATAAAAGCATTACTAGTGCGAGCCAATTGAATCATGAATCAACTGGTGCGGTAGATGGTAGAAGTTATGTTGAAAATTCAAGAGTCAGTGAAAGCTTATTATTAATGAAGTTTTACTCATTATCATCTGGTGTTGTCAATCATTTGCTCTCTGATCACCATGGCGAAGCATTAGATCTCCCTTTTGAAGTTACTAATGAAGAGAGGGAGATAATCCAATTTAGTAGAAGCAGTTTCATCCTTGGTCGCTCAGGCACGGGAAAAACAACAGTTTTGACCATGAAGTTATTGCAGAAGGAGCAACAACATCACAATTCTGTTGAAGGATTAAATAAAGCAGGGAAGAAAGAAGTAAATCAATGTGAAGGGGAAGTAACTGAGGATATTCAATGTGTTGGAGAGGCTAGCAGGGAAACCTTGCGCCAACTTTTCGTAACAGTTAGCCCTAAACTTTGTTATGCTGTCAAACAGCAGATTTCTCAGTTGAAAAGGTGAGATCTAATCTTGTTGTCAGAGAGTTTACTGGGGCTGCTTGCTTTAATAAGTTGCATGCTTGATCCTTGATGACTAATGAAACCTTGAACTAATGTGGTTTCAGTGCTCTTTTATTGGGGGCGGGTGGTTTGTTTTAAAATTACAATGTGTGTTTAAAGTTTATAATACATTGAGAAAGGATAATTGGATTAGTTCTCAAACGTGTGAGTTAGCGGTCAATGAAGCTAGAACAAAGACTAGGACATACTAGGTAAATTCCTTAGGCAAGAAAGTGAGGTGATTTTTTCCCATCTATTTAAGTATTGGTTGGAAAAGTTGTCGGAAACCTCTATTGGTTGGAGGATGCAGGTATATGTGCTCAAATACTTAAACCAACGAGTTAGCAAGGAGAAAAGTGGAGGAGGGTTACTGCATAAAATATTCTCAAAAAATATGAAGGTTTATGGTTGAAGGCTACATTAGTAAAATAGGAATAAGGTAGAGCAGAGAAATCCAAATTTAATTCATGGAGAGTAACCAGGTTTTTTTTTTGGGGGGAGGGGGGGAGTTTTTTGGTGTTGGATATCCTAAGGTAATCTTCATTGGATCATATGTACTAATAATTATGGAACATTTAGTTATATCTTTAGGGCTTTGGTCTAGGGGGAAGAGCACAAAGTGTGATGTCGGCTAGGCGCACGTCAGGGGTTTGAACCCCGTTGTGCGCAAAGGCCTGGTCTTTAGGTTTAGGAAGGGTGTAGGTCGGCCCATTCTTCACCGAGTTTCACTCCGTGCAGCATTTGCCATCGGGTATTTCTAGGTTATTAAAACAGTTTGTAAACAATTAGGTATATGCTTGATTTGTTCTGCATTTGCGTATGTTTAATGAGAGGTACCATGGTTATTGATGTTTGGAATGAAGCTTAATTGATCTAGAAAATTCTTCCCAAATGAATTGATAAATCTAAGGTGCTTTGATCTTTTAACCAAAAAACGACTGAAACAGTAGTATGGCTGGATGAGGAAATGATGTGATCTTTGAGCAGTAGTTAGTTCATTTACCCTATCTGAATTCAGCAAAAGGTTACAAATGCTTGTAATATTCCAAGACATAAGCATTACTTAGTGCTACCTTCTATTTTTTGAACATATTCTGCTGCATGACCTTCCTAAATCTTTTATTGATAGAAAAAAATTTGCAACCTAGAAAAGTCCGTGTTCTTAACCTTTACTAACACATAGTATTTGCATTTCCGAATTTCTTTCAGCTCTATATACAAGTATGGTAAGAATGCGGGTAGTTAAGGTATTCACATGATAACAACTCTTACCATAAATTTGACAATTTGGAGCTGGGGGAGTCGTAGGTTTCACATTTCTAATTGCATGTTGTTTTGGTGCGACTATGATTTACTAGTTCAGACATGTTTTTCATCAAATAGAGTTAGTGTTGCGGCTATAAGCTTCAGCAAACTTTTCATTTTTATCCAATTTAGAGGCGTGCATTCTTAATTTGCAGCTTTGCTTGTGGTGGAAGTTTCTCAGCAGAAAGCAGCCTGCTTGAAATTGATGATTTGGATGGGACGACACAGTTTAGAGATATACCAAACTCTTTTGTTGGCATTCCGTACATGAAATACCCTCTTGTGATCACATTTCATAAGTTCTTATTGATGCTTGATGGAACCATAGGTTCCTCCTACTTTGATAGGTTCCATTTGAAGTGGGAACTGTTTGAAGACAGAAGTTTGAGGTCAGCTGCTCTAAGATCTTTCATAAGAGAGAAGGAGGTCAACTATGACCGCTTCTGTAGCTTGTATTGGCCTCACTTCAGTACTCAATTGACCAAAAATCTTGATCATTCAAGGGTGTTTACTGAAATTCTTTCTTATATAAAAGGAGGGTTAAAAGCAGGGGACTTTCATGATGGGAAACTCAGCAAAGAGGCTTATAGTTCAATGTCCGAACATCGAGTCTCTTCTATAAGTGCAGAAAAAAGAGGGAGAATATATGGTATTTTTCAGGATTATGAAAAAATGAAGATGGAGCGTGGTGAATATGATATAGCTGATATAGTTAATGATCTTCATAGTCGGCTAAAGTATCAGCAACTCGATGGTGACAAAGTAGATTTTGTATATATTGATGAAGTTCAAGATCTCACAATGAGACAGATAGCCTTGTTCAAATATATTTGTAGAAATATTGAAGATGGTTTTGTTTTCTCTGGTGATACAGCACAAACAATTGCTAGGGGGATAGATTTCAGGTTTGAAGACATTAGGACTCTATTCTATACTGAGTTTCTCATGGACTCAAAGGGTGATGAAGTTGCTGGAAGAAAAGACAAGGGCCATCTATCACCTGTTTTTCAGTTGCTTCAGAACTTTCGGACACATGCCGGTGTGCTCAAACTAGCACAGAGTGTGATTGATTTGCTTTGTCATTATTTCCCTCACTCTGTTGATTTCTTGAAGCCAGAGACGAGTTTAATTTATGGTGAGGCTCCAGTGTTGTTGAAGCCTGGAGCTGATGAAAATGCAATTCTAACTATTTTTGGGAATAGTGGGACTATTGGAGAAAAAATTATAGGTTTTGGTGCAGAGCAGGTCATCTTAGTGCGGGATGAATCTGCGAAGAAGGAAATCTCTGGTTATATCGGAAGGCAAGCACTTATTTTGACTATTGTTGAATGCAAGGGTTTGGAATTTCAGGCAAGTCCTAAATTTGCTCAATTATTATTCTTGGGATTTCAATTGTTAGTGTCAATCAAATCTGTTTTCTTTTTAATGATATTCGACATATTTATGTGTAGCTTAGCTAGTTTTTTATAAGCCTCATAACTGCTTCCTGCACATGTATCATTTACTTATCCCATCTACTGGTATCCTTTTGGAAGCACATTATAAGTATTAAGCAAGCTCTACCTCCGGTGGATAGTTTCACCCATAACTTGCCTGAACATATAGTCCCTCCGTTTAATTTCACGTGTCTTAGTTTGATTGAGCTCAAGATTTATGGAAGTAAGAGACTTCTGAATCTTGTGGTCTTAAACTAAAGATGTGTATAATGAATTAAAATGCTTTTTGAATCTTGTAGTCTTAGACATGCCATGTGAGATGTTGGAATGAAAGAGTTACTAATATAAGAAGTGGTGTTCATTTGAAGTAGTCTAAAAAGGGAAGTAAGTCGTATAAATTGAAACATAAGAAGCAATTATTTAGTATTGGAATGAAATGGAAGTAAGACACTTTAGTTGATGCCAAGGGAGTTGTTATTTAGTATTGGAATGAGATGGACCAAATAGAGAGAACGGAGATGGATTCATATAGCCCCCTATTAGCTTGGGATTGAAGTCTAGTTGTTAGAATGGTTGATTAACCTGTTAGATCATGTGCATCAAGGCAAATGAAGAGCGAATGAACACAAATAGAGTGGTACATTGAAAATGCGTCGTTTAAAGAGCTCAAACACTGTAAAACATGCTGATTAGATTACATCCTCTGCTAAAGCTTATTCTCTTTTATCGTCTTATTTATTTCTTTGATCTTTTGTAGGATGTACTGCTGTACAATTTTTTCGGGTCATCGCCACTTAGAAATCAGTGGAGAGTGGTATATGAGTTCATGAAAGAACAAGGCGTAGTAGATATATCCTTCCCATGTTTCTGTGAAGAACGACATAGTCTATTGTGTTCTGAACTAAAACAGCTTTATGTTGCTATCACTCGAACAAGACAAAGGTTATGGATTTGTGAAAGTATAGATGAATTTTCCAAGCCTATGTTTGACTACTGGAGAAGGTTGTGTCTAGTGGAAACAAGGGAGATAGATGATTCACTTGCTCAAGCTATGCTAACTTCTAGCACTCCAGAGGAGTGGAAGTCTAGGGGAATAAAGGTCAAGTTGATTTTCCTCGTCTTATTTCTATTAACAAATTCATTTGTTCAAATGTCATTCTTGTGTTGCTGTATTTGCCTCTGAGCATTAACTGTCGCTGATGAAGTGCTTTGATGTTATCATGCAGCTCTTTTGGGAAAAGAATTATGAGATGGCAATTATGTGCTTTGAAAAAGCAGGAGAAAGGAATTGGGAGAAAAGGGCGAAGGCAGCTGGATTCAGGGCAGCTGCTGACAGAATTTCTGATTCGAATCCCAAAGAGGCTTGCACCTACCTACGTGAGGCGGCTGAAATTTTTGACTCTATTGGAAGGTTTGAAGCGGCAGCAGAATGTTTTTATGATTTGAGGGAGTATGAACGGGCAGGTAACATTTGATGTTTACTCTCTCAAGAGTTCCTTCCTTGCTAGGCATTTTCTTTGCCTCTTCAATTGTGTACCTTTTCTAGTATTTTTATTATAGAACATTTCTTCATTTTTAGTTATCAAATACTTGTATCCAATTTTGAGCTCTAGTAGTACACATCTCAGAACATGTCTGTAAGGAATAATGAACTGTACTTCTATTCTAGGTAGACCCCTAGGGACTTGTTTAAGTTCGAGCCCTGTGCCAACCAAACTATGTCTAGTACTTCCTCTGTTCACTTTTACTTGTTACGTTAGATACCATAAAAACGATCGAAGATAACGAGTGTATACAAATGATAGAAAAGTAGAAGACTTACAAAGTTTATTGCATAACAATATTACAGCGGGGAATTTTATGAAGAGAGAGAGAGGGAAAATGTTTACAAGGGGAAGAGAGTTTTCAGAATGTGTAAATTTCTGATGCCTCTTACAAATGAGAAAACCTCTTTATATAGAGGAAATAAAATGCCTACTTGCACTAGTAAGCTAACAAATGGACGATCCAGATTTTGCCGACACTTTGGAAGGTGTAGATCTTGCCGACGCTTTGTGGGGGGTCCTTCTTTTTATAAAGTAAAGGTAGTGGGGACATGTGGGCCCAGATTTTGTCTTTTAGCTTCTCATTGGATGCCAGTTAAGAATAGTGAAATGCCACTTGTGAGAAAAGTAATTCCGGCTTTGCCTCTACTTTTCCTCAAGGGTCCTTTTCCTATTCATAATAGGGATCCATGTAAGCCAAGGTTGTACCTTTAGGCTGACACATGTCTCCATTATCTTCACTACTGCTTTCTGTAGATGCAGCATCTTCAATCATTTTCATGATTTGATTTTCATTATACTTATCCAAGTTATTCAAAGCTTCCTCTAGTTTTTGCTTGAGTGCAGCTTTTGACGAATTCTTGGGAACTTGAATTCTGGATGATGATGACGATGAACTCGCCTGGATTTTAGGTTTAGGAGTCCAACCTTTAACCTGTATTTTCTTACATAAATAATTTATCCTGTCAATTTCACTTTTAGAGAAATTCCAGGAGATAATATAAGAGATTCTCTTCTGGATATAATATTTGCATAATTTAATATGCGCTGGTAGTGTTGTGATTTCTTCTTTGATCTGAAATTTTTCAAACCTGCTGAGAAATTGTTGAGGGAGGATTTCTTTGATTCCTCCAAATAGATTCCACCATTCGTAGAACCATCTAGGAATGGTAGCCTTTATGATCTTTGGACCATATTTAACAAACCAAGTATGTCTTGGCCTCAGGTAGATGAAATTCATCCATGCAGACTTGTAGTCATACCAATTGTATGTTTGCGGCCTGTGCTCCATTGACAAGGTGATTGGGGTGTGCAGGTGGTCTGCAAACCATTCAAAAGGATCCAAGACTCTTTTGATAGTGAATCTTGAATATTTAATCAATTTGGGATTATTTTCATCCCTAGTATGTTCAATCTCTATGGAATCAGTATCCACGAGAATGGCTTCATAGTATCTTCTGGTTTTGAGTGGATTTTCATTATCCACATAATTTGAGTCGGTGTAGCAAGGTCTGATCAAATCATTTGTATAAGCATTGCTAAATTCTTTGTTAAGTGCCATCAGCGGCAGTACCTGTGAAGTAACAAAATCAAAAGCCTATTCTTTTGGGTCTGGCTTTGTTGCTGGGATAGTTTTAGCTAACTCTGGGTTAACTGCCTGGGCAAAGGATTCTGGAACCTTCATGGTGTAACTTTCTTTGGCTTGTACGGAGCTAGAAGATGCTCCTTTGTCAAAAAGTTTCGTTGTTTTTAGACTGAGAGTCTTTGGCTGGGGTGGACAAGACAACTTTGGTGGTTGTATTGGAGAAGGTAGTTTTGGGTAATCTGCTAGCGCAGTGAATTTATTCTGAAAGGTCAATAATGGCCTTTGTGGTGCTTCAGGTTTAACTGAGTTAATGGGGTATGGGTAAATGGTCTGGCCATTTTAGCTTTGGGAGGTTGTTCTCCCTTGGAGGCGGTGGTTGACCTAAACGGCCTCATGCTTACCCTGCAAAAATTCACGGGTTAGGAAATCTGGTAGAGAATTATCTTCTCCTTTGATAAAATCAATTTTGAAATCAAAGCTGGATAATAAGGCTTGCCACCTAGCAAAAATTTGTTTTGAAACAAGGTTTTTAACATCCTTTTGTAAGATTTCTTTGGCAGATTTGCAATCTACTCTAAGCAGAAATTCTTTGTTGATAAGATTATCTTGAAACTTAGTGATACATAGCACTATAGACAAGACTTCTTTTTTAACAGTTGAATAATTTTTTTGTGCGGAATTCCAGATTCCGGATGTAAAACGAACTAATTGTTCTGTAGACTCAGGGTCTATTTTTTGTTTAAGAATTCCTCCGTAACCTGCATCAGAAGCATCAGTTTCAACAATCTTAAATGCATGGGGGTTAGGGATTCCTAGACAAGGAATTATTTTGACTAAGTTTTTAACCTGAATGACAGCTTGGGTTTGTTCAATACCCCAAGGAATAGGATCCTTCCTGAGCCTCTTATAAAGGGGCTCACAAACTTGCCTAACTTTCGGAATGAAGTCAGCAACATAATTTAAACTTTCTAAGAATCTCTGAAGTTGGGTTTTATCAGGGATTTCATTGGAAAATTTGGAAGAGAACTCAATGGCTCTGCAAATAGGTTTGTAAGATCCTTGGTAAAGATCATGACCTAGAAATCTTATTGCAGTTTGGAAAAGGATTATTTTCTTGGCGTTGACTACCAGACCATTATGCCTAACTATTCTAAGGAAAGTGTTAAGATGTTTAAAATGAGAATCAATGTCCTCTGAAAAGATCAATACATCATCAATGTAAACAATTGACATATATGAATAGTCATTGAATATTGAATTCATGATATTTTGGAATTCTGAAGGGGCATTTTTAAGCCCGAAAGGCATTACATTCCATTCATACTGTCCAAACGGAACATTGAAAGCAGTTTTATACTTATCATTTTCTGCAAGCTGGATTTGCCAGAATCCTGATTTCATATCAAACTTGCTATAGATATTAGCCTTAAAAGTTCTCTTTTGTTAGGTATGGGATACCTAATCCATTTTAAAACGGAATTTAAAGGTTTGTAATTAGTCACCAGTCTAGGTGCTCCTCTTTCTTTCTCCGCATTTTTGTTAACATAAAAGGCGGAACAACTCCAAGGAAATCTGGAGACCCTGATGATTTTTCTATTTAAAAGAGTATCGATCTCTTTCTTGCAAAAATCCATCATTTCATGATTCATTTGAATTGGCCTTGCCTTGGTGGTAATGGCCTGTTCATTGAATCCTTCAATGTATGGTAAATTAATTATATGCCTTTTTCTTTCCCAAAAAGCATTTGGAAAATCTGAACATATTTCCTTTTCAAAAGTACTCTGAAGATTAGCTATCTTACTAACCATCTCCGGGGTTTTTAAAATCTGTTCGATTTTCTTTACACGAATTTCATCCTTTAAGAAGGTGACATGCTGTGAGAGGTTATTAATACGGAAAACTGTGTTTTCTCTTATAAAATTACTTTCATCTTGTGAAAGGATTTTAATAAAAGGAAAATGTAAGTTTTTCCCAAGTATAGTGGTATTAATACCATCTAAATCAGTAAAATAAGGTTTTATCTGAGTGATAAAAGGTATACCTAGAATAATATCTTCATTGATATCCTCTGTTATTACAAAATCATTTGTTAAACAAATGCCATTATTGCAAATATGAGCTTTAGAGAGCTTATAGTTAATTTTCAAAAGTTCTCCTGTAGCGAAGTATAATTTTGAAGTACTTTTTTGCAAATACTTTGTTGGTACTATATCTTTTACTATGCAGTTACGATCTGCACCACTGTCAAGTAAAGCAACTTTATTAATCACAAAATTTTTATCAATAACAATTTTGATAGGAATATGATGACTCTGAGGTCTTATTGATGAAATAACAGTCACTCCTGGAGTTCCTGAGGACGAAGGGTTGTTACCTGTGTCAAAAGGTTCAGCCAGATGGTCATTGTTGACCGGATTGTCATCATCATTATTTTGTGAAGACTCATGGTCTGAATTTGATTCTTGCAGTGGGATCTTTTTAAGAACCTGATCTGTAAGAACATCCATTTCGATCTTCCCTACTCGACATTTGATATCTCTAATCTCTTGTTTGAGACTAGAAACTTCATGACGAAGGTCAGAGATAGATGGTTCTGAATGACTATCAGAATGATTCATGACTTGCTTCATGCTAAAAGGTTCAACGACTGGACGGCCTTTTGGTTTGTCCGTGTTGAGGATAATTGCCTTGAGTTCTAGGAGAAAGCGATTCCTAGCCTCATCATCGGTAATATGTTAGATAACATCAAAAAGAGCTTCTTTAGAATGATCTGAAAGTACTCGAATGGTTAGGGGTGTATTATCACAAGTACAAAAGGTTTCAGTACAAGTGCAATCTCTCCCTGATTGGCTCTTATCAGACTCATAAAGAAGATTAATGTCTTCGTTATCACTGTATTCTTCAGACGAGTCTGAAGATCCAGAAGCAGTCTCATCGAGTATAGCAAGGAGTTTTTTCTTGGTATCATCATCGATGTTAAGAAGATTGATTTTCCTCTTTTTGGTTTTTGATCGACATTCATTAGATTTGTGACCTGCTTTGCCACATGTCCAACAAACATCTACTCTGGAATCTTTGTGTTTTTTAAACCTAGATTTTTTCTTCCTTGGTCTGGTAGAGTCATCCCTTCTTTGGGATTTCTTCCTGTGAAATTTCTTTTCACTTTTGTGCTTAGTTGCTTTATCTGGGGGAGTGATAAAGCCAAAATCTCTACAAAAACTTCCAAGTTCTCTTCTGGAAGAAGACTGTTCTTTTTTAAGCTGATGCTTAAGCTTGATATCTGTGCAAAGTTCTAGTCCTACAATGTTGATGGTGCTTATTAAATCACCATAGGTAAGGTTGCTGTAGGGGATTTGACCGTTATTGCGATCTTGGATTTTTGTCCTAATTTTATCGGCAAAAAGGGGAGGTAAACCGCTGATGAAGCGTTCCTTCCAGAAATCCAGATTACAGTCTGGGCGGATCATAACTTTGCTAAGAAAAGCATGCTTATAATGAATGAAGTCGTTCAAAGTTGGACAACGTAGGTTATTCAAGATTTGGAGACTCCTATCTTGGAATAGTTTTGGTTCGCCAATGAAATGTTTAGCGATATGGTATAAGAGGGTAGCACAAGCATCTTCTCTGGTGATTTGAGAAGTAGTCTGGCTGGTGCCTTCTATCTTAGCGACTGTTTCTGTTGCAGTCGTATTGATAATAAGATGCTTAATATCATCTGTACAATAGTTGTCCCACCAATGTTTTAACATTCCGGTGAAACCTGCAACTATCATAGATGCGGCATCTTTATCAGTAGAACCTCTTAATTTATAGGCTGTTATGGCAACTCCCATCTCGTGGAGTTTGTTGTAAACTTGATGCTCAGCTAGGCCATCAATATTCCATTCTGTAATGCTCCTTCCTTCATGAGATGAAGTACTTAAAAAGGCATTTTCTTCATACTGAAGGTCTGGGAAAGAAGGTTTATTGTGATAGTTTTTCATGTTATGAAAACGATCATTGGACAGTCTTTGTAGGAGAGTGGATTTCTCCTGAAGGGTAGAAACCTTTTTACCATCTTTTTTGGAGATGTTGAAGTTGTTAAGCTGGGCATTGATTTTCTCCATGATACTTCTTGTCACCTCAAAGGTATCGGATAGTTTGGGGAACTTCTCTTTGCAAAATTTTGGGATTCTAAATCCTGGATAGGTTTCTATTCTGGGGCTATCAGAAGTAGAAGCTGGGGTAGGTCTACCACTTAAAGTAGGCTTGGTATCTTCTATCTGTCTAGAAATGACATGAAGGATTTGGTTAGAGTAGTTGTTTTGTTCTACTACTCGATCTAGGTCCGCGACTGTCACTAAAGCTCCAGTCTTATCACTTTTCTCTTTAAAAGGAGAAGCTTTAATAACAGTTCCTGCAATAGGGATATTAATTCCCTCTAGAGGAGGAGTAATAGACTCAACAATCTTGTTAGATGCAGTGTACCATTTGTTAATGATAACTTGCAACGACTCGGCGCAATTTTCAATTTTGCCAGTTAAACCATTTGAAGAATTCGATTTCACAACCGATTCTTCTCATATCTTTTATCCATGAATCTCTAAAGGATTCTCTTTGCTTAAGAGAATATGTGGTAGCGTACCACTTTCTCTTTATCTGGTTATCAGGATGGTTCCATTGGTTTTGGAGAATGCTCGGGTTAGGTTCAAAGACCTCTTTTGTCTTAAGCATTCCTAGCCAGGCTGGTTTTTCTTCAGGTGGTTCCATCTCGCTAGCTGAGGGACTACCTGGAAGGTTCTGGTAGAAGACTTTAGGGATTTTTCCTGAAAAGTCTACTCCTGTAACTTTTCCCTTGTCATTGTCATTAGAATGACTTTGACTATCATCATCCTCCTCCGGGGTTTTTGAAGGAGACACCGGCCTTTGGACAGATCTAGTAGGACCTGATGTTGAAGGACGGGAAGAGGTCGATCGTCTATAGGACGAAGATCTCGAATTTTCAAGGAATTTGAGGTCAATCGATCCATCAGGAAATTGAATGACCCTTTCAATTTGATGTCTCTCATGAGAGTCAATCTAACTAATCTTCGGAGCTACATTCAATTAGATTAATTCAATATTTTAAATTTAAATTTTAGATGTTCGAAAACTATATGAAATATATTATAAGTTGCAAATCTTTTCATATTAATATGGTGAAAAAATACATCTAAAAATGTTGGTCAAAGTCCTTGCAGTTTGACTCTCGAAAAGCAAAATGTGACGAGTAAAAGTGAATGGTGGGAGTACTTAGGTGGAGAAGGCTGCGGTTGACCCAAACTTGGCTTACATTCTTTTTACTGCCAATCCCCCCCTCCCCCCCTTCCTTCTGTCATTCCTAAAACCTTAGAACAAAAAATCAATGTCAGTGCTACTTATTGATTAGATAAATGCAATACATTAGGATGCGACAGTAAAACCATCACTTAAATGGTGCAAGTGGTTTGTACTAGTGGTTATCTACGGAGCTTATTGCTCTAGTGACAAATATACAGTGTTCTTCTTTTTTCTCTTTTTGAGCTATCTGTGTTTTGAGTTGATGACTAGAGAATCCTTTCCCATCTTGCTTTGTGTCATGGTAACCTTACATTATGACTATATAATGTTGTTTATTTGATCTTTTGTCTAACCTTCTCAACTTATCCGCAGGACAAATTTATTTGGAGAAGTGTGGTAAGCTTGAACTGATAAAAGCTGCCGAGTGTTTTACACTGGCTGGATGCTATGAGCAGGCTGCAAGAGTTTATGCAAAAGGCAATCATTTCTCAGAGTGCTTATTAGTTTGCACCAAAGGAAAATGTTTTGACTTGGGTTTGCAGTATGTCGAGTACTGGAAACATGATGCTGCTCAGTGTAGTACCGTGGGAAATAGAGCGAGTGAAATTGACAAAATTGAGGAGGAGTTCCTGGGAAATTGCGCTTTAAATTATTTTGAGCTCAACGACAGAGGTTCCATGATGAAATTTGTGAAAGCATTCCCTTCAATTGCCATGAAGCGCAATTTCTTGAAGTCTGTAGGGTGCCTTGATGAGCTGCTGTTGTTAGAAGAAGAATTAGGAAACTTCACTGAAGCTGCAGAAATTGCACGGCTGGAAGGGGATATTCTTCGTGAAGCGGATATAACAGGAAAGGCTGGGGATTTTGACAAGGCATCTTCTCTCGTTCTTCTTTATGTTCTCTCTAACTCTCTATGGATCTCAGGAGGTAAAGGTTGGCCTTTGAAGTCATTCCCGGGAAACAAGGAACTTTTGGAAAAGGCCATGTCATTTGCGAGGCTTGGATCCAACTTTGAAACCACGTGCATTGTGGTTAAAGTTTTATCTAATGAGTCAAGTGACTGGTCTGGCTTGAAGCACATTTTCATTGCGTCTCAGAAATGTGAAAGTCTAATCGGTGAAATTTTGTGTTGCAGAAAATTATTGGATGTTCATTTTGAAACTAACGCGGCAAAGTATATTTGGGATGATAATTTATCAGCCAATGTACTGAGTTCCGAAGAATTGATTTTATGCATCCAAGTTAGTGTCAGAACACTGCTTCACTTTTGGAATTGGTGGAAGAAGACTATCTTTGATCTTCTTGAGTCTCTTCAGGGCCTTGACATAGAAGACTTTGGTGAATATAGCAGCTTTTGTAATTTTTACCAAAATTACTTTGGTGCTAGGCAGCAATTGAATGATCTTAATGTTACATATGCACTGTTGCATCCTGCTGCTGAATGGGTTAAAAAAATTCACCAAAGTTTCATCAAACGGAGCAAAAAGATGGTATTTATTGATGCTCGGCATTTTATTTATGCCGCTCGACATCAATGGCATACCGAATTAGTTGTTGTTGGCTTGAAGGTTCTGGAAGCTCTTGAATCCCTCTATAAGTCGGCTACAATTTCAAGGTCTCTTTTCCGGCAAAGCATGTGCCTTCTAAACATATATGAGATCGCAAAATATTTGATCGAGTCCAAGGACCTTGATTCTAAGAGTTTTGAAAAGAGAATACGGAATTTCTTGTCACTGTCTACCAAATACTTTGAGAAAGCATTCCCCCTTGACCCCCGACAATCATTGGTGGAGAATATGATTTCTCTAAGGAGAACCAAGCTTTCCCGTGACTTGTTGCAAGAATTTATCCATCAGGATATTAACATCAGAGGTCGTCTGAGCTATGGACAGATTGGAAGGGTGATGATCATATGGCTTGCCTCCGGAAAACTATCTGAAGATTTGTACAAGAAAATTGTTGGAAGAGTTCCAACAGAGCCATGGAAATCATTCATGGAAATTCTCAGCTGCATTAGAGCGACAAAAACGGAAGAACCTCAATCAGGCAATGCTTGTGGAGGCAAAACTTCTGAGTCAAGTGAAGCTATGGAGTTAACATTAGTTGAGAAATTCTATGAAGCATTACAAGATACCTATAACGCGAACTGGATCAGACTAAATGACTATATCTCCCCTGGTTGTTTCTTGTATCTTGTTGAGCGCTTTTTGATTTTGGTGTCACGGTGTAAGGGATTCTATTTCACTACAAAATCTTCATTGGTGGATTGGTTTATTTCTGAGAAATCTGAGGTCCTAAACACTTCCAGGTTTGCAATAAACAGGCAGTCTTTGGAAAAGTTTTATAATTTCATTCTTGAGATGGTACAACAATTCATTTACAATAAACACAGTACAGTTCAATGGATTACGCGTTCGGGGATCAATTTTGAGGCATACTATAAGCTATTGGTTATGAGATTGGTTGTTATCCTATGCTTGTTGTGTGTGAACAGTGACACATACTATGATGTTCTTTTCCATGTGCTCAGAAACAATGATGTCCGGAACCAGCTTCCGAAGAATTTCTATGGCATTCTTGTACCTGGTTTGAAGCGGAAGTACTTCCAGATCAGTGAAATCGGCGAAGCATTTCAAATCGCCGGAGATCCTCTTTTGTTTGTCAACCTGGGAGAGAATACAACCACGAAGTTTTCTAATGTCATTCATGTGCAGTTGGGAACAAACTGCAATATAGAAGACATTATTGACTTGCTTTTTCCGGATAGAAATGGGTTGCAAGCTTCTAATTCTACAGTTCCTACAGTCATGACTAATCCAATTCCTACTTCTCCCTCGAATTATGGTGATCGGCCGAAGATTTTGACAGTGCCATGTTCGGAAGTCTCTCCTCCACCGGAGCTTAATCTGCAACAAGTGAACTGGGACTTGTTTCTGGAAATATCTGATTTTTTGAAGCTTGAAAATGATGGAACTACCTCAACTATTGCTCAGAAGATGAAGGTAATCCTAATTCTCTTTTTATTATAACTTGGAACTTGTAAAGGTGTCTGCTAGGATCTAAACTTGTTATTTTTTGAAGGAGGAAATAAATATGCATATAAAGTTCTTGACTGCTGCCATTACTCTGCCCGCGGAGAAGAAGCCTGACACTGGTGAGGACATGATTGAGGAAATGCGCAGTATGCTTCAGGAGCTGCAACAACTCCATTCGTTGTTGGATACGAGGTATGCTGTTTTCTTACCATGGTGTACTCTGCTTCTTTTTGGCTGGATTACATCATGCTACTTGTATTTATGGAATGGGGTTTCATTTTGTCCATTTAGATCAACATAAAAAGGAATTCCACGCCCTTCCCCAAAAATTATCTTGAGTCGTAAATGGCCAGTGGGGTTGCAGTTGCCATGATGAAATTGTTTAGGTTCAAATTATATGCTAGGATGTAAAATCCATTTCCAAAAGATCCTTTCATGCTAGAAGCATGCCATATTTGGAATTGCGGCTTTAGCTCCTGATGTAATCCTGTGTTGAGCCTTTTCTTTTATAATAATGTCCTATTAGAAACAGTCTTTCTACTTCCACAAGGTAGGGGTAAGGCTGCGTACGCACCATCCTCCCCAGACCCCACTCGTGGGATTACACTGGTATGTCATTGTTGTCCTATTAGCAAATATTTTGTGCTAACGACGTCCTGCATAGCTCATACTCGGAAAGAAATATTCTTCAACTCGTTGTCACTCTTCCACAGACATTTCTTAGTGTGTCGAAGCTATAGTTCCATTGTTTTTTGAATAAAAACTCTTGATGAAGTGCTGCCTTGATACTACACAGTAATCCGGAAGTGGCAACCGCTGAACAACTATTGAAGAGCTTGCTGTCAAGAAAGCCCAAGCTTGAAGCTTTATTGAATCAATGCATTGGACAAACACCAGACAAGGATTCATGTGAGGAGAAAGGCAATACAGTGTGTGGTGAAGCTGAGAAGATTGACTCGCCATCTGTCACCGCCATTTCTGAAAGCAGTAACAAGGTTACTGAAAGGAAGCAGCAGCCAGAGAAAGGGAAGGGCAAGAACAAGAAATCCAAAAAGAGAAAAGGAAACAAGAGTAAGTGAAAAAGCCAACATGCAGCAATATAGAGAGTATAGGATTAGGTCCCTCATTTTTATGATTTTCTGTACTTTTTGTGCAATCTAATGCTGTGAATGAAAGGTGTAATCAACTCTTATGTGCTTTTGCCTTGTGTTTTGTAAATGCAATATATCCAAGAAAGAAAAAGTGGAACAGTAGTACAACTTGTTTTGCTTAATTTTGTTCTTGGTTGGTTCTAATTTCTCTAGAAACCATGTGGTAAATTCAATATAATTGACGCTTGTTGGCATTCTAGGCTTCTCCTTTTTGGGCCTTTCCGAAAGAGAATCCAGTACTAAATAGTTCACCATTGGCAGAAGTCAATGTCTTGGGGCGGCTCACTCTGACTGAAAAACCTTTTGGACCTTATTGGAAGTGTGTACCAGTTTGGGTTGATGCTATTTGATAAAACACAAATTGGATATCCATGTTGAACTTAAGACAAGGATTCATTTTCTTATATATAGTAAGGTAAGCTAATTAGTTTTAATTTTCTATATTGCTTCAACAAGAAAGTTGTATATGTATAGAAATGTGTTTTGTACTCCTACATTGGAGCTTGACTAAAATTGGATTATGCGTTGTAGATTGTGTTTCGGAGGCAATGCACCCAGATAACAATCGGACTCTGAGATCTCAATGATTCGATTTAATTCATCTAATGCCCACGATTTTAGTCACGTAACAGCTGAAACAGGCAAGGATAGACCCTTGCTTCCCCACGATTGTAATTGTCTAATTTTCACTTGATTATATAAGACTTTACCATTTTTTTTTTCTGTTAACACTGTTGTTCATCACTGCTCTCAAGAGATTAGACCATCTAAGCTAGGAGATTCAATAAGAAACTCTTTTTTTTTTACTTTATTTATTACTATTTCGCTTTAATTATTTGCGTTGCTATTCATATTACATTGCTCTCGTTTTATTCACACTATCAGAGGATTAACACAATTTGAATTAATTACGTTGCTTCTAACATCATTCTAAATAATTTATATTCATGGCTAAACACAATTCTGATTTTTGATACAATTTTTCACTTCGAAAACAAAAGTTACTTTTTTCAAATTTCATAATTTTCATGACGTTAAATTTTATTCCGGACATAAGTGGTCTTAATACTTTGTAATAAAGTTCACTGTTAGTGAATAATCTTGATAAAAATAATTCATCTTGTTAATTAGGATTTAGTTTGCTTCCCCATGTGTAGGAACGGTAGGGCTGGACATTCGGTTATTCGGTTCGATTTTTTAAATTTTAGTTCGGTTTTTTTGGTTTTCGGTTCGATTTTTTCAGTTTTCGATTATGGGAGAAGAGGTACCGAAAACCGAACCGAACCGGTTTTTCCAAATTCGGTTTCGTTCGGTTTTGATTTATTAAATTCGGTTATTTCGATTTTGGACCTGCTTAATGGGCAAATTGAAGCAGGTTACTTCTTCTTTCCATATCAACTTTCAACCTTTAGCATAGCAGCTACATCTCTTTACTCATTAACGTTTGATATTTGTAATTGGTTGTATTTCTAACACAAGGAATAACAATTAGACACACATTGCTAAATGTAGAGAAGTGGCAATAAACAAACATTACCCATCACCAGCTGGTTAAAAAAATCATTGACCATAACTGAGTGAAGAGAATATTATTTATTAAACCATCAACATTAAATTCAATTGAGAAGAATGATCCAGTAGTAGTGATAAAAAATGCAGTTGTGTTGTACTTTTCCTCTTTTCTTTTCAATCTTGACTGGACTGAAAGTTTTGCCATATTTAGTGGGAAGCAGAAAGTTGATTGCCGTTGCCGCTCGCCGCCGCTCGCCGCCGCTCGCCGCCGCTCATTGAGTGTTCGACTGTTGTGAGTTGTCTGTTGGTGTTGAGAGAAATGAGAGAAGTGAGAAGAGAATAGAATTGACCGCTTTAGTTTAGGAATTAGGAGTTTAGGTTATTTAGTTTGGGATTAGATAGTTGGATAGTCATTTGGGCTTAGTTAGAACTTAGAAGTTAGAATTAGATAAGGGTCCAAACTCCAAATATATATAATATAATTTTCAGAAAATAATATACTTATTATATTTCATTTTTTCGGTTAAACCGAATTACTGAAAGTGCAAAATCGAAAACCGAACCGAATATCAAATTACTAAAAATAAATAGACCGAAATCGAAATTAAAAAATCGAATTAGTTCGATTCGATTTAATTTTTTGATATTTACGCCCATCCCTAATAGGATGTAGTTAATTTGGTAAAAAAGATTTCTTCAAATAATTGTGTCCACTTCATCTTAAAGTACATTACTGATTTTCCTTATCTGTACATACTTTCCTGGCTGACTTTTTATTTCCATTGAGGATATGTTTGGTATGGAGGAAAATACATTTTTTGATTTTTTTTTTAATTTTTATGTTCAGTTAGTCAAAAAAAATTTAAAATATTTTTTATAGAAAAATAAGTACTTTAAAAATAATGAAAATAACTTTTCTAATAAAATTAGAAAAAAGAAGAAGATATTCACGAGTGTCCAGTGACATTTCACATAGATTGTATCTTACGCACCCTGCAACACACCTCATTTTTATCCCATCCTCGTGGCGCACATCCCTACCACCTCACACCACCATCTCCCATAATATTTGTCTAGAATATATACAAATATTTTTTATTTATTCCATACACAAAAGAAAAGAGTAAAAAATTACTTATTTTTCTAAAAAATATTTTCCGCCGTATCAAACACACCCTTAAAGGAAAAGGTACTTTAAAGTTTAACCATAGAAAGGATGGCTAATCATCATATATGAAGTTTACTGCAACAATTATTGACCATCTAGAATCTAGATAAACAACGTGCCAAATTTGTCTATGTCAACTGTCCCAAATGATTTATAAAAAGGAAAATTCCCACTATGACTTATGAGCATGTTTACTAATTAACACATTAATATATCTGGTTTTTTCAATATAATTATCTCACGTGCAATTTTGACCCAAATACAAAGAAGAAAATAATGGGTGTTTCTTGCCTCCCATTACCTCATATACTTTTGTTGTTATATTGGATTAAACAGTTTATATTAGAAAATCAATTTCTATACCTAACAAACCAATAATTAAAAAAAAAGACAATAATTAAAAAAGGAGATGATCATTTAGCTGAAAACGTGACAATTCGAATTTTTTAATTTCTATTTTCTATTTCTTTTGTTGTTTTCCTTTCCTTGTCTTGTTTGGCTAGCTGCTAAATAGAGAAAGGAAGATTAATGTCAAGTCATCCCTAATCCCAAATATTTAAATTAAATTAAAGCTTAAGGGTGATTGGTGATTAATTATATATAGCAGCACCACATCTCTGACCCTAACCAAACCAACTAAATATAATAATCTAAGGGTGTGTTTGTTTCGGAGGGAAATATTTTCTGATTTCTCCATGTTTTGTTGGTCATTTTCTTTTAAAAAATAATATTTTCTTTAGGAGAACAAGTCCTTAAAATGAGAAAAGCGACTTATCCAATGAAAGTAGCGAAAATAAGTTTCACAAGCGACATTTCACATTAATTATCTTCTCCAATACATCCCACCCCAATAGCACGGCAAAGCCACAATAGTAGCTACGAGTTTTGCAGAACACAGCAGTTTTAGCTCAAATTATGATAATATGTGTTAGAAAGTTTATTTGACTTATATAAAAATATCTATCAAAAATCTAGTAAATAAAACAAATTCTGATTCAGAACTTATAAACTAAAAACTATGGCTTCGCCACTGACCATAGCCTCATTCCCACCACCCCACACTTCTACCCTCCACCCCCATTCCTCACGGAGTTCGCCTAGAGCCCTAAATTATATAAAATACTTTTGGAATAACATTTTCTGTTTACTTACCAAACACAAAAAAAATGACTTACTTACCAGGAAAACATTTTCCTTCGTACCAAATACACCCTAAATGTCATGTGCATTTTCTTTTGTGGCTAACCACTAAAGGAAAAAAAAACACAATTAAGGCCAATTAATATATCTCTAAATAAAGTCAAATCATTATCACTTTCCTTCCTCTTTCCTAACTTCCATTCCTCTCCCCTTCATCTCTCAAGTATTTTCCTCTTCCTTATATATAAATCACTCTCTCTTCTCCACTTTTCTCAAACTAATTTCCCATTCATTCACTAAAGCAAAAGAGCCACAAGTACAGAAACTAATGGATTTTAACTTTGATAGTGCTTGTACTTCTCCTTATATAAGTGCACCTTCAAGTCCTCAACATTTTGGTACGACATTCTTTTTCAGTGCCCCCACCAGTCCTACTCGTATCTCCGCCCTTTATGGAGAAACTAACGTTACTCACGATCATCATGATGTCGTTGATGATGATACGAATGATTTCGCTTTTGAATTTAGCGGACATGAAATAATGGAGAAAAGAACAATAGCAGCTGACGAGTTGTTTGATGGTGGAAAAATCAAGCTAAAGCCAGTAGTACACGTTGAGTCCCCGAAATCACAAAAGAAGAAAGAAATTGAACCAATTGCAGAAGTGAATGAACTGGGAAACGACGATGGTCGTGGAAGGGAAAGAAATCAAAATTCTAAATTGAATTCTTCAGGTTCCAGTAGACACAAAGCAACAAGATCATTATCTCCTCTTAGAGTATCGGATTTGCTGTTAATTGATGAAAATGATGAATGTATTAATACAGAAAAAACAGAAACAGAGTCCTCTGTTTCATCGTTGATATCGCTATGGAACCGAACATGGAAACTGAAAGACTTATTGCTGTTCAGAAGTGCTTCCGAGAGTCGAGTGAATAGTAGTACGGAAGAGTTAAATAAGTATGCCTTGGTGAAGAAAGCGCGACAAGAAGACGTGAAGAAGGTGGGATCGAGCTCGAGGACGAGGAGGAGGACGGGGCCGATATCGGCTCATGAGTTGCATTATAAGATGAAGAGGGAGGTGTTGAAAGATATGAAGAAGAAAACATTCTTACCATACAAGCAAAGTGTTCTTAGTTGGCATGGTTGCTATGGCCTCGATGATACAATTTCAATGTACATGACTCCTCGTCAATAGTTGATAATCTGATTCTTTCCATGTGTATATTATTTATTTCTTTGATATACATTTCATGATTTGGTACAAGGTGAGTCAAGATCACGCATTACGATTTAACCTTATTTTGGATTCAGTTTGCTAGTTATGCGATTACCAAAGATAACGGAAATACACAATATATCAAATAAGCAAAGTAAAAAGAGCTAATCTGTGGATGTTCAAGATGGATCCGAGCGTCCTCGAGAATAACTTCTAATAGTATGAAGTATGAACAAACAAAATAACACAAACAAAAGATGCTTGGAGACTAAGGAACTATTCTATTGCTTGAGAGAGAGAATAGGACAGAAGATGCCATTACAAGTGAGGACAGACGCCTATTTATAGGTTACTATATTAGGTCTTGGCTAATCAGAATGTGTCACTCGGATCTTATGATACCTAGACCTATGCTCAGACGCCACATGTCCAGTTCGCTGTGAGCTGTGCCAGCTAATTCTTTTGCTTCAAACAGCTCCGTACAAGCTCGTCCAAGTCCTTGTACAATCTAATTGGTTTGTCTCTTCTTTGTCCCTAGCTTCACGTCACTGTGGGCAGCTAGCCTTTAGAATCCTATTTCGCACAAGAGGACGTTCTCTATCGTCGACATCTCGGGTATGCTCCTTGAGGTTACTCGCTTTTTAAAGGGATAAGGACCCTAGTGGGTCATTCAATCGATGCCACGTGTTCTAGGCCAGTTTTACCTGTTGCGGAAGCGGAATATATATAGAGTGATTGAATCACAACTACTATAACTAAAGGAAGCTAATAAATAGTAAATAAGACAACAATAAAAAAGAACACCAGTAATTTACGAGGTTCGGCAAAAAATTTTATTTTCTGCCTACTCCTCGGACACAACCAACCCCAATTTTATTTCAGTCCAAAAGAATACAAGTGAAATACTACAAGAGAGAAAGAAGAAACAAATGCCTTAGAAGATGAGAAGGCAAGTGAGAGGTGTGTTACAAATGAACCAAGAGACACCTATTTATAGGAATGAATTCTTCCTCTTGATGTCATCCATGACATCACAATGTAGGAAATGTCAAGCTTTACCTTGTGAAATCATTTAATGCTTGCCAAGAATTTCTATCACAAATTTATTTCCTTGACATTTCATACCAAAGAAGAATTACCTTCCTTCCAAATGTTCACATCTTCAAGAATCTTGTCAATTTTAACAAATCTCCACCTTGGCAAGATTCTCCATTTTCAATTTCTCTCAACGATAAATTTTGATTGTGTCTCAACCTTGATCTTCAATTTTTAACAATGTTGATCAAGTTCAAACAATGTTGAAACTTGACCGCAGTCACCACTTTCGTTAGCATATCAGCAGGGTTATCTGTAGTCCGAATTTTCTGCACTATGACTCCACCTTCTTCTATAATGTCTCATACAAAATGATATCGGACGTCAATGTGCTTCGTTCTTGCATGATGAACTTGGTTCTTTGCTAATTGAATAGCACTTTGACTATCACAAAATATTGTGATATCTTCTTGTCCAATACCAAGCTCTTCAAGCAACCCTTGAAGCCAAATTGCCTCCTTCACAGCCTCCGTAATTGCCATGTACTCTGCCTCAGTGGTAGACAAAGCAACTGTTGACTGCAAAGTAGATTTTCAACTAACTGGTGCGTTTGAAAAAGTGAAAACATAACCAGTAGTTGATCTCCGTTTGTCCAAATCACCTGCATAATCTGAGTAATAATATCCAACCAGATACTGACCATCTTCCTGCTTGAAAACCAAACCAATATCTACCGTACTACGAATATACCGTAGAATCCATCTCACAGCTTGTCAATGTTCCTTTTCAGGATTATGCATATACCTGCTTACAACTCCAACAACATGTGCAATATCGGGCCTTGGGCAAACCATTGCATACATCAAGCTACCAACAACATTCGCATATGGTACTTTTGACATATATTCTCTTTCAGCTTCGTTCTTTGGCGACAAAGCTTCACTAAGTTTAAAATGATGAGCAAGCGGAGTGCTAACCGACTTTGTATTCTCATTCATACCAAATCGGTCTAGCACCCTCTTCAAGTATTCATTCTGAGATAAACAGAGTTTCTTTGAACGTCTATCTCTTTTTATCTCCATGCCAAGAATCTTCTTTTCCTCACCCAAATCCTTCATCTCAAACTCCTTTCTTAGTTGAGTCTTCAACTTCTCAATTTCTACTTGGCTTTGGGAAGCTATCAGTATATCATCAACATATAGGAGAAGATATATAAAGGATCTGTCTTCAAGCTTGCGCATATACACACAATGATCATATTTGCTTCTTTCGTACTTTTGCCCCAGCATAAACTTGTCAAATCGTTTGTACCATTGTCTAGAAGACTGTTTCAATCCGTACAATGATTTTTCAAGTTTGCACACCATATTTTCTTTTCCAGCAACTTTGAATCCTTCTGGCTGAGTCATGTAGATTTCCTCTTCCAAGTCTCCATGTAAAAATGCAGTTTTTACATCCAACTGAACTAGTTCCAAATTCAACTGTGCTACCAAAGCCAACAAAACTCTAATGGAGGAGTGTTTTACAACTGGAGAAAACACTTCATTATAATCAATTCCCTCCTTTTGAGCATATCCTTTGACCACCAATCTTGCTTTGTAGCAAACATCTTCTTGGTTAGGAAATTCTTCTTTCTTTGCATATACCCATTTGCACCCAATTGCTTTCTTGCCCTTCGGATGATCGGCCAAGTTCCATGTGTGATTCTGATGAAGGGGCTGCATTTCTTCATTCATGGCAATCCTCCACTTATCTTCTTCTGAACTTTGGACTGCGTCTTTATAAGTGGTAGGAATACCATCCACTACAATTGAGGCTGCACAGGCCACCATATCAATAAGACGAACATGTTTTCTTATTGTTCTTTTTGGCTTGCTGGTTGCTATTGATTCAAGTTGTGGTTGAGGTTCTTGGGATAGAATCTCCCCCTCAACTGGCTCTTCTCCCGGAGGAATATCTTCTGTTGTTTCCTCGTTTGCTCCTTGTGTTGGGAAAATTAATTTTCCCTCAAACTCCACCTGTTTTACAGCACCATCAGTTTGTTTGACATCTTCAATTGTTACCTTATTTGTTAAGGCAGATTCATCAAAAGTAACATCCCTGCTGAATATGATTTTTCTCGTCTCTGGACACCATATGCGGTATCCTTTGACTCCCGAAGTAATTCCCATAAATATAGCTTTCTTTGCTCTTGGATCCAGTTTTGACTCTCTTACATGATAATATGCAATTGAGCCAAATACATATAAAGAACCATAATCTCCTGCAGGTTTTCCATACCATTTTTCTAATGGTGTCTTGCCACCAATAGCAGCGGATGGTAGACGATTAATGAGATGGCATGCATATGCTATTGCCTCAGCCCAAAATTCTTTGCCCGAGTCAGCATTAGACAACATACACCGAACCTTCTCCAGCAAAGTTCGGTTCATACGTTCTGCCACTCCATTCTGTTGTGGTGTATTTCTGACGGTGAAATGTCTGACGATGCCATTGTCTTCACAAATCTTCTTGAAAAGATCATTTTTGTATTCTCCACCATTGTCTGTGCGAAGACACTTGATATTTCTGCCAGTTTGAGTTTCCATCATCGCCTTCCATTTGAGAAAAATTTCCAACACTTCATCTTTAGTTTTCATTGTATACACCCACACTCTCCGGAAAAAGTCGTCAACAAAGGTTACAAAATAGTGTTTCCCACCTAATGAAGGTGTTTTGGAAGCACCCCAAACATCAGAGTGAATATAATCCAAAATACCTTTAGTATTATGGATAGCTGTTCCAAATTTAATCCTTGTTTGTTTTCGCTTGACACAATGCTCATAAAACTCCAAGTTGCATGTCTTTACTACTTTTAGCAATCCTTGATCTGATAAAGTTTTCAAGGATTTTTCACCAGCATGTCCCAAGCGCATATGCCATAGCCGGGTCATTTCTGTCTCCTTGTCATCACCGAATGTTATTGCCGCTGTCCCAATAATTGTACTATCTTGATAGTGGTACATGTTATTGTTTCTTCGAATTGCCTTCATTGCCACCAGTGCACCAGAGCATATTCTTATTACCCCATTATCTGCAATGACTTTGAACCCCTTTGATTCTAGGGCCCCTACAGAAATGAGATCTTTCTTCAAATCCGGTACGTATCGAACATCTGTTAATATTCTGCTCAGACCATCATGATTCCTTAATCGGATTGAACCAACACCATATGCGGTAAGAGGATTATTGTTTGCGATGTGAATAACTCCACATTCTCCTTCTTGTAAATCAATAAACCAGTCCCGATTGGGACACATATGATAACTACAAGCTGAGTCCATCAACCACACATCAGATGATTTGGATGGCTCCGCTGTAAGTAGTGAGAAATCAGAATCATCACAATCAGCTACATTTGAATCCATGACAGCCTTCCCATTATTAGGTTTGGCCTTATTTTTCAACTTTGGACAGTCTTTCTTCCAGTGTCCCTTTTCTCGGTAAAAAGCACATTCATCTTTGTTGGGTCTGAATTTTGACTTGGATCTTCCTTTCTTCGTTCTCATTTGGTTTTGAGAACGACCTCTCACGATCAGTGCTTCTCCTTCTCCACCTTTTTATTTTTCTCTCTTTCTTTGTTCATAACTGTATAAGGAAGAACAAACTTCTTTGAGAGATACTTCATCATTCCCATGAAGTAGAGTAGTTTCAAGGTGCTCGAATTCATCGGGAAGTGAACTTAACAACATTAAGGCCATATCTCCGTCACTAAAAGTCACGTCCATATTCTACAAATCTGTCGCCAACTTATTAAAGCTGGTGATATGATCATTCATTGTGGTACCAGGAATATATGTGAAGCGTAACAGTCTTTTTTTCATGTAAAGTTTATTTTGACTGTTTTTCTTCAAGAATTTATTCTCCAGTGCATTCCACAGTTTACTTGCAGAAGTTTCCTTTGTGTATGGATACTTCTGTTCTCTTGCAAGGTAAGATCGAATGGTACCACAAGCAACACGATTGATGATCTTCCAATCTTCTTCTCCTATGCTGTCTGGTTTCTTTTCTTCTATGGCAATATCCAGTCCTTGTTGAAAAAGGACATCAAGAACCTCGCCTTGCCACATCCCAAAATGTCCCGACCCGTCAAAGATTTCAACTGCAAATTTCGCATTTGACACAATTCTTGTCATAAGCGAAGATGCCAATGACGATGTATTATTGACACTCGAGGTGGGCTCTTCATTTGTCTTGTCTCCCATTTCTACTACAAATACTATTTATTAGCTAACAATACCAAAGACCAAAATAATTCTTTTCTGATGTGGACTTTAGACTGTGCTGCAACCACAGAGCATACTCAGATAAAACCTTGGCTCTGATACCAATTGTTGCGGAAGCGGAATATATATAGAGTGATTGAATCACAACTACTATAACTAAAGGAAGTTAATAAATAGTAAATGAGACAACAATAAAAAAGAACACCAGTAATTTACGAGGTTCGGCAATTTTTTTTATTTTCTGCCTACTCCTCGGACACAACCAACCCCAATTTTATTTCACTCCAAAAGAATACAAGTGAAATACTACAAGAGAGAAAGAAGAAACAAATGCCTTAGAAGATGAGAAGGCAAGTGAGAGGTGTGTTACAAATGAACCAAGAGACACCTATTTATAGGAATGAATTCTTCCTCTTGATGTCATCCATGACATCACAATGTAGGAAATGTCAAGTTTTACCTTGTGAAATCATTTAATGCTTGCCAAGAATTTCTATCACAAATTTATTACCTTGACATTTCATACCAAAGAAGAATTACCTTCCTTCCAAATGTTCACATCTTCAAGAATCTTGTCAATTTTAACATTACCCATACAGGAACGATGGCTTATCATCATATAATTAAATATAAAACTATTTGTAGTCTATTTTGTTTAATATTCGTATTTGTATAGTAATGAAGTTTACTTCAACAATGATCGACCGTCTAGAATCTAGATAAACAACCTGCCAAATCTGTCCATGTCAACGGTCCCAAATGATTTATAAAAAGGAAAATGCCACTATGAGCATGGTTATTTAATTAACACATTAATATATCTGTTTTTTTAATGTTAATATCTCACGTGCTATTTTTGACCCAAACACACAGAAGGAAATAATTGGTGTTTCTTGCTTCTCATTACCTTTTTCTTTTAATTAAAAAAAGGGGTAGTGAAAAAGGAAGGAATTACGAGGTGGAGAATCAAACCCTCACTAGCAAGGTGAAAAAAATCAAATACTCAACCAAATGAACTACTAAGATTTTCCCTCTTATTATCTTATATACAAATCCTCACCAATAATATGAAATTCAGATAGACAACCAACTGAGCTACTAAAGATCGCTCCCTCATTACCTCATATACTTTTGTTGTTTTATAGGATAATATATATAAAAAATGAGACAATCATTTAGTTGAATTGTCTGGCTAGCTGCTAAATAGAGAAAGAAAGATTAATGTCGAGTCATCCCTAATCCCAAATATATTAAAAATAAATGCTTAAGGCTTATTGGTGATTTTATATATATATATATATATATATATATATATATATATATATATATATATATATATATATTGGTACAATTGGTGATTATATATAGCAGCACTACATCTCTGACCCCAACCAAACCAACTAAATATAATAATGTAAGGATGTGTTTGGTATTTCCGGAAAATGTTTATCGATTTCTCATGCTTTGTTGATCAAATATTAGGAAATACGCTTTATCTAGATTTTCTTAATGTATGAAATATGACTTTCTTAATGTAAGTAGAGAAAATGAGTTTTATAAATGGCATTTCACATTAACTATATCCTCCCAGTCCTCCACACTACCCTACCTCCCCATAACCCCCCATCCCCACCACCCCACACTTTTACCCTCCACTCCGTCCTTATGGTGTTTGTCTAGATTATATAAAATAATTTTGGGATAATATTTTTTTCTTACTTACTGAATGCTTGTTCTATCTCAAATCATCTGTCGTGATTTCTAAAAATTGTTGTGTCAAATTATTTGTCATTTTGAGAAGTTGAAGACAAAATTAAATATTTTTCTCATTTTATCCTTAGCAGTAAGAGTTGTTCAACACTACAAATACTTCAATAGAGTAAACATCTAATGAAAAGAGATTATATTTTAAAACATAAATAAGGGTAAGATACTAAAAAAAAATCTTTGGAATTA
Organism: Jaltomata sinuosa; assembly: GCA_003996215.1. Taxonomy (NCBI): domain Eukaryota; kingdom Viridiplantae; phylum Streptophyta; class Magnoliopsida; order Solanales; family Solanaceae; genus Jaltomata; species Jaltomata sinuosa. Next base: position 1,105,432 of record QJPP01000040.1, read on the forward strand.
TTGTTTTCTTAAGGAGTGTGTAAAAGAGAAACGCGACAGATTGTTTGAAAGGAAAAGGGCATAAGAAAATAAGTTTAAAATACACTTATTTCCGAGAAAACATTTTCCTTCTACCAAACACACCCTTAATGTTCTGTGCACGTTCTTTTGTGGTTAATCACCATAAGACAAAAAAATATTAAAATTAATTATTACTCCTAATATCTTTAATTAAAGTCAAATCATTCACTTTCCTTCCTCTTTCCTAACTTCCACTCTGTATTTTCCTACACCTATATATAAATCACTCTCTTCTCCACTTCTCTCAAACTAAATTTCCCATTCTTTCACCAAACCAAATAGCCCACAATTTCTTCTGCAAAAATGACAGATTTCAACTTGGACAGTACTTGTACTTCTCCTTATATAAGTGCACCTTCAAGTCCTCAACATTTTGGTACGCCATTCTTTTTCAGTGCCCCTACCAGTCCTACTCGTATCTCCGCACTTTACGGAGAAACTAACGTTACTCACGATCATCATGATGTCGTTGATGATGATGCAAATGATTTCGCTTTTGAATTTAGCGGACATGAAATAATGGAGAAAAGAACAATAGCAGCTGACGAGTTGTTCGATGGTGGAAAAATCAAGCTAAAGCCAGTAGTACACGTTGAGTCTCCGAAATCACAAAAGAAGAAAGAAATTGAACTGGGAAACGACGATGGTCGTGGAAGGGAAAGAAATCAAAATTCTAAATTGAATTCTTCAGGTTCCAGTAGACACAAAGCAACAAGATCATTATCTCCTCTTAGAGTATCGGATTTGCTGTTAATTGATGAAAATGATGAATGTATTAATACAGAAAAAACAGAAACAGAGTCCTCTGTTTCATCGTTGATATCCCTATGGAACAGAACATGGAAACTGAAAGACTTATTGCTGTTCAGAAGTGCTTCCGAGAGTCGAGTGAATAGTAGTACGGAAGAGTTAAATAAGTATGCCTTGGTGAAGAAAGCGCGACAAGAAGACGTGAAGAAGGAGGGATCGAGCTCGAGGACGAGGAGGAGGACGGGGCCGATATCGGCTCATGAGTTGCATTACAAGATGAAGAGGGAGGTGTTGAAAGATATGAAGAAGAAAACATTCTTACCATACAAGCAAAGTGTTCTTAGTTGGCATGGTTGCTATGGCCTCGATGATACAATTTCAATGTACATGACTCCTCGTCAATAGTTTGTTGTCTCTATGTGTAATTATTTGTTTGATATACAAGGATAAATGGATTGATTTTACAATTTTTTTGTAAGAGTAAAATTCTATATTTCCTATTTTTGAAAAAGGAATGATCCAATATTGAGTTGAAAATTGCTACTATCTCATAATGAATTAGATTGTATTGTGTCAATACCAATGGAAAAAGCCTTCATGGTCGGGTGAGAGGTGGTCAATTAAACACCCTTTATCGTACAATTATACCGACTATATAAAGAATTATGTTGTGTATATATGTTACAATTACTTCTTATACATACATATTAAACTTTAAACACCCTTCGCAATTTTGGATTTTGTCACTGGGTTAATTAAATTGTTGACCTTTGCAAATGCAAGTCGTGTTCTCTAGTGGACTGTGAGTTGACCTTCGCGATCGTGTGGTTCCTTTAGCGATCATGATGAAGGCAATCTGGATATAGAGGTTCAATGATGAATTTTTAGACCTTTTATTTTTGGTATTTGGTGAATCTAAACCTACTGAGATCATCGATTCGCTCCTTCATGTTACCCTTTAGAGCAAATCTTTTAAAATAATGCATAAAAGAATTAACCAACGATAGAATATATAGCAAGCGGGTACAAGTCAAACTTAATCATAAGCCCTTGTGGGTTAGAATCAATACACTGGTCAATTCAATCCATGGGCTCTTGTTGATAACATGTAATCCACTAGAACGAAATCACATGTGCCCTTACGAATATTTGGAATCCGTTATATCTAAATCCATGAGGCCTCACAAATACTATGGATCTAGTAGATCGAACAATCTAATATTGACATCAACTCAAATAACAGACATATACAACACAAAATACAAGAATCACATTGTCAGATATTGTCATATAAAACCAACTAAAATAATGCATGTAATAATTAATGACAAATACCCTATCATAATTCAACAGTAAAACCTCTAGGATGTCATGCTCAGTTTGTAAACAGTTCCAATCATGCTCTAGATCTCAACAGAGTCATTTCATAAATATAAGAAAGTATAACATACAAAAAGTAGATCAAAAAAACAGCACACACTTGCCCCACAATGTACCAAGTATTTCGAAAAGCAATATTGCACATTTCAAGTCATGCTTTTTTGGAAAATCAAACAATCTAAAAGTTAAAGTCTCACTCGAAGACAATGAAATTTCCCCCATCTTAGCATTTTCCAATTCACCTTCTGAACAATGTCAAATCACCTTAATCTATGCAAAACATCAAATGACATGTCAAATTAGGTTAGGTGATCCATTATCTATAATTTTTTGTACGAAATCAATGTCAACCATCGATCAACTCGGGCAAATTCTGAAAGGAATTACGTAGAGAGGTTACCCATAAGCTCACGATCATTCAATTTTATGATCCAAGTTATGATTTTGACTTGCGCCTCATTTGTTTTCATTAAGATTAAGATGTCTGAATCTGAATGCACATCTGAATGATTAAGATGTTGTCTCTAGATCTGAATACTGAACGATTAAGACCGTTTGTTTTTCAACATCTTAATATGCATAATTTATTTATTTGTAAATATAATAAAAATACAATTCAAATAAAAAATTAATTATATATTAAAAAAACACTTAATTTAATAAGATAAACTTATTATTTAATAAAAAAGTAAAATATTTATGTTTGCTAGTGATGATGGAGATGGTTTTTAATGGTGGTAGTGGTGGTAATAGTTGGTGTCAGTGGTTAGTAATGTTGGTATGATAATTGTGATGATAGAGGTGGTTGGTGGTGGTGGTGGTAATAGTTGGTGTCAGTGGTTAGTAATGTTGGTAGTGATAATTGTGATGATAGAGGTGGTTGGTGTTGAAGTGACTGTCATAATGGTGGCGATTGGTAGTGTTGATAGTGGTTTTGTGATGGTGAAGTTGGTTAAGGTTAGTAGTTGGCGATGTTGATGGTAGTGACTGAAGAATGTGTGGTAGTTGGCGACGGTTCTAATTATGATGGTGAAGGTGGTTGGTAGTAGGAATTGATTATACTGGTGCTAGTGGTTGATAGTGGTGGAGGTGACACTGACGGTGGTAGTGGTGGTGGCTGAAGAATGTGTGGTGGTTGATGGTGTATTGGTGGTAGTTGACGGCGGTGCTAGTTGTGATGGTGGAGTTGGTTAGTAATAGGGATTGACCACAGTGGTGGTGGCAGTGATGGTGGTGATAATGGATATAATTACAATGATGGAGGTAGTAGGTGTGGTATTGGCTGATAATAGTAGTGGTTGGTGGTGGTGGTTGACGATGGTAATGGTGGTTGACAATGGTGATGGTGGTTGACAATGGCGGTGACTGGTGATCGTGGATAGAGTGGTGATGAATTTTATCCATACAAGAATACCTCTTAATGGTGTTCTAGATCTTAATGGTTAAGACCTATTAAGACCAATTAAGTGCTTAAATTTTAATGAAAACAAATGCACTTAATGGTCTAAGGTGTGAACCATTCAGATTCAGACCTCCATTAAGTGCAAACAAACGAGGCCTTAATAAACCAGATCAAATCTTTCAAATTTTCTAATTGAAAAACTCGAATATCCCTCACTAAACTCTCTTGAGTCCAGTGATTTTATGGTGAAAATCCAATCAAAATCAAGTATCTTTTTTTGTTGGTATTTTCCCCTTTATTCTTCACATTTTAGCCTTCTTATTATTTTCTCCTTCATGTTTAATGTCAAATAAATTCAAAAGTCACTTTTTAATTTTCTCACTTACATTTTAGTCTTTCTTGAACGTTTCCAAGAGAAATGCTCACACAAATTTGAAGATATACGTCCTTCCATATTTTTTTAACCCCTATTTTTACAATACACAATAGGAAAAGGCATCAGAGGTAAAATTTAGTTGTCTATCCCATAGCAAAATTAATGCTTATACATTATGCATATTGTAGCATGTGTTCTAAATAATTTACATTTATAAATTAACTCAAATATATAATATTGTTTATAAGCATTTTCAATTTGATAAAAAAGAGTGGTATAACAAATTTAAACATGTTTTCCTTGACCGTGCGAAGCGCGGCAAATTGACTAGTAATATATAATTTAAGGATGTTAGAAAATCATTACCTCGATGCTTTGGATTAATAATCCAACCAAAAATCCCACACGAATTACTTTTTGTCTAAAAGGGTAATAAGTAGGTTCGAAATTTAAAACTGTCCAATTTATACTCCCAGTTCTGTTCAAATTTGTGATCGAAATTGCCGCATTTGCGGTCTCAGTTTTGCCTTTGTGAAGGTATAGGACTCCGAGCTTTGTATTTGTGAACATTGCTCCACTTTTACAAACACCGCATTTGTGATCACAGGTTCACATTTGCGGAGCTCAATAAAATGATAGACTTTCGCAATTGCGATAGAAGTTTTAAGTTTGAACCTGTCTGAAACCACCCCGAGCCCAAGGGTCTCCTTTCAAACCATCCTTGTAAGTCACAAATAGTATTATTAACTTATACATATGCGCAAAACTCAATTTAAAACGTAATTACTAAAAATCAAGGGTCTTGTTGTTAAAAATATGAGAAGAATGTTGACAGGTTAAATTTTTGTTCAAGAAAGATAAAATTGATCTTATTTCGTTGAAAAAATAATGTAAGTACTTTATTTTTAACTATCAGATTAAGTTAATTTTCAACGCCATGTAACTTTTTGTAACAAAGATGATGTGATCACCTAGGAAATAGAATGACTAATTTGCCTTGCTATGACTAGTTAAATAGTTAAGTGGTTTGGTAGGCAGAATAAATTATTTTGGGATTATAATTTCTGGACTAGTTTATACCATATAGGAGGTGGGCTAAATAATTTCATCTTGGATGGGATAAGGTGGGATATCTCAAGATTAGGTTTGGTATTAGATTTATACCATGTTTGGTTGATGGTATAAATTAATCTTGGAATAAATTTATACCATCAACCAAACATGATATAAATTTAGTACCAAACTTAATTTTGGGATATCTCACTCTTATTCCACGTACCAAACAAAAATTTCTTTGATATTGTGAACATGTATAATTTAAATTTGATATGCATGCTCATCTTATCAACTTGCAAATGATGTGACCTCATACATTTCCATCCTCTGGCATTATTAGATATATATTCCTAAATAAGGAATAGTAAGAAGTGATTTTTTCAAAGGTGTTTTGTACTCATGTTCTCTTGGAAAGGAAATAATTGAGTGATAATTATAACTTTGTGATTGTATGGTAATGATTCCCTTTATTGACAATGATATGGCCCTAAAGTCAGCAAAGAAAGAAAGGCAATTGTGACCCTTGTTGTCAACTTGTGGCTCTGTCTCTTATACTCCCTCCGTTTTAATTTGTTTGACATACTTTTTTTTTAATCCGTTTCAAAAAAAATATTTTTTTTCCTTTTTAACAATTCTTTAATTTCAACTTTCCACATGACATGTTTAAAAACACAAGATTAAAGGGCATTTTGGTACATTTGACATAACTTTAATTCAAGATCACAAGATTATGTGATCTTCAATTAAAGTTATGTCAAATGTACCAAAATGTCATTTAATCTTGTGGTCTTAAATATTTCATGTGAAAAGTTAAACTTAAAGACTTTTTTAAAAAAGAAAAAAGATATTCTTTTTTGACACGAACTAAAAAAAAAAAAGTTGGACAAACAAATTAAAACGGAGGGAATAATATACTTGCCCGCGTCTAAGCAACTTATTCAAGAAAATGATAGCCATATTGAACACTCCACCTATGCTTTAACTTAACACTCAGATAAAACAAAAAAATACATATATAAATGTACTACTCCATTTATCTCGAAATACTTGTCACGTTTCATTTGTTTAGAGTTAATTTGATTAATTTTTAGAGTTAAATTAGTTTGGATTGATTTAATAGTTTAAAATTAAAATTTAAACATTCAAAAATTCTACCAAACATTATATGAGTACAATTCTTCACATATCAATATGATGAAAAAATATTTTTCAAAATAATGGTCAAAATTCATATATTTTGACTCCCAATAACAAAACATGATAAAAATTTTTTTGGGATAAAGGGCGTATTACAAAATGCCGCCCAATGCACGTACTCTCACAATACATGATATCCTTTTAAAACACCATATCATATTAAGGGTGTGTTTGGTATATATTTTTTAATTTTCTCATGTTTGATTGGCTTAAAATATTTTGAAAAATATTTTCAAATGAACTTATTTCCTCTCATTTTAGGAAGATATCTTCCTAACATAAAGTAAGAAAAATATTTTTCAAAACTTTCTTTCAACCTCACCACCAACCCTGATCCGAGACCTGACTCCCGGACCCGACAAAAGGACCCTGATCCTGACCCAGGACCCAACTCTGATCACGACTCAACTTTCAACCTCAACCCCGACTCGAGAACCAACTCCCAACCCATGACCTGACCCTAATCCCAACCCGGTACATAGCTCCCAACGCTGATACAGACCCAGGATCCAACTCTCGACCAGGACCTCAACTCAACCCTAACCCAGGACTTAACCCCAACTCAGACTCGAGACTAACTCATGACCCCAACCTTGCCCTTGACTCGAGACTCGAGACCCAAAACGTGACCCAAGTACTGACTCCCTACTCAGGACCTGAGACTCAACTCTTGACCCCAACTCTAACCTCGACCCATGAGTCGACTCCTGACGCTGACCCTCATGATCCATGAATTGACTCCTAACCCCCACCTTTAGTTGGGGTCGAAGTCAGATTGAGTTTTAATTCGAGATCAGGACTGGGTACTGAATCAGCATTATCGGGGTCGAGAGCTGGGTTTTGAGTCAAGAGTTGGGTCCCGAGTCTATATCGTTATCGGGTCATGTGTCATGGTCGGGTCTCAAGTAAGGGTTGGGAGTCGGGTTCTTGTTGGGAGTTGGGTCCGAGGTTAAGAGTTAGGGTCAAGGTTAGAGTCGAGGTAGGGTGGGTACCTAGTCGAGAGTTGGGTCTTGGATCGAGGTCAGGTTTGGGTCCCTAGTCAAGGGGAAAAGTCGGGTCCTGATCAAGAGTTAGGTTCTGAGTGTGGGTTAAAGTGGGAGTTTTGTCTTAGGTGGGGATTGCAGTCAAGGTCGGGAGTCAAGTCTCATAGGATCGAGGTCGGTATCAGGAGTCAAATTAGGGTTGGGAATTAGGTCCCAGGTTGGTATCAGAGTTGATCCTTAGGTCGGCATTACGAGTTGGGATCACGTCTTAAGTAAGGTTGGGAGTCGGGTTCTGGTTGGGAGTTGGGTCTCAGGTCGGGAGTCGAGTCTCAGGTTGAGGTCAAGTTAGGCGTCGGGTCTTGGTCCCGAGTTGGGTCCTGAGCCAAGGTCAAGGTCAGAAGTCAGGTCTTAGGTCGTGATCAGGGTCGAGAGTTGGGTCTCGGGTCAGGTACTAGGTTAGTGTTTGAAGGAGAGTTGGGGTCAAGAATTAGGTCTCATATCAGGATTGGGGTCGATTCTTAGGTTGGCATTGGGAGTTGGGTCCTACATCAAGGTCGAGTCTTGGGTCTAGGTCAGGTTCAGGGTCAAGGTCGGGTACTTGTTGAGAGTTAGATCTCAGGTCAGTGTAGGGAGTTGGGTCCTATATCGAGGTTCGGGACCTGAAATGCGATCAAGGATTGAGGTCGGGTGTTGGTCGAGAATTAGGTCTCGGGACTCGCAACGGGGTCAAGGATCCAAGTTGGGGTAAGTTTTTGAGTCAGCATTGGGTCGCGGGTCATGGTTGAGGTCGATTGTCTGGTCCCGAATTAGGGTTAGGATAGGGTTTGGTTGAGGATCAAGTTCTGAGTTGAGGCCAAGGTTAGAGTCGTGTCTAGGGTCGGTGTTAGGGTTATGTCGAGTCTCAAGTCGAGGCTGGGATAGTGGTTCGAGTCCGTGTTTAAGGATGGTGGTCCGGGTTCAGTGTCATAGTTTTTGCCTAGATTATACCTAAATGCTCTTGAGATAATATTTTCTTCTTGCCAACCAAATACCAAACATAAGTAAGAAAACCACTGGAAATATTTTCTAGGAAACATTTTCCTTCATACCAAAGATCGGATAAGAAAAATAATTTCGGGATTAACTTTATCCCATGTTTGATCTGAGACACTAACTAATTCTGGGACTATTTTATTCCACTATTTGTACTAAAATGATGGAATTACTATCCTATATGGATGGTGCAGGTATTAAATATTTTTATGGGATATCCCTACTTATCCAATCTGGTGCACCAAACAACCCCTAAGTCTATTGTATTGAATAATCATGCTTCCTGTATAGCATTGGGCTGAATATATATATATATATATCCCATGAGTGCATTCCTTTTCTTTTGGGAGTTTCTTCTTAACTCCAAAACAATTTCCTCTTTAATTAATTCCCACAGCAAACCTTTTTTTTCAACTAACTTTTACTTTCTCTTCTCAACTCCAAAAGCATATTTCATGCTTTAGATATTGGCTATTGCCATATACTTTTGGAAGTTGCAGCAAATAATTTGATTCTTCATGAAGTCAAAGAACTGCAGCTCCTTAACTAAAAAGAAAACATTAACATAGCTATCATAAAAAAAGATTGGCTAGACTTCAATTAAATATGCAACTTGTAAACCGTTCTTTTGTTTGTAGTCACTACTCACTACTCACTAGCTAGTAGAAATAGTCATAAAAAGCAGAATAAAGAGGAAGTGGTGATAAGGTGTCACGATCCAAATGCTAAGGGCCAAATGATCCACGACGACGACAACAATAACATACCCAGTGAAATTCCACAAGTGATGTCTGAAAAAAGTAGAGAGTACGCAGATCAAATGATCGACACCCAATTATTATTCTTAACCGAGAGTAACCATTATATATCTAGATCAGTGTTTTAAAAGGTGTGAACGCGAAGCGAGGTGTTATACTTGATACGGGACAAAGCGTAAGCTTCGAGACGCTGCGTGTAAGCCCCCCGTGAATTTTTAATTTTTAATATTTTATAAATTAATATAATAAAAATAAATAATAAAAAAAGATAAAATTACATAGAAATTTCTAAACTGTTATTGTCTTGAGTCGGGGGTCTATCGAAAACAACCTCTTTACCTTACCTATGAGGTAGAAGTACGAACTGCGTACACTCTATCCTCCCCAGATCCCACGTTGTGGGAATACACAGGAGTTGTTGTACATAGAATTTTCAAGAAAATATAAAATAAGTAGAAATTTACTTAGAACTATTGTATCTTAAAACGTTAATCAAAATCAATAATCGACTAAAAAGATAATTAGAACTGCTCATTTAAAAAAAAACTAATTTGCTCTTTAAAAAAAATTGAGTAGAAATTTATCAATTAACTTGAAATTTTTTTATAATCAGAAGCATTAAATTAGAGTAAGTGATGAAAGATAATGAGCTTTTGCTTTATGCTTTGCACATGGATCATTTTTTTCCCTTTATTCGTGAAAGACGAGGAGAAAGAATAAAAGTCAAGGCTAAGAGTAAAAAATATTTTGATTTTAAAGTTTCTTATATTAGAATTTAATAACAAGTTTATCTTTGTGTTTTTCGTATTAATTTAAGGATTTGTTTTAGCAATTTTAATTTTAATTAGGAATGGTTTTAATTTCTGGACTTACCCCCAAAATTAAAATTCGCGTAACACCTAAGCATACATCAAAATTGATAGAGCTTACGCCTCACAATACTTTCACCCCTACAGATTATCCTGGTATGTTCTTACTACTCCCTCTCCGAAGCTCGCCTCAAAACTATTTTTTAAAACACTGATCTAGATAACTTAAGAATGCTTATTGAACGGAAATAAACTTAAAATTAGCTAGCGGAAAAATAACACAAGTATGATAACTTCATAATTTGAGAAAGTCTAATAGGCCCAATGGAATACTTAGTAGGAAAAAAACATATATATATAATGTAAGATTCTTTATTATAAGTTATTTCATACTTTGTTAGTTTTCAATTCATATAAATAATTTTTTAATAAATTATATTAAAATAGTAAAAATAATTAAAGTATTTCAATAAAAATGAAAATTACAATGAATTTAATAAATTAGAACTAATTTTAATAACTATTCCTAAAAAATAGTTGGTGGTTAAATAAGGATATCAATCATCTTCATATCTCTCCGATAACCGTAATTCCTTTTTTTACTCTTTTAAATTTCAAACAGATTTTCTCCCAAAGTTACCCAGATAAATAAAATTCATCGTCAATTAGCAGATTTTCTTTGTTATTCTATTGATACCAAATCTAATACCATATTCAAACACAAAATATTTTAATAAAAAATATACATAGACTATAATTTAGTGTATAGAAAGGATATAAAAACTGATTTCAACAGAGAATATGTATTAATATTTCATTCATACCAAATTCATACACAAAAAATTATTAATAAGAAATGTACTTGGACTATCATTTATTGTATGAAAAATGTATAATAATCAATATAAATAGAATACAGATTAATATTATGTTGATACCAAATTTGGAACCATATTCCTTGTTGACAATAATAAGGTAATACAATTAAGAGAGAGAGAAATAAGGAATTTTTTCTCCATTTAAAATTCTTCAATGTTACTGAAAATGTGTAAAATAATTGGTGGGATATTTTTGCCCACTTATCTCTCTCCTAATAAATATCCTAATCATTAATTAAGTAAAATTATTTTTTCCTCTAATTAAAATTAAAATAAAATACAGTAAAAATATAACTTTTTACCTAAATTGATATGACTTGTAATTAAAAGCTTGATTTTGTAAATAGAAAAAAGTACATGTATAACTTGTAATTTAAAGTCTTAAAACGATATGTGGTGTCACTTTACCTACTTAATACTGTAGAACCCAAAGCCATGAAAAAAAAATCTAAAAATATATATTGCATATACATCACATATACATGTGGTAATTTTTTTGAAAAATATTTTGACAGTGGTATATTTTCGTGAAAACCCCAAATTTTTTTGTATATTAACTATAAGGGTATATTTGTCCGCATATTTTGATTTTCGTATTAAAAAGAGGTCAAAATTTAAATTATTTTTACAGAATAGTAAAAGTTGTAAATGTGGCACTTAACAAAATGCATGTTTCATATGGGCGTCTATAGTCATATTCAACAATTTGTGCCTGAAAAAGGCTGTTTGGTACAACTAATTTCACATGATATATTAATTCACACTGCAAAGAACGATCCGTTCAACATATAAAATATTAGTCAGTTCCTTCCAATATGACAGAATTGATCTAATATAAAATTTAATTTTCAATTTAACCTATATATTATACAATGAGAACAAAATAATATGCAAAATTTTAGTTTGATAAGGATACATCAAATAAAAGTTGATTAAATATAAGTCTGGAAAGTGGATGAATATAGCACTTTGATGGTAGTCGAGTTGATTGAGCAAAGAATCTCCCAAATGAGGGGTCTTGGGCTCAATATGACTTACATTTATTTCTCGATCGAGCTCATCGCATGACTTGCCTAATATATTTTACATCTTTGTGTGGTTTGCGAATTATTGATTTACTCAAAACGCATCGAAAAGATAGGCGACCACAAATTCCCTTATTTAAAAAACGGTGTATAGTCATATGAATTAGTATATGAATTACTATCAAATATTTTAGTATCAAATATTTTAGGTCTCTCTAAAAAATATTGCCATACAAGTTGAAGCAGATGAGGTGAAGAAAAGGATGAACAAAAGATAATTGTTTTAAAAGAATTAATATAATATTTTCTGAATTTCAAAATAGTTTATTTTAAATTTTTTATTTTATTCTTGATGAACTGATTCATAGTCACATAAATATTTATGACTTATCACAAATTTTAAAAACATGTTTTCTTTTCTAATTTTGTGTCTAGCAAGTCAAAGTATATTGATTGCTGCAAGTTGTAAATCAAAAAACTATGGCGGACCACGAACTTTTGTGTATTAATCTTTTCTCTTTTTTTTTTTTTTTTTTTTTAAAAAAAAAGAGAGTATTTAATGTAAAACGCGTGATTTTTTTATGACAAAACAAAGTTGAACAATTCAAAGTGGATGAAAGTATTTTTGATTTTTCATTTACTTAATGTAATGTAACTAATGGTAAAATTTTGAGATTATTAATGATACGAAGTTGAAAAATATTATCGTAATCTTAAAAAGTTTCTTAAGATATAGTAATAGCCATATTGATAGTTTAGACTTACTTTTTAAATCAGAAGTGTTAAAGAAAATAATACAAGTAGAAAAAGAACAATTAAATAAAATATTTATTATTCATATTATTTATATAATAATATTAAATATTTGTTATAGTTACCTTTACGAAAAAAAATTTAAAATTAAAATTGATGAAATCTTGCATAAGATAGACAATATCTCAAAAGAGATAAACACAGATAAGCTATTTCATCAAATGACAAAAGATTGTTAGAAAAAATCAAATAATAAAAATAATTACTATTAACATTACACTGCACTATACATAAGCCAAAATGACAGGAGTTCCAAATTCGTAATACATTACAAGATAGTATTAAAAATAAGATGTTAGGGATAAAGTGGGTATGACAAAGGTAGAGAATAAAATATCGAAAATAAGATTGAGATAGTTCAAACATGTGAAGAAGAGATGTATGAATAACTCATTGCAGAAGTGTACAAAGTTGGCTACGATGATTTTAAGAGAAATAGAGGTAAATCAAAAAATTATGGGAGAAATATAATTAGACAGAACATGATACAATTTTAATTTATCAAGAAATTAACTTTAGATATAAGATCGTAGAAGACATGAATTAAAATAGAATCTTAGTAGATAGCAGAACACTCTCTTAATTTCATCTATACTAGTAATTATAATATTACTCGTGTGATTCCTCAATTTTTTTATTTCTTATACTTCGACTATCCTTAATTTTTTTTATTTCTGTCAAAACTGTTTTAAGACAAAAATTCTTTAAATATCGAGTATCGAAAATATCCTCCCTAAATAAAGGATAAAGGATAGAATATGGTACACTAGATCCTATCCGACCCAAGACCACTTTGTCATACTATGCTGGATTTGTTGTTGTAACATATAAATCTAAATCCAGTGAAATTATGTTGAGTAAAATAACACAGTATTTACTTGTAATTCTTAAAAAGAAAAAAACATACATGTTCTAGTAGAGAGATCAATGGTCATGCTATCTTTTATTGTATTTGGTTCTCTATCTATTACTAGTATCCTTAAATTGAACAAAACAGACCATAAAATGATAAAAGTAACTTGTATATATCTTTCTAACTTGCTACAGAGAAATGCAAGAATTACAGAACACATCCAAATCTGGACATGTTATCATAAATAAAACAAACTACAAAGCCCAGTTCCTAGAAGAATATACATTCCCCTGCATATATTTCCTGTATGTGCACAGTATAAGGTTCTATTTTTTGTTCAACGCGATACGAGTCTCACGAGGAGACGTGCCCCTCGGCCTAATGGCTTCCGGCACAACTTGCGTTCAAAGACGTTAATTTCCTCTGCCACCAAGCTCTCCTTCGTTGTCTTCGAATCCAGCATCAGCAAAGTCTTGTGTATATACTGGCATTTAGATTTCGTGCCTTTTCAAATCTTTTCCTATTACAAGTGTTACATTTTTTCTACTTTTCAGTGTCTCTCTCTACTGCCTGAACCCGATATCTAATGTCTGGTTCGGACACTGCATTCCGAATTGATCCACATTGTTCGTCGTATAAGCTTGAGAAAATCCATTTAGACTCTGTTGGAAGTAGCCCGATTTATCAACCCGTTGATTTCTCATCCCGCTTTCAACTTCTTCGTCTAGATTAATACTTTCAACCTTGGCGTTGCCTCGGAAATTCGTAGGATGAGCAAAAACATCGTTCAAAAAATTCATATTGTTGTTGTTGACATGTCCCTGAGCCTGAACGCCTGGAGCTTGGTGATTTGCGGGGCCTAATTCCGGCATTGGTTTGAGCCCTGCAAGGATCGCCCAATCGAAATTGGCTGAATCGAGGCGTTCGAGGTTCAGTTTTTCGGTCTTGAGCGAGTTCAGTCTAGGCAAGTTGGAGAAGCGATCGTCCATCTCGGGTAACGATTCGAACATATCATCGAACTGTGATGACGAAGATGTAGAAGAACCATGGCTGTATTCATTGCTGTGTAAACCAGACATAAGAGGTTTTGGTCCACTTGAATTCTTCTTATAAATTCGACACAGCACCCATTCATCTAGCTGAAATATAAGAAATAAAACGGGATATAATTGCATATTTGGTCCTCTAGTTATTCTTGGTCCCTTCATAGTTCATATACAAAACATGTTATATTTAGACCTTTTGGATTAACTAAATTAGCTTCAATATATGGAGCACACCAAGTACAAATTTATCATCATATAGCAATAAATAAGCAGTAATTCTCAATTCACAATCTCAATTTATGTGAAAGTGTTCGATTGGACACAAAATTTCACAGAAAAAGAAAAACTTCTGAAATTTGTGTCTAAAATAAGTCGTAAAAACTTTTGTGGCTACAAATCAATCCATTAAGAGTAAAATAAAAAGTTCAAAGTTAAAATATTACTATACTTACTAAATATGACAAGATGGACAGACTAAAAAGGCAAGAGCATCACATAAACTAGAATGAAGGGGTAGTAATTAAATAGTAATTAACTAGATTAATCATTAAAAATTTAGTATAAAATTTGCAAAGATTCACAAGAAGGTGGATTGAAAGTGCACATTTCAATATAAGATTAAATATGCTTAACAAAGACAAAGAACCTAACTAAAGTTTGTAAATATTTGAGGGACTAAAAGTGCAAATTTTCATCTAAAAAGAAAAAAAGAGTAAAATGTGCAATTAATTACCTTTGTACTTCCATTTTTCCTTGAAGTTTCAAAAAGTCTATATTCATGCATGATCCAATTAGTCTTGGATCCTTTTGGTGCTTTACCCACATAAAACACAAGTGCTTTCTTAATTCCAACTTTTCTTCCTTGTGAAGTTATCACCTTATCCGTACCCGTTGCTTTCCAATAACCCGACCCGGCAACTCTATTCGGTCGAGATCCATTTGGATACTTCCTATCTCTTGGACTAAAAAAGTACCATTCTTTTTCTCCAAACATTGCCTTATCTATACAAATCAAACACAAAAAAAATCATCAATTAACAAATTCAATTAGTACATCAATTTTTTTTTAATGTTTTTACAGAAAGAAAATATCATCAATTAACAAATTCAATGAGTAGTACAAAAATAATTTATTTTTTTTACAAAAAAAGAAACTTGTTCAGTATACTCTTGACACTATTTTTTTTATTTCATTCAGAAAAGAGCTATCATTATATCAATATTCTGATTTATTTTTTTTAATTTAAAGAAATTTCAAAAAATCTACTTCCTTCACTCCCCTAATTTATGTGACACTTTTTTTAACCTATTCCAAAAAATAAAAAAAGAGAAGCACGTTATTATATTTAGAAAAAAAAAATATTACAAAAAATTTAAGTGTGAGACACCTTTTTTTTAAAAAAAAAAAAAAGGCATGTTCTTGTATTTTTTTTTTAAAATAATTTTTATTTTTTTATTTTACTCTTAGTAAAAATACTTTGTAGTCACACGAATGCCTACAACACATTTTAGGCTCCTTTTAAATCACGACTTTCAAAAGAAAAATTATTTTTAAAAATCTATATCGAATCAAATGATGTCACATAAATTAAAATAGAAAATACATCTTCATTTGACAATGAATTTTTTACACTTTTTTCAAAATTAAACTCCAAAAATCACGTTTTGCCACAAAATTTTTCATAAGTTAAAACAGAAAGTACAACTTCGTTTGACAATGAAATTTTTCACTCCGAAAAACAATTTTCGATTTTTTTTAGTTTTCACTACTTTTTTGAAACGAAGGGAGTAGGAAACTTACCAGGTAGAACCCAAGGATCGAATTTGTACAAATCAATTTCTCCAATGATTTGTAAAGGGAAATCATATCCAGCAACTTTCTTACACAAATATTGAACTAAAAGCTCTTCATCAGTAGGGTAAAATCTAAACCCTGGTGGCAAACTTAATTGCAAAAGAGGATCTTTTTCTTGAACACCCATTATCACAATCTTTTTCAAGAAGAAAATGAAAATTATTTTTTTCAATTTGTCTAAACTTTTTTTTCTTTTAGAAATGGGGATAGTAGGGGGATTTATATAATGGACGAAAGTGGAAAAAAGAGATAAGTACAATTTTCATTTTCTTAAAGTCATCATGATAGTTCTAAAATGTGACACGTATAAAAAAGTTAGGCATTACAGTAGCCGACCTTATCATGCAGTAAAGACTTGGACCAAATGCATGAACCAAAAAAAAAAAAAAAAAAGTCATTGAGGTCCCTATGCTACGTGGCACTCTGTGATGTAAGTTCTAGAAGATTGAATCTTTTGGTTTTTTCCATCCACTTTAATTTTCACTCTGTGAGTTACTATTACTATTGAGGCAAAGGCTGCTTGAATTTTGATTTTGGAATTTTATTAAATATTACATTATTATGACAAATTTTAACATATGACAATTAAATGATCCATTAGTCCAACTGTATATCTATTAGTAGTGCCGTTCCAAATTAACAAGTCACTTTAGCTTAAAATAATTATTTCCTTCATTTTAATTTATTTGATTTATTTTGATTTGATACAGAATTTAAGAAAATAAAAAAAATAAAAAATCTTATGATCTTAAATTAATGATATGTCAAATATATCAAAATTATCTTTAATTTTCTGATCTTAAACATGACACGTAAAAAGTTGAAACTAAAAAATTGCTAATAAGAAAAAAAGTCATTCTTTTTTAAACAAATTAAAAAGGAAAGTAGGTCGAATAAATTAAAACAAAGGGAACATTACATTAACAATTCATTATTAAGGGTGCGTTCGGTATAAAAGGAAAATATTTTATGAAAAGATATTTTTTTAATTTTTTCATGTTCAATTAACTTAAATGTGTTCTAAATAAATTTATTTTTCTCCAATTTAAGGAAAATGACATTCCTATTAAAAGTAGGGAATACATTTTTCCTAAATTCTCTTTCAACCTCAACATCTTCCACTTCACACCCTCACCTAGTCTACAAACAGCCTCAACCCCCAACCCCTCAACCTACCACCTCATAACATGACTTATTCTGCCCCTGACCGACTCAAAAATTAACACGGGATAGCCCGATACCAAACTCTCTCTGACCTGGGATTGACCCGAGACTCGATTAAGTTACAGACTAATGAGGGGGTCGAGGTCAATCTCGGGCTTCAGGGACGGCCTAATAGATTATGAGTCCTAAAGCCAAATGTTAATGGGAAGCCTTATTTTTATTTATAATAAAATTATATATATATATATATATATATTATTTGCAGTTTATTTTCTAGCCTTTTGAGGTATAAAGTTGTTAATAATTTTCATATAAACCTTTTTATATTTTTTGAGACATTATTGATTTTAGATAATAGAGCTTAATTCAAGAAGTTCACAACTTGATATAACAATTATAATAACATACCTAGTGTAATTTTATAAGTGGGACCTAGAGAGGGTAGAGTGTGCATAGAAATTATCCCTACTTTAGAAAGTAGAGAGGATTTTTTTGGTAGACTCTGGGCTAAAAAATATATATCAAAGTAGGTCGAAAAAGAAATAAAAGAGGTGAAGAAATCATGAAAAAATTACTCTAGAAAGCATGACAAAGCATTCTGAAAAAAGGGGAACAATTACTACAACAAAATAATGTGATAATTGAAGTACAAAAGACATTAGATAGTAACAGAAATCGAAAGACAAAAAATATAGAAGAAATACAATGACTACTAATATGGAAGGTTAAGTAAGACAACACTTTACTACCTACTAACCTTCTACCCTAATCAGTGTACTCTACAATCTCTTATCTAAAGTCATCTACTCGGTAAGCTGCAACTAAGTCATTTTCTATGTGCTAATCACCCCTCCCAATACTTTTTTGGCCTACTTCTACCTCTTTTAAAATTATCTATAGCCAACCCCTCACATTCCCAGACTAGGGCATCGTGCATCTCCTCTTCACATGTCCAAATCATCCCAGCCTCGCTTCTCGAATCTTGTCTTTCATAGAGGTCACTTATATCTTATTTCATATATCTTTATTTCTAATCCAATCTCTCCTAGTATGCCTGCATATCCACTGCATCATCCTCATTTTTGCAACTTCCATCTTTTGAATGTGAGAGTTCTTGATTGTCCCACTCCAACTCATACAACATAGTTGGTCTAACCACCACTATGTAGAACTTACCTTTAAGTTTTGGTGACACATTCTTTTCACACAGTACTCTGGATGTGGGCCTTTATTTCATCCATTCTGCATTAATATATTATGTGACATCATCATTAATCTTCACATTTTCTTGGATAATAGATCCAAAATAATTAAAACTTTCTTTCTTTTGTATAATATGTTTATCAAGCCTCACTTCTACGCTAATCTCAAACATTATGTTACTGAACTTGCACTCCAAGTATTTTATCTTGGTCCTATTCAACCTGAAACCTTTAGACTCCAAGATATATCTCAAAACCTCCAACTTAGGATTAACTTCATCGCAGATCTCGTCAATTAGAACTATGTCATCTACAAATAACATACTTCATGGACCTCACCTTGAATTCTCTGCGTCAATTCATCTATCACTAAGGCAAATAAAAATAGATTAAGAGTTGATCTTTGGTGCAACTCCATCATAATTAAAAAGTGCTCCGAGTTTCCTTCACTATCCTTATCTGAGTCTTAGATCTATTGTACATGTCCTTGATTGTCCTAGTGTACGCCACAAGTACTCCTCTAGCCTTCAAGCATCTTCATAGAACCTCCCTTGAAACTTTGTCATACGCTTTTTCTAGGTCGATGAACACTATGTGCAGGTCCTTCCTCCTCTCCATATACTACTCTACCAGTCTTCTAACAAGATGTATGACTTCTGTAGTTGAGCGTCCTACATGAATCCAAACTGGTTGTCTCGGAATAAACACCCCCCATCCTCATCTCTTCCGCCCTCTTACTTTCATAATGTGACTTAATATCTTAATACCCCTATAGCTTACAACTTAATATGAACGTATTTTTTTTGATATTTCAATATAATTATTTTAAAGCTTGAAATCTGAGAAAAAACAAAAAGAAACGAAGAATGTACAATATAGTTTCTTATATAAAAAATTACTTTTCTATTTTTAACTACTCAATATTTTTTAAGACAACTATTAACTTATAAATCTATATAGGTAATAAACATTGGGCCTCATATTTTCCTTAATAAAAAAATCTTGGGCTTGAGCTTCAACAACAACAATAACATATTCAATATAATTTCACAAAGTGAAATATAGATCGGCTTGAGCTCCAGAATGGAAAAATATCATTCTAGAAACTACTTCCCTCTTTAGTGATCGTTAAGTACGTGAATCTAAATTAATCGAGGTCCACAATATAAATATTAAACACTATATAAAAACAAAAAAAATGAGACCACAAACATTTTAAGTCCTAAAGCCTTTGCTTTAGTTGCTCCCCTTCTCTGGTCAGCCCTCTCGAGCTTGGGGTTGGGTAGGGTCTCGAGTTCGGAGTCAAGTTTGGGTTTTGGGGTTGGGGTCGGGGTCAGGTCTACAGTCGAGTCTCAGGGATGAGGTCAAGGTCATCATCGGATCGAGTCTCAAGTCAAGGCTAGGTCTCAAGGAGGGGTTTGTAGAGGGGTCGGGTTTTAAGTCGGGGGTTAGGGTTTGGTCTCAAGGTCATGGTGGTGTTTCAAGTAGGGGTCAAGTCGGGGTTGAGTCTTAAGGATAAGATCTCGGGCTCGATCTCTGGGAGGTGGGTTAGGTTAGGGGTTAGAGTTGGGTTCGGGTCTCAAAGTTGGGATCTCGGGGTCGGATCGAGATCTGTCTTGGATTGGAGTTAAATCTTGGGTAGGGGTCGAGTCAAGGTTGGGTTTCGAGTCTCGAGGTAGAAGTTGAAGTTAGATCTCGGGACTCGGGATTGGGATCTCATGCTCCATCTCATGGTCGGGTTTGGGTATTGGGTCTTGAGTGTTGGATCAACATTGAGGTCGGGTCTTATGTCATGGTCAGGGTCATGGTCGTGTCCCTGATCAGCATTTGGTCGAGTCCTTGGTCAGTGTCAGGCTGGGGATCGGGTCCTACATTGGATCGAGACATGGGCCGAGGTCATAGTATTTGTCTCGATTATACCTATACCCTTGGAATAATATTTTCTCCTTACTAATCGAACACCAAAAAATATTAGAATTATTTTCATTCATACTTTCTCTTAAGTAATTAATTGTTTTATCAACAATGTTAAATTACATATAATTTTTAATGTGATATTTTAATATATAAATTATATTTTAGGCATAGAGGAGGATTCATGGAGTGTGAGACACGTGCAAATTTACGTGGCACAGTAAGAGGGTGCTTAGCTGTTTTTTTGGAGTTGGGTGCTATCTTTTTCTTTTTTATAATAATTGGGGTTGCGAAAAAGACGGCAGAGGAAAAATCTTCTAAAGATGTCATCTATGGGCGTGTCGTATGCATTTGTTTTTTAATAAGCTTTTTGGTCCTTCTTTTTGACATTTGTCTTTTGTGTATTTTTCTTATGTTTTGTCTTTTGTGAATTTTGGTTTAGGCTATTTGGAGAGTTGGTGAAATTAATGAAAATGTACGGTTATTAAAATGTGAGAAATGATTTTTTAGCTTTTTATAAAAAAATAATTAATTTTGTAATTTTTTTATACTTACACAGAAAAATCTTTATTTTTATACTTAAGAAATTTTTAAAGGTTATTGTTTCCTATTTAAATTATAAGTAAATAAGAGATCTTATTTCCTCCGAAATAACAATTTTACTTACATACTCTATTTAATTAGTCATAAACATATACTTTCTCCGTCTAATTTTACTTGTTCACTATTGACTTGACACGCTTCTTAAAAATTGTTAATAGAAGAATAATTTTATCGTAGCACTCTTTGAATATAATAAATATAATATCTTAAAAAATATATTGAGAAAATGACTATAATTAATAATAAAAGTAAATTAGGAACTAAGTGTTAAATTATCTCTTATTTTATAAATTAGACAAATAAAAATAAATATTTATTTTTAGTATAATGGACAAGTAAAAATGAACATGGGAGTAGATCTTTAATTAGTACTACTATTAGTTTTGTATTATGGGAAGTTCATTTTTTCACAAATAACTAATTATAGTAAACCAATAGATGAAAGTTAGTTGCATCTATCTTTTATTATATGAATTAACAGTTACTTATCCACTCATAATTAAGTACTATATTTGGTTGGTTTCTCAATCTTCAATTAAGCTTTAGAAACAGAATAAATTTACGTAACGAGATTAGATCTAATATTTTTTTATAACATCTTTTGATTCGACAAAGAACTTTTTTATTGTGTGATTCCTTTCCTTACTTTGTAAGTAGTCTATGTGTGGATTTTAATATTTAACTTCCAATATTAAATTGCTTGAATAGTGCTATATATCCGTGTAATCTATAATTTATTTGTTTGAATTATGAAAATAATCAATAATATTTGTATCAGAAAAACTACTTATATGACATCATATTCTTTGAAGTGTGACTCTTTTTCGACCTATATCTAAACACGAAATACTTCATACATGAACTATTTTTATAATGTTATTGATCGATTTGAAGTAAATACCACTGCAGATATTACCCTTTCGCTTGGCCCTTCTTTGCCACATTTTATTTCTTTGTTCTATTTTGTGAATAAAAGAAAATTTTAACGGTTCAATTGATCGGTCATCAAAAAATTTACTTTATCGATAATAATTTAATGTCCCACTTTATAATACCTTCCCCTATTTTCCTTCTTCCTCTACCCTTTTTTTTTTTAAAAAAAAAAACCACTTTTTGGTTGATTAAGAAAAAACGATTGAGTTTTGATAACGTTAAAGTGTATTTTCCTTTTATATATTCTTCTCTCCCAATAATTTAGGTACACCACCACTCCAAAAAAAGTAAGGTCAAAGCTAATAGAATTATTCTTATTGATTTTGATTAGATTAGGTATCCTTTTGAAGTCTAGTTGACGTGGCACTATTTAATGAAATCAAGACCATATTGATTGTGCTATATTTTTTGGATTAAGATGACAAGTTTGCAATATTTGGTAGGTCTAAATAGCCACGTTGATTGCTTTTTTTTTTTTTACATAATTCGTAGTTGATAACGTTTGAATTTTGTTGTGTTTTCGACTTCTCAACTTGCCACATGCCTTTAGTTAATTTGTACTTTCTGTTATTCACATAAAAAGTTAAGTCACCTTTTTCAGTATCATTTTATCTTTTATTATCTCATCAAATAAAATGGAAAAAGATATTAATATAGATGCTTTTTAAAATGAAAATTTATTTACATTATTTGAATAAACTATGAAAAATCTCGTAAAATTGAGAATCTTTGGAAAACAACTTTTTTATCTTCAGAAGATAATAATAAGGCTATATATATTTTACCTTCTTCAACTTTCGCTCAATGAAATTATATTGAATATATTATTATTGTATAAAAGATCCACCTAAGATTACAACAATTATGGGTACTATGTGTAGCATAATAGTAATGTTTTCTATGAATGTTATTCTCTTGAAAAATATTTTCTCCAAGTAAGTCATTCTTTTATTTATTTTTTGGTGTTTGAGAAATAAATACAAAAATTACGGTCTCAGGGGTAATTTTAAAGTTTTATAAAGTGAAATTAAATAGCTATTTTACTGATTTGAAATTCTTTTTCGTATTTGATCGATATATTTACACTTTATACACACGCTCATTAAATTTATACACGTAAAAACTTTTGAGCTGATTGTGGGCGAGGAGGAATGCAAATGTCAATAGTAATAGTAACAAGATGTAACTGATTCATCACGTAAACGATCCAGAAGGGGATTGAGTATCCTATAAAATGGGATGACATAGCATATTTTGTTATTACTCTTTTTTCTATTTTATGAAAAAAGACATGTAGAATACAGCCAACAAATAAAAGATGGAGTAAGCAAGATGTAGCCACGTAGTGAAAGGGATTATTTATTCTGTTTAGAGTTGCCAATGGGGCAAGAAAATTATTAAATAACATTAGGGGGGATGGGAGAAAGTTGTTGGTAAGGGAAATTTAATACTAAAATTAACCTATTTGTTTTTTTCTTCCATGTGTATGTTTTGATGATGATCTCAAGGAGCATATTTGTCACTAGTATAGAGTGAAGGCTGATGTAATGCTGATTTAATAATTTTAGAATTTCATGTTTTTATTTATGGATGATTGTTGAGAGATTCATAAAATCTTGACAAATTATATATATTTTATTATGTTAGGGTTAGTATTTATGGTAAAGTCATTACGCGCTAGTCTAGCTAGCTAGCGTTTTTCAACTGACTCTTATGTTAGTTGTAATTAACACGCCTTTCCTCATTCTTTCGCTTTTGAAAAGATTTTTCAATATTTGTTTTATGACCGATGACCTAGTATTGATTATACTATAATATCATAACTATACTTATTTGGGTAGTTAGAGTTGATCTTGGGTGAAAATTCTTTCAAAAATTGAGCTCTAACCTTCTTTTTCTTATTTAGGGCTAAGAATGTCGAGATAATTAACACTTGTATAGATGTAGGCCTCATTCGAATCACAATTAGTAGTTTAATATTTTGCCATTGCCGGACAATTTCACACTCTCTGAGCTTTCAGAGTCATCTTTGGCAATTCCATTTCGTCTTTAACACTCTGGCCCCTAATACAAGATTTTCCCACTATTAAAGAATGCAAAACTCGACAGATAAATCCAAGGTACTCCATTCAAAAGTCCATGATTTTTTTCATTTTGAAAAATCGATGAACTTCCGTCGTAATTTTTGAGTAAAAATGTGTGAAAACTATAAAAAAAAATAAAAAAAAATAGCTTTGAGATAATCGATGGGCGTTCATTGGTTAATTCTGTGCCAAAATTAAGACTGTATTTTTTACTTTTAAAGAAAATTGACGAACGAACGTCCATCGATTTTTGACCTATTTTTAGTAGTATCTTATCTCACACTTTTTAGTAAAATGATCATAATCTTTTGTAGGAGTATATATGAATGACGAATGACTTGCTAGCATTAGAAATTAGACTCAAACAAATTTAATTTAACACATTATATATCTATGGCATAGCTCATTATAATTGGGAGTAGTTGTGCTTTGAACTTTGAAGTTAAGATTTATAGGATATATTATTAACCATGTAATTTATGTTGTAGTATTATGTTTTCAATCCATGTAAAAACTATTTATTTTATTTTCTTAATTTAATAAAGTCTTTATTTAAATAGATCATTGTGTCAACATGCGTGTCCTTTACTTATACAATAGACAATTTTGTTTAAGGAGTTATTTAATTTATACACGAAAGATTAAAATTATCGGTTCTTATAAGTTATAAATTATTGTTCACAATCAGAGATAAAGCAGGACAAATATCTCGATGATTGTAGCACAAGATTAAAAATAATTTGATCTTAATTATGGGAGTGGTAATATTCTGACTTCTTGTGCTAGTACATTTCGTATGTATTGAACGGACCAAGTAAAGATGTTCGTTTATATTCTGAATATTAGTAAACAACTTCTCTAGTTCATTACATGTACTTATACTCTTAATCTTGATATAATTATTATGATCTATGTAGTTTGATTTATTATTTTAATCTATTTAAAGGTGAGGTTCTATTATGATTCAATATATTCCTAATAGATTGGATGATAACAAATCACACAAGTGAAATAATAATTAGTTGATAGAACCATGTCTCGGACTTGAGATAGAAGACACCCCCTTTATGGTTGCTTATAAGTTTTCACGTGAAAACCCTGCAGGTGGATTTAATATCCGTCATGTGAAATAAGTTAAGTATAAAATAAAGGATTAAATTAATCAATGAATTAAATTTTTCAGAAATTTAATTTAATTGATTGGTGCCGGTAATTCTAATATGGAGAGTTAAATAAGATGTAATGGTAGATTTTGAAATTAAATCGAGGAGTGCAATTATAAATTTTTAATGGAATAATTTTTAGTTTGTTATGATATGATAATTCATTCATTTACGGATTAATATCATAATAGGAAGCCTCAATTAATAAATCTACGGTCCCTACTATACCTGATTAATTAATCAGTTTTGAAAAGAAAAGAAATGCTCTGGAAGAAGTAAATTATTTTACTAAGCTAAATGTTTGTTTTAAATTTTAAAACAGAAAACATTTAAAGAGTATTAAAACGTTTTAAGAATATTTATGGATAAAAATATTTTACCTATTTATGGAGAAAAACGTTTTTACATATTTATGATTTTTTTTTTTTTGGAGTTATTGGTGAAATCAATACATACGTTCTTCTCAATTTAAAAATTGGGTATAAAAGAAGAGCGTATTGTTCTTCACCAGATCATCACTTTTCAGACCAAAAATCACTTTCCCACACAAGTACTGATTTGAGAGTTAATCAGGAATTAGTAGAAGGCCATAGATCTGGCGAGTAAGGCGAATAAGAAGTTGAACGAATTGTGTGAAAGCTTCAACATGTAATCAACTTTCTCAATTTCGTTTTTGATTTATGTTATCTAGTTATTATGTGAGTTAGATTGATCCATGAGAATTGCTTCCCCTTTTTTGGCCATTCGGAGTCATTTTGATGGGTTTTTGGGCATTTTAATATTTTCTAAAAAATTAAAAATTCTGAAAAAAATATTTTTTGCTAACCAGTGGTGGTAGGGTTAATTCCTTATGTTTTTCAGTGGTTAATTACAGTATTTTATATGAGTTTATATGTTGACGTAGGTCATCTTCCCCATCGGATAAACTTGTATAGTATGTTACTGTTTCTTAGTCTCTTGTTTTGATAACCTTTTTTAACTTTCCAACTAAGTTACATGTTGAATCAATGAACAAGTGATTATGTGAAGTTTGATATTTGCCTAACTTATATTAACATATTACTCTCTAACTGAGTTTGACCTGTTTTTGTTTAAGTGGTAAGATATCTTACATGCTCATATATATTTACTTGAATAGTTAAGTTTCCCTAACGAATCTAGTTGTTTCTGTGAATTATATGTGTCATGTATTTTTATGATTTTTATCATTGTTACAGCATGTCTAATGATCTGTTTTAATTATATAACAGATTAATCATGCCTTCTTTCAATCCCCTAACTTCAATCTTGAATCAAAATAAACTGGAAGGACCTAACTATGTAGACTGGAAACGAAATTTGGATATTGTTCTTACTGCTGAAGGTTTTAAATTTGTGTTGGATGAGAAATGTCATGAAACCAGCAAATCCTACTGATGATGAAATTAAAGCTTATGATAAGTGGGTTAAGACAGATGAGATGGCAAGATGCTACATTCTTGCTTCCATGGCGAATGTCTTGCAGCATCAACATCAGTCTATGACCTCTACTTATGATATGCTCGATTCTCTCAAAGAGATGTTCGGTGAGTAGAATGTGTTGCAAAGCAGTCGGCCATGAAAGCCTTGTTGACTTCGTCGGTAAGGGAACACATTCTTAAGATGATGAATCTGTTGAATGAGCTGAAAATTCTTGGTGTTGTAATTGATAAGGAATCTCAGGTAGAGATGGTCCTACAGACTTTGCCGGACAGTTTTCAACAGTTTCGCTTAAACTATAACATGAATAAGATGAACTTGTCTCTTGCGAAACTGCTGAATGAACTGCAAGCGGCAAAATCTATCATTAAGCAACAAACTCCTGCAGCATTCATGGTTGACAAACCTTCATCTTCATATTCTAAACCGAAAGGCAAAAAGAAAAAGAAGAAGCCTCGTAGGTTTTGGCTCCTGGAGGTGCTAATGGTGGTGTGGCTAAACCTAAGGGCAATTGCTTTCACTGCAAACAATATGTTCATCACAAGAAACAATGCCCTGGCTACCTAGCCAAGCTGAACAAATAAGGTACTTCTTTTTTAAATATCGTTGAAACTTTTTTAGCGGATGTTTCTACCCAGTTTTGGGCTATAGATTCGGGAGCCACTAATTATATCTGCAATTCTTTGCAGGGATTTCAGAAAATACGGCGCTTAAATGAGAATGAAGTTAGCGTGTTTCAAGCAAATGGGGAGCCTGCACCAGCCTTAGCTGTATAAAATATTTCTTTTGCGTTTAGTACTACTAAGAGTTTGGTTTTGAATGATGTTCTCTATGTACCTTCTTTACGAAAGAATTTGATTTCTATTTCTCGAATAATGGATGCTGGATTTAATATTTTTTTGCTAATAATAGTGCAACTATTAAGCATAATAAGTGTTTTATACTTTCTGCTCCTAGAATAGATGATCTATTTGTATTTGATGTGTCTCACAATTTGCTACCATCACCAGAATTTAATAATATTGATAAATCAAATAAGAGAAAACATATTTCAGAATTGAGTAAACCATACTTATGACACTTACGTCTAGGTCATATTAATATAAATAGAATTTCACGGTTGGTTTCTGATGGACCTTTGAGTTCATTGAAAGTGGAGACACTTCCAACTTGTGAATTCTGTTTAGAAAAAAAAAATGACCAAGAGACTTTTTCCTTCCAAAGGAAATAGAGCCGGTAATAAGTTGGAATTAATCCATTCTCATTTGTGTGGCCCCATGAATATACAAGCAAGAGGTGGTTTTGAGTATTTTGTGACTTTCACAGATGATTACTCAAAATATGGATATATTTATTTGTTGCACCGTAAATCTGAATGCTTTAAAAAATTCAAAGAATTTAAGATAGAAACAGAAAAGCGACATAATAAACATATCAAAATATTATGATCTGATCGTGGTGGTGAATACCTTTCTGCGAAATTCACTAAATACTTATCAGAATTCAAAATTACATCTCAATATTCTGCTCCAGGAACACCACATCAAAATGGTGTAGCAGAACGTAGAAATAGAACTCTTATAGAAATGGTTAGATCAATGTTAAGTTATTCAGATTTATCTTTTTCTTTTTGGGGGTATGCATTAGAAACTGCAAATTATATTCTGAACTTGGTTCCTTCTAAGTTGGTATCTTTAACCCCATTAGAATTGTGGAATGTTCGCAAGCCTAGTTTGCGGCATATTCGAGTTTGGGGGTTGTCCAGCACATATGCTTAAAGGGTAAACAAATAAATTAGAATCTAGGACAGAAGTATGCATTTTTATTGGATATCCAAAAGGAACGAAAGGGGGTTTATTTTATTGTCCTAAGGAACAAAAGGTAATTGTCTCGACAAATGCCAAATTTTTGGAAGAGGATTATTTAATGAACCATTGTCACGCCCTGAGGTTACCCCCTGGACGTAATACGAGACTTGGGACCACAAGTACCCCAAGCTAACCCTTGGTCATAGCATACTCAAACAAAATATTAGATAAGCGAAAGCATAATAGATAAATCTGGAATCACATAAATGGATAATCAGTCGAATAGGAATACAAAATCTAGAAGGAGATTCGAAAGCTGTCTATGTTTGAAAAGTCTCTATTCATGACATAAAAAGTTGCTAGGACCAGACCCTAGCTAACTCGAAGTATGAAAATAAGTAACCAACACAGACTAAGAACATAACTAGTCCTCGACCTAAGAGGACTCACCAACAGCTGATAGAGGGTGGCCTGGAAGCTCTAGCCACGGGTCTGAGGAGGGACACCTGAATCTGCATCATCAAAAGATGCAACGCAAGATATGCGTCAGTACTATAGAACGTACCGAATATGTGAGACATGCATGAACATGATAAAACAGTTTAAGATATGCTAAAAATGAACTCATTAAGTAAGGAAGAGACAAAGGTAAAACATTGAAGTGTAAAACATAAGACATGAATTAAAGTAAGAGTTCAAAGTATAGAGTCATAATACTTCATAGCTTGAAAATAATCATGTGGGAGTTTCTTTTAACCGACATAAACCATGCTGAGCTACATGGAGTCCAATGTCAGGCACCCACACTGAAAAAGGTTGTCCTAACTGGCCATAGTTAGAACCATGTTCATAAGGATCCTTTCATAAGCCTCGAAGGGCAACCTACGGTGGCAACGTAGTTTTGGACTTGGGTTATCTAGAACCCTCATCGCTCGGTGCTAAATACTACTCCCAAAATATATAACATGAGCTCACATACATGTGATATATCTAGATGTCAAACTTGTTCATATATATGTTTATACCCCGAATCGTCATACTACTTACGAACCTTGATTTTAGGAAAAATAGTTCATGAGCATTGATGGTACATCGGGTATCTTGTCTTGCATAATTATTCATAACTTGAAAACTTTCATGGCCTTCACCCCTCTAATGCCCTCCATATGTTGCAGTCTATTGGTGACCTGCTCTAACTTTTCGACCATATCCTGTATTAACTGGTCTTTTTCTGAAGGCTCTGGCTCAAGCTGGTGCTGAACAAAAGGAGCAGTTTCCACGTATATGGAGTTCAGGTTATAATTTCCTGGAACGTGGGTAGGGACTATATTTGGAGTGGCTTGGGAGTTTTGTGGAGATGAGAGGGTAGGATACTGTGGTGGAGGACATTGGCTAGTCCTTGGAAGAACGTAAGTATGCTGCAAGTCATTTTGTGGTTGTGGTACATTGGGTATGGTTTGGAGTTTTGCGGCGGTATTGTCCTCGACCGTCAGGTCACGAGGACTGTTCAAAGTGAAGGACAACTTGGCCAAATTACGAACTTGCGCCAGTTCATCCTGTAAGTCAAGGATTCTCTGCTCCATTCGTAAGATTAGCTCATCACAGTCTCCACCAATACTTTCTGAGACTTCCTTACTCTTACTAGCACTATTGTCACCCATTTTATCTTTCCTTTCACGATTTGGACTCGTAGAAGGAGGAGGAGTCCCTTTTGATCTAGTATGATATCCCAGCATGCACAAATCAACCTTTGGGAAGGGAGTAAGAGTAAGACAAAATCAACAGAAACCAAGTTAGTAGTAAGTTATTTATTCTAAAGATAAATACATTGATTGCGAAAAATAAATGTCCTAAATGCAAGGGGCCTCGTTGAGCCAGAGGTAGGCCTAAAACGAGACATATATGATTCATGACATTTTAATCCAAGCCAACATTCAATATTAGTCGGAGTTTAGAGTTAAACGAAGTAAACCATTTATTAAATCAAACTTTGATCTAGTATAATTCTATGCGGAAATGAAAAAAATAAAATAAAGTAGAGCTAGGGGAAAGCGGGATGACAAGGGAAAATCCTAAATTCAAAAGCCTCCATTGTACTGGTTCAGAGATCTTGGATCAACTTGTGCCCACATTGCAGGAGTGATATCATAATGACGATTCAACAACTTCCGTGCCCAGGTGGTCTCTTTTATATCTTCAAATCCATAAGGTTGTCCCAATTTGCTGAGCCGCACATCTTCAGCATCCTCCAAAATCCACCCATAGTATTCGGGTGCACAATAAGCCTGCTCGGTGCCCACGCTTACAGTCATCAACCCTTCCCATTGTTGAAGCACTTCTTTGGCCTTAGGAATTTCATATTTTGAGCCAAACTCAAGATCAGAACCTCCCATGTGGGTTCTTAGAGGTATGACTTGGGTTCGTCCGAACTGGCGGAGCAATCGAACTGGAGCGTAAGGCTGGAGGCCTTTCAGCCCAATGAGCTCGATGTAGTAAAGCTCGTTACTTCTTATGACAGCTGTGCGGGCGGGTAACCATGAATACTTCCACTGAATCTGATATCCTGAATGGGCTTTCATAAAAGCAAACCAATCTTCGGTACCCACAGGAGAATTGAACCTGATCATCCTTTGAGAATGGGTGTCGATCTTGTTTCCCATTCCCGTCAAAATGTCTATCAAGTTGGGCCATTTGTAAAAGTGCTCAACGACCCATAGCTGCAGCAGAAGGTTACATCCTTCGAAGAACCTCTTACCCCTAAAGCACTTGGACAGTGCCCTAAATACCTCAGCATGGATCATGGTACCGTGGTGGCCTCTATATTATCAATACCGCGCCATAAAGCTTGAACCACCGAACTAAGGCAAGTATCAATCTTACCATTCTCCCTTGAAAACACTAGAGTGGGCAAGGCTATGGAAAAAACATTCAGTCGCTTCTTTTCACATTTTTTAGCAGAACAAGAGAACTCTTTCTGAAAAACCTTATGACCATCCCTGCGACCAAAACGTTCATACAAGAAATCCAGTAAAAGTCCAGACAAGCTAGTTTGAGATTGTTTTTCAATCCGAGATGATGCAGAAACTTTTTCCCAGATTGTTTGCGAGGCAAGATCAACCCTCTATTTTGGTACCGCAACTCAGTGAACCCTCCAATATCTTCCACGGTCGGTGTTAACTCAAAATCACTAAACTTGAAAACTACCTTTTCAGGGTCCCAGAATTGCAACAAAGCCTTGATCAAATACCGATCTGGAGCTACATAAATCAAAGAGGTCAGGAAACCTAAGGACCGACGAATCTTTTTACCATGTTCTTTCTTCATATCTTTCCACCATCTCCTTAATTTGTGGGGAACACCCACAACCATCCTAGTGTTGGGAAATACCGGTGTGCCTTCCATTCTACAGCCTAAAAGAGAAACAAAACAAACTTTTCTAAACTTCTTTCTTATTAAACTGGCTTGGATTAATTTGTCATGATCACTTAGCACATAATATGATTATTTGTCTTTGGATTGATGGGAACCCTTTGATAATAAGGAGGCAACTAATTTCGCGGGTTGACTCCTAGGGCCAAACCACCTATGGCTGATGCATGCATGACTTATTTAAAGGGGTAGATACAGCACTATCCTAAGTTTCTGAGATTTGGATAGGCACGGACTCAAGGTTTTCCTATGCGAGGAGGCACGTGGTCACACGGTAGCAAAACTATCCGCTCACCCCACGTCTATGCCAACTCTCTAAAATGGGTATTTGAAAGAATTTTGGAGAAGTGCAAAGGCACAACTCACGTGTATAGTGTGTGAAAGTGTGAAGTTCCCAAGTGGGAGAAGTATGAGCGGAATGACAGTTATGAAAAGCGGTAACAAGTAGCATATAGTGAAAAACAGTAACACATTGAACAGTTTAACGAAACAATAACAACATAAATAAAGCAAGATCAAGAAATAAAAGTAAATAAATAAAAGGAAAGGAATAAATGCATCATGAGATATATTAAATAACTAGACAAAAATAAATAAATAATAAACTAATCATGAAATACTAGTAAGAAAACACGTAAGGAGAATGAGAAAAGATATTAAACATGAAACAAACTCGATTATTTAAGGAAACAAATAAGGGAGAAAGGAAAAGGGATTAATCATAAATTTTTCCTTTTGACAAAAAATAAAAACAAATTCAATCCTATAAAGGTAACAAAAACAAATATAAATAAAACACAAAATCCCCCATAAAATACAAACCCGTAATGGTTAGAACCTAAATATCCCCAGCAGAGTCGCCATTCTGTCGCGCCCCATTTTTCTCGCGAAAGATGGGCCATCGACGTGACAACTCTTTTTGGATAGAAAAGAGTGAAGAGTCGCCACCTAACGAATTTAAGGTGCGTTAGGGCACCATTTTAACTAACTACGACTAAATTAATTTAAGGTCTACGTCACCAGAAATTGGGTAAGGGTTCAAGTTACCTCAAAAAGAAGGTGTTAAGCACCTTTCGAGGTCCACAAATGTGGGTCCCTGCCGGATTCGTTATTTATGTGGGAATTAAGTGATAAACAAAAGGTCAACAGTTTTATTAGCCTATTATTAACTAAATAATTAAACAAATAAACCTTTATTTTAAGCAAGTAGATAAATTAGTTACTAATAGTCTAAGTGAGAAAAAAGATCATGCATATAAACCGCAATTAAAATAAATAATGAAACGAAAAAGAGATCAGCGAGAAGACAGAATTAACACAAGAATATAGCAAAAGAAACCTAATTACTAAGTGATTTAGATAACTACCCCAACCATATAATAAAACAAGAGCTAAACTTAGGTTAGTTTTAACCTATTCGGATCAGCGCCCGGCTTATTATCGAAGACAATTCCAAAGACATTGTCGCATTCTGCTCGGGTTGATTTCCATCATATCCGTCTATCTACCCACCTAAGTTGGTTATTAAGATTATTATTCCTAGGAGCGTACTAAAGAAATGAAAAATCTAGCGTACCTTAGTATGCCTACCCGTCCCAACTTAATGTCCAAGAGGCATTGGACTTACTAACTGGATATGGATCTAGACAAATAAAATCTTAGGTTTCCTAATTAGACACGAGGTTAAGCGTAATACAGAACATACCAAGGACTTTTAAAATAAGTAGCATATAATGGTCTCAAGTAGGCCTCACAATTCATACAATTAACATTTTATGTAGTTAAACCTATGAGCATGATATCTAGGGATTGAGATAGGCAGGAATAAGATTGATTTAGACTTATAGGCATGATGACTAATTAATGCAGAAACTAATTTTAACATGCTGAAAATGATTTGAGCATGCTGAACTGAACTTAAACTGATTTTAAACATGCTGACGCAGATTATTTATTGGACATGATAATTAATTACATTACTGCTAAAACAAGTTTAAAACCTACAATCATAGTTATTAGCTTACATGCAGGAACAGATTTAGACAATTGATTATTTAAGACACTAAATAAAAATGAATTTTTTAATCCTATAACATGGTCACTAGTTAGTTTAAATGCTGAAATTGATTTTTACAACTTAAAACATGGTAGCTAACTATCATAAATGCTGAAACATATTTAACTTATAAACATGGCAACTAAACAGAACTGAAAACTGGTTTTAAGCCATAGAGCATGGTAATTAATTTTAAAGCTGAAACGAACTTAAACCTATAGGCATGTTTTCTAGGCGTTTTCGAACAGCTAAGGCAAATAGCACGTAGTTTGCCCCTCCCCCATAGCAGTCCCTTAAAGTATCTTATTTATCGTCGGAGTTTATACAATTATTATTACAGACCCAAATGAGTAAATATGAAAGCATAACAGAATTAATAAAGTCTAAGTTCTAAAAAAATCTCCCAATCCCGGGCAACTCTCCATTGTGCAAACCCATCTTCTAATAGAGTACATGTCGAACATGTCAATGTAGGATTTGGAGGACCTTATTACAGCCCATAAGACCGCCCTCTTGACATGTCAGAGTTCCTGAGGATCTCGAGGATCCTAGACAGTGCTTATGTCAAGAGATGGAAAGCGCTAAGGCCTCCGTACCTCACAAAATTCCACATAACAAGCCAAAGTAGAGCCAAATTTAATTGCATAAGCCAACAAAACTGCCAACATAAGACAACTAACTGGTTTGTGCTAACAAAAGTTTAATGCAAAAGAAATCAAACCAAACAGAAATATAAGTTCTAAGTTTACGTCCTATAAACATGCTTTTATAAACAACTCACAGAATAATCATGGATAAACACAGATGATTACACATTCTAAACTAAGGGTAAACATGCATATGAATTGAAATATACAGAGGTAGAACACTAACCAGTTATCCGCAAGTAACAAGAAAATATTCAAAGTCTTTAAACTTAGCAATTGATACCACTTTAGCAGCCAAGAAGAGAAGTTTAAGAAATGAGAGTAGTAGTGTGTCAAAGTCTGAGGAATAATGAAAAGGGGGGGACTGCTTATATAGTAGTTGAATTATAAATAAGACAAGGAAAGAGAATATTTATTTAATTAATTAAAGATTTTTCCTTAAGCAGATTGACAAGATCAGATTAGGATTAGAGAAAATTTGGCCTAATTTACCATAAATATGTGAGTACTAAAATTACTTCTAAATAACAGAAGCAAGAATCAAGACAAATTCAAATAAATTATTGAATTTACCATAAACTTTCCCAAAATCAAGCAATTAAATCAATTAGGGGTAAAACAAGTCAACATTTTACCATATTTAGCCGAGTGCTAAAGCTGCTATAATCTATGTAGGGAGAAAGAGTCAATCAAAACAATCAAATATCAAAACCATTCCAATTCAAATAAGAAAACAAGATCAATTAAAGGTTATCTCACTCGTACAAGGAAAAAATAAAGAAAAATCATACTTGGATTGATCACATAACCAAATAATGAGTCTGTAGGACTCCTAATCACAAAATCAATCGAATAACAGAATTATAGCAATTTTCTCCTCTCATGCTCACCAACATGCTATATAAGACTATCTTAAAACTAAGCATAAATTTTCAGAGTCACAAAATTATATTCCAACAGTTGGTAAACAAGCTATGGATTAATGTGTTGGGACAATTGAATTCGATACAAGGACATTCCCCAGTTTCATGTTTAGAACACAACAACAGTATCCAACATGCTTATATATCAATTTTACAAACAAGACAAACATATAATCGAATTTTCAGAATTAAGCTAGAAGTAAAACTTGTAGAAATTGGTGGTTTTCACACATGACAGCCCACATGGAATACTTATTACAACATCAGAGAGTTCATGCACAAATTCGCAGTCCAAGTTTTACCATTTTCACATATCTAAAAATCTGGTAATAACAAGAAAAGAGAAACAGATGAAGTTAAGTCATGAATAAGACCAAATCAGAATGAGTTTAAAGTAAAGGTAAAAAAATGAGTTTTCAACATGCTGTAAACCTGTACAGACAGCCACACAAGTCAAGAATTAAACAACGTTACACAGATTCTCATAAGCAAAAAATTTAGATTTTCAGAACCTGTAAAGAAGAGGATGAGACAGAATAGACAATGATACACTCGACCACAAGAGTGAGACAAAATCAGACCCCAAACGAATCTGCAAAACATCACTTAGTTCGTCGGGATCTTCCGTCGTTCATCGGAGAAACAAGAAACCTTTGAGGTTTCTGATTTGTTCGGAGAAACCACTGGTGGCGACACTGGGACGACGGGATTTCATCGTTGTTGGGGTTTTTGGTAAATTTTCTGGTCGAGATAAGGATGGCTGTTTGTGGGGATTTTGGCGGTGGTTCTCGGCTGGCGATGGCCGGAGCAGAGGCGGGGGAAGATGAGAGGTGGAGGGAGTTTGGGTAAGGGACGTGGCATTGGCGCTGGTGAAGCAGCGGTGCCCGCTGGCTCGACAGTGAGGGTGGCCAGCGGGTTGTGAGTTTTTGTTTGGTTGGAGGAGAACGGTGTAGCGGCGATGCTCGCCGCCAGCAGTGAGACGAAGAAGATAAGGGAGAGAGAGTTTAGAGAGGGTGCAGGCGGTTGAGGAGAATGGGGTTAGGGTTGGGGGGTGTGTTTGTTTAAAAGGAAAGAAGAAAAGGGGTTTGATCTCGGCCGTTGATCGTATTAGATCAACGGCTGAGATTGGATTAGACTTGGGATTTAAAATTGGGCCAAATTAGCCCAATTTAGGCTAAAATTGAAATAAATTGGGTAGAAAGGGGCTAGAATTTAAATAATTTGAGATTAGAAATTGAATTCGGACGGCTATTTAATAAATAAACTACTACGTATATAAAATTTAGTAGATAAAATAATAATTAACGATAATTATCAAAAGATAAATTATTTTAAAAATAAATAAATTACGTATATATATTGTACGTAAAATAAATGACATGTAATATCATATGAAATTTATGATAAAAATAGTAATAATAGAGAATAATTATATATTTATATACTAATTTTAAAGTGTTAACACGTAATTTATTTAATAAATCAAGTAAAATATAAAATAAATTAATATTTAAAATAAGAATTATTATTAAAATAACAGCCTGAGAGAGGTATAGAGAGGTCAAAATTGGGTGTCAACAAGTACCCCTATCTGAAATTATGGACAAAGGAACACCATGCAATCTAACTATCTCTCGGATGTAAAGTCTGGCATAATCATCCGTTGAATCCGTAGTCT
This sequence comes from Jaltomata sinuosa, assembly GCA_003996215.1. Lineage (NCBI taxonomy): Eukaryota > Viridiplantae > Streptophyta > Magnoliopsida > Solanales > Solanaceae > Jaltomata > Jaltomata sinuosa. The sequence goes on from QJPP01000040.1 coordinate 1,142,767, forward strand.
TAACAGTCAAAAAGTGGGATGACTTAGTTATCCGATCGACAATCACCCAAATCGAATCATGTTGCCTTCGAGTACGAGGCAAACTGGTAATGAAGTCCATATTGATTGCTTCCTATTTCCAAGTGGGAAGGTCAATATCTCGAATCATGCCACCCGGTCGTTGATGCTCCACTTTCACTTGCTGACAGTTAGGACACTTATCCACAAACATGGCTATGTCCCTCTTCATACCATTCCACCAAAAGACTTCCCGTAGATCACGATACATCTTGGTGGCACCGGGGTGAATAGAATATCTGGAACTGTGAGCCTCAGTCAAAATCTATTGTCGCAACCCATCTACATCTGGCACACACAATCGGCCCTGATAACGAAGCACACCATCTCCCCCTTGGGAGACAACCTCACCTCTTTGCTGATGGACTGCACTCTTTAGCTGAAGCAAAATCAGATCACTGTCTTGCTTTGCCTTCACCTCCGCTACCAAGGATGACTCAGAACCATTCTGAAAAATAACACCACCCTCAGTAGAGTCCATAAGTCGCACTTCCAATCGGGCAAGTCGAAGAACATCTTTCACCAATTCCTTCTTCCCATCTTTAATCAAGGCCACACTACCCATGGATAGTTTACTAAGTGCATCTGCCATGACATTGGCTTTACCCGGATGGTAAAGCAAACTCATGTCATAATCCTTAAGAAGCTCAAGCCATCTTCTTTGTTGTAAATTCAATTCTTTCTGAGTAAACACATACTGGAGACTCTTGTGATCAGTGTACATATCTACATTAACGCCATACAAGTAATGTCTCCAAATCTTCAAAGCAAAAATCACGGGTTCCAACTCAAGATCATGAGTAGGGTAGTTCTTCTCATGAGTCTTAAGCTGTCTAGAAGCATAAGCAATCACATTTCCTCGTTGCATCAACACACAACCCAGCCCGACCCTGGATGCATCACAATAAACCACAAAACCATTTGAACCCTCGGGTAGGGTTAACACTGGAGCGGTGGTCAACCTAATCTTCAATTCCTAAAAACTCTTCTCACACGAATCGAACCACTAGAATTTTACCTTTTTCTGAGTCAATCGAGTTAAAGGTGAAGCAATGGAAGAGAACCTCTCCACAAACCTCCTGTAATAACCAGCAAAACCCAAGAAACTCTGAATATCCGACGGGGAAGTAGGTCTAGGTCAGTTCTTTACTGCTTCAATCTTATGTGAATCCACACGAATACCATCTCCTGTCACAATGTGACCTAAAAAAGCCACAGACTGCATCCAAAACTTACACTTGCTAAACTTAGCAAACAACTGAAGATCCTTGAGAGTTTGCAACGCAACTCTCATGTGGCCCGTATGCTCCTCCTCACTCCGAGAATAGATAAGGATATCATCAATGAACACAATCACAAACAAGTCCAAATACTGCTTGAACACACGGTTTATCAAATCCTTAAAAGCTGCAAGAGCATTGGTTAGTCCAAAAGACATGACTACAAACTCATAGTGACCATACCGAGTCCTAAAGGCTGTGTTTGGAATATCACACTCTCTGACACGAAGCTGATGATACCCGGATCTTAGATCAATCTTGGAGAAGCAACTAGCACCCTGAAGCTGATTGAAGAAGTCATCAATCCTAGGAATGAGATACTTATTCTTGATTGTGACCTTGTTCAATTGACGGTAGTCAATACACATCCAGAGAGAATCATCCTTCTTACGCACAAACAACACTAGAGCACCCCAAGGAGATATACTAGGCCTGATGAAACCCTTATCAAGAAGATCCTTCAACTGATCCTTCAATTCCTTAAGTTCCGCTGGAGCCATTCTATAGGAAAGAATAGAGATATGATGCGTATCTAGAATGAGGTCTATCCCAAAGTCGATCTCCCGCTCAGGAGGGACTCCGGGTAAATCCTCAGGAAACTCACTCACAACAGGAACTGATTGGAAATAAAGGGTCTCACTTTCCGTGTCTATAATCCAAACAATGTGATACACATAACCCTTAGAGATCATCTTCCTAGCTTTAAGATAAGATATGAAACGACCTTTCAAGGATGGGGGACTACCTTGCCATTCTAAGACGGGTTCATTAGGAAACTTGAAACTGACAACCCAATTAAGGCAATTAATCGAAGCATAACAAACATGCAGCCAATCCATACCAAGAATAACATCAAAATCAGTCATCTCCAACTCTACTAAATTCGCTGAAGTGACTCTATGGAGGAATGAGATAGGACAATTTTGGTAGATTCTTTTGGCTAAGACTGACTCACCAACCGTAGTAGAGACACAAAAGGGTTCTAAAAGCAATTCAGAACAAACTTCGAACTTGCATGCTACATAAAGGGTCACAAAAGATAAGGAGGCACCGGGGTCCGGCACCGGGGTCCAACAAAGTATACACATCGAAAGAGAAGACTTTCAACATACCAGTAACAATATCTGGGGAACCCTCCTGATCCTGATGAGAGGACATAGCATAAAGACGGTTCTGGCGCTGACCACCAGAATTAGAAGCTGTGCCCTATTAGGATGGTTGACCTCCTGAAGCTGCTGGGATAGACTGGGTCCTACTACCTCCCTTACCCTTCTTAGCTGAAGGGCAGTCTCTAATTATGTGTCCAACCTATCCACATCCAAAGCATGCACCTGTGCCCAAACGACACTCTTCTGGGTGGTTCTTCCCACACTTGCCACAAATAGGGTGGGAAGATCCCTTAGAAACACTCCCCTGGGACTGTGAATAGGAACCAGATCCTCTACCAGTCTGATCATGATAAGGCTTCTGAGCCTGGGTAGGAGCACTAGCCGAAGAATGAACGGGTCCTGATGACTTCTTCTGGAACGAGGAGCGATGTCCGCCGCTGGACTTCTGATGGCCAAAACTTGAACCCTTGGATCTAGCCCTCTTGTTCTCTCTAGCCATCTCCCTAAGCCTGTCTCCCTTGATCTGGTGAGCATGGGTCATGAGCCTGGAAATAGTCATATCACCTAACAGCATAGCAAGCCTACACTCCTTTTCACCAAATCTGAAACCCCATAGATAAACTTGCTCATCTGATCATGCGGGTCCGCTACCATAGAGGGGGCATACCTAGACAAATGAGTGAACTTCAAGCTGTACTCCTGAACAGTCATAGATCCCTGTCTTAAGTTTACAAACTCCTCAACCTTAGGTTGCCTCAACTCTCGTGGAAAGACTCGGTCGAGGAAAGCTTTCTCGAAACACTCCCAAGTCATAGGGACCACGTCCCTAGCTCTAGATTCCTTCCATTGTGTGAACCAGATATGAGCCACATCTTTGAGTTGATAGGATGCAAGCTCCACACAATCAGCACCAACCACTTGCATGACATCAAATATATTCTTCACTTCATCAACAAAGTTGAGCGGGTCCTCACTCAACTTCGAACCCCAAAACTCAGGCAGGTTTATACGGATAAAGTCACGAACTCGGGCCGCTACCCCACCTTGAGAGTGAACGGGGGGAGGCGCCTACTGATTTGCATGAGTGGCCAAGGTATGGGCTAGCAAATGGATGGCATTCCTGAACTCCTCATTAGTGACCTCGGGGGCCGGAACTGGAGGAGCGTCATCTCAGGCAGCTTGGTTAGGCATAGCACCTCGATGCATGATCTGAAACGTAACAAGATAAGGATTAGAGGAACATTAGAGTTACGCTCTATCGCACGATATGATCATGAAAGAAGTGAAGTTTTCTAAGACATCTCATAGCTTCTTTCTCATATGTGTGGCGCACTTCACACACATGAAAGAGACTCTACTCGATGCGGCTTTCAGACATCCTAGGACTCTTGAACTTCAGTCTCTGATACCAAGTTTGTCACTCCCCGAGGTTACCCTCTAGATGTAACACGAGACTTGGGACCACAAGTGCTCCAAGCTAACCCTTGGTCATAGCATACTCAAGCAAAATATTAGATAAGAGGAAGCATAATAGATAAATCCGGAATCACATAAATAGATAATCAGTCGAATAGGAATACAAAATCTAGAAGGAGACTCGAAAGCTGTCTATGTCTGAAAAGCCTCTATTTATGACATAAAGAGTTGCTAGGACCAGACCCTAGCTAACTCGAAGTAAGGAAATAAGTAACCAACACAGACTAAGAACATAACTAGTCGTCGACCTAAAAGGACTCACCAACAGCTGACAGAGGGTGGCCTGGAAGCTCAAGCCACGGGTCTGAGGAGGGACACCTGAATCTGCATCATCAAAGGATGCAGCGCAAGATATGCGTCAGTACTATAGAACGTACTGAATATGTGAGACATGCCTGAACATGATAAAATAGTTTAAGACATGCTAATAATAAACTCATTAAGTAAGGAAGAGACATAGGTAAAACATTGAAGTGTAAAACATAAGACATGAATTAAAGTAAGAGTTCAAAGTATAGAGTCATAATATTTCATAGCTTGAAAATAATCATGTGGGAGTTTCTCTTAACCGACATAAACCATGCAGAGCTACATGGAGTTCAGTTCATGCACCCACACTGAATAAGGTTATCCTAAACGGCCAAAGTTAGAACTATGTTCATAAGGGTCCTTTTATAAGCCTCGGAGGGCAACCTACGGTGACAATGTAGTTTTGAACTTGGATTATCTAGAACCCTCATCGCTCGGTGCTAAATACTACTCCCAAAATATATAACATGAGCTCACATACATGTGACATATCTAGATGTCAAGCTTGTTCATATACAAGTTTATACCCCAAATCGTCATACTACTCACGAACCTTGGTTTTAGAAAAAATAGTTCATGAGCATTGATGGCACATCGAATATCTTGTCTTTCATAATAATTTATAACTTCAAAACTTGCATGGCCTTAGCTCAATTTCATAATAACATATAATTTCATAGAACATAGGAACTAGGCATGCACTTGCTTGAAAATTCATAAAATCATGCTATCAATTTCCCCAATTTGCTTAAATTAATTCATGCATGTTGAATTTGCCATAATTAGCTTTAATTCATGAAATAAGAATTCATATGTAAAAATCCATGCAAAATTATGCAATTTAATAGAATTTCATAACAAAATCATAAGAATGTAATTTATAGCAAAACCCATAAGAATTGGGTAAGAACCCTAATTTGAAAGTTCATGAAATCACAATTTGACACTTGGGGTTTTGGGAACAAGGATGGAAGAAACCCATTGTTGAATACTCACATACCTTGATTGAAGCTAACCCACTTGAATTAAAAAGATTTAGGAGACTTGATCTTGGAGCTTGAGACTTGGAGCTTGGAGAAGAACTTTCCCTTTATGGGAGTTGAATAAAGATTTGAGAAGGAACTTAGGCTAATGAGGGTGAAAACCCTTCTTGAAATAGTCAAAATGACATCATTTAGGAGTTAAAAGGGTGGGTAAAGACTAAAATACCCTCAGAACATAATTAAGAAAAAGCTGGAAAATAAGTCGGCTTCAAGAATCACGGGTCGGTTCTACGGGTAGTCATTTGAACCATGACTCGTGGTTCCCACTCATGGTTCTTGGTCTAATAAACAGGCTGCGGAAGGTAATCTACGGGTCAACAGGACGGATCCGTAGAATGGATGATGAGTCGTCAATTGGACTCGTCGTTGCTGGGGACCTAGCTGATCTCTGGATCAAACCACGACTCAGAAGGACAGTTCGTCATTTGAATAACGGGTCCTAGAACTGAGTCATCATTTCTGAGGGACTTGTTATGCCTCTGATCTGGTTCCATGAGTTGACAGGACGGACCGTAATCTTAACCACGATCCGTAGAACCAACTCGTAGTTCTTAGATCAGAGTCTGAATCAATAGAAGGTAACCACAGTTTTATTCCACGACCCGTGGTTCAAACCATGATCCGTGGTTTGGACTCGTCATTCCTGAAAATATGAAAATTTTCTGAGTTTTAGACTTAGATAGTTGGTTCCATTTCCGAGGTGTTACAACTATATTCCTAGAAGTAAAATTATTTTACAGGAACTAAGCAATAGAATAACGCATAATGAAACACAATAATGAATTCCCCTAACAATTATTGACATACCATTACGTTCATGTAGTGGGAGAAATATCAATAAGCAAGAGATTGGAGAAGAGGTTGCGCTTGAGCAAACTCCTGACATCTCACTACCTCAAAGTAGTGGGAGTAATGTCGAGCAACCAACAATTATAGAGGAAAATGTTCAGGGTGTTCAGAATGTGATTCCTGATGTAGCGGATCCTGTAGTGATTAGTTGTCATAGCGGGAGAGTTATTAGAAAACCCGAACGGTTTGCACTCTTGGGAGAATCATACGATAGAATTCCTGAAGAGCCTAATACAGAACCCCTTAATTACGCCAAAGCACTACATGATAAAGATGCTGAAATATGGATTGTTGCTATGAAATCTGAAATGGAATCCATGTACTCAAATCAAGTCTGAAAACTTGTAGAACTACCTGCAGGAGTCAAATCTATTGGCTGTAGATGGATCTATAAGAAAAAGAGAGGTGTGGATGAAAAAGTATAAACTTTTAAGGCTAGGCTTGTTGCGAAAGGATTCACTCAAAAAGAAAGAATTGATTATGAGAAAACCTTTTCGCCGGTAGCTATGCTTAAATCCATTAGGATTCTCTTATCCATTTCTGCTCATTATGATTATGAGATTTGGCAAATGAATGTCAAGACGACTTTTCTAAATGGAAGTCTTGATGAGTGAATCTATATAGCACAACCAGAAGGTTTCATGAAAAGTGACAATGAACACAATTTTTTTAAACTTAAGAAATCCATATATGGATTAAAACAGGCATCTAGGGCATGGAGTACTTATTTTGATAATTCGATTAAGACTTTTGATTTTGATCAATGCGAAAATGAGTCATGCATATACAAGAAATTAGATGGAGACAGAGTAGCATTTTTGATTCTGTACATAGATGACATCTTGCTCATAGAAAATAATATGAACATATTGAATTCTGTTAAGGAGTGGTTGTCCTCACATTTTGATATGAAAGACTTGGGAGAAGTGGCTCATATCCTTGGGATCAAGCTCATGCGAGATCGAAAACAAAGGATATTAGGCTTATCTCAAGCACTTTATTTCGACTCTATTCTTGCAAGGTTTAGCATACAAAATTTCAAAAAGGGATTTCTTCCTTTTAGGCTGGAATTACTTTATCAAAGGATCAGTCACCCAAAACGGCTGATGAAATAGAAAGAATGAAGGCAGTACCTTATGCTTCTGCTATAGGGAGTCTCATGTATGCTATGTTGTGCACCAGACCTGATATTTGCTTTGCTGTTGGCATGGTTAGTAGATTTCAGTCTAATCCTGGACAAGAACATTGGACTGCAGTCAAACATATAATCAAGTACCTGAAAAGGACTAGGACTAGGGATTACATGCTTGTCTTTCACTCTGGTGATCTTGTACCTATTGGGCATACAGATTCAGACTTCCAATCAGATAAAGATTCTATAAAATCTACCTCAGGATATGTGTTTACTTTGGGAGGTGAAACCATATTTGGAGGAGTATCAAGCAATCATGCGTTGCTGATTCCACCATGGAAGTCGAATATGTAACTGCCTCTGAGGCGGGTAAGGAGGCTGTTTGGCTCGGAAACTTTTTGAAAGAGCTTGGAGTGGTTTCTTCAGTTCAAGCACCACTCACACTTTATTGTGATAATAGTGGTGCGGTTGCAAACTCAAAAGAACCACGAAGTCATAAAAGAAATAAGCATATTGAGAGAAAGTATCATTTGATTCGGGATATAAATCAAAGAGGTGATGTGAGAGTTTTGAAGATTCAGTCAAAGAATAATTTGGCGGACCCATTTACAAAGGGCTTAACTCAGAAGGTTTTTGATAAGCATGTGGAAGAAATGAGTGTTAGAGTTGTGAATGCATGGTTATAAGTCTAAGTGGGAGTTTGATAGGATATACTATTAACCATGTAATTTATGTTGTAGTATTATATTTTCAATCCATGTAAAGACTATTTATTTTATTTTCTTAATTTAATAAAGTCTTTATTTAAATAGATCATTGTGTCAACATGTTACATGCGTGTCCTTTACTTATACAGTAGACGATTTTGTGTATGGAGTTATTTAACTCATACACGAAAGATTAAAATTATCGGTTCTTATAAGTTATAAATTATTGTTCACAATCAGAGATAAAACAGGACGAATATCTTAATGATTGTAGCACAAGATTAAAAATAATTTGATCTTAATTATGGGAGTGGTAATATTCTGACTTCTTGTGCTAGTACATTTCGTATGTATTGAACGGACCAAGTAGAGATGTTCATTTATATTCTGAATATTAGTAAATAACATCTCTAGTCCATTACATGTACTTATACTCTTAATTTTGATATAATTATTATGATCTATGTAGTTTAATTTATTATTTTAATCTATTTAAAGGTGAGACTCTATTATGAGTCAATATATTCTTAATAGATTGGATGATAACAAATCACACTAGTGAAATAATAATTAGTTGATAGAACCATGTCTCGAACTTGAGATAGAAGACACCCCTTTATGGTTGCTTATAAGTTTTTACATGAAAACCCTGCAGGTGGATTTACTATCCATCATGTGAAATAAGTTAAGTATAAAAATAAAGGATTAAATTAATCAATAAATTAAATTTTTTAGAAATTTAATTAAATTGATTGGTGTCGGTAATTCTAATATGGGGAATTAAATAAGATGTAATGGTAGATTTTGAAATTAAATCGAGGAGTGCAATTACAAATTTTTAGTGGAATAATTTATAGTTTGTTATGATATGATAATTCATTCATTTACGGATTAATATCGTAATAGGAAGCCTTCAGTTAATAAATTTACGGTCCCTACTATGCCTGATTAATTAATCAATTTTGAAAAGGAAAGAAATGCTCTGGAAGAAGTAAATTATTTTACAAGCTAAATGTTTGTTTTAAATTTTAAAACAGAAAACATTTAAAGAGTATTAAAATGTTTTAAGAATAGTTATGGATAAAAATGTTTTACCTATTTATGGAGAAAAACGTTTTTACATATTTATGAAAAAATATTTTTGGAGTTATTGGTGAAATCAATACAGACGTTCTTCTCAATTTAAAAATTGGGTATAAAAGAAGAGCGTACTGTTCTTCACCAAATCATCACTTTTCAGACCAAAAATACTTGCCCACACAAGTACTGCTTTGAGAGTTAATCAGGAATTAGTAGACGGCTATAGATCTGGCGAGTAAGGCGAATAAGGAGTTGAACGAATTGTGTGAAAGTTTCAACAGGTAATCAGCTTTCTCAATTTCGTTTTTGATTTATGTTATCTAGTTATTATGTGAGTTAAATTGATCCATGAGAATTACTTCCGCTGTGCTTGTTCTTACAAGGATCATCACAAACTTTAGTCCATGGTGGAGTTTCTAACTTGGCTTGGCCTTAGGGCAGTCTCTTTAGACCCTAAATCACTCTCAAACACACCTTGTATACTTATCATCACATCCAATGAGTATTCTATTTGTCCACAACTATTCTTGGCACACAAATACAATACATTTTTATATTGGCATTTGGCAACGCGCTTTAGCTAGTGTTTGATCTTAGATTTTTAAATATTTTTGAAACATCAATTTTGGGTAAAGTTTAATTTCAACATGTGTTTGATCATAGTTTTTGAAAATATAGTTTATTTTTAAAAAAAAAATATGAAATATGATTTATACTCATAAGTACAAAAAAATACTCTCTCTAGAGTAATTGTATATAATTTAGAAAAAATATTATGAAGTGGAATTAATTAACAACTTTACTGCTTTGAAATTCTTTCTCATAAGTGATCAACATACTTACATTCTACACCCGCACTTATTATATTTATACACGTAAATTTTTTTAGCCTTTCAAGCTGATTGTAGGCGAGGAGAAATTCAAATGTTAATAGTAATAGTAACAAAATGTAACTGATTTATTGTGCGAACGATCGAGAAGAGGATTGAGTATTGTATAAAATGGGATGACATAGCATATTTTGTTTTTACTCCCTTTTCTATTTTATTAAAAAAAAACATGTACGTAGAATACAGCCACGTAGTGAAAGGGATTATTTTTCTGTTTAGAGTTGCCAATGGGGCAAGAAAATTACTAAATAACATTAGGGGGATGGGAGAAAAGTTGTTAGTAGTAAGGGAAGTTTATACGTACTAGAAATTAACCTATTTGTTCTTTTCTGCCATGTTTATGTTTTGATGATGATCTCAAGGAGCATATTTGTCACTAGTATAGAGTGAAGGCTGATGTGCTGATTTAATAATTTTAGAATTTGATTTTTCATTTATTGATGATTCTTGAAATCTTGACATATTATATACTCTCTCTAATTCATATTAAGTGAATTGTTGTGATTTTTTTCATAGTTTAAAATAAGTGAATGTTTTAAAGTTTAAGAGAATGGTTAAGACTTTTTTCACATTTATCCCTTTTTTTAATGAGGTACTTAACTACTTTACATTTTCTAGGAGAATAGTTTAGAAATAATCAAAAGAGTAATCGTGGAAAGTAGCCTTAATTTATGTCCTTAATTTTTTTTCTTAAGGGGTATGTCGTACCACAATAATTCACTTAATATAGATTAGAGAGAGTATTTTTGATGTTAGGGTTAGTATTTCTGGATTATAATTATTCCATAATGTCATAATTATACTTAGAGCCTGTTTGGATTAGTTTTTGGCTTTTGACTTATAAGATAAAAATAAAATTTTAATGTATGACTTTTGGCTTAAATCAAGTGCTTAAAAGCACTTTTTAAATCTTATTTAAACACTATAAAAGTGCTTAAAAACACTTAAAATAAGTCAATCCAAACAAGCTCTTACTTGGGAGGTTAGCGCTGATATTGGGTGAAACTCCTCCCAAAAATCGAGCTCTAACTTTCTTTATCTTGTTTAGGTCTAAGAATGTCAAAGTACTTAACACTTGAATAGAGGCAGAACTCAGTCAAATTACAATTAATGATTTATATCGTCATTGCAAGACAATTCACACTCTAAATATTCAGATTTATCTTTGTCAATTCCGATCCATTTTGCCTTTGATGTTCTGGGCCCTAATATTAGATTCTCCCATTACTAAAAAAAATGCGAAAAATCGACGGATAAATCCAACGGACTCTCTTCAAAAGTCCATGATTTTTTTCCAAAGAAAATCGTCGATCTTCTGTTGTTATTTAGAGTAAAAATGCGTGGAAACTATAGAAAAATATATTTTTAAAAAATTGATGGACTCTTTGGTGATCAATTTTGCACAATAAATTATGGTTGTGTGTTTTTTTTTAAAAAAAAAATGACGGACATTCATCGATTTGTACCTATTATTAATAGTGTCCTATCGTACACTTTTCAGTAATTCATTATCTAGAGTATATCTCATTATACATTGGGAGTAGTTGTCCTTTGAACTTTGAAATTAGGATCATCACAAACTTTAGTCCATGGTGGAGTTTAGGGGTGGGTATAAAAATTGATTTAACAAATAAATCAAATAAATAAAAATGTTATTGGTTTGTTGGTATTGGATTATTGAGTTAATGATTTTTGAACGATTTTGTAAATTTATTTATTGAGCTATCAGTTCGGTTTCGATTTTAAGATTTTAGTTAATGATTATACCGGCAATCCAATAAAATTATATTTTTATCCCTAGTTATATAATAGTGTCTTTAGATTTTGAGTATATAACCTATTATTTTTTGCATTTTGTAGTTGTTGTCTAAGTGTTGTTGTTTTCTTTCTAAAGTCGTTGGCTTGGTAGGGTTCTACCCCTAGTGTAAACTATGAACTAACTTATTTTTCTTTTTGAGAGATTGCTACCGTTGCTACTACATTTCATGTTTGCTACTTAACCAGAAAGAAAACAAGTTTGATTTAGTTATAACGTATTTGAATTTGTGTATATTTGTAATTTGTATAGACTTTTTATGCATGAAGGTAATGTATATATGAACAGATGAAAATAAGAGAAAACAAAAAAAAAATTATAGGACCATTTTTTTAGCGATTAAATCGAAAATCAAATCGTTAAGGATAAAAAATTGATTAGCTGAAAACTGATAATGAATATCTTATTAATTTTATTATCGATTTTGCATGTTTATAAATTAAAAATTGATAAACCAAATTAATAATACACAAAATTGAATCGAACCGATCGACGAAGCCTTAGAAGTTTCTAACTTGGCTTGGCCTTAGGGCAGTCTCTTTAGACCCTAAATCACTTTCAAACACAGATTGTATACTTATCATCACGTCCAATGAGTATTCTATTGGTTCATAACTATTATTGGCACGCAAGCACAACATTTTTAATATTGTCATTTGGCAACGTCCTTTTAGCTAGCGTTTGATCTTGGATTTTTAAATATTTTAAAAAAAATAATTTTGGGTGAAGTTTAATTTTAGCATATATTTGATCATAATTTTTGAAAAATATATTTTGCTCATATTTTTAAAAAAAACATAAAATATGATTTATACCCGTTCGTTTTAAAAATATATTAAAACTATCCATAAATTTGTCATAAAATTATCATTTTTATACTGAACTAGATAAATACATTATCTAAAAATCATAACACGAGATTTTAATAAAACTACTAATATAATATAATTACCAACTATTATAATTTGTCAAATTATAATTAATTACGAATATTTATCGATATAAAAAATAAATAATAACAACGATAGTAACTAGCTATTCTTTAATGTAATCTTTCCATATTCTACAAATAATCTTTTTAATAAGAATGTGTTTAACGAGGAATTTGATAAATAGAATGATAGTTGAAGTCAAATGGATGGACTCTTTTTTATATAAAATATAAAAAATTGGAGAAAGTTTTTATTTTTTATTTTAAGAAAACCCACAAACCAGATATTGGGATCTTGAGTTTGTTGCCAATTTTTTTCTCCAAAAATTAACAAATTTTATGGCCATATAAATTGTCATTTTCCCCCCCTCAAAAATTACTTGCGGTATCTATGGCCAAACGGTCCTTACAACTATTGATAGCGTGAAGGATCATATTCTTACCTAACTTGTATTATTGGTAGTCATTGACCATATATAATGAAGATTAACTAGTATTACTCGTAGGACTTTATTTATATCCTTAAGTTTAGACGTATGAATTGAAATAGATAAGATTAAATTAAAAGAGATATAAATTTTGTCAAAGTCATAATTTCATTCTCACACGTGAAAGGTGTGATGGGAGTGCTAGATATTTTATGTGTGATTATACGAATGGCATATTCGTAGGATTATAGTCAAATTCAAATGAAGAAGAAACAAAAATATTGTGTTTGTGAGGGCCCCATTATATGACATTCACAATTAAATAGGCCAACCAAAATTCCCTATATTATTTCTGGTGCTTATTTTATAAAAGTTAAGTTATTTGACAGAGTCTAATGACCTAACATAATATAATATTATGATAATTTTGTATAATTTCTTTTGTGCGATCGAAAGATCACCTAAATTTTCCTGGCGGGTAGAGATTCGACAGCTAAAAGGGCTTCTTTTCCGAGTCCCTTTAGTCTCCTACCTTGGTTATATTTCATCTCTTCAACAAGTTTAGTAATGAGCATAACGGCCCTATTATTTCAATGGAGAGAAGAACCCCAGTGGAACGCTCGAGTATAGATTCCCTATGCTCATGTAAACGGCCGGAGCTAAAAATTTAAATTTATGGATTCTGAATTTTAAAAAAGACAACTTACTAGGTTTTGACTAAATTATTTGTATATAATGAATAAATATTTTAAAACACACACATGACTTAAATCAAAGTTATTGAATTCTGTCGAACTCGTAACTAAAATTGTATCTCCACTCCTTATTTGGCTAAGCTTTTAAGGGGGAGAAAAATAAGCGTTTGAATAGTAGTAGAAGCTATTTTTATCACGATCCAAATCTAACACTTAGGTCGCGATAGGACACCCGACGAGCTACTATGCATAAGACGATCCCTCTAAGCTAAAATATGCAATAATTACTTAAAAGAAGAAATAAACAGTCTTAAACGATGTCATAAATAGATCGATATAAGTGGAAAGATATGGCACTCGGGCCTAACTCAACCCCAAAAGCTAGCTCATGAGGGAGAATTGCCCAAGTCCATATATCATCAGTCTATTTCCCAACCAATGTGGGACTTTTACCTACTCTAACACCCCCTTCACGTCCAGGGCCCAACTAGAGCGTGGACCGGGAACCTAAATGGGAATGAACCTGGCTCTGATACCATGTAAAGATATGGCACCCGGGCCTAACTCAACCCCAAAGCTAGCTCATGAGGGGAGGATTGCCCAAGTCAATATAAGCAAACCACCAGTCCATTCCCCAACCAATGTGAGACTTTTACCCACTCTAACAATAAGTACATAAGCTGAATAAAAGGATAAGTATGTCCGTACAATCCAGAATATGTAAGTCATAGAGCTATTAATATTGGACTACAAAGTACGAGACACAACTTGATAAACAGAAGTACTAAGTCCATTGTAGGAGAAACAACCGCGATAATTAAATGGTGGCTCACCTCAACTGAAGCGACTGAAAAAGTTGGAATCAAAGATGCACACACCAAACAACAACAAATGTGAGTTTAAAGACTCAACAAAATCATCAACACGCCTTCTCAGCTTATTCTTGAGGCAAGTCTTAAAAATTGTTGGTAATGCATAAAAGCATATAAAGCAGTACTACAAGAGTAATATACGGATACTGGGTTAAATTTGAAATCATGGTATACAAACAAGTAATCTGAAATCGATTCACTGTACATGGTACATATTTGTCTAGAGGTGATAAATGTGTTATTTGGGTTGAATTTGGGCGGATCAAAATGGACTAACTCAATAATTGGGTCATTGCCCAACCCCGCCCAAAGATTATAAGTCTTTTTACATAGATAGTGTATTATAAAATCTTATTTATGAATTATAGTATAACTTTTACTCTTATAGATTATAGCCTTATTTTTCTTATCAAAAATAGCAAAATCAGCTAAATACATATATAATATATTTCTAACACAATTTTAATGTACTAACACATAAACTAATTTAAATAGTATTTGAATGTTTGAAATTCAGGTATAATACGTTTTTAACATCATTAATAAGAGAAAAAAATAAATAACAATTGTAATACATTTTGAATTCGATATATTATTGGCATGTTTTAGTACACGTGGTGAATACATAACGAAAATATTTTTAATACAAATATATTATAAGTATTATAGGTAAATTTTAAACATTCTCGTATTATTTAAATTAGTTTACATTGTTAAAATAAGTATTATATATGTTTTAGAATAACAACTATCGAATTTATAATAATGTATAATATTGAATTCGAATTGTATTACAACTACGTTTATATTTAATACAATTGTAATACAACTTTAATACAAATTTTAAAAGCTTCATCTCTTCTTCTCCGATGAATCACCACCAACATACTATCTCGAACTACCAATAGCTCCAACCAACCAAAAAACAAACCATCACCACACAATCCCCCCATTGCTGAAGAAACTTCACCAGATCTCCAAAACAACCGCCTTCCATCTCCCTCATCTCCACCATAGTCCCACCACCACCCACCATTTTTGTTCCATCTCCGGTGAAGAACCCACAAAGCAGTCACCAAACTCCTTTTTCTCCCTTTTTTTTCCTGTGTAAACAACACCATTGCCACCGCCGTACTCCGTGCCTTCCCTTCCTTCTTGTCTTCTCCGGCAAACTCACGATGCCAGAGTGACCAACAAACAACACCATAACAACCCATATTGTCCACTATCTCTCAGTTGACTTCATTGAAGATAAATCATCGCCGAAGAGAGTTTTTTCGGCAAGATCTGAACGCCAACGGAGTTCTAACCTAGAAAATAAAATAAAATAAACGCGAAAAGAAAAGGAGAACAGGGACGACTGACCATCGTCGATTTTCGTGGAGCTCATAATTTTTGGTTGGAGTTTAGTGATTTTCCGATTTGGTTGTTGCGTCGTTTGTTGTTGTTGGGTCTATTTGGTGATGTTGTGGAGGTGAGAAAGGAAAATAGGGGTTCGAGTGGTTGTTATTTGTTGTTTTGTTCGTCGGAGCAGCCACCTCCGGCGAGGTTGGACGGAGGCGACAAGGAGATTTCATGGAGAAACAGTAAAAGGTTTGAGGGAGAAGAAGGAGGAAAGTGCAGAAGAAGGAGGAAAGCACATTTAAACTAGGTTATAACAGTAAAAGTAGGCTATAGATTGTAATAAATTTAAAGCACTATTAAAAAGTGTAATAAATCTTCCATAAGACATTATCTACGTAAAAAATTCAAGATTATATGGGTTAAAATGGATTGGGTCAAGAAGGGCTAAATAATAGGTCAAAGCCCAACCCGTCCAACTTGACCCATTACTTTTATAAATTTCAAACTAACATTCTAAGATGTAATTTTACTTTGTTTTTTACTTATATTTGTTTTTTTGTAAATAAGAATAGTAGTTGATATATGGTGTTATTTTGTTTTTGTAAATGTGAATAGATTTGATAATTAATTTCTCTTCCAGTTATGGTTGTAAGATAGATTACGATTTATTTGTAATTTGCTATTCTTGATTGATTACAAAAGATAAACTTTGTTTGGATAAAAGATAAATTGTTTTTATTCTTCGTTGATTACAAACTGTTTCTATTTTTTCCTTTTAGTTTGTAATTTTTATATTTATTTGGGAGATAAAAGATAAACTTTGATTAGATAGAGAATTCAATGCAGTAGTTAAAGTATATAATGTAATATTTAGCCAATACAAATAACTATAACAATCAATAATAATGGGAGAAATTTTTTAAGCAATTATTATAGACAAAATCTTAATCAATAGTGGAACTCTTATGTAGTTAAGATTGAGTATATTCATGGGTCAAGTTTAGACATCATCGTGAATTCATTTGGGCTGCTTATTTGTAATGGGTCATTAGGCCTTAGGGAAATCTCTTTAGACCCTAAATTACTTTGAAACACACCTTCTATACTTTGCATCACATCCAATGAGTATTCTATTGGTCCATAACTATTCTTGGCACACAAACATAATATATTTTTGAAATAGGCATTTGGCAACGCGCTTTAGCGCTTTATTTTAGATTTTCAAATATTTTTGAAAACTCAATTTTAGGTAAAGTTTAATTTCAACATGTATTTAGTTATAGTCTTTGGAGAACATATTTTACTCTTTTTAAAAAAAAAATATGAAACATTATTTATACTTATACATGCAAAAAAACTACTCTGTCAAGAGTAATTTTATATAATTTGAAAGAGAATTATGAGGTGAAATTAAACAACTACTTTACTAGTTTAGAATTCTTTCTCGTAAGTGATCGACATATTTATACTTTACACACACTCTCATTATATTTATACATGTAAAAACTTTTGAGTTGATTGTGGGCGAGGAGGAAGGCAAATATTATAGTAATAGTAACAAGATGTAATTGATTCATCGCGCGAATTATTGAGAAGGGGATTGAGTATTGTATAAAATGGGATGACATAACATATTTTGTTATCTCTTTTTTCTATTTTATGAAAAAAGACGTCGAATACAGCCAACAAAATAAAAGATGGAGTAAGCAAGATGTAGCCACGTAGTGAAAGGAATTACTATTCTGTTTAGAGTTGCCAATGGGGCAAGAAAATTATTAAATAACATTAGGGGGGTGGGAGGAAGTTGTTAGTAGGGCAAATTTTAATACTTGTTTTTTCTGCCATGTGTATGTTCTGATGATGATCTCAAGGAGCATATTTGTCACTAGTATAGAGTGAAGGCTGATGTAATGCTGATTTAATAATTTTAGAATTTCATGTTTCATTTATGGATGATTCTTGAGAGATTCATATAATCTTGTCAAAATATATATTTTTGTATGGACTATAATATACTCATAATTACTTGGGTGGTTAGTATTCATAATTATACTTACTTGGTTGGTTGGAATTCATCTTGGGTGAAAATGCTCCCAAAAATTGAGCCCTAGCCTTCTTTTTCTTGTTTAGAGCTTAGAATGCAAAGTATATTAACACTCGTATAGAGGCCTGACTCACCTGAATCACAATTAACGATTATTTCACCATTGCAGAATAAGTTCACACTATCTGAACTTTCGGATTCATCTTTGGCAATTCCATTTCACCTTTGACGCTCTGGGCCTTAGTACCAGATTCTCCCACTAACTAAACCGCAAAAAACGTAACCGGATAAATCCAAGGGACTCACAAAAGTTCTCGTGGTAATAGGTATTAGGCCTTAGCTATGAAACGTTAAAGTTTGTAACTGATTTTTAGTTACGTTACTTCTAGCTACACATATTACGGAAGAAATTATGATGGCTAAAGTGTTTAGCAACCAAAATTTTCATATTTAGCTACGACGTACTTTATGGCGCACTATATGTATATTGTTGTAGTGAACCGACGGATAAATCCAAGGGACTCCGTTCAAAAGTTCATAGATTTTTATTTTTATTTTTGAAAAAAATCAACGAGCCTCCATTGTAAATTTTGAGTAAAAATGGGTGAAAATTATAAAAAAGAATATTTTTTTAAAGAAAATCGATGGACGTCCGTCAGTTATTTTTACGCCAAAAATTATGATTGTTTTTTTTTTTAAGAAGTACGATGGACATCTATTGATTTTGACCTATTTTTAATAATATTTTATTTTATGCTTTTCAGTAAAATGATCATAATCTTTTATATAGGAATATCTGAATGACGAATGACTCATAACATTAAAAATTAAATTTAAACAGGTTTGATTTAATACATTATCCATAGCATAACTCATTACAATTGGGATTTGGGAGTAGTTGTCCTTTGAACTTTGAAGTCAGGATCATTGCAAACTTTAGTCCATGGTGGAGTTTTCTAAATTGACTTGGCCTTAGGGCTCTTTAGACTGTTTTTGTCTTGAGCCGGGGGTCTATCGGAAACAGCCTCTCTACCTCACCTCTGAGGTAGTGGTACGGACTGCGTACACTCTACCCTCCCCAGACCCCACGTTGTGGGAATACACTGGGTATGTTGTTGTTGTTGTTGTTGTTGACTTGACCTTAGGGCTCTCTTTGGACCTTAAATCACTTTCAAACACACCTTGCATATTTAATTTTAGGGTGTGTTTGGTTATAGTTTTTGGAAAATATATTTTATTCTTTTTGGAAAAGAAGCATGAAATATAATTTATACCATAAGTTCTAAAAATTATTTAAAATGCTCATAAGTTTGACACGAAATTATCATTTTTATAATGAACTAGATAATATATTATTTAAATAAAAATCATAACACGATATATTAATAAAAGTACTAATAATTAATATAATTACTAACTATTACAATTTGTCAAATTATAGTTAGTTACGAAGATCCATCGATGCAAGAAATAAATAATAAGAACGATATTGACAAACTATTTTTTAATATAATCTACCCATATTCTACAAACAATCTCTTTAATAAGAATGTGTTTGATGAGGGTTTGGGTAGATAGAATTATAGTTGGAGTCATAATTGATGAGTTTTTTTTTATATTATAAAAGTTTGGGGTAAATTTTATTTTTTTAAAAACACCCAAAAACTAGATTTTGGAATCTTGGGGTTGTTGCCAATTTTTTTTTATCATAACTTAGACAAATTTTATCGCCAAATAAATTTTATCAAATTTTTTCTCAATAATTGCTTGCAATATCTATGACTAAACAAGTCTAAAGCTATGGATAGCGTGAAGGATCATATTCTTATCTACTATGGATAGCGTGAGGGATCATATTCTTACCTAACTTGTATTATTGGTAGTTATTGACCATATGATTAACTAGTACTCGTATTAGGACTTTTATATTATTAAGTTTAGACGTATAAATTAAAATAGATAAGAGTAATTAAAAGAGGGAGACATTTTGTCTAAGACATAATTTCATTCTCGTACGTGAAAGGTGGGATGGGAGTGCTAGATATTTTATGTGTGATTTAAGAATGGCATATTCGTAGCCCGTAGGATTATAGTCAAATCCAAATGAAGAAGAAACAAAATAGATCCAAATCTGACACTTAAGTCTGACGAGCTACTATTCATAAGATGAATTTCCTAAGCTAAAATATGAAATAACTACGTACAGAAGAGATAAATAGTCTTAAACGATGTCATAAATAGATCGATATAAGTACGAAAGCTGAGTAAAAGGATAAGTATATCCATACAACCTAAAATATATAAGTCATGAAGCTATTAATATCGGACTACAAAGTATGAGATGCAAATCGATAAAGAAATGTAGCAAGTCCATTATAGGAGAAGCAACAACCATGATTAAATGATGGCTCACCTCAACTGAAGCGACCGGAAAAGCTGAAATCAAGGTTAACTATCTAATCACCACCTATACTCCTTGCGCACACTCAAACAGCAACAAACGTGAGTCTAAAGACTCAACAAAATAATTAACACGCACTCTCAGTTTATCCCTGAGGCAAATCTTAAAAATTGTTGATAATGCATAAAAGCATATAAGGCATTACAAGAGTAATATACGAATACTGAGCTGAATTTGAAATCATGGTATACAAACAAGTATTACATGAATATACTGAATCTAAAATCTGTTCCCAGGACACAATTACACTACAACAAATAAGGTTTGTTGTGACGATTATTGTGGCACCCATGGAGTCGCCACGAAAAGTAGGGTTTCTGTGGCGACAAAATTTTGACGCAACAAAACTTGATACTCTTAGCGGCAGTGCTACAAAAGTGAGTTTTCTGTGGCGACTAAATGTTTGATTTAATAACTAGTTCCACATTAATTTTATTTATGTATTAGTTAATACTAAAGGTTGTTTAACTGATCAAGTGCAGATAGACACAACGTTATTAGTACTACATTAAGCTGCAATATATATCTTGCAAGGCTCTTTCAGGTCAAATACAAGTCTGAAATTCTCATCTGATGTGTTGCTAACTGATTTTGCACATGTAAGTGATGCATTATATTATTTATTGTAGAATTGATCACAACTTTTTTAGCAATACCTCTTATTAACCATTGAAGATAATGAGGACTTTCATCATATATACTTTGATAAAGTTAGAGCTCTACTCTTTGTCTATATATGCAATGGTAGTTATACATTTCTGTAATTAGTCTAGCAAAATGTAGCAACACAAAGATTGGAAGCATTAGCTACATAGGTCTTTCAAGAACACAAGATATAGCAGGTCACTAGTTGTATCAACTAGGCTTTCAACAATATGGAATACCATAATTTATTTTGATTCTCTGCTTGTTTGCAAAGATAATTTCTAATCTCACTAAAGTGTTATAGATTTGAGAAAAATGTGATGAGTACTCAACACCTTAATGTCGATAAGTTTTTGAATTATATATCTCGGATGTCATAAAAAGGATACTATCTGTTGTTTTTGTTACTGGAGTTGTGCATTCCATAAGTCTTACCTTGTATACAAGTTGATATATATGGACTTTAGTTGGATTTGACATGTACTTCATTGATGTGTTATAAATGAAATGTTAAAATGATCCTTCTCATTTTTTTCTTAAAATTGCAGGAATAATTAAGGTCTTTAATAAGGGAAATGATGTTGCCCAAGAAGTTCGAAGATTTTCCTTCTTTTTGTTTTTCATGTGTATACAACTAAAATGTGTATTTTGAGTGTCTTATACTTTTTGAATAGAGTAAATGGTAATGAAGAAGTTCCTATGCCATTTTATTTAGATGTATTTAGTGGTGTTTGTTACATGTTAATGTTGTTATAAATTAGTAGGATACGATAGTTAATTATTTTTTTTCAATAAAAAGAGCTTTGTGACGACTATACTTGCCATAGAAAATGAACTTTTGTGGCGATGGTAGAAAGGGTTAAACTTTTTGTGACAGTTGGTGGTTTATCGCTACTATAAGTTATTTGGGTGATTACATATGGTACTATAACAGTACACAAATTCAATGAGACAGTAGCCCAAACTATCAACTGGTATTAATAAGACTTGAAGTACAATTACAATTAAAATAGCACTCTTACAACAGAAATTGCATAAAAGTAAAGTAACGAGGAATAGGTACTAGAAGGGGATGAGAAGATAGACCAAAGAAGGAGATGAGATGCCAGAAGAATGAGAGATGAGAAATACAAAATTGCCTTGGCACATAATTCACATAGTCTACTGAGAGTGATACCCTTTATTATTTATTGTGTCATTAGCTTGGATACCAAATTAGCCTTTGTGAGGGCCTGGCCTAATTGCTACTTCTTAGCCCGATATCCATTTGCGTGACACCCTTGTTGGCAACCGTATTGGCTTGGGTTAGATTCATAACAGGTACATATTTATCCATGTCTTTCCCTATCTTTCAAAGTGAAAATATTTACCCACAATTCTACTTGGGTTTCTATAACTCTAGCATCTACCTCTAATTGAATACCCTTCGGGTCTGATAGAGTATGTTCATCTGAAAAGATGATAAAGTGGACTAAACACTCAAACGATACCACATCTTGTCTGCTCATCTGCTACAAATATCTAACTAAGCGAAAACATACTAAAATACTCTTACTTTCATTTATTAGACATTCGAAAACTATATACGTTAAATCATGTTTTCCGCTCATATGAGCTAAATGATTTGAATGCACATAACATCACCTATAATATGCTTTTTATGAAAGGTGAGAAATTAATCTAAGAGTTTAAGCCTAACTAGCTTGATTTACTATAGTCAAACCTCACTTGATCAAATGCCAAAGTCCGCTCAAACGAGCTATGATAGTCTCAATCTATTCAAATTCATTATTATTAATGGGTTCAAATTAGTCTAGGGAAACTATTCCCATAATTTTAGGATAGCTCGGATCAAAGTCAACTTTTGGTCAACTCAAACTTGATCCTCGGGTCAACGGTTTAAATTTCACACTCACCAACTAAACATGAGAAAATAAGTAAGAAACCAATATATTTTTCATAAAATTTATACCAAACACACCCTATAAGCCACTGGAATATTAGACTTAAAGAGTTAAAAAAAATATATTCATTTTTAAACGAACAATAAATAAAAGTAAGACATACAAATTAAAATAAATGGAGTAATATTTTTGAGAAATTTTATTAATTGATCACAAAGTTACAATAACATACTGGTGATTCTGAAAATTATGGAATGAGAAAGTTGGCTACAAACATAGACTGGTAGTTATTGCATATGTACTCGAACAAAACCATGTTGGCTTCTGACTGGTGAGCTATCAAGTACTGTGACATTAAAACATCCTATCCCATTGGATAATGAAAGCTACATTCTCCAGCATCAACTAATGAATGCACATGTAATATCCCAATCCCTAGCACATATATTGCGAAGTGGAACCAGTAGTATTTTGAGTTTATGAGTTCTGAATTATTAAAAAAAAAAGAATTTATTAAATTTTCAATGAATTATTTATAGGGGTTTCTATGAAAATATACCACTGCCAAAAGTTTTTTCAAGAAAAAAATAGCCGCATGTATACCGCATGTATATTCAATGTATATGTAATGTATATGCATGTATAACTGCAAAAAATAATTTTTAAAAAATAATCGCATGTATACCGCATATATACCGATGGCCATTACGGGAAAACTTTAGTCAAATGACCATTTTAGGTAGTAAATTATAAGTGTGCTATTTTTTGTGTAAAAAATTTAACGCAATGGCCATTTTGTCTAATTTTTCCTTATTTATACATAACAAGTTAATTTTTAAATAAAAAATTAGGGCCGAAACTATTGAATTCTATCGAACCCGTAGACAGAATTGTAGCTCCACCCATCATATATCATACTCTAGTAACAATAAATTAGAGGAAGACTGCATATAGCATGCTGGTTGCTTTGGCTCATTTTTTAGCCATCCGGTATCTAAAGTATATTGATTCAACTAATCTGATGTAACACTCCAAGTTTTTTGGGCTAAGATTTACAATTTTTCTAAGTTTGTAGTTGAATCTGAACCCAATGAATCCTATTGTTCCTCAGTGTCGAGATCAATTCGTATGTGTGGGAAGTGCTACGGATGTGAATTAGAGTCTTAAGGAACCTCTAACACAAGTTAAGTTGAAAGCTTCTCTACCGGCTAAGTTTTCGTATAACTTTCTAACTAGGGTCAACTTCAAATGATCATAACTCCTAGAATATAAAGAGTTAGGTGTCCTATGACCCACCAAATTAAAGGTCTTCGAGTTTTCTTTCCAACGCCACCAACCGCGCATTAATCCGAGTGTGGAGTAAAACATTATGACCAATTTACCAAGAAGACGTCAGTTTGCCTGAGGCTGACGACTCGGCGTGACGAACCGTCACACTTGTGATGATTCGTCAAGCAAGTCGTCAGCCTTAACCAGAAAGACCAAAATTTGGTCATTCTTGACGTTTCTAGTGACGACTCATCAAGGTTCTGACGGTTCGTCACCTGAACCGTCAGACAGACCCGTTCTACACTGTTTACTTATTTTCAAGGTTTTTTTTGGTCTTTTCCCACTATGTTAACATCAAAACTACGTCGTTTCGACCTACCTAAACCTGATATTAAGCCTAAACTACCCAAAATCCCTCGTTCACTCAGATATCGATTGTCTCTTAATAAAAAAATAGAACAAAAACGATTCTTTTGTTCTCCAAACTCTCAAGAACCCTAAGGAGCAAGGGACTCAAAGTTTAAGGTTTTCTTCAAGTTTCTTCCTCAAACTCCAAGATCAAGGTATGTAAAGTAAATTCTTCAGTGTGGGAATCATGTTCTCCCCATAACCAAGTTCAATTTTAGTTTCAATCCACGAATCAAGTTAGGGTTTTTGAGAAGTCAAGATCCTTACGTTTAATTCCTTATCTCTTGATACAAATCTTTGAATATTCTATGCTTATTATCAGAAATTCTATGAATTTGGATTCTCTTCCCTGGATTAATTTTTAGTTCATGTCTATTGAATTTTCCAAGAATCTTTGTGAATTTCCTCTTATGAATTTGAAAGTCTATTTGATGTTTTAAAGGATTATTTACGTTTTTTCTGAAAGTTTGTTTAAAAGTTACAAGTTTAAGTTTATGAAAAGTTTACAAAGAATCTTTATGTTATTATCATGTCTTGAAAAGAAAAAAAGGCTATCGTATCTTGAAAGTTAAAGCAAGTTATAAAGATTTAGAGCCAAGGCTCACAAAGATAGATATGTTCATGATACGATATTTTGAGTCAAGCATGATTTTTAAAAAGTGTTTTAAGATCTATGTTATGAGCATATAGTATGTTTTGGGAAGACTATTTAGCACCGAGATGGGTATGGGTTTAGACAACACATGCCCCAAAACTACGTTGCCACCGTAGGATAGGATCGTCCGCAAATAGGGCGACTCCTCTATTATTTATAGCCTTCGGGCTCAACTTTGGGATCCCTAGATTATGTTTCATCTTATGCCCCGGCAAGGTATAAGGTGGCTCTGTCAACGAGGGCAAGTCGTTGGGTTCTGGCAACGTGGACAAGACGTTGTACTCCATGATGCTCACATGGTTTATATCGGTTAAGAGAAACTCTCCAAAAAGAAAACTTACTTATTTTAAGATAATATATGATTGGACGAGGCCACTAGTTTAAAGAGAGTTTTTATGAAGCATTATTTTTTTAAGTTTTGTCCAGACTTCAGTTATTCAGATTTCAGTTTCAGATTTAGCTTTAAGAAAATATTTTAAGAAAGTTTTACTTATTTTAATTTAAGTTTCAGCACTCAGGTCAGTAATTCTTATTTTCAGTTATTTAGCTCTATCTATGGATATATTATTCATGTCTCAGGTTTTCAGTTTTATCAGTTCAGATTTTAGTACTATTTCACTTTACTGCTTTGCGCTTTGCATACCAGTACATTCAAAGTACTGACACCTCTTTTTGGCGCTACATCATTGGGCGATGTAGCCCCCAGCTTTCAGATATGCATGTTTCTGAGTAGACTCTTCAGTAGGCTATGCCATCAGCTTGAGTGAGTTCTCATTATTCTCGAGGACTTAGCAGTATTCCATTCATCAGCTTGTTTTGTTACATAAAGGTAGTTGTACTTAGAATGTAGTAGAGCCTTCATAGACAGAGTCAAGTAAAGTCAGTTGTAACCAGTTTTTAAACCTTTTATTATTTCAGTTAATAAAAATTTACATTATTTTATTTAATCTTTTTTTTTAGATTAGCCCATGTTTTTCAGCTTCCGCAATTTATTTCATTAAAAGTTCAGCTTTATAAATTGTATGCCAGACCAAGTGGTTCTCTCGGGCCATTCGTGGTTTCGGATGCCGGTTACGTCCAGGGTGTAGGCTCAGGGCGTGACATTTGAATTCACGTCATACAGGGCCACTGAAGACGAAGCATTATCTATTGCTAGAAGTTTATTCCTTCCTAGTGCTCGAACCCGAGATCTCTGATTAATGATGAGTTTGGCTACAGAGCTGATGCTGGCAATGTTGGGGATATTGGCTGTTGCTTTACGTCCATGGTTATTCAGATTTGTAGTAAAGGTGGCAGATTATATAAGGGGAGCCATGTCTCAGATTTCCAGGATAAATTTTTCTTCTCTTCTCTCTGTTTATGGTCCTCATCAATATACTGTCCTTGCACATGTATATTAGTAGTATATATTGTATATTACTTCTAATTTGTTCTAATAAAGTCATGTGCTTATCAGCCACTTAATTACCCTTCCTTGCATCTATATTTTCCGATGAAGAACGTGTTTAGTATTCTCCCAGTCTTAATTTATGGGACAAAGTTTGAATAGGCATAGATGATAGTGGTTGAATAAGGATATTATGAACGAGATTCAAAATATAAAGATATAAACATATACGTGGTCAAGAAATTTCAACATACAATATATATATATATATAAAGAGTAGTTTTAACTTTATATATATATATATATATATATATATATATATATTGTAATTTTTCAATGAATAGGGTTCAGATGAATCCCTTGCAGTACCTTAGCTCCGCCTGAGAGAAAAAGATTAATTTTTTTTTGAAAGCCGTGATCATAACTATGCCATAATATTTATGTGATTATAGAAAACGTATCAAGCGGGATAAAATCTTTAGCTTTAATAAGTACTACTATTCCTACATTTTCTGATAGTATAATCGATTATATGATGTTCTCTTGAAGTAATAAGAAATATATGTTTAAAAGGTCTGTAACAGTTGAAGTCGAGAGATTCCTAATATTTGTGTGTATGGCATAAAAGAATCTTATTGAGAATAAAATGATAAATTTAAGTTAAATTATTTTCTAATTGAGAAAATTATTGTTCTTTTGAAACGGAACAAAAAGAAAATATTACCACCTAATTAAATCGGAACAAAGGAAATAGTAAGGATAAACTCAGAATACCTAAACTTATCAACTTCTAGGAAACTTATCAACTTTTATTTTCAATTGATAAGTTTCCTAAACTACGAATAAGGGTTGTGGTGGAGTGGTAAGTACTCATTCATCCTTAACCAAGAGGTCTCGGGTTTGAGCCCCCTTGGGTACAGAGTCGCCTTTGTTAGGAAGCGCTTTACCCCCCAATATGGAACTTTCCGATGCGAATCCGGATTTAGTCAGGCTCCAATACGGGTATCGGACACCAAAAACCAAAAAAAAAAAAAAAAGTTTCCTAAACTGGACTACTGGAGTGGCCTTTATACTTAAATCTCATATTTACGTCATCCTTCTATTGTCAACGAATAAAATAACTAATAAAGGAAATATATGTATGAGGTGTGTATTTGATTTCTTGGTTTAATTTTGTATTATTAAGTTTTGATTTTTTGATTTTTGATTTTGAAAAAGTGCAACCTAATCTAAACCAAAAAAAAATAGTTTGGTTCAGTTTTAATTTTCTCTTTTCGGTTTTGCTTTTTTCAGTTTGATTATGTCAATAATTAATAACATAATAAAAGTTATATTTGCATACGAAAAAAGTAAAAATTATATACAAGGAGATGTAATAATATTGAATCTCTTAAATATACTTTCTAATATAAGTCACAGGTAAAACTATAAAACACAATACCAAACCCAACAGTGATGCCACACATCAGGGACGGAGCTAGCTTGTGGCCAAGGGATTCAGATGAACCCCTTTCAGTGAAAAATTATATTATTTATACATGATTAAAATTATTTCTTATGTATATATATAGAAAATATTAACCCCTTCGACTAGTTCATGTATTTACTTTTTCGATTTTGAACTCCCTTAGTAACAGGTCCTGGCTCCACCACCGCCATACATGCCCAATTGCCATTATTAGTTAATGAAATTTGAGTTCTCTATTTCACATCTCAATTAAGAGAAGCAGATATGGATACTTTTTGATGAAAGAGTAAAGTAATGTTTTACCGTACTTATGCCCTAATACCCTAATAAAAAAGGCAATAGTTAAAAATGGCCAAAAGTAGTAAACTCAAACTCTAATTCTAAACCTATATATATTGGGGTTTTCGATCTCAATTTTTTTTTTTAAAATCCGAAATTAAACCCAAAAAAGTAAAATTTTATTTCGAAACCAAAACAAAAAAACTAAAAAATCAATCCAAATTAAAATCTGATTTGATTTGTTTTAAGTTTTTGGTTTAATCCGAATAATGTGTATTATATGGTCACCAAATAAAGATAAGTATATTTTTAAGGGATATTTATCTGACAAAACAAACTTCAGTCCTCTAATTATTCTTTATAATAATAGTCTTAAAAAATTATCAAATATAACTATGAATTTTATAGCAAATCCTAAAGGGTCGTTTGGTTGGAAACAAGTTATCCCGGGATTAATTATCCCGGAATTAGTTATCCCGGGATAACTTATCCCACCATATATATGGGATAACTTATCCCTTCACTATGGTATAAGTGGTGGGATAAGTTATCCCAAACTTAGCAACCAAACAAGAAACTAAAATTTATCCCTAGACTATTTATTTTATCCCAGGACTATTTGTTCTTATCCCTCACACCAAACGACATATAACCTATCACATGCCCCTTCCCTTTCCCTAGTCTTCTTGTGGTTTTTTTCCCCTCCTCTTCCTCCACTTCTTTTTCTTCTTGAGTGACAAAAAGAGAAAACTTCCTTTCATTCTCATTTCTCATTTGTACTTCTTCCAACGAAAGCTTCAACTAAAGCTTCGAATAAGGATCAAAATCGCCATTATGGGAGACCTCGACGTTAACCTCGACCCCTTCCCTTTTCCTTCCTTCTCCGATTAATAACCATTTGAATTGGACTAGAAAGTCCATCAAGTTTTTCTTCCTCTTAGGGCGAAGGGGAGCCTCTTTGACAATTTGGAAGAAGAGAGGCCAAACAGAGCTTCCACAAGGACGAATGAAAGCAAAATTTTACCTTGTGGTTGTATCTGGATTTGTCGATTGCTATTGCTTTAGACTTGCGCATTTTTTTCGGTGACCTTCCTCAATTTTGCCAGGGATTGTCATTGCTCGGCTCTCCTGGCACTATTGCTTGTATCTTGTGATTTTTAAAGGTGTAGCTAAATTATAGATGTGTGTATCTGAAAAAGGGTTTGAGTTGTATCAGTGTATCCAACAAAATTGAGTGCTTTGTTAATCCCTCCAAGCGAATGTTGTGTCGATCTGAAATTTTTCTTGGGTTATATCAGTGCATCCACTAAATTTAAGAAAGTGTTTTCAACAAAAATGAGTATTTTATTAATTCCTCCAAACTAATGTTGTATCTGATACAAAGCGCCTTGCCCTAAAATCACTGTATCTAGCAAAATGTGAAAGTATTAATGCAACTAAGTTGAGCAAATAGATATGGTGTATCCAATTAAATTGAGCGAATAGATATAAGAAAATTGAGCAAACAGATACAGTGAAATTGTTGTATCAGTGATACAACGCGAATTTTAAAAGGTTATATTTGAAATACAAAAATGAATTTCAAAACTATTGTCACGTATCATAATTATTAAAAATATAGCTATATATGATAAATTAACACCAAAGATTAGGATGGGAACTTTAAAAGAACTAAATATAAAGCCCAACATAACACATTGCACTAATGTAGTTACATTCACATAGCCAAATTTTTTAGCAGTAATGTTTATACACTCATTATAAAAAATGAAAAAAACTTTTGCCTATAAGTCTGAAGGAATTTATTTTGGAAAAACATTTTTACCATGTAAGACATACCCAAGCATTATGTAGAAGTTGGTGATCACCATTAATGATCTTAGTAGATCATACAGAAACAGTTTAGGAAGAAAGAAGTAGAAGAAGAAGAAAGAAGAAGAAAGAAGAGAAAGAAGAGAAAGAAGAGATAGAGGAAAGGAATCAGAAGAGAAATAAGCAAAGTGAATATTGTATTAGATGATCTGTTCTCTAAGTGATTACATTGTGATATATATATACTCATAGGCTATAGGCTCCTACTCAGGTTACTTGTAACTAACTGAGCTGAGTTGGTTGTAACAGTATTAACTAACTTTTTAACTAACTCTTAGCTACTTAGCACAACAGCTTCTTAGAACTAGTTGAAGGACTAATCTCTGACTTAACCACTCTCAATACTCCCCCTCAAGCTAGGTGGTGAGAAGATATTGAATAAGCCTAGCTTGGAACTTAGGTAGAGATGTTGATCCTTGTTTAGCCCTTTGGTAAGAATGTCAGCAGGTTGTTCTTTGGTGTTGATGTACTCAACTCTCACAAAGCCTTGTTGCAGCTTTTTCCATATAAAATGACAGTCTATCTCAATGTGTTTTGTCCTTTCATGAAACACAGGATTGGAAGCAATTTGTAGTGCTGCTTTGCTATCATAGTAGATGGTTGCAGGTTGTTTCAACTCAAGTCCAATTTCCTTTAGTAATCCAAGTAGCCATACTAGCTCTGCAACAGTTGAGGCTAGGCTTCTGTATTTAGACTCAGCATCCTATTTTTTCAAGGGTTTCATAATTGGACCTTGAACCCCTTTCACCTGAGCTTCTAGAGATTGTAGTTTGTTTCTTTGATTTCCAAGACACCACTGAGTCTCCAACTTTGATCAAAAAACCAGTTACAGATCTCCTTGTTTGAGGGCAAGCTGCCCAGTCAGCATCACAGAATGCTGTGATATTGTCCTGTATATTGCTTGATAGTAGTAAGCCCTGGCCAGATTGATTCTTGATGTACTTAACTATTCTTTAAGCAGCTTCCATATGTGATTTCCTTGGTTGCTAAAGGAATTGACTAAGATTCTGAACACTGTATGAAATATCAGGTCTTGTGACAGTAAGGTATATAAGTTTACCAATGAGCCTTTGGTATGGACCTTGATCAGATAGGACCTCATCATCTGTGAGAAGTTTTCCACCAACATGTTCATCATATTCTCTTGTAGTTAGTATCAAGCTATTGTCAATAGGAGTACTTGAGGGTTTAGCACCTGATAATCCTAGCTCAGAAATCAGTTCTAATGCATATTTTCTTTGGTGCATTAGAATTCCTTGTTTTGATCTTGCAAATTCCAGTCCTAAAAAGTACTTGAGTTCACCCAAGTCTTTC
The DNA here is from genome assembly GCA_003996215.1 of Jaltomata sinuosa. Lineage (NCBI taxonomy): Eukaryota > Viridiplantae > Streptophyta > Magnoliopsida > Solanales > Solanaceae > Jaltomata > Jaltomata sinuosa. The sequence goes on from QJPP01000040.1 coordinate 1,174,491, forward strand.
ATTTTGAATGCTTGTTGTAGTGCCTTTTTTGTATCTTCTATCAATTCTAACTTGTCACCTGTTATGAGCATATCATCTACATAGATGAGTACTATAGTGATGCCTTGATCTGTCTTCTTGGTAAGTAGAGAATAGTCATATTGACTTTGCTGTAAACCAAAGTTTAGTAGTGCCTCAGTAAGCTTAGCATTCCATTGTCTTGGAGCTTGTTTGAGCCCATATAGAGAGACTTTGTGAGTCTACATACTGCATTCTCCCCCTGGCTCACAAAACCTTGAGGCATATCCATGTAAATCTCATCAGTAAGATCACCTTGTAAGAAGGCATTATACACATCCATTTGGTGTATATGCCATTGTCTAGATGCTGCCATGGATAATACTGATCTTACAGTAACCATTTTCACCACAGGAGAAAAAGTCTCTTGGTAGTCTATCCCCTCCTTTTGGCTATAACCTTTAGCAACCAGCCTTGCTTTTAGTCTCTCAACTTCACCATTTGCTTTGTATTTCACCTTGTAAATCCACCCTGGTAACTGTACCACATCCCATGTATGATTGTCTTGTAGTTTTTTTACTTCAGCTTGCATTGCTTCCATCCACCTTGGATCTTTAGATGCTTCAGCAAATGACTTTGGTTCAGAAGTAGATGAGAAAGTTGTAAGAAATGCACTATAGTTAGATGATAGATGATCATAGGAGATATAGTTAGCTAGAGGGTAGAGAGAGTTGTCCTGATTAAGACTTAGTGACACAAAGTCTTTCCACCATATAGGTGGTTGAGTTCCTCTAGTAGATCTTCTGGGTGGCACAGTAGTAGTTCTTGCCATGGTAGGAATAAGCTGATCATTGTTAAACCTGACTTGGTCAGTGGTTGCCTCAGTGCATGTTGGAGCATTGTTCTGAGGAGCATGACTTTGAGGGGTGTCATTGCTTCTTCTAGTATTGCTTGGTGCAGATATAGAGATCTTCTCTATGTGATCCTCCATTTGAGGCATCATATTATGAACGAACACTGGATTTTCTACAGTTAGCCCTTTGAATGGAAACTCAGACTCTTTAAAGAAAGTATCTCTGTTGACAAAAAAAACTTTATTAGTTAGATCATATAGAATATATCCTTTTTGGGTGTCAGAATATTCCATTTACACAGAAGACCTTGTCCTAGATTGCATCTTATCAGTTTCAGTCATATTCTTTGCATAGCATAGGCATCCAAGGACTCTTAAGTGACTTAAGGTAGGTTGTTTGTTATACAGTTTTTCATATGGAGACATATTGATCATAGATGAGTGTAGCCTGTTAATTAAGTTTACAGAGGCTTGCACACAATAACCCCAAAACTTAAGTGGGATGTTAGCCTGTAGTCTAAGGGCACTTATGACCTCTAATTTGTATCTATGTTTCCTTTCTACAGTACCATTCTGCTGAGGTGTGTATGGGCATGACCTTTGATGAATTATTCCTAGTTTGTTAAATAGAGCAGAACATATGTCATTAACAAATTCAGTGCCATTATCCAACCTTATAACTTTTACTGTTTTATTGAATTGAGTCTTAACATACTGTATAAACACAGGAATAACAATACATGCATCTGATTTCATTTTCAAGAGATATATCCAAGTCATTCTTGTATAGTCATCAACAATAGTCAAGAAATATTTATTACCATCAAAAGTTGGAATTTTATATGGTCCCCATACATCCATATGAACAAGATCAACGCTATTAGTAGACATACTAGTACTGCTAGGAAATGGTAATCTACATTGTTTAGCACATGGGCAAACTTCACACTTCTTGACAGCTTCAACTATATTTTGATATTTCATAGGTAGCATTCTATTTAAAGTGGTACTAGATACATGGCCTAATCTTTTATGCCATAGAGATATATTAGCTTCACTAAAAGACACTACCCCTTTAGCAGATAGGGTGATTGCTATTATTTTTCCAGTAGATTGATTGACTAATAGGTACAGCCCATCACATTCTTTACCAATCTCCTTCACCTTCCCACTTGAGAGATCTTGAAAAACACAGAAGTTAGGATAAAAAGCAGCTACACAGTTCAATTCTTTTGTAGCCTGTGAGACTGTTACTTTATATCTAAATTGAGGTGGTAAGAACACATTGTTCAATGTGCTCTCATTAGAAATGGAGCTTGAACCAGTGTGAGTTACTAGAGCATTATCTCCATTTGGTAACTGGACCTTTTTTGGGTCTGAGTTTTCTCTAATGGATGCCTTGTTGAGCATATCCATGTCAGATACCATATGGTTTATTGCCCCAGTGTCAATGATCCATTGCTTTAGAATTTTTTTGACACTAGGAAGGCCTTGTACTTAGTTATACCTGACTGATTACCTGCTACATCAGCTGAGGGTACTGGAGTGTCATTAGGATTCAATTGAGTCTTGCTCAGTAGTTGAACAATCTGCTCATATTGAATTTGAGTGAAGGCACAAGCTCCAGTCTGCATGATGTTTCTGTTCTGCACTGAGCCTTGATCCCATCCTTCTTGCACCTCATGACTACCTGGATCACTTGCTCTTTCTGTATATGCATTGTGAGCAGCAGATGGTCCAGTTCTGTAGTGAGATGGACCTGTTGATGGACTTGCTCCCCCTTTCTTCTTGAACCTAGAGTCTACAGGATATCCCACTAATTTGTAGCATATATCCTTTGTGTGTCCCTTCATCTTGCAGAACTCACAGAACAAGTTATAGTTCTTTTTGAACTTTGAGTTTGTTGTTTTTGTGTACATAGAAATGTGGTCATGACCATTAGTAATAGGAACTGCGCCAAGAATACCAGCAGAAGATCTTGATGCCATAGATTTTTGAGATTCATCACTTATGACCATAACATATGCCTGATTCACTGAGGGCAAGGGAGTCATTATCAGAATCTGACTCCTTGCTTGTATGTAATTATTATTGAGTCCCATAAGGAATTGATAGAGTTTTTGCCTTTGCAGATACACCAAGAAGTCTTTGGACTTGTCACAGTTGTAGCTAGGTGGATGTCACGACCTCATTTCTCGGTCATGATGGCACCTACAACCCCCGGTAGGTGAACCAATCCCTGTAGCCCAGAACAGCTAGTAATGGGCTACTATCTAACAAATAAGAGAACAAGACGAATAAAATAGATAATATGAATGTAAATATATACAAATGCGGAAAACTAAACCAAACCCCAAGACCTGGTATCGTAGTACAGAGCCAAACTACATACATGGAGTACAAGTAAACTAAAACTATATATACAGATGTCTCTGAATGGAAATAGAGTACATGCAGCAAAAGATAAACTAAAGCTAAGCTCCGATCGCCAAGAGCTCACCCTCAGCCTGAAGTAGTCTCCAACAGATCTCCAAGCACGAATCACAACGGTCTAACGGCGATGGCCCACGCAAGGATCTGCACCCAAAGATGCAGGGGGTAGGGGTGAGCACCAAATGCGAAGCATAAGGTACCCAGTAGGTATCATAGGCCGACTGGGCACATATAAGATAAAAGCGCAGTAATAGACAGAATAGAAGCAAGTAGTCACAGAAATCAACGAAAAGGTACACAGGAACTAGCCCAGAGGGAAAACAACAGAACCACATGTGAGGCTAGTAAGCAGAATATACACACCATAGGCACAGGTGAAAGTAAGAAACAACGCACCTGGGGTCCTTGCAATAACAGTGTATACAAAATAGTTACGGATGGACGTATACCGGTAACCTCAAGTTAGAAGAAGGAGAAAGAGTAATGATAGGCATGCTCAGAGACATGAATCAAACTAAACTAATCATATCAATCTCAAATCCAGAAACTAACAGTCTAGCAGTAACCAATTTCATACTTAACCGTAACAGGGAACAATTCTGTAAGTAAATAGCAAAATTCTACCTACAGTCCCCCGGCCGCCCATACAACCGAGGAACACAAACAAGTGGAAAAAAAACCCTCCGGCATCCCATACTACCGGAGCGTACAATCAACAAACAACAAACAAGGGTGGAACCTCAAACCAGTGTAATATATGATGCATGAAGATCTGCAAGTGCCAAGTATCTTGTATGTACCTCCTCCGGCGCGCGAGCCGCCAGCAGGTAGGTCATGGAAGGACTTGCCCGTATACCTCTAACTCCCCCGATACCCCTCCACCGGCACACGCAGCCGTAGCCCCTGGCCCGGATGGCAAGGTCTATGGAGGTCCCAGACCCCATACTAAATCTCAGTATCAGAACATGTATCAAGATAGAGACCCAGTCTCGATATCAAGATAGAGACCCAGTCTCGAATATGCATGCCCAGACCCTGTCCAGGACTAAAAATAGTAGGAAAATATCTCAAAAACCCCTCCAAGGGTGCCGGGCATAACCGGGTCTAAACAGCAAAAAGTCATCTCATGTGCTCGGTCCAACGAAGGCTAAAACTATCTCAGGTAGTAGGAAACTCATCTAGCACTCCCGCCCTGCCTGGAAATCTAGTGATAATCGTAAAACTATGATTTAAACCACAAGTGAAAATCAAGCAATTTCCAAAATTTCATTTCCATCAAAAGACGCCCCCCCGGGCCATTGCAAGGTTTAGAAAACAGTGTCAGTAGGCCCGAAGCCAAAACCACTGTAAAACATCGATAAAACCTCTTTATATGCATGGAAATGATATGATCACACACAACAATAGCTGCCCCACAGCTTACAATCAACCTACCGACCCTGCACAGGCCCACAGCTACTCAGCAAGCATAACCAGCCTAGAAGGATAATTCTATGCCCGGGACTCGCGGACATTCCCAAAATCCCACCTTCTATGTTCCAGAGTCAACAAGGCCTCGCAGGACCACAAGGGTAAATAAAATATATCGGCAAATACTACAAACAACGGAGGAACAAAAGTAGGCGGACATGAATAAAGCGGTCAAGGTCTGTGGTACCAACCTAATAAACCAACCCAAGGATGCCCATTAATACAATTTTATTTTATATATACGGAGTCTGGGGAAATTAAACCGTAACCTACCTGTCGTCCGACGACAAGCTGCTGGAACACGATGTCCAAGCTCGAACCACTCCGAGAAAATCCAAAACTAAATCGGAATCGGATTCGGATTTGGGACGGAATAACTTAACGTAGATAATTGATTTACTTTATCAATATATCTTTCGCACAAGCAAAACATTCCACGTGAATGAGTATTTTAAACAATGTGCAAAGTTGTTTGCAACAGTGATATACATATATGTATATTCACTATTCAGCAAGTCAAATGCTTAATTAAATATCATCCAACATGCAACTTTATCAATGTTGCCACTAACCTCAATAAGGAAATCCCACCACATGGTTGCTGCCTTACTTCACTTCCACGTGGAAGTGAAGGTGGCAACCAATCCGTCCCGCTAAGTATATATTCGGGTATTGTATAAATTCGTGATATAATAAATATAGTATTTTAAATATACCATAATTATTAGACAATCATTTCCAATAAAACCTACTATATTATAATAATAAATTTTAATATAATTAAATTTACTATCTCCGTTAAAATATTACGGAGTATAAAAACTTTATAAAATAAATACTTAAACCATTAAAATATTTTGAAAAGGCAATACTAATATAGTTTTTACCAAATTCAACTTTTAAATAATTATTTCAAATACACGCACGATGCTAATGAAGTTCTTAAGTTTAGGCTCGTAATTCGCCTACGCACGATTTTGATATTCAAGAATTATCTCGGGATCCTCCCTTATATTTTATCACTGTTTCGGAACTGAAATGGCATTTTAAAACGTAAAATTGAAGCTTAAATCGGGTTAAACCCGACCCGATTCGCGACCCGGTTCGCAACCCGTTTTCTGCCAGACAGTCCGCGGTAAAACAGTCATAACTCTTTACTCCGAGATTATTTGGACGTGCGGTTTTGTGCGTTGGAAACTAGACTCGTAGACCTTCGATTTGGTATTTCGGGGGACTTCTAACTCTTTATATATTGGGAGAAAAGCCCCGACATATTTGACCCAAAGTTCAGAAAATTGTTAAAGGTCTTACGATATCTTTTGTCGATTTGCTTGACTTCAAAACTTATACGTGGAAATGACCGGAAGGGTCATTACAGTGGAGGAACTATTGCCTCTAATTCTACCCATAGTTCTTTCAGCTTAGTAAAATACACAGCCACAAATAATGATCCTTGCACTAATGTTGCGATTTCCTTATGCAAGTTAAAGGTTCTCGAACCATATAATTTGTCAAACTTTTCTCTCAGATCCTCCCAGACTTCACAAGCAGTAGTAGCATAGATCATTCCCCCAAGTAAGTTGCTAGACACTGTGTTCATCAACCAAGATTGGACTATAGCATTACACCTTTCCCACTGATATCCCAATTCTTGACTAAAATCCTCTTTCTTCCAAGAACCATCAACAAAACCAAGCTTATTTCTTCCTAAGAGAGCAATTCTCAAGTATTTGCTCCACAAAGAGTAATTTTCAGGACCAGTCAATTGTAAAGAAATCAATGAGATACCACTTACATCACCATGATGCAGATAGAGAGGATGTCTATGATCCAAGGCTTGACCAACTCCATGACTTGTCTGGCCGTTAACAGTTCCCAGTTGTGTGACTCCAATTCCATTTCCAGTAGTATTTTCAATATCCATTTCTGATTGTGAACTTGAATTGATGAGTCAAATTAAATCTACTATTAACCTTCTTCAGGAATTACAACCTTAGGTTTTGAACAGAACCAGAATCTCTATTATTTCTTAGAGAACAAGAACATACAAGAACTTCGAAAGAATTTCTTCGATCGATCTCGAAGTAGATACGGAAGCTGTAGCATATCTTTACTGCTATGATACCATGTAGAAGTTGGTGATCACCATTAATGATCTTAGTAGATCATACAAAAATAGTTTAGGAAGAAAGAAGTAGAAGAAGAAGAAATAAGAGAAAGAAGAGATAGAGGAAAGGAATCAGAAGAGAAATAAGCAAAGTGAATATTGTATTAGATGATCTGTTCTCTAAGTGATTACATTGTGATATATATATACTCATAGGCTATAGGCTCCTACTCAAGTTACTTGTAACTAACTGAGCTGAGTTGGTTGTAACAGTATTAACTAACTTTTTAACTAACTCTTAGCTACTTAGCACAACAGCTTCTTAGAACTAGTTTAGGGACTAATCTCTGACTTAACCACTCTCAATACATTATGGTTAGGCAAATATATTACTGTATATGATTTTCGGGTGATCAATATTATAAATAATTATATATAAATAATTTGATGGTTTAACAATTTGTTTACCATACGTACTAACCACAAAGAAAAAATAAAACCTTCTAAACATATCAAATGTAATTGAACAAAATATTTTGGGTAACAAACAGGGTCACTATTAAAGCTTCTACTCCCCATGAAATTAGTTAACACATGAGATTAATTTATCCTAATAATTCCTAATTAAAGGAAATAAATGCAGTTTTAGAAGTTCTTGGAAAAGCTAACAAATTATCTATCATTTTTGAGATCTCTATAGTAGGACAGAGGTAGCATCCTTTGTGCTCGGGCGTTATAACTAGTTTCTCCAGATTTATTGCATGTTCAAGCAAAAACTTCAAGAATTGATGGAGCTTTGCTGGGTAACTTCTCATACAACTACAAAACGTCCAAATAACCTCTACATTCTTCAAATTTTGTAAGGAAACTTTGAATATGTTTTCTTGCAATGAGAGGTAGTTCTTTCCCGACAAATCAATCTCTTCCTCCTCAAAAAAACCGTCATACTATAGATACAGAAGAAGAACAAAATCAGGTTAGATGGTAAGGTTAACAACTATAGTGCTGAAATTGAGGTAGACACACTAAAAAATATTGTAACAACATATATGTAACGTTGTAATCAACATTTGACACGTAAATGAAAATGCTTTACAGAAATAAAAATTGGAAGACAGATTTTCCTTTAGGGAAAATTATAACATTTTATTAGACATCGTAAAATAATGAGATGAATAGCATATAAACACTTTAGGGGAAGTTGTATTTTTGATGTTGAAAGATATCATCACGACAACTTAATTTGTCGGATAAACTACTAGGGGATCCCATGTACAATGTAGATTGAGGCTATAGGAAATCAATAGACATCTGATAATAACATTTATATTCCAAACAGAACAAGAACTAATTAAATACTCATGAATTTTGGTGGTTATTAAATTTTCTACAATTACATTAAGGATGGAGCCTATATGATGAAACATAATTACTTGTAAAAAAAAATGGAACAAACACATGAAATAAAGTTAAAAGAGTGAAAATACATAAAGATATATATCTCGATGAAGGAAATCAATTGAAAACATACCAGATTATCAGGAAATATGATCAAATCTTCCAGATAAAGAGTCGACTTTAAGAGGTTGTCTAATGCGGGGAAGGAATATTTTGTAATACAAGATTCTATCGTCAAGCATCTGCACTCCAGCAATGGTAAGGAGACGTCTTCCTCTTCCAACATCAACTCAGAAATTGCCTAAACATAAGAGTGAGGCATAATATAAGGTAAGTACATTGAGTATCGATCACAATATATAACCTCACGTACTAGATCAAAACTGTATGAGTTAATTAATAAAAAGTTATGTGAATCAAAGGCTAATTAATCATGTCCGCGACCCTTAGTTGACAGAATCATTTTCCCCATCCTACAACCGGGTTGATCGGCTCTGACTTTTCATGAAAAATAGGGGAACTAATCAGTAAATGCTTAAGGTTAATATCAGAGACAGAAAATAGGAGCTATATTCACAATCATCATAAAAAGACCGGAGACATTTGGGTCTGATAACTAACCTTGACAAACTAGGAAGAGAGCAGTAGCTCATTAGCACAACGTACGCTTACCAAAAGATCTTTCACTATGTTTTCACCAATTGCATCATATTCATAACATCGGAGAGCAAGATAGGCACGGACCAAAGATGACAAGTCCCCAAGCCTAATTTTTGTATAATCAAAATCCCCAGTAATCGTTAAATGTTGAACATATGGAGCAACAATATCGAAGCAACAATTCCCTTCCAATGAACCCCAATCTCCACCAGGATGAAAGTGATCGATCAATTGTAGTTTCCTACATTTTGGAGAAGTCATGTGCAAACGACTAAAACCACAAAAGTCACGTAGCATCAAAGATTCCAATTGAGGACAATTTGACATTATTTGTTCAATGTGTTCATCTCCGATAAACAAATCTTCCAGCGTTAAAATCTTCAGGGACGTCCAATTTAGTACACAATCTTCTGCAATTCTGCAATTCCCACAGTTGAGTTTTACAAGCGATGAACTACTGCAGAGAACTTGTGGCAAGATATAGGGTTGGTCATGTTCAGTCCCTACATCAATATAATATACATCCAAGTACACATCTTTCACTTTTTATCCACAGCAAATTCAAGCCACTTGTCAATTTTGGGATTATAAGACACGCCATCATCATAGGTGAACGCAAAGTTTAGACACAACTTTTTAATGCTGGAGCACCTAAGGAGAGGTAGTACATTGTCCGTTAAGGAAATGAATTTGTGCACTGTCGAGCTATCTGAACGACTGTACTCCTCATTGACATAATTAATGTTGTCGATATAAGTCCAGAGGTATCGCCAATGCTTAGAGAGAATAATTGTTCTGCAGGCATCTTTTATGGACAATAGAGAGAATTTGGATACTAAGAGCATCAAGTAGCTTACTTATCCAATCAACGCAACCGGTTTCTGTCTCAATCTTCATTTTTTTCTGAATCAGGCCTTTAGAGCTTCCATCATCACCACAAATATCAGAGGATTGGTCTTGCTTGCCCATGGTTGTCACACTGAGAATAATTATTTAGATTCAGACATCCATTAAGTGCAAACAAATGAGATACTAAGATTCCCCCATATAATAGTATATGGTTTCATTGAATGGTAATTTTTTTCTTGATGAAAATAAAATAAACCCTATCTAAGAACTAATTAAAATTAGGGTTGAAATTTCAAGACTTATTTTTGAAATTTGCTTATTATTTGTTGAAATTTCATACAAAATAAATGTATTTCTTAAATATGGTTTATTACACTTTGTTACAACAAATTTAACAGGGTGTGTCATTAGTCGGGGAGGTGTGGTATGAAAGTTTAAGTGGGTCTCACTTATGCCAATTGAATTAGAACAAAATAAAAATAGTTTAAACAGTCATTGATCTTTCAATTGAAGCTTTATTTAGCTAATGGACAAAGAAGTCAAATTAACATACGTGAACATGAATTAATGGCTATGTATGGGGTAAAATTGGCTTCCGTAAGGATCGGGCTGACTGGGCCAAACTTGGGTTGGGTCAGAGGGAATCGGCCACAACGACGTCATCTCAAGAGAAGTACCGATACAACAAGCATTCGCTCGATTAAGAGGAGAGTCACCCAAGACTAGCTGGAGATGACGACCGTGCACTAACAAACAAATGGAAGGACAACGTGTAAGGAATTCCAGAGGGCACCGAAAGCTCTTGGCAGAACCGTGTCTGACACATGCTAGTGGGATGATCACTCTCCAATGGCACAAGGACAAGTGGATGTCGATCATTGGCCAAGGTACTATGGGCTTAACAAAATAGTATTATCCCATTGCCAGAAGGAACCTTTCATGCCCTATAAATAGGCACCCCCTCACCCATTGTAAAGCATTGAATTTTGGCTGGCTTGTATCAAGAAGCAATAAAATATCTTTAGCTTGGTCCTTAAGCTTTCTCTGTTTTCCTTTGGTGTTTTACTGTTCCATTGTTATTAAGCTTGCTTATGCTACATTCACGGTCACGACCTGCTCGTAGCTGGAAGAACCGAGCACCTTGCCATCGCTGCAGATTTATCCTTAATCGTTGTCTTGTTGATTTATTTTGTATTTCCTTTAGGTTATTTACCTTTTGCAAACTTACGCCCCTAACAACAAAGCTAAGATCGTAACGAATTGCTCTTAACCCATCAATAAATCTAACTGTCCCAAATCAACGGTAAATAGTTTGGCGCCCACTGTGGGGCCGAGCAACTTCGCGAGATTTTAATTTCGTTCCTTCTTGCTATTTTCTTTTTGTGTTTTGCTTCACAAGAAATTAGGTCATAAGGAATGACAATAATGACCACAGGGAGGATATCACTCCTCATCAGGCATTAGGGACTCAACCAAGGGAGTCCACAGGTTTGGAGATATGGACGGATCCTGAGCATAGGGGACATGATGTGGAGACCGATTGATGGAATAATAAAAGGTAGAAAGTGGAGACGGGAGGTGCAGAAAGTCTACACACACTCGTGGAAGAACTTGCGGCAGTCCTCAAAAGGATCATGGCTCGCATAAAGACTCAATGCAGAGAGATCGATGAGCTACGAATGAGCCTGATTTGGATCTCCTCTAAGGCACCGGCGGAGAGCATTGAAGAAGGGTACTCACTTATGCTAGAAGGATCTGCGATGTCGATTAGAATGTTGGTAAGGACATCAGTGGTTTCTCACACCTGGACCATGATCGCACGACCCCGCCAAAGGGCAATCTTCGAGGTAAAGTAAAGAGAAACAGAGCCATTGTGAAACTTCATCACTAGATTCCATAGGGAGAGGGCTAGTTTACCAATGGTACCAAATGATGGGAAGCTTTGGCTTTCACTGAAGGCTTGAATCTAAAGAGCTCTATCGCTTCGTCGGAGCTCAGGAAAAGCCTAACGGAGTTTGGAGCAACTTCTTGGGAGAACATGCACTATCGATCCCAAACCCCAATTTTGATCCCACAAGCTGGATCTAAACCCAGGGACTATGATGTTCCCCCAAGAGAGGAGGCACGACAAGGTTTCAATTGGAGACGCACGGTCAGGTGTGTCCTACCCCCGTCTCAATCAATAAAGAAGTATATGTGGGGGACAAAATGAATCCTGAACAAAAGGATCTCATATGTAGACCTCCTTAGGAGTTATGTTGATTGTATCACACGGTCCTATCTTGGTGCCACGAAAATACCCCCCAGTATGAGAGAAAGGCAGGAAGAGCGCAGGAGCGGGTAGTTTCGAATGCAAAAAACAAGCAGCCAAAGATCCCCAACCGAAATGGATGAAAGAGGTACCCGAGCTATACTCTTTTTCCCTTCATCTGGGTTTTATCCCAAGTTGTTTTTAATGAGGTAGCAACAGAAATTTCTGGGTATGAGTAGGAATACTCTTTGTTGTAATGGCCAGCTGCCAAAGAAAAAAGAATATATAAAAAACATTTTTCAGAAGTTATTATACATTAAGCTGTTTGAAATCACTTTACATTCAAAACATCGGATCAAATCCTCTAGTCAGACCGTGATTTACTGCAGGTAAGCAGGGCCTCCCGGGTTGGGGATCAACGACGCTTTAGTTTCCCCTGACCTTCAAAGTTTAAGCTAGGGACTGTCAGGTCGGGGCAACTTATAAATGAAATAGGGGAACTCACTTCCGACGGTGTGAGCGTCCCTCTTGTGACCTCCTCAGGAAGCGCATACACGGGAATAGCGCAGGCTGATCATTTGTTTGTGAGGAAACCCAAGACCATGACATCACGTGCTTAGTCTAATGCACCCAAATAAGAGTCCTAATTGAATTTATCCGTATGAATTTTCTATTTGTTGTTCCTGAAGAAAGGTCCTTAAGGCCGATGTTGTCTATTCAGAGTTTGACACTCTAAGGCTATGCGCTAAACTATCTAGGAGACGTCCAGACTTAGATGCTAAACAAATTTAAAACTAAAGGGATCCCTTCTCGGATTGATGAGGTTCTGAAAGGATAAAATTGCCAGTGGTCGATTTTTTTTAAAGTTGTCCCAATTAGATGATCAGAGAGACACTCAAAAGTAAAACTAGTTAGCGTAAGTCTTTATCATCACAAGCCCAATGACCCATAAAATCACCTATAGCGATCACATTAAACCTGCACCAGGGAGAGAGGCACCTCTCAAAAAGACTAACGACAAATGCCTTTTCAAAGAGAATGATGCTTGTTCACACGAATGGACGGTCAAATGGGTTTGATTTGGAGATAAAAAGGCAAGATTTTTGAAAACCATTATGTGAGATATGTTGCTAGAAAAAGACAAATTAAAAGGCAAGACTCCCGGAAGGAGAGAAAACAACAAGCCGAGATATCCTCTTTATTAATACAATAAAGCATACAGATACATGGTACTAAACTTTAAACAAAGTAGATAATTACATGATACAAAAAAAGGGGAAAATGCGTGTAAGCAATGGCAGTGCACCGACACTGAAGCACGACCTGAGAGAAGGAATGTTTTGCCTTTAACAATGCTTCATGGTTTGAAGGCTCTTAGGGAAACGGGACTCACTGCTCGTGGGAAGCTAAGCCTCATATAGAGGAATCCCCCTCGAGGGAAGAGAGCCTCAAAGAACGGGGGACAAGAGGGCCCGACTGCCCTAACAACCTCCAGAAGACGCACCTCAAAGCGAGTTTTCCTCTAGAGAGGGTACCCCTTATCAAGTTTGATCAGAAATTTAATGAGGGCATCTGAGACCAAAGTGCCTCCCCAACCATCTGGAAGGAGTAACGGGTGCAACTTCTAGAACTGCTGGGGAGTAAAATGGTTGGGTGGATCCACACCTATGGTCATCGACCTTGGCCCCGAAGAATAGTCCTTATCTCATTCTTGGGTTGCGAACAAAGAAATACGGTGCATGCAAGATTCATGGGTCAAAGGTGATGATAGGTTGAATATGAACCAAGAAGTTATAGGCGTCTCTCGGCGACATGGGAGGATGCCCTATCAAGGGGTTTATAGCAAGATAAATGGCTAAATGAAGAGGAGAAAAAGAGAGGCGAGCATGATTTTTTTTTATAGAATGCAATCTTCTTATAGGAAGGAGTCAGGAAGAAGAAAAAGAGGTGCAGGTACCATGGATGCCCTCCAAGTGGATGGTCATAAGTGCGGGATGGGACGTCATGTGCAAAATCCGAGGTAGCCTCCTCAACCCCTCAACTCCCTAAAAGTTATTGCCTAAAAATTGACCATGGATTAACATTATTAAATTGCTTTAAGTGCAGTAAATAAGTAAATAAAAGAAAAGAAAGAAAGAAAAGAAAAAGGGAATACGAGGGTTTTTTGTCTTTTTAACAAAAATATACACAAGGATGCACCCCGAGATAATAAGCCCAGGGCGATAAAAGTAGAAACAAGCTGACAAGTAGGTCATTCACCCTCGTTAGCACTCTCAGGCTCATGTATGTCTTTTTTCGAGAATGAAGGTTTCTCATATTGTGGTCTTACACTCCCAAAATGAGCTACCGGGTCTCGGGACTTGGCGATCTCTTTCGCCAAATATAGGTTGCCCTTTTTAACCTTGTATAGGACACATGCACAGGTAAATTGATCATCCCGCGCCTTATCAAGATCGAGTCTCTCTTTAGCAGTTTTTCTCTTGGCCACTAGGGTATTCACCTTACTTTTTAGACTCCAGATCTCAGCCCTGGTTTGTAAGGAGAAGAGCCTCCCTAGGGGAAGGAGAGGCGTGGGCGAGAGATATGAATCTGCTATTGAAGACCGTCTTGTTCCTTTAGAAAATGCCCGATTTGGTCAAAACAAGCGAAGTTCTTCTAACGAGAAACATCCACCTGGCTAACCTGTAGGATGGCATCCTTCTGATTGGTTGTCCCTTGCAGACTGAATCGTGTATAGCTATGCCATGAGCATCTCGTCCTTTGATGTTCGGTCGTCCAAGGCCTTGCCAAAGGTTGTTGATCCTCATAGATCATCCAGAGACCCCTCCAAACTAGCGAGCATAACCCACAGTTTCTCTTTTCCCGCCACTGATAGTCGAAGAGCTTCAACCATAGTGATACTGGCCTGAGAAAAAGGAAGGAAATACTTGATCACAAGGAAAAGAAAAGAGAAAAGCAAGGGAAGGAGTAAACTAGGGGAAACTCACCCTTGAAGCATAATGAGCGGCAACGTTCTTAAGTACTTGATAGTAGCTTTTTCCATTCTCTTGCGTCTTTGGGAGAAATGATGGCGCTCAAGTAGTCTGCAACTCCAACCATCCTTGAGATAAGACTCAATTCTTGTGGGTGACCAAAAAGTCTGAATGGTTGGCCTCGGCCTCCCTTAAAGCTTGAGCTTCATTTGGCCAAGAATGGATATGAGCCTGGCTGACTGGAGGTTCTGCCAATGATAAAGATTGGGAAGAAAATAACCCTGGAAATGTGCGATTCTTGCAGGAAGGACATCCTCTCATTCCATCATTTTCCATCAAGCAAAACAACCTTGTCACTTTAGGCTCAGAAGAATTGGGTTTTTTTTCTTGAAGTGTCAAAGCTTCTATGCACAGGTTCTCTTTGTTCTGATGAGATGCCACAGTCTCAAGGAATTGAAAAGCAGCAGTGGCTACAGAATCGTTGAAGTCATCAGGCAAGGGATCAAGGTTTACATAAGCCGGGGGACCAACCTATGAGGTTGAGAGCCACCACCTGAGATGAAGTAGCATCAAACTTAACTTTAACCCTGGAACACGAAGTCATTAAATGATGCCCAAAATGTACCCTGAAGTAAAAAATTAGGATCACCCAGGACTTACCAAGGCCGTGATACTTTGTCATCCGACCATACCGATTGGATAGGGCAGACCAAGTGTGGTCATCCATGACGATGGTTTTAAGGATACAAGCCACCCAAAGGTGAAGAGTATCAACTTGTTTAGAGAGGCCATTGTTTGAGAATGGATGCCACCAAGGAGCTGTGAAAAACAAGAAAAAGGATGAGTCAGAGTAAAAAGGAAAAAAAGGGAGAAAAAGAGGGCAAAATCTTCTGACACTTACGAAGGGTATTCTAGGGAAATGGTGTAGGCCCCATAGAGCTCCTCCAAAGGCACAATGACAAAGCGGTCGATCCACCCACGATCATGGTGATAATCCGAGATACTTACAATCGATCTCTTTTCCTAGTGAATTAACTTGATGAACCCCCCTCCCCCAACAAGCGAGGGGAATAAAGCAACAAAAAGTGTGTTAAGGAAAAACTGACACTTGACATGCGGGCGAGAACATGGAGGCACACAACGGTTCACCACACCCCATGATTCAGTTGACCAAGGGACAACCAAAAAAATTAGAAAAGGAAAGTAATCACCTCATCGATAGGATCTCCTGCACCAACGCTAAATGGGTACGTACTATAGACAAAGGATACTCCCGGTTAGTTGGAGATGATGTTGTTTATGGATGTAGGGGACCTTACTTGAACCCCTCTTTCAACCCAACCACAATCTTTGATAATGCTAGAAACGGTGTCATATTTTACGGCGGAGCCAAACTTGTATATTGGTTCAAGGGATTCATCGTTCCATTGGTTGGTGAAATCCTCTGGGAATTTAAAATTGACATACACTATATCATCAATGCAAGGCTCGCGTTAGAAGGTAAATTGTCTCTTATTTCTCTTAGGTGAACCAGACCTAAGAGATGGACTTTTCTTTTTTCCCATGGATAACAATGGGCGAGGCAAGAAAAAGTAGGAATAATTCATTTCCGTCGAAAGAAGGAAGAAGGCAAAAGAGTAAGAAGGTTGAATAGTTGGGAAGAAGGTATGAATACGGGGATCCAGATGAAGCAACAACCTGGGGAAAAGAGCTTTCACAAAGATGGAACGCATAAAGAAGGACCATGCAGATGAGAAAGTAGCCAATTGTTAACAGACACGTGGAAAGGAAAAAGCAAGAGGAGAAATGACTGCGTAGATCCAGGTTATTTGCTATTCCATCCTTCGTCCGCAATAAATATTGAGCCCAAAATATGGAGGGACTATCTGTACATGGAAAAAATAGCTTCTGTAAAGATTGAGTCAACTGGGACAAAGTTGGGTCGAGTCAGGAAGGAACCGTCCCACAATGACATTATCTCAAGAGCAGTATCAATACAACAAAGCATCCACTTAGTTAAGAGAAGAGTCGCTCGAGACTAGTTAGGGATGGTAACTGCGTACTAACAAACAAATGGAAGGACAATGTGTCAGTAA
Organism: Jaltomata sinuosa; assembly: GCA_003996215.1. NCBI lineage: Eukaryota > Viridiplantae > Streptophyta > Magnoliopsida > Solanales > Solanaceae > Jaltomata > Jaltomata sinuosa. The sequence goes on from QJPP01000040.1 coordinate 1,191,577, forward strand.
TTCCAGAGGGCACCGACAACTCTCAGCAAAACCACATCTGACACACGCTAGTGAGATGATCACTCTCCAACGGCACAAGGACAAATGGTTGTCGATCATAGGTGATGGTATTATGGGCATAACAAAATACCATTATCCCATTTGCCAGAAGGAACCTTTCGTACCCTATAAATAGGCACCCCTTCCCCATAGTAAAGCATCAAATTTTGGCTAGCTCTTATCAAGAAGAAATAAGATATCTTTAGCTTGGTTTTTAAGCTTTATCTATTTTCCTTTTGGTGTTTTTACTGTTCCATTGTTAATAAGCTTGTTTATGCTACGTTCACGGTTACGACCTGCTCGTAGTTGGAAGAACTGAGCACCTCATCGTTGCTGCAGGCTTGTTCTTAATCATTGTCTTGTTAATTTATTTTTTATTTCCTTTACGTTATTTACATTTTTCAAACTTATGCCCCTAACAATGAAGCTAAGATCGTAAAGCGTGCTCTTGACCCACCAACAAATCTAACTGTCCCAAATCGATGGTAAAAAGGCTAACCTTCAAAGTTTTATTTCATAAATTTCTTAGATATATTCATATTATAATAAAGCCAATAACACTGCTAAAAGTTTAACAAAATATCCAGAGGATAAGCCCAACAAAAAAAAAGAAATTTGATTTACTCTTGAAAAGGAATTTCCTCAAAAAGGAAAAAAAACTAACATAATTATATAGAGAATTAACCTAAACGAAAAAAATAGAAGAATATCCATAAAAATTACTGTACATAAAATTCAACAGAAGGAGAATAATAATACCCACATTGAATAAATAAAAGAAAAAACAAGCAAAATGAAACTTACCTTATTACTGAACATAAACTAAGCGGCGAGAGCGAGAGAGTCGAAGAGATGAAAAAAGTGAGAAGAGCAATTAGGTTTTATAAGAATGTGGCAAAGTTGGGAATAAAAAGGATAGCACGTGTAAAAACTACAACACTCTTAAATGGTCAAATTCAATAAAAATTACCAAAATGCCCCTACTTGCCTTAACCGATCTTAGCTCAGACATGCCAACAACCAATTTTGACTATTTTACCTAGGAAAACTGCTAAAAACTAATAATATGGCCTCTTCTAAAAGATACTGCCCTTATTACTCTATTCAGTAAAGTCATTTAACAGTGGATAGATACAAGTTATGACAACCCCCAAATGAGGGCAAAAAGTAAGGCTTTTGTTAAGATAATTTGTCCATATAATAGAATAAGGAGAGCAATCAATGCTATGGCTACTTTAGAACACTTCCCGAGACCTTTTTTTCTTTGAAAAGATATAGGAGCAAAACAATCAACCTATTAATATTAGAAGGTCTAAAGGATACCAATGGAATACATAGGTATAGGAAGAACCCCTATCAAATAGAGATTTTTTTTCTTTCGACGACCATATTTCGATTGTTAATACGAATATAAGGACCACTACTACAAAGATTATTACACCCTTGATCCTGATATATCGATTGCTTGTCAAAACCTAGTGAACTACGTGAAAGTAGAATATTTCAAATTCGGAGGTCAAAGAGTTTTAAAAAACATTATTGGTGGGAAAAATGTGAATTAAGGTTTCTACTAAACTACATTGGGTCCATGAATCAAAGAAATCGTGAAAATTCTTGATCCTATAACAAGAAAGATTTCTCATTTCTTAGCCGAAAAGATATGTGACCATGAAAGAGGGATTAAGCAGGATGATCCAAAGCTCCTCAAGTTTGTGGCTTCAATATAAGAGAAATTATTTTTGTTGGGTTTATAAGTTAAAAGGTATGAATTGAGAAATGAAGGGAAATGAAGTTTGAACAAAGTTCATTTCTCCCTCATTGGATAGAAAAAGGAGAAATCTTGTGTTTATATAGAGAAGCATATCTTCTAGCTCATAAAGAGTGGAGAGGAGAGTCTTCTATTGCGCCATTGTCGTCACCGCTCGGCTCAGCTTTGGATTTAAATTTGAATTTGATCAAATGATCTGATTGATTGATAAATTCTTTTGAAATAATTTATTTACCATTTTCATTATTTCTTTTTCCAATTTCTAATATTTTTCGCGTGTAATTTAAATAAATTTGCAGGAAATTTCCGGTGATCATTTATGTATGTTTGAACAAACAACGCCTTTTATAAACATGTATTTTTCGCACATGGGCGTCCAATACATTAGGCAATAAATTCTGAGGCATTGCCTCAGTTTTAGACAACAAGAAGGTCTTAATTATCTTGACACTTACTCTTCAGTAACAAGAATTACATCTATTTGATGTTAATAGCTTTGGTTGTGATGTATTGTCTTCAATTCATCAAATTAATGTTAATACAGTCTTCTTAGATAGATCATTGAAGGATGAAATTTATATGGAATAACCTGAAGGATATGTGATTTTCGAAAAATAAAAAAAGGTGTGCCGACCTGTTAAGTCACTGTATGAACTAAAACAAACACCTACATAATGGAATGCAATATTTGATCACACAATATTGTCAAATAGGTTTAAGATTAATTAGTGTGATAAAACTGTTTACATTAAGAACGCCCCAAATTGTGTAGTCAGTGTTTGTCTATATGTTAATGATATGTTAATATGAGTAAAGACATTATCGATATAAATGCTATGAAGCGTATTCTTTCTAGAATGTTTTATATGAAAGACTTACAAGTTACCGATTTAATTTTAGGAATTTAAATCCACAAGACTCTTCAAGGTATAGCATTGTCACAATCTCATTGTATTAACATGGTACTTAAAAAGTTCAAATATTTGGACTTCAAAGTAGAAAGAACTCTAGTTGAGTTAAATCTTTCTCTTGTGAGGAACAAAGGTCAAAGAATGTCTCAAGCAGCGCATTATCGAGTGTTGAGAAGTTTGATGTATATCATGAATTATACATGACTCGATATAGCTTGTTTAATAAGTAAAATAAGTTGGTTACACAAATAATCTTGATCAAAATTATTGGATGATAATGAAATGAGTTTTGGGATATTTGAAATATACACAAGACTGGATTTTGTACTACACTTTGTATCTTGTGGTTATTGAGGGATATTATGATGCAAATTGGATCACTAGGTCAGTTTAAACTAAATCCACAAATGGATATGCTTTTGTCATTAGTAGATGAGCAGTTTCTCGAAAGTCACCCAAACAGACATGTATCGCTTGCTTGATAATGGAGTCTGAGTTTATAGCTTTAGAAAAAGCCGGTGAAAAAGCTGAATCGCTCAAAAATATCTTAGAAGACATTTCATTTTAGCCCAAACCTTTGGCACCTATATGCATACATTTTGATAGTCAAGCAGCAATAGGAAGGGCTTGGAGCGTTATGTATAACAAGAAATCTTTGTCACATTTGACAATCACATAATACCATTAGACAACTAATCTCTAGTGAAATTATCATAATTGACTATGTAAGATCAAATTATAACGTGTTGTATTTACTTACAAAAGGCCTAACTAGAAGTTGAGAAATCATCAAAGGGACTACGAGGACAAGTCAACATGACGCTAACTCTACCTAGAAGACTAGAGTTCCCAAGATCTAGGTTCAAGGAGAAAAATAAAATTATGATTAATATTTCAACATTATCAAAACAAAACACTAATCCATTCTCATGATGAAAACAATGTCCAGTACCAGGATAAAGTGTTACTATTTTTTTAAAAGTTTCAAAGTTTGATATGGGGTTATCAAATAGTGTATCTATAAAAATACGAGATTAGGAATCACCTATGTAAGTGTGAAGTGTAAGCGGCTTCAAGAATTTTTTTGTAAGGCCAGTTCTCTAAGAACTTATAAAATCAGACAGTATTCATGGCTGAAATGAACAAAACAATGAGAATTAAAGATGGTTAAATGATTAATTATGTGACATATGATTATCAAGGTATGAACCAAAACTCGACGATTCAAAGATATCAAATCTATTGATTGACCAAGTATATCCGATATATGTTCACTGTGGAAAGTTCAAAGGAAAATCTACCTACCATATGTGATTAATCCTTACTTGTGAATCACACAATTTTTCTCGGGCATCATATAGTCATTCCCCATTTATTTGAGGTATTTTTGTGGTTTTAAGTTAAAAGGTGTGAATTGGGAAATAGAGGGTAATGAAATTTGAACAAAGTTTATTTCTTCCTCATAGGAGAGGAAGATGAAAACTCTTGTGCTTATATATAGAAGCATATATTCTAGCTCATATGAATTGAGAAGAGAGTGAGAATCTCCCCTTGTACCGTGTTGTCATCGCTCGGCTCGACTTGGCTTTGGCTTCCAATTTCTAATATTTTCTATGCGTAATTTAAATTAAATTCGTAGGAAATTCCCAATGATCATTTCTTTCTGTTTGAACAGACATCGCCTTTTCTAAACAGGTATTTTTGCACATGTTCATCCCAAACATTTGATTATTAATTTTGAGGATTCACCTTTGTTTTATACACTAAAAATTTTGAACAAAAACTCTCCCCTCTCTTCATTGCATTCTTCATGATTTTCTAAAAAGCAAACCATAAATATATAGTGTGTGATTTGCTCCGCCATTTGAGTTTGTTGAACTGTAAATTGAAGTACCGCTTTTACATAATAGATTGTCTTACTATCTTGCAGAAATTAATCCATTAACCTTGGATAATAGTGAGGGTATTAAATTTCTTAAGGACACACAAATAATTTGTTGGATTAGAAAAAGTTTTCTACTTCTTCTATTTTCTGGTTATTACTTCTAATATAAAGATATAATACTTTTTTTATTACACTCGGAGATACAACAAGATTCTCTTGTTCTTTTCCCTCTTGATATTTATGTTTCATATCTTTTTCTAAGATGCATTTACAACTATGATGCCTAAATAATTATTATGCATCAAAAAAGTATTTTATGTTGGAATTTTTTTAGAACATGTTTGGATTGGCTTTTGGCTTTTGACTTATAAGCCAAAAGCCATAAGTTAGGATTTCTAAGTTATGACTTTTTACTTATTTTTATCATTTTAGGTTAATAGCTTGTTTGGACAAATTTATTATTTTTTTGCCAAAAGTGCTTCTTTTTTTTTTTCAAAAGTGCTTATTTTAAAAAATTAAGGTGTTTGGCCAAGTTTTTGGGAGAAAATAAGTGCTTTTGGAGAGTAGCAAAAGTTAGTTTTCAGAAGCTAAAAAAAGTAGTTTCTCCCCAAAAGCACTTTTTTGAAAAGCACTTTTGAGAAAAATACACTTAGAAGCACTTTTAAAAAACTTGGTCAAACACTAATTGCTGCTAAAAAATACCTTTTAAATCTATTGGCCAAACACAAACTATTTTTCATCAAAATTACTTTTTTGAAAAGCACTTTTAAAATAAGCACTTCTCAAAATAAGCTGATTTTAGAATCTTGGCCAAACATGCTTTCTTAAGGTGACTTCTTAAGGACACACAAGCAAATTGTTGACTCAAAAAAAGTTATGGAAAAAATTTGTGTTTTCGTCCCCTTCAGTGTACATGGTTATAAGTCTGCTAGGATCTTCTTCAAAGAAGTCTTCTTTGATCTTCACTGCTTCTTCCCTGATTGAAAATTCGTTTCAATTTCTATATTTTACTTATATTTACACATATTGCCTACTTTTGATGGCCTGACCGGCATCGTGGTCTCTGTCAGAAATGGTTGGTCACCTCTCCCTGGTGGTGAATCACTCCCCAATCCCCAACAATTCCATGAAAGCCACATACATAAATTCTTTAACTTTTGATTGCTGCAAACCTGTGAGCACCATTCCTATTAAAGACATCACGTACGTCCATGGAGAACCAATGATCTTATAGGACGAAGAAGACGTTGATGAGATGATTATACATGAAAACCTCCAATTTGTTGTAATAGGTAAATTCCCATACGGGTGGTCGGAGTTAGAAGAAATTCACAAGATTGTGTCATTACAGTGTGAAATAAAGGTGGAGTGTTGGGACGATCGGGTCCATCATTACTGGTAAACCATTCGTGCCAATTTTTAGAGTTAGAAAACTCTGGGTTTGGGAGTTTGAAATTCTGGGCTAGGCTAGTCTCGGCCGAATTTGGAGCGAGGTATGGTCTAAGGTAATACGGATAAGGATTGGGTTAGATGTATTGATTTGAGCTATTTATCCTTGTAGCTAGGATATAAAGGAGTCCGGGGGACTTTCCAGAATCGAATTCGGGTAAGTAGAACTCCCGAAATCGAGGTTGACGTAAAGGGGTTATTTTTGGACATTGGGAAAATAAGCGTGTTATAAAATAGACCAATTTTGGAGATTTTATGACTTTCTGTCCCATGTCAACTTCCATAGCGGTTGACACTCTACAATAGCGACCTTCAATGTAGCAAAGAAAATACCACTACAGCGAAAGTCAACATCGATCAGCCTCCGCCATAGCGGACGACTCCACTACCGCGGTACCGCTATAGTGGAGCAGACCGCTATAGCAGAGTGTGATGGAATTTAATGCAGAAACTTCTCCAAAATAGTTTAGTTTTTCTGCAACTCGTTTTGGGAGAAGAAGGGGGCAATTTTGGGCAATTTATACCAATTTTTTCACCATTTTTCATCCTAAAGGTAAGGAGTCTACTCCCCAAACTCCGTGATATCTTTCCTATGCTATATAAATGCTAGGGGTGGACTTGGGGAAAGGTTTGGGATAACCTAGGATTGTAGAATCCGGGGGAAAAGGGGGATTCTAGGGTGCTAGAGTTCTTGGGTGTTGTTTATAATTAATGGGTACTGATCACCAAGCTTTAATTCTCTAAATGTATCGGTATAAATTATAATCTTAGGTGAATTAATAGTGGGAAATCCCAGGAAGGGTTGGAATGATCATGATTTGGCCTGGGGATTAGGATTTGTGTATAATCTGGGTAATTTAGGCCAGTTAATTAACTATAATATGTATGTGTTTGTTTCTAGACCAAGAACAAGCAAGGAATCCTGAAAAAGGGAAGCTCCGGCACTGTAGGGCTTGATTATTCGAGGTAGGTAATGGTTATTGATTCATGTATGCATTGTGTATTTGTGTACTCATGTCTAAGTAATTGTGTGGTATGCATTGCTTAGGGAATGGTTAAGAATGTCCAAAATCATGTTTTTCAGTCTGGTGAAATGAACTAAGGTGTTTTGCTTGTTGGTTTACAAGTGTTGATTATTCATTGTTGTGACTGTGGATTTATGTGATATTCGGTTGGCTCGGGTACCACACCTGGTACGGGATATACTAATGGTTGGCTCGGGTACCATTCCTGGTATGGGATATACTAACGGTTGGCTCAGGTACCACGCCACGCTTGGGACTACTTTCTACCATTGTGTGAGTTCTCATTGGGACCAGTTTCTACCGTTGTGTGAGTTCTCATACAACAATAGCTACCACTCCAGTATTGACATGGCACTGTTTGAGGCTCTGTATTGGAGGAGTTGTAGGTCACCCATCGGGTGGTTTGAGGAAGGCGATGTAAAGCCTTTGGGCGTAGACTTGGTAAGGGAAGAGGAAGAAAAGGTAAGAGACATTCAGACCAAGTTACTAGCTGCCCAAAGCAGGTAGAAGGAATTTGCGGATCGCAAGGTTCGGGACATGAAATTTCAGGCTGGTGAACAAGTATTGTTGAAAGTGTCACCAATGAAGGGAGTTATGCATTTCAGTAAGAGGGGCAAGCTCAGCCCTCGGTTCGTCGGACTGTTTGAAGTTCTTAAGATCGTAGGGCTCGTCGCCTACAAATTGGCGCTACTGCCCAGTTTGTCGGGTGTCCATCCGATGTTTCATGTATCCTTGCTAATGCGATACCATGGGGATATGGACTACATCATCAAATAGGATGAGGTGTTACTTGATAAGGATCTTCGCTATGAAGAGGAACCGATTTTGATTCTTGATCGGGATGTTCAGAAATTGAGGACAAAAGTGATCAGCATGGTAAAGGTTCAATGAAAGCATCATCCAGTTGAGAAAGCCACTTGGGAAACCGAGAAAGACATGTGGGACAAGTACCCTCACCTGTTTGAGGATACAGGTACTACTCCTTTTGCTCTTTACTTTCCGTATTTTTGGGTTTGGTCATTCGGGGATGAACGATGGGTAAATTGGTATCTGTTGTAATTATAGGGTCCGTCATTATGGGTAAACTATTCATGTCAATTTTAAAGTTAGAAAACTCCGGGTTTGGGAGTTTAAAATTCTGGGCTAGGCTAGTCTCAGCCGGATTTGGAGCGAGGTATGGTCTAGGGCAATCCGGGTAAGGATCGGGTTAGATGTATTAATTTGAGCTAGTTATCTTTGTAGCTAAGACACAAAGGAGTCCGGGGGACTTTTCATAATTGAATTGGGGTAAGTAGAACTCCCGAAATCGAGGTTGACGTGAATGAGTTGTTCCAGGACGTCGGGAAA